>JARBWK010000001.1:56869546-57469546 GCA_030556195.1 Anolis apletophallus
GGCGCCTTTATGCCCTCCGGGTCGGCTGGGCGGAGCTACCGCCAAAAAGTTTTAAACTGGAAAAGTTTCCGTTGGAAGCCCGCGCTGGCGCGCAAACTTCATAAGTGTGCATTCACAGAGCTCTCGAAGAAGAAATATAAATATGTAAGAAAAATGATCAAAATAATGAATGGGTGTAAGAAAAAAAATCCTAATACTGTGAAACAGATCGGCCAGCTTAAAATATTCAGACTAAAACCAGCTCCCCACAGGAGCTCTTTTTGAACTAGGGCTAAAAAGATTACTCACACCTCCACATCAGAGGAAAACTTCTCAGTGTAAAGAAGCCATACTCTGTCCCAGAGGCACATGTTTCATTGGTGTTAGAAAAGTTTGTGCTGCTCCTGTACAGAACAAGATGCTGAATAGTAACTTCTTGGGCAGCTCTGGAGTTAAAGAGTCAGCGGAAGGAAGCCAGGTGTCCCCTCATAAGCCTAGAACAAAGGCACCAATAGATATTGTGCTTATTTTACAGGATTTCTACTGCAAAAGTTCAAAACCCCAGTCTACCAAGTCATTTTCCTCTCATAGACAGGGTCCTATATCCTGGGCACAGTTCGTTACTAGTATGAACATTGAAAGTAGTGCTACATTTTTCACATAACAGTTTGTTTATAGGAGCCATTTGTCTATGGTCATGGAGGTGGCGGTGACACCATAGCACAGACAATGTTCGAGCTATCCCTCTCAGTGCACATTGGCTTTAAAAATGCTCACTCCTCCAAAGCCAGGTATTTGAAGTGATTGGTTTAAAAAATTTAAATAATAATATGATAAGTATATTAATTTGAATCACATTATACAAATATAATTTGGACTGTGGGAGACTGCTGTTCAGATGCCCATTAGACCAAAGAAGGCCACTTGGTGATTTTGAAGCATATTTAGGAGTAACAATGTTGGCCATACAGCAAAACAAAGCAAAGTCCATAAAAGAGTGATACTTGCATTGGCCAACTAAACTACAGAAAACACTTAATGCAAGCTTCCAGAACCCCACTGGCTTCTTCAACAAGCAAAAAATGTCTAAAATTTGTACTAGAGAAGAAAAAAGTCAGTGTTGGAGTCACAATTCAGTTGGTCTAGAGGGCTCCCAATGCCCCTTTTTGCAGTGTGGGGATGGCCAAATTCCATTAGCAGCAATAAAGTAATTCCGTTTGAGATCCAGGATGTATCCATCTTTTGTGAAGCCACATGATCATTACTTAGGCAGAGAACATTGAATCTTGATCAAGCCATACTCTCTTGGAAATTAATTGCAAACTCCTATTACTAAATTCTGACAGAAAAACTCTTGAGATAGAGTCACCATAAATCAGTAAACTGGATCAGCAAATCATTATACTCATTTCCATATACTGCTGTTACTAATTGTCCAGTGTTCATATTTCTAAGTCATCAGATTTAATCATGCCATGATGACAGATCCATATACAATATAGTAATACATAATACTAATATTGTGCTATGGTAATAATATAATATATTGTATACACATATAATATTGATAATAATATTATAATGTTATACAATATAATACTAATAATACAATATAATAATTATATATTTCATATTACATGTACTATTACTAATAATATTACAGTATACTAGTGTAGTACAATATGGGAATGTATGTTACTAATATTGTGCTATGCTAATAATATAATATATTGTATATTATTTACATATAACTTGTAAGACACTCTGAGTCCCCTTTAGGGTATGAAGGACAGCATATAAATGCCATATATAAATAAATATACTTATAGGAAAGACTTTGCTCATCCATTAGCCAAACTGGTATCTCATGAGGGCCCTTCCACACAGCCATATAACCCAGAATATAAAGGCAGAAAATCCCACAATATCTGCTTTGAACTGAGTTATTTGAGTCCACATTACCATATATTCCAGTTCAAAGCAGATAAGGTAGGATTTTATTCAGCTGTGTGGAAGGGGCCTGAGAGTGCAAATATGGATTAGTTGTGACTGTGCATTTTGTTACACCCAGAATAAGCAGCCGTATATAAAATGGGCTTTTTATAGAGGAAAGTAAAATGTTACAAATTGTGCTATTTGACAGCTGTTCATTTACTGAAAATATTTGATAACATTCGAAGTGCTTTTAAAATAATTTCATTTATAGGGAATATTTCTTACTAATTGAACCTGTCTCCTCCTTTATTAAATAGAAAGGTTTTTCAGAATTACATTTGACAGTTCAGGAATTATTCCTCTCCTGAGCTCTATAACTGTTGGGTGGAGGACATTTTATAAGGCAAATGCCTATTATTGTGCAAAAACATGTTATCAAGAAACTTAAAAGAGTATTTGTCATGGTATAAGGTATTGCCTTGGGCTCCTCCTTTAGAAAGGGACTCTCTTCAGAAACTTACAACTTTGTTTAGCCTGCAGTGTTTTCATTTATTTCTCGAGCTTTCTCTTTAAGCAGGAAGTTTGAAAAATGAAAGTCTTCCAAATGCATTTATTCACTGAGCACTGAATGTTACTGTGACAACACTGTATATCACTGAAGATTTAAATTTGAAAATCTACACACATCAAGAGAATAAACCTTGTTTCCAATTAGCTGGGTCTGGAGACAGATTAATTGGAGAAATAGGAAGAACTATCTGACAATGCGGCTGTTTTCTTTAAAAAATGAGACATCCTTAATGGTTTCTTATATTTGATATTGTTTACATTGATTTCATCTCTGGGTAGGAAGTAGTGTATTCCTTGCTCATACACTTTTTTGTTTAGCTTGGAGAAACGAAGGCTGAGAGGTGATATTTAGATATGTAAAAGGATGTCACATTGAGGACTGGGTAAGCTTGTTTTCTGCTGCTTTAGAGACCAGAACATGGGGCAATGGATTCAAATTGTAGGAAAGGGCATTCCACCTAAACATTAGGAAAAACTTCTTGATGGTAAGAGTTGTTCAGCAATGGAATATGCTATCTTGCAGGGTGGAGGAGTCTCCCTCTCTGAAGGTTTTTAAGAAGAAGCTGGATGGACATCTGTCAAGAGTTCTTTGATTGTGTTTTCCTGTATGGCAGAGGGTTGGACTGGATGGCCCTTGTGGTCTTTTCAAACTCCACAATTCCATGATTCTACATCATTGCCCACCAATGGCACTACCTTTCTGTGGTGGTGGGATTGTGCGCTTCTGTGTGGCAAGAGGCTATGGTGATAGTAGCAGTGCTGTTGTGTGTGTGTGTGGGGGGGTGTATGTGTGTGTGTGTGTGGGGGGGTGTACATTTCATACAGGCTTTTGCTTAGGAGCCAGACAAAATGTGCCAAACAATGGCCATGCAGCAGCAGTAATGGGGAATCAATGGATGAGAGATGAAACTCTGAAAGCATTTAAGGACATGAAAAGCAAACACAAAAGGTGACAAAAATAGTATTAGAAATCTGAATGCAACAATTTAGTGACTTGTGCACAGGGACAACAAAATTGCAACTATAGCCAATGTAGATAAATATTATAGCAAACAAAGGGGAATAAGACAACTCTTCCACAAGATCTGAGAAATCAAAGGGAAATTAAAACCCAGAATGGGGATGGTCTATGATGGTCTAACAAAGGAACACATTACATGACCAAGTAGAAATAAAAAATAACTTAGAAAATCACCCTGTAAAATTGTATCAAAGAAACTAAAGGGTGGCAGATTCATTCTAGGAAAAGGAATTCACAATTTTAGATAGGTTAGTGGCAATCTCTTTCTACCCATCCTAACCTCCCAATGACTTATTCTGATAGCCTTTTCATACCACTCCCTTATGCTGCCTTTTTACCTTTAAAATCAGCTTCACCCAGTCGCCTGAGGATACCTGATTGTTGATTTTCTCTATCACACCCTTGTTAGATTTGTGCTTTAAGAGTGTCACTAGCACATTTTTACATTTCCATTGATAGAGTCATTGACAACTCCTGACCTTCACTTCATGATTGGTTTGTTGAAAAGGTTGTAGCTGTAACAGTGCTACAACAGCATGATAGCATAATGGTACAATAGAGGGATGTTCACTACAATTATGACAATATAACAGCAAACAAACAAAAAATCAGAAATTAGAAGATTTGATTAAGAGCGATTTAACTGTACTAGAAAAGCCACCTTCACCGCCATGGTACCAGAAGTGGTCTATACCTTCTGTGCAAAAGATTTCCTGGAGAACCCCTGAGAGAGGAATATCCTAGCACACTCACACTGCATCCCTTATTGGCCTGCCCACTAATGGAAAATGAGATATCTGGTCCCAAACTGGTTACTGAATTGTTGAGGGAAAAGGGATAATTAATTGATTGTTTCCTTCCCCCACCCCCTTTATTTTTAACATCCCTGCAGTGCAACAATGCCTGGAGAGCAATGGCATTGTGTGATAAAGCTGAAGTAAAAGTGGAACTAACACATCACTATGATGGGATAACAACATGATGTGATAATGCCCTGATTTGAATTCCCAGGGTGGTTTGAATTATAAACTTCACATGGGCTACTACATTTATACCCTACCAGTGTGTCTGAAAAATTATCTCCTCCTGGCACCATCTACTTGTCAAATAATGGAAGTGGAAGATAGTAATCACTTTACTCCAAAAATTAAGTCTCATTTTGTTCTGACTTTTAAAAAAAATCATTGTGTCAATAATAATATCAAGTCATCCACTTGCTTGTTTTACGTAATGGTTATTTTTGTATGTTTAGCAGTTCTTACATGGCTTTCGAGGTTTTATCTATTGTATTTCCAGCTCTGATCCTTTCAGCATTTTATGTGCATTTGGAATTAGTCCCTGTCTTTTGAAGATTAACTGGAGCATTAAATTTCTTGGAGTACAAGTAAATGGGTTTTAATTAGGACAAAAAGCAGGTTGATACCAGGTTTTAGAGAAAGTGTAGGGTTATTTAAATACATGACAAAATTAGTAAAAGGTCAGAAAGCCCTGTAAGGAGCAGCTTAGGGAGCTGAGTATGTTTAGCTTGGAGAAGAGAAAGTTAAGATGAAACATGGTAGTCATGTATAAATATTTGAAAGGATGTCACATTGAAGATGATGCAAGTTTGCTTTTCGCTGCTCCAGAGATTAATGATCTTATCAGATGCAGTCTTCTCCATGTCTTCTCTCCATTACTCTAGGGTGCTGAAATGGAGTCTCATGGAGTCCATCACTGAGTCTTTTGGATGCAGGGCAACTTCCAATGGGACTCTGTGGGGCTTCATTTCAACAGCATACAGAAACAGAGCCCAGAATGCCTTTTGAGAACAATGTGGGGGAATGCAGAGAAAAGATGGACCTGAAGGGGAAATGGATGTGGGATGGCAGAGATGGATCTACACAATCAGGAATCAAATAAGACAGTTCCCTTTGCTATTCCACACTTTCTCTCCACTCATGTGATAAGGTCCTAAGACAGAGAGCAATTGATTCTACCTACAGGAAAGAGATTCCACTTTAATATTAGGAAAGCCTTCTTGATAATAAGAACTTTTTGACAGTGGTGCTGTGAAGTGTGGTGGAGCTGATCTGGAGGTTTTTGAAGAGAGGCTGGATGGCCACAATGAATCTGGACTGAGATTGTGAAAACTTTGGGGATTATTTTCAATGAAGACAAGAGGTCAGAAAATAAGTTTCTTGACATGACTCTAGGTATTTTACATTTAAGCCTAATTGTTAATACCAGTTCAAGGAGATGCATTGGTTGATGGATGTCCCAGTTAATCTAGAGGTCTTCCCAGCAGAATACAGCTGAAAGGATAGGGAGAAAATCGGGGTTGTGGGACTTTTGGCCATATTGATGCTGTTGTTATACTACAGATCCCATCACCCCTGATCATTTCTCATGTTGGCCAAGGCTGATGGGAGACACAATACAACAATATCTAGAAACACACAGGTTCACCATCCTAGTGAACAATGGATTGTCTGCCCTAGGGAGAAAATGTCAATCTGAAAAACAAAGCAGTCATTAATAATGTTTTTATTAGAAGATCCACCCAGTCCATACTTCAGAAAATAAAGCCCAACTGCTCATTGGAGGGAAGGATAGTAGAGGCAAAGATGAAGTACTTTGTCCACATCATGAGAAGAAATGAAAGCTTAGAGAAGACAATTATGCTGGGGAAAATGGAAGCAAAAAGAAAGAGGGGCCGACCAAGGGCAAGATGGATGGATGGTATCCTTGAAGTGACTGGCTTGACTCTGAAGGAGCTGGGGGTGGTGACAGCCAACAGGGAGCTCTGGCGTGGGATGGTCCATAAGGTCACGAAGAGTCAGAAGCGACTGAACAAATAAACAACAAATCTCTTTCATTTGCAGTGAGCTCCCTATAATAAAATCCCTGCATACACATATTAAAGTTTATTGTGCTCTCTCCTTCTATTTTTTATTGTTTTCTTTGAATAGCAAACCACATTCTCTCCCCTCCTCATCAGCTCCATTCAGCAAATGGCATGTCATGGAAGCCATGTTTACAGAAGATGGGAAAAGGAAGGAAACAGAGATTCATAGAAGTAGTTTCTAAATTGTACTTCCACTTTCTTCTGAGTCAACCTTGGTTATTTTATCATAACCCAGCCATGGGAGGGAAAGGAAGATGTTTGTATTCATCTGTAGGATACAAAACTCAGTAATGTTCTCTTTGTGGTGGTTCAAATAGATGAAGATGAGGAGATTTTAGATCAAGATTATATCTGAGACGGGGCTTGAAAGTGAAACTGTTTCTGAGTTCAGCAGACAATGAGATACAGTGAATGGTTGAGATGACTTTTTGCCTACAAGTAGCTTAGAAACTCTTGATAAAGGCCTGGAAAGTCGAGATGGCTCACCTGAGAGAGCAGGTGTGTTCAACAGGGGTATGAGGCTTGATCTTGGGGAGGAAAACATCAAGCTCAGGAAATCCAAAAGGCTCAGTGCAGGCATGTAGCCAGGGGGGGGCTAAGGGGGCTTCAGCCCCCCCCCCCTGAAATTCTCAGGGTGGTCCGCAAGAAGGCCTTACTGGTACATTATTTAAACTGTTATGTTTATTCATATCATGATTTGATCACCATGATCATTATATCCCACATTAATGGGGTTATTGGGATAACAATACAAAAGGTTTGCTAGGGTAGACCCTTTTCCACCCAGTCTCAGCCCCCCCTGAACCAAACTCACCCCCACCCCCCACCCCCGAATCAAAATCCTGGCTACGGCCCTGGCTCAGTGAGAAGGAAGCACCAGAAAGCCAAAGTCAAAGACATTCATTAATGTTTGCAGCCCTTAAATTAGAGACTGCCTTTTTGAGAATTCAGATCAGGCAATGTTTTAGCCGAAGTTCTTGGGTTTTCTGGATTCATGTTCCTGTTTTGATTCTTGTTTCCCTGGATTTATGCTCATGTTATTTATTTATTTATTTATTTAAAACTTTAATACCCCGACCTTCTCATCTCCGAAGAGGGACTCAGACCGGCAACAACAAGTATTCAATGCTAACATTTAAAATCTAAAACATCATAAATTTACAATTACATTATCAAATATAAATACAATAAATACATTTTTAAAGCCTTTTGCCAAAGTAAAATCGAGTCCAACTCAATCCGTATATTAGGTCCGTATCTAGTGGTTAGCGACTTTAGTCTATTCGCTATCTACTCCTTCATTCTGCGAAGGCCTCATTTCACAGCCATGTTTTCACCTGCTTCCTAAAAGTCAGGAGGGAGGGGGCGGATCTGATTTCATTTGGGAGGGAATTCCACAGCCGGGGGGCCACCAGAGAAAAGGCCCTGCCCCTGTTATTTATTTATTTATGTCATTTATATTCCGCCCTTCTCACCCCACAGGGGACTCAGGGCGGATCACAATGCACATATACAGGAAAACATTCAATGCCATTGACATACAACATATATAGACAGACATAGAGGCAATTTAACATTCCAGAAATCAGTTAAATTTAGCCTCCCCACAAAATGGTACCTACATTTCCTACTTGACAGATGCAACTGTCTTTCGGGTTGCAAAGGTCGACAACGAGCTACACAAATTGGTCGAGAACTCACCTCGACCCAGGCAGGCCTCGAACTCATGACCTTCTGGTCAGTAGAGATCTTATGCAGCTGACACCCAGCCAGCTGCACCATATTCCCGGTGACTCTTGTTTTCCTGTATCTTTTGGATTATTTGGATTATTGCCTTTTAAGTGTTTCACTCCTTACCAGTTTGGTTGGGTCTTTTACTTATGGACTACTTTTTCTGATTATCTGTTGGATTTTGCATTTCTTATCCCTTTTGGTGATTTCTCTGTTTTATTGAAGATAGTACATATAAACTGTTTTAGTTAAACCAGTTATGAGCAGCCCTGAGTCGTCCCCCCACCCCCAGGTGTGTGTGTGTGTGAGAAGGATGGGATATAAATGTCTTAAATAAATAATAAATAATATTATTGCTTTCGGAGTCCTGGTTGGTGCTAAAGGCAAGGCGAACTCTGGCTGGGGTGCAGCACTCTTAGGACATTAGTGAGGGTAAAGGTAATGCTGACTTATGAAACCAAATCAGATTTCTGATTGGGGAAGCTTGAAATATGTTTGGACAATGGACTGAAAAATAGAAGGCCTCCTGGGTAAACAAAATGCGTAGCAGTTTTTAGGCAGAGTATTAAACAAGAAAAGATAATGCTTCGACAAAGAAAGAGGCTCTGGGATCTGGTTTGTCAGAGCTAAACTGTCATCTATTACAGAAATGCAGTTTAAATTATTCAGTCTGTATGGTTACTTTTACCCCTATGTAGCACTTTCAGCAGTTCAGCCTCCCTACTTCCCCATGAATTTGCAATATTAATTAAAAATAGAATAATGCCCCTCAAGCATTTAAAATCCAGTTTTGAAAAACAGACATAGATGAGATCTTTGCTAAAGTACAGAAGAGCAGAATGAAATTCAGTTCCTGCTTCACTTCTTAAACTCTGTATTGGCATATTCCATATTGGCCTATTTATTGCTTGGAGGAAGCAACCAGGTTCTGAGTTATGACTTGGATTGTTACAACTGCTCATGTTTAAGAACCATACCAGCTTCTGGGGCATGGGGATGGGGGGTAAGAGTGGGGATTGTTTATGACTGTTCCCGTGCTAATTACTCACTTGGTTTAGATATTAGTGAATATGCCTCCCTAAGCCTCTGGCTTTCATTCTCACCCCTTCCTTTTTTCCCTCCTTAGCACAGCAAAGGATTAAACAATAAGCTGTTCTTTTCCCATTTCAAACTAACAACAGTTCCCCGTGGTGCTCAAAACTCTGTTGACAGGCTCTTTAAACTGTGGTTAGTGAGAAAAGGTCACAGCTTGATGTTGGCTTCTTGTTGTCAATTAACCCCATTTGAAAAATACTACAGTTCAAACATTACAGGGAACAGTGATTTTAAAGGCAAATGCAAAAAATTTCCAATCTCCCCTTCCTAGCACATGGAAGAGGGGCAGCGAGCAGCATGCAAAACCAATGATTTGGAATATGTATTCATATTGCTAGAAACTACAGCTTCCCATTATATCTGCACTGAACAATGTACTGAAATAATATACTGTATGTTGCTTACAGTTTCTCTAAAGCTACCTTTGACTTCTGTTGCGCTATAAATGAGAGACCATCAAGAGCCTCACTTATTAACCGCCTTGGGTGATTCCATCCAGCCCTTTACCCCAGGAGCATCTGCATTTTAAAAATGTGGATGTTCCTGGGCACCTATCCACACCCACCCCACAAACTAGGGTTTTCCTGGTTTGTGGCAAATTAATTGTGGGTTGGCCAGAATGTCATCTGGACAGGCCCCTTTTATTGTGGAAGTTTCTGCAATAAAGAGGCTGTCTGGCTGGACCCCTTGAAGGACCATTGCTTCTTTGGTTGAAGCAATCCACTTGTAACATAGTAATCTTTCCCTACCACAGAATTGTGCATTATCCTATTTTCCAGTGAGTCATGTCCTTTCATGATATATCCAAAGTATGAAAACCTCACTTTAGTAATTTTAACTTCTCATGAGAGTTTAGGAACCTCTTCACATGTCCCTTCCCCCATGCTGTTTTGCTGCCATTTGCCAGAAAAACAGCAAGCCCATGGGGCACCTTCATGGCACCCCATACACCCTCCCTCCTTTCCCCATTACCTTGGGGAAATGGGACAAGGCTCGTTGGTAGCCTGTCGTTTTCCCTATCAGACGAGGGAAAGAGTGGCAACATGTGTTGCTGAATTGCCCTTTCCCCCATCAGATGGGGAAAATAGTTTTAAAATGTTGGTAGCTCCATTAGAAAAACATTTACCCAAATATGCGATGCTTCCTCGGAATTTTGAATATCAATGGGGCAGGGCATGCCAAGCATCATGTGATGGTGCTTAGTTGGCTCCACCCCCAAAGTGCTGCAAAAATGAGCTGGCTGGTGGGTTTTGCTCTTGGCAATGAGAACCACAGGTGCACAAGCCTTAATTGTACAAATGGGCTACCAGCCACTGCCAACACCTGAGTTTTCAGGCTGAGGACTAAATCCAGGAACACATCCAAGCTGTTGACCTGTGCCTTCAGGGGAAATGTGACTTCATCCAGCAGGAGGCTGAGGCCCCTTCTATACTGCCATATAAAATCCAGTTTATCTGCTTTGAACTGGATTACATGGCAGTATAGAGACATATAATCCAGTTCAAATCGGATAATGTGGAATATATAGTAGTATAGAAGGGGACTGAATCTTTATTGCCTGATCTGCCTTTTGACTGACCAAGGACACCACTGTCTTACCTGGATTAAGTTTCAGTTTGTTGATTATCATGTAGTCCATACTGATAATAGGAACTGATTTAGGGCTGAAACAGTTTCCTTGAATTAATCTGTTCAGTCACCATCATCCTGAACATTATCTTCTTCACTTTCATTAACTAGACAATGCAGAGCAGGAAAAAATATACACAACCAATTCTGAATAAGTTGGTTGCAGAGGAAATGGACCTGTTTGGTCCACTGCAGCCAGCTGAATATATATTGCATTCTGGACTACTGGGTAGGTGCTGAAAGAAATGTAACTGCAGGCCGGGGGGGGGGGGAGTGGGCAGGCACATAACTTCTATAGCCTCTCTTATCTCTCACTTGTAGTGGTCCTATATATTAACAAGCATGCACCATGTTGAATACACCTCCATGTGTTTCATAGCTTTATGTGTAGAGAGGAATAGCACCAAATTGTACACTTAATGGCAATGGGTGGATGTATAAATAAATAAACAGCACTGTGCTGAAGATACAGATCTTTTTCCCCAGCCACAAGCATGCATATTTTATCACCAACTGGCTGCCTGGTCCCTGGAGAATAGGGTTTACAGCGATGATCATAAAGAGGATTTTAAGCCATTCTAAAGGCTGGGAATATGGTAATATTAATAAGCTGATCTGATGTACCCTCTCTATTGAGAAATGATGTCTAGAGTTATGAATACAATGAGTACATATCCAGATGCTTACTACATGTTCTTGAAATGGAAATAACTTATCCATGCTGATTTAAGATGACTGGCTTAAGTGCAAGATCTTTTGATCCTTTGTTCGGTACTTACTCATTTTGACCCATCCAACAATTGGTTATTAGTTGGAGCAGCCCTTGCTTTGGGAACTCGTTTTCACCTTCCACCTCTCTATAATGCTTTTGTATTCAGTTTTAGTTACTGAGAAGGCTTTGATACAGCTAGTTCACTGCCTTGTTTTTGTTTCCACCCACACTCCTTGTGCACTTATGCAAGAAGCTTATACAGTGTGTTGTAAAGAGGCCAGTTCTCCTGCATGATGTCTCTATTTCTTTATTTTCTTTATTCTCCTAATGGGCTACTTGTGAAAACTGATGTTTCAGCAACATTTCTGTTATTAGTTATGATGCTGGTAAATTGAGGTCTCAGCAGTGGGTGAAATTTAAATCAGGTGAGACAAATGCTCAAATAATTCAGCATTTTATTTTCACACAGCAGTTTGGATTACTGTACTTGCATAGTGTACGATCCAGTTACCATTATTCACAGGTAAATCTATTGAATTGACATTGTTTTGCCCGAATCATGACTAAGGATGCCTGATCACCTAATGTCATTCAGTAGCTTGTGCTCAAATTTGTGCCCTTTCCACTCTGCTGTGTTGTTATAAATCCAATTAACATCGAGGCAATAGCTATTTTAATTTATGCAGTATCATATAACCCAGCAAAATCAAGCCCTTTTAAATGCATGAGTTTGTTTTGCTCTAAAGCACTGTGGAAAGTGAAAGAGCAAACCATTAAAAAGATAACATAGCTGTATTTTGTTTCAACATAACATGCATTGTTGAGATGACTATTTGATGCCTAGCACTAATCTAGAAAGGGCCACTTTCAGTGGAACTGAAATCCTATAGACATAAGAGAGTCACTCCGATGGGAGTAGATGTAGTAAAAGGGCGCCCCACACAGATATGCAGTCATGCTGGCAACACAATCGGAGGTGTCCATGGACAACAGACTCCTCAGCATGGAAAAATGGAACAAGAGCACCTCCCCATGGCCAGAGTTGAACATCACTTCCAGACACCGGAGATGGACAAAAGGAAGGCCTTTACCTTTGTCTGTGTTTTATATAATTGTTCACTGTGTGTGTAAAAATGCATTTAATGTTTGCCTCATATTTGTTGTACTGTCGCACGCTGGGCCTGTAGAATGGCTATTTCTTGGACGTGACTTCTGTATGCCCAACGGGACACCGGGGTGCCTCAGCTGGAAAGGTCCCTTAGTTTTCCCCAATAATAAAGGTCCTTTGAGGCTTAAAATAAGTATAACAAAGTTCTTTATTTGGGCTTAACAAACTGGAAGGCTTCTTAACAAACTTAACAAACTGGAAGGCTTGCTTCTTAACAAACTGGTGACTCTCTCAATCTGCAGCAACAGGGCCGGCAAACTGGGCAAAGCTGGTCTTCTCTTTTGGGGGAAAACCTATGACCCTTCCCTTAGGCAATCTTTCTTTACCTTGCTGGCGTGAGGACCCTTCTTCCGACTCCAAGCTGCGTTATGGATAGCCAGATGTCCCGTACCATGCAAGGTTTCCTTCGATTAGCCAGGTTGTTGGGATTGCAGGTGATCCCTCCTTCACAAAGGATTGTGAAGCTGTTCCTTTACCCCAGCAAAGTGGGATCTGTTACAGCAGCAAAGCTAGATCTGTTATTCCAGCAAAGTGGTGGTCTGTAACCCCAGCAAAGCTGTAAGATTTAAAGCCTTTTCCAGGTTGGAAAGAACAGGCAGCCTCAAATCACGTCCTATCCTGTAGAGTAGCTGTTAAGACTGAGGAAAAGCATCCTCTTTCCCTCCCAAAACCTAGGAATAGGGGCGGGTCTGCTGCTCTAGATTGATTGGCAGCCCTCTGGGCCCGTAAATGCAAACGAAGAAAGTCACCTACAAAATACATGCAAACTTGCAGTGCAACAAATGAAAAACAGAGCCCTGTTGGCACTGTTGTGCCAGAACATTTGTATTGTAATCTGCTCTGAGTCCCTCCGGGGAGATAAAGCGGAATATAAATAAAAGTGTATTATTATTATTATTATTATTATTATTATTGGATTTGGATTGTGGAGACCTGGGTTTAAGATTAAGGAGAACTGAATTCTCCATTCAGCCTTCATCTACACTGACTATCTAATGCAGTTTTAAACTGGTAATGAAGAAAGCAGTTTTGCTGTGCAGATGATTACATAGCAAATCCTGGAGCCAGTATGAAGTCTAGATGGTGCGTCATCATCATTATCATCATCATCTCACTTCATCTCTAAAAAAGAGACTCAAAACAGCATTGATTAAGGGCTTTCTTTTGTGCATTTTAGTAGGAGATTGTTGTCTGGCTGCTGCATTCTGAAACTAGCTTTGAATTGCATTAAATGGTTAATGTGGATGGGGACTCAGATGTAAAATTCAAAATGTGAGTATGGTCCAATTCTTGTTCATCTTTTACCACAATAGTTAATGTACAGACAAAAAGAGGTATTCCAATGAGTTGCTGTCCTGAGACTCAAGAAGTATGAGATCATTTGCCAAATAACGTTTAAAAAATCATTAAGCCTCTTTGATATCTACATACATCCTTCAGATAGATACTATCACATGTCAAAAGAAAGTAGAATATCACTGGGAACCAAAATGGGAGGATTTGACCAAAGCTCTTTTCAGCCAACCTTTGTCATTTAAATTGGTTCTATTTTAGAACATCTTGGTGGGATGTTGTATGAATATCACCACAATTAGAATGATAGAAAAGAATGAGAAAGTCTATGTCCAAGATGTAACTAGAAATGAAATGGAAGGCTTAGGTCATCCTACAGCAAATTAATAAGTCCAAGTAGATTTTAAAAAATAGAAGGATTTTATTTGCCCCTCAGCTTTTCATGCAGTTTCCACCTCCAGATTTCAAATTTAACACTCTTCCATCACAGGACCTGGCAGATGTGCAACTCAAGCATTCATTTCAGAGTTCATACAGATGTATCACAATAGTTTAAAGTAAGACCCAGGAATTGGAAAATTAATTCTAAATTGGGTCTTGTAAAGAGTACATTACTTGATGTGCAGTTCCTTGGTTTCAGTCATTTTATTTCCAAATTTGATAGTTCAGATGAGATTAATATTAATCCACGTGTGCAACTAAGCATTCTATCTGATTTTCCTCTGGCATTAGTTTTGATGGGTTTCCAAAAAAGCAATAAGGGACAGTCAAAATTCATGACATGAAATGCTGATAAATCACTAATGTTATTCAATGAAACAAACTGCCATCTTATTCTCAGCTGATCCAGAATCACACCCATAACATCATAGAGACATGTATGATGCTGACTTAAGTATGACATGTAATAACATTCACAGTTAAAAAGAAATAATATGATGTACTCTTGTCAGAAGACAGTTTCTTTCCCTCTCCAGCCTAGGGAAAGGTTGATATCTGATATAAAGGAGACACATAAGAACTTATGGTTAAGTACAGTTGTCTTCCATAAATTCTTTGATGTCCAAGTTCCATCAGGCATGGCAAACAACAATATTGTAGTTAAGTAATCTCATATTACAAAAAGGATATCTTCAGCCATGAACCCTTTCTCTGGGATAAATGCATGAAAAATGCTTATATTAATAGAACTGCATAGACATCTCTTCCTAGGATTTGGGTACATTGTTGAAATATAAGGAAGGTTCCCCCATTTCTGTGGCATTGTTATTATTACAGTTATAATTATTGTTATGTATATTCTGTTTTGGGATGCAAAGCAGCTCACAATTTAAGTTACAAGTAAAGTTTAAAACATTAAAAAAATTGTAGCTTTAGATAGAACGAATTCCACGAGAGCAAACTGTAGCTTGTTTGAAAATATGGGGTACTATGACCAGACATGTGTCCTTTGGTAGAAGGTTTCAATATTGCAACCAGGATATATTTGTTATAATTATACTGGTGTTATTACTTTGTTTTAATTTTATTTGATGTTTGTGTAGACTGAGATTTGTCCTACAGACTCAGAAGTACAATTTATTTGTTTGATTATTTATGATATTTTTGTTCACTTCCCAGTCCACAATGCCTCCCAATTAAAACAGCACAAAAGATTTTGAAAAAACTTATTTACAAAATCTAAAAACACTCCTAAGGTGGAGTTTTAACAGAATTAAATGCAGCCGTTTCAAGCTTTGAAGGCCACCCAGAGTGATCTGTAATCAGTAGATATTTCTGGCCACCATCCCAGCCACAGTTTCTGGAGTGATTGTGACAGTGCTCCACTACACAACTGGCTCCTTGAATCCACTTCCTAACGTAGTTAAAGTAGCTGTGTAGAACTGCCCTGAGTAGAATTCTTAGATATTGGAGCTTCTGGATGCAAGAGTCAACATGGGAAATAGTGGAGTAAGTGTACCATTTGGATTTTCTGAATCTATACATTCTGAAATCACCCAAGCAAGAATTGGGCAAACCAAATCTGATATCAGTGGTGAGGAATTCAACAGGGGTCATTTTCTAAGAAATAGTTACTTACACACACACCCTAAACATCAGGAAGTTTCAGTTTTTGAAAGAACATAATTTGATATGTACTGGAGTTTTGTACTGCATTCCACCAGCTTTCATGGAATGCAGCCAACTTCATTCGATGATCTTTGAGATAGTGGATTGAAATCCATGAAAGCTTATGATAAAATAAACCAGTTGGGCCTAAAGGTGCTGCTTGATGTCATTTTAAGTTATCTTTTTGTGGGCAACCAATACAGCTGTGTCTTTGCTGTCTGATATAGTGGGCTGCAGTCCACTACATATTAGTTTTTTGCAGTTCGCAAGACCCTTTGTTGATTCTCTTCCACTTTCAAAACAATCATTTTCCTTTTTGTGCTCTTGAAGTTTACTTCTGGAAATATGATTAGTAAAAAGTTGACATTGCCTATTCAAAAGCTAAGTAAAGGCACTCTCAGCATTATCGTGTGTGTTTTATGAGTAGATGGGCCCTGTCTCCCCACTTTATAATTTTTATCATGGCTATGACTGAAGTCCATTCTTGTGTATGAATAGTACAGTGTTGTGGTATTTTCATGGCTGTTTCTGTCTTGCTGAGAATAAGAATGCTGGTGGCAAGAATCTCTACTGACCTGTATTTTTGGGACGCATGAGAAAGTAATGGGAGTTACTGGGGTCAAACCACTAAGAATGAGGCTAGAAGTGGGTTCCTGCTGTGCTTGTATGAAGCTGATGATTTAACCTTTACATTCACAACAGATAATCTAGCCTATTAATGAGATGCATTTCATTTTAACTGCAAATTTTGTCCAATGGCCTAATTATGAGCTAATTCATACTTGAGAGGAATGAAAGAAATTTGATTTATGCAGCTATCAAATGTGATTAAATCACCAGAGGTAGAAAAGACACTTTCTGGACCTTTCTTTTTTCTTTTTTTTAAAGCAGAGAATGAAATTGTCTTCTGAATTATTTTCCCCTTTGCTCCCTGCATACTTCCAGTTTAAAGGGACCAATGTGTTTTTATTCATCAACAAAAAACATTGGTATTTTAGCTTGTAGGACATTTTTAAAATCTGGTATGAACTGCCTAAGCACAAGCTACTGAATGACATTAGGTGATCAGGCATCCTTAGTCATGATTCGGGCAAAACAATGTCAATGATCTATTCTGTTATCCCTTCAGGATAAATCTAGTTTCATTGGGTAACTGATTCAGAAAATGTCCGTCCCCCATGCCACTTTCCTGGCAGTCTCCTGGGCCTTTGAATCCTTTGCTGTTTAGAGACTTTATTTTCTTTGGAACAGTATGGTGGAGTAAATAGCTGCAGAGAGCCTGGGGTAAGGGAGAAATAATGTACGTTACCTGTCAGTTGAGTACATTTACTGCATTTCAATAAAATAATAGTTAGATACTACCCCACTGTCAGATCCCATTTCAATTTAGTCTTTTTAGTTTACAGGACTGCTCTCTTCTGTTTAAATTGGTAGAACTGGCTATATTTAAATGCTAAAATGACAATGGTAAAACCGAAATAAATATTAAAACTTTCTAAGACTGTCACAGCATCTTGCACCGACAAGCTATTGCTGCTGCACAGAAGCTGGCAACCCTAACAGTGACCTTGGGGTATTGGTCAGACGAGATAATCTATATAAAACCTTGAAGATCTCCTTGGTAGACTTTCTAAAATTGGATTTATAAAATGTTTACGAAAGTCATGGTATATTAAAGTTTGACTTCTCCACAGGAATTATAGAATCAATGTACTTGCAGAGAATGTCTGAAACACCATGGACTAATTAGTTGAAAACCTTTAGGACCCTCTGGAATAGGGATGTATTGACATCAATAGTGAAACGCACTCTGGATCTACATTTACCCACATATTCTAGATTACACTTCTCTGGAGCTGACCTAATGATGACTGGAAGTATCCCTAGTGCACTTTTGTTGTCCAGGATGCATTGGTACTGCTGTGCTGAGACCAAGGAGAAATAGGATTTATCCGAAGCATCCAGGAAGATTCAGAGTGATCTTAGTATTTTGCAGGTGTGGGCAGCTGGATCCAGGGTCCACATGTCCTACAGACCCACTGCTGGGTCGCCAGACACAAGTGGCTCCCTTACAAAGGTTTGCTGGTGATGTTACATTTCCTGATCACATCTTTGGGCACCATGTTGTGATCTCAGCAGAAGTGACATCACCAGCAAGCCTCCGTGAGGGAGCTGCTTGCGACTAGTAAGCTAAAATTTGATCTGTTGGACATGTGGACATTAGAAGCAAGCAGCTGTCCACACCTGTAAATCACTGGGATTACTCTGGATCCTCCTGAATGCTATGGATAATTCATGTTTTGCCTTGGTCGGGATGAATCGCTGGATGCAGCATTTCTGCTGTGAATCCAGCCCTATGTTAAGCAGATTCCTCATAATTGTTGATTGGTGAGTTCACTTAATTTGGCTCATAAAGATATGGCTCCTGATATTAGCATGATGTCAATGCAGAGTTCCAAAGGTATAGTATGGGGGGGGGGGGGGTGGAGGACGTAAGGTGCTTTATCAACTTACTGAAGTTTGTTATATTTCGATCCTAATTTAATGACAGCATCACCCACACCATGCCACTTCCAATGTCAAACTGCACTAATTCTATCATGTAGAACTGTAGAAATTTCAGCTAGATGGCTGATGAGGGGGTCCATGCCAGTGAGCTTTTGCTAAACAAGATCAGCCAAGATTGAGAACAAGCACTTTAGGTTGAAGGCAAAGCCATAGAGAGTTATTACAATTTGGCTAAAAAGGGATGCAAGTACAAGCCGCATGCTTCAAAAGATACAAACATAAATTCATAGGAAAAATGACATTTTATGCTGTTTTGACAGCTATTCAGACTTCCTGCTCCCTCTCCTGGTTGGCTAAAAGGCAGAGCTGTCTAGGATATGCACAGGGATTGACCAGGGGCTCCCTTGACATCACAGCCAGAAGGAAGAGATCCCTGTGGTGGGAAGGAGAACAACTGATGATTTGTCAGTTCGAATACCCAGTCCATAGCAGGAACATCCACGTAGATGGTGTGAAACCAAGGGAAGTGGCAACAAGGGTATGCAGATGATCTCTTGATTAACTTAAGTGTCCAGTTCTGGGAAGAAAAGGATGCAAGGGTCAAAAGACAAAGGGTGACAATATCAAACAACCAGAGGATAGACTGCCTATTTAGAAGACTAATGTATTTTATATTTGTTTAGCCTTCACTTTTGTGGGACTGATGAGACTCTAGCTATGTCCAGACAGGAAAACATCTTAAGCTCATCTTGATGACAAAAAGGATAATCTGGTTCACATCTGTATACAAAGGGTTTAAGGTTATCTGGCTTGGGAGATTGCTCAAAAATCTTTGTTGATTGTGCAAAAATCTCAGTTCCCAGGAGCTTATGCAAATAGGGGACACAGGGACAGTGGGTGCATCCAGGATACATTTATACAAGTGTATACATTCAGAAATTGATACAATATACAAGCAATAGAAGTTACCCAATGAGTATCAGATTTATATATTTATTAAAGGGTTTAGATCAGGGGTGGGCAAACTAAGGCCCGGGGGCCGGATGCGGCCCTTTGGCCAATTCTATCCAGCCCTTCTAAGGGCCCCGGCAGGCAGGCAGGCAGGCAGGCTCGCTCTCCGCTCGCCTCACCCCGCCTGCTTGCCACTCGCCCTCTCGCTCACTCTGGCTCTCCCAGCACCAGCAACAGAAAGGCCAGGCAGGGGAGCAAGAGGGTGAGGCAGGCAGGCAAGCAGAGCGACCGACGGAGAGGGAGGGAGGGGGGAGAAGAGGAGGAGGAGGCCAGGGAGGGAGGGAGCAAGCGCCGCTGCCGCTGCTGAGCCTCCCTAATAAGTGAACTATACATCCCAGCAACTCCAATTCCCAAATGTCTATTTTCCCCAAATTTCCCCAGTGTTCACATTTGGGCATATTGAGGATTTGTGCCAAGTTTGGTCCTGAGTTTCCCATCCTTTCAATGGGGTTTGATCTCTTCCTTTTCCGTTACGAATCTCAAAGGCTCACTGTCAGGAGGTTTTTAGAAAGGTGGGAACAGGAAGTCATCGAAAGGGAAGGGACCCCAGGGCCATCCAGCCCAACCCCCAGGGATACACAATCAAAGCACCCCCGACTGATAGCCATCAAGCCTCTGCATAAAACTCTCCAGAGAAGGGGACTACAAGGAAACATTATTTTATTTTAGTGGTTTTATATTATTATTATAATAAAATTATTATACAATAATAATTATACAATAATAATTTATTGTATAATAATTTTATTATAATAATATAATATAATGTTATATTATATAATTTCAATATATTATAATGTCTATATATATACTATAATATAATAATTATATTAATACTAATAATATATGAATATTTCTTGATATATTAATATGTTAATATTAATGATGTGTAATATATAATAAATATAGTAAGTAAGTGAATAAATAAATAAATTATGTAGATTAGCATGTAGTTCCGCCTTTAGGTGCGGCCCTCCATAGTATTTTTTGGCTCTCATGTGGCCCCTTGGAAAAAATAATTACCCACCCCTGGTTTAGATATTATAGAATTTGGGGCATAGCTCTGACCAGATCCTTCTGGAGCCTAGCAGCTTTAACATTTCAATACTTTGAAATGGCGAAAATGTTTTAAAAATAAATACAAATTATATTTCTTGTCTGATGTCCTCTTATTGTTCTTAAACTTTTGGGGAGGGGATGCTGTTGCTCATCAACAGAACCAGCTCAAGTTATATATTTTCTGTTACTATAGAAATGCAATTATTCATTATTTAGAATCAAATAGCAACCTGTCTGGGATGTGAAGTTCCATAAATTTAAGGAAGTGTTTGGTTTTAACTATTTTTGTTCTGTTTTGGGTACTGGATTTCAGGTACATAGTCAATCAAATGAAAGGAAAGGCCCTACTATTAATCTGTAGCTAGGTGCAAATAGTTATTTGGGGGCATATTGTCTAGAAATGATGTGTCATTGTATGACAGCCCTTGTGTGCCATAGCCCCTGTATCAATGTACAGTGTTCGGTGGACAGTTATATATCTCTGAATACACATTCAGTGTAAGGATATAGCATGGTGAAATTGACACCTGTCATTGTCTTATTGATTGGGTAAAACCCTGCTAGGGTTAGAAGGTTGACAGCCCTATTAATCTTTCCTGTTTCAGAGCCTATTCCATCACAAATAATTATTACTTAAAAGCCCTGCTAGACAAGAGCATTGCCCTCCCAAGTTTGGCACAGTGACCAATTAGACAACTGAGAAGTCCAAAGCAGAACCCGATACACCACCCACTCACTGATTCTCCAGCAGGTAGTATTGAGGGGCATACCAACAACTGGAGCTCAGAGCTTAAAAGGATATCCTAGACCAGTAATGATGGTTATTTATTAGCTCCAGAATGAGAGCCAATAAACCACTGATAGCCCTATGTTCCTTGACATTTGTAAAATCCTTTTTTAAAGAAAAATGTCACATTGGTGACCAGCAACATACAGTGTGTTAGCACATGTCATAGCTCAGCTGTATGCCAGCACCACATATAGAATCAGTTGAGGTACTCTGGTTGAGGACAAGATAATTAAGTCCCCAGCGTCAAAGTATGTGCTAAAAGCAAACACAAGATTACTTTTAATATTTTTTATTGTTATGCCAGATAAAAAAGTTCCATTATCTCATGTAGTGGGTTGATTTGTGCAAAAGATTATGGTTACAAGAGTGGGAAGTAAAATATACTCTTTGTATCTGGGAATTCTGTTTTGGGGCTAGGTTTGGGAGAATATCCTCTCGCTATCTGATTCTCTTTAGAGCACATATTTTTTATACTTGCAAGTATTTTAGTCGCTTGTTTTTAATTGGTATTGCTCACCCTGAGCCTTTGGAAATAGGACAGGTTAAAAATCCAAATAAACATAATTAAATCTTAGCCACAGGAATAATTCCTGTTCTGAATCTAGGACACCCCTGTAGAATTACTCTGACATTATATACAATAAGAACTTAACGTTCGGAAAGGCAAAAAACAAGAATTAAGATGAAATCACTGCAAGATGCCAAAGGCAAAAAAGAAGAATTAAGATGAAATCATTGCAATATGCCAAAGACAGAGGGGTATGGTTATACCAAACCTTAAGCTATACTACGAAGCTGCAGCTCTAGTTTGGATGAAATAATTGATAACTCTATAATAATAAAAACTGTTGACATTAGAAGGACATGATTTAAGATATGGATTGCATGGATACTTAATATATGAAAAAAACATTGACCCTAATTTTAAGAACCCCCTGCTAAAAATACACTATACAAATCAAGACTCTACTTAAAAATGTATTTGTGGACTGTTAGAGGAGGTGGAAGAGGAGAGTAGGTACTATAGGTCGGCATGTGAATTCAATCATCTCACAGCCTCCTCCAGCTGCACAACGAGACAGCCGTTCACCAAGACAAGTAGTTAATTCCAACCCCCAAAACACTGCAGAGTCCTGGTCACAGCAGAGATTTTATGGCCTTGTATAGTAGCTCATCAGCTTGAATAAACACTCTTGACCTCTGTCTTTCATTCAAAACTCCTTGGAGGTTTATTCATTCAGTTGCTACTTATAACTATTTACAGGTCTTCTCTTAGTATACAAAGATACTTATGACCTCACATAACAAGGATGGTGATGGAACCAAAATTTTAAAATGTTTGTTGAAAATCTCATCAAAATGAAGGAACATTTTACTATGTGTGGTGGACATATCCCAAAGCAAGTGTGTGTATGGATTATAATTCTTAAGAACATTGAAAACATCTTAAAAATTAAAGTATCACTAGAGCCAGAAGCCTTTGTGTTGGGACTTACAAATTCAACACTACCAAAAACATTCCTGACACTCTTTTTATACATGGTAACTGCAGCAAGGATTGTTTATGCTTACTATTGGAAACAAGAAGAAATTCCCATCCAAGATCAATGGATTAAAAAAATGTTGGACAGGGCAGAGAGATGGACAAACTGGTGAGGCTTATACGATCACCAGATATTTCCAAATTTGAAGAAGAATGGCAGCCCTTTATTGACTAAGAGACAAAAGAAAATGAAAATATTGGAGGTTTTATAGCATTAAGGGAAAGCTAAGAATAACAAGAAAAATAGGGAAATGGTGATAAGAACAACAGGGTCCCCAATGATATGCAAGGGATCCTGGAACTTACCAGAGACAAGTTTTATGACAAAAAAGAATAGGTTTTTTTTATTATGAAGACAGCAGATACAGGGAAAGAAGCATTAGTTATTTTATATTTTCCAACTTTTCTATCTCCTTTGTTTCAAAACAATAAACCCACTTTTCTATCCTTTTTTAGATTAGAAAAGATTTTTTTCCTGTTTCAAAACAATAAACCCACTTTTCTATCCTTTTTTAGATTAGAAAAGATTTTTTTCCTTTTTAACATCATAGAAACCTTTTTGTATTAGATAACAATGGAATAAGATGAAGATGCAAGATGTTAAAAATGCCCTTTCTATATCCACTCTTGTACCCTCCCCTGTTCCTCATACTTTGCAATAAAAATTATATGGGGGAAAAAATAACTTTAAAGTTCAATTGTTTACTTGGAACATGTTAGCTGCAGCAACCATAGTATGACTATGCTCAGTGATTAATAGTTCACATGTCTTGTAAGAGTTTATGCCAATTTGTGAGAAAGGTGAGGTATAAAATATAAAATCAATCAATCAATTCATTGTTGAAGGATTTCACAGCCAGAATCACAGGGGTGTTGTGTGGTTTCTGGGCTGTATGACCGTATTCTAGCAGTATTTTCTCCTAACGTTTCACCTGCATCTATGGCTGGCCTCTCCAAAGGATCTCTGCAATAAGAAAAAACAAAGTAACAATTATCATAGCAGCCTGCCCAGGTTTTAAAACCTACAACAGAAATCCTTCTCTTCATAACACCACATTTAATGGGGATGCAGGAAGGGAGTTCTTAGTGGCTGCTCCTAAGACATTACCAGGAAGATTAGGGGCTCATCTACACTAACCATTTTGGTATTTGGAACAGGTAGGGCAGAAATAGCTTTCGCTATGTGGAAGATTTGATTGCCATTTCTGGAACAGGAAGATAATTACATTAGTTATGGAAAGTGGCTTTGAACTGGTTCCAAAATCTAGAGTATCTAAGAGTTAGAATCATAGAATCATAGAGTTGATAGAGATCTTTTGGGCCATCCAGTCCAACCCCCTGCCAAGAAGCAGGAAAAGTGCATTCGAAGCACCCCAACAGATGTCCATCCAGCCTCTGTTTAAAAGCCTCCAAAGAAAGAGTCTCCACCACACTCTGGGGCAGAGTGTTCCACTGCTAAACAGCTCTCACAGTCAAGAAGTTCTTCCTAATGTTCAGATGGAATCTCCTTTCTTGTAGTTTAAAGCCGTTGTTCTGCGTCCTTGTCTCCAGGGCAGAAGAAAACAAGATTGCTCCCTCCTCCCTGTGACTTCCTCTTACATATTTCTACATGGCTATCATGTCTCTTGTCAGCCTTCTCTTCTTCAGGCGAAACATGCCCAGCTCTTTAAGCCATTCTTCATAGGGCTTGTTCTCCAGACCCTTGGTCATTTTAGTCATCCTCCTGTGGACACATTCCAGCTTGTCAACATCTCCCTTCAATTGTGGTGCCCAGAATTAGGCACAGTATTCCAGGTAAGGGGTAGCATGGCTTCCCTGGATCTGGAAACTATACTCCTATTGATGCAGGCCAAGATCCTGTTGGCTTTTTTGCTGCCAAATCACAATGTTGCCTCATGTTTAACTTTTTGTCCACAAGGACTCCAAGATCTTTTTTGCACGTACTGCTCTCAAGCCACACGTCCCCCCATTGTGTATCTTTGCATTTCAGTTTTTTCTGCCTAAGTAGAGTATCTTGCATTTGTCACTGTTGAACTTCATTTTGTTAGTTTTAGCCCATCTCTCCAATCTGATAAGATTGTTTTGAATTCTGCTCCTGTCTTCTGGAGTATTGGCTATCTCTCCCAAATTGGTGTTGTCTGCAAACTTGCTTCTGTGTCATCATGCCAGCAGTAACATGATGCAGTAGGCTGGATTTTCCTCCTCTTGCCTCAAAATGATTGCTCTGTGTGTGTGTGTGTGTGTGTGTGTGTGTGTGTGTGTATCTTTGACAACTGCATTCATCTTCATCATCTGCAGGATACACAGGGTAATGCAGACAGATGGGGTTACAATGGTGTGCCATAGTCTGATCATGGAAGCACAGATAGGTGAACCAGCTTAATTGCACTACTGAAGAGGGGTGTGATACCAAAGGTGTTCAATCTGGTATACATCAATTATCTACTCTAATACAAGTCCAGACTAACATCTGAGTGTAGTCAAAATGGTGAAAATGATCAATGAGGAAGAACACACAAGCTAAGAGGTTGCAGCAATTTGCTTTTACCTGAGTTTTCTGGGATGGTCAACCCTGTCCTCTTTTCTCCACCTGATGAATTAACTGTGTGAAAACTATTTTTAACCTTTACCTTTAATCTTTTGAACTATGGTGTTGGAGGAAAATTCTGAGAGTGCCGTGGACTGCAAGAAGGTCAAACTAGTCCATACTCCAGGAAATAATGCCCGACTGCTCACTAGAGGGAAGAATATTAGAGGCAAAGATGAAGTACTTTGCTCACATAATAAGAAGACAGGAAAGCTTGGAGAAGATAATGATGGCTGGGGAAAATGGAAGGAAAAAGGAAGAGGGGCCGACCAAGGGCAAGATGGATGGTATCCTTGAAGTTACTGGCTCGACCTTGAAGGAGCTGGGGGTAGCGACAGCTGATGGGGTTCTGGCGTGGGCTGGTCCATGAGATCACAAAGAGCTGGAAGTGCCTAAAGGAATAAACAACAAAACCTTTAAACTATTTTAAAACTAGAAATTGAGTTTGTAGCAGCTGAAGTAACCTGAGAACAATAGAAGAAAGTGAGAGAAAAAAGAGATAAACTACCAGTAATTATTAAAGCAGCTGAAAAAGTGAGTGGATAAACAATTTAAAATACTGTTCCTTTCAAACTGGATATTTAGAGGGTATGTATGCAGCAGCTCACAGTTTGAGAACCTAGGCAATGAGAAATTTCAGTCAGATGACATTTAGTCCCCCTCCTTGTTCTGTTCAACAGGAACCCTGAAAGATGGAGAATGAGGTATACAAAAAGAATTATAGTGCTTTTGTCTTCCCCTGCCTGAGCCACCCAAGTTATATTTTGAGGAATGTTGTAACATTGGATCTCTACATTCTGTATAGCTTTTATGTTGGTAATATATGTTTTTCCTTTCAATACATTGGTTGGCTATAAACTTTCAAAGTCCTTGTGGTGTATAAGCTGTCTGTGTAAAGATGATTAGTATATGAAATCTTCTGATACATTGTCACACTTGCAGCCTCAGCAATGGAATGTACAATGTCAGGGCTAATCTAGAAAAAAAAAGCAAGTGTAAACTCAGCGTGTTCCCTGTCATATGTTCTAACCAAACCCTTCATCTACCTCCTAACATATTTATGATAACCTTAAAACAGTTTTTCCTCTGTCAAAAATACAAGCCTACCAAGCTCAAAATAGCATTTAACTGTGTTTTTCAACCACAAAGGGCTGTGTGATAAATGGGTGTGTGTGTGGGGGCAACATGAGGGAAAAGGCCAAAGAAACGTTAAGTAGGTAACAAAATGTAAAGGAGATCCCTTCCAAATCAGATATACTGTATATACTCGAGTATAAACCGACCCAAATAGAAGCCTAATTTTTGCCTCAAAAAAACTGAGAAAATGTATTGACTCACTGATAAGCCAAGGGTGGGAAATGCAGCAGCTACTGGTAAATTTCAAAATAAAAGTAGATACCGATAAAATCACATTAATTGAGGGATCATTAGGTTAATTTTTTAAAAATATTTACATGAAACTGTAATTTAAGATAAGACTGTCCAACTCTGATTAAACCATTATTCTAACTCTTTGATATAAATATGCTTACATATTCTTCCAATAATAATAGAGTAAAATAATAAATGCAATAATAATAGAGTAAAATAATGTAAATGTAATAATACTACTGATAAATAGAGTAAAATAATAAATGCAACAACAACAACAAAGTAAAAGAATAAATAGCTTTGACTCGAGTATAAGCTGAGGGGGGCTTTTTCAGCCTAAAAAGGGCTGAAAACTTGGCTTATTCCCATGTGTAATTAGTTTTCAACTAAGTAAGACGATAATGAATGTGGTCTGGGGTAGTGGTTTGAGTGCTGGAGATGAGGGTTCAAATATCTGCTGAGCCACGGAAACCCACTGAATAATCTTGAGTGAGTCACACTCTCTCAGAGGAAGTCAAAGGCAAGTCTTCAAGACATCTTGCCAAAAACCATCTGTCACGGGTCAACTTTAAAGTAGCCTTAAGTAAAAAACAAACAAAAAACAAACAAAACCTATACAAAAGCACAGCTTTAGGAAAAGAATAACCCTTTCCTTGGTCTAAGCAAAAATCAGTAAAAATCTATCCCTTTAGACAGATGTTCCATATCTCTTACCTAAAAACAAACAAATCTGCTAACAGGCCAACATAGGAAAGAAAAGGGCATTTCCCCCTTTGGGGTTCCTTCTTAATATAAATATAATAGGAATGGGGACAATATATCCTGCTTGCTCCATGAGAACCTGCTTTGGTGGCCTGCACACTACACTCTAATTCTTTTTGGGGTTGTGCAAAGCAATTTTGGTACGTTTCCCCTCACCATCTTTTTCTATTTCTATTGGGAGGGGGGGGTCTATTTTCTATGGGGAAATATTTTCTTTCTGAAAAATAGCCCTGCCAAGGTCAAAATGTGATGAAGTTTGCAAATGACCTCCTCAGGGGAGTTGGGAGGCATCTGAATTCAGGGATCTGCTGCAGGGCCTATGTAGCCCCTAAACTATGATACTTGCCCATTTAAAACAATTAAAGTTTTTTCTGCAACCCCTTTGGTTTTTCCCCTTACTGCTACTGCTTGGAATTCAAAACTGCTTCTGTGATCAGGCTATTGCTAAGACTACAGAACAAACAAAAGGATTTAGAAATGTGGAGAGATGTATTAATATATATAATACAAACTGATTAATATAATACAAGTATTCTAATATAAAATTTCCTTCTGCCTGCATTATATAAAACGGATGATTTAGCGGTCTGCTTTGGAAGAGCGGGGGCTCTTATGGAGATTTCCCATTAGAGTTCAGGGTCAAATTTGGCCTGTCATATCATTTTATGTGGCCCTCCAGATTTTGGACTACAACTCTTGTATTCTTCATTAGTAGACATCAGGACTAGAGCTGATGGGAGTTGTGATACTGTAACATCTGGAAGGCTGTAGTTTGTCTGTTTAGTCAGAGGAATTGGGTGATACCATCACCTATATTCTACATTTTTCTACAAAATGGGAGTCAGGCAACTCACAAAAGTAATACAAATGCAAATACTAATGCATAAAAATAACATACAGGCAAAACAAACAAACATTTTGCAGATAACTGATTTACCTATCTATAGAATTAAAACAAATCCTTCAAAATGGCAAAAGGTAAAGAACAGTAGTATAGGACACTGTTAAATGCCCTTGCAGTCAGTCCCTAAAAGCCTGATGGCATAAAAATTATTTCTCCTTCAGATGGAAGAATAGCAACGAAAGAGACTTTGCAACCTTTCAAAGAAGGGAAGTGCAAAACCTGGGATTATAGGGCTCCATGCAATTTGTCAGGCAATAAAGGGCTGTTAAATAGTAGTCAATTTTGTTCATAGATACAGTAATGGACAATACTCTTTAAAAGACAATGTGAAACATAGGGCATCCTTTTTTGCATATTGATAACAAGCTAATTTTCAGTCTGGGCACAGTTCAGTCGATGTTAAGTGCTAAACTCTCCTTAAGAAAAAAAGGGTCTTCTTCAGATTGATCTCTGTACATAGTTAAACACTTTTTTTTACAAGTGTCTAACATGCACTTACTTGGAAATAAATCCCATAGAATTCGGCGTCCCACTGAATTCTATGGTATTTATTTCCAAGTAAGTGCATGTTAGACGCTTGTAAAAAAAAGTATTTAATTTTAATCACACAATACTATGTGCTCAAGCATGGCTTTATGACCTTCCCACTTTGAAGTCCAATTTAGAATTCTCTGATCATCTCAGTCATAGATAGGTTGAGAGCTGAAGTAAATAAAACATACTACTGAGGGGCAGTATTAGGAGAATGATAAATTAATGGGATGCAAATTTAGAAAATAACACCAGTTAGGCCTATACAGTATTTGGATGAAGAATTAAATATGTTGCCATTCAAGGGTAGGGGGAGGCTCTCAGAATACTTTAGACAGGAGGATCAGTTCAATGGTCTTGAACATTTGAAAAGGTAAATAAAATGTTAGGATTTACTAGGCGTTGTCACGATCACGGACGTAGCGGGCCCCTTAATCACACACACAGAGACGTACTGAAGGCTAACTACTTTATTGAGTATAAAAACAGTTCCAAAGAGTATATAGTCCAATAATGAGCAATAGTCCAATAATAGTAAGCAAGATTGTCCAAAAGGAAGTAGCAAAGAGGCTTGAAGCTTGGCAAGGCTCCACAAGACTATGTGGAACAGGAACAGAAGCAAGGCTCCACAAATCTATGTGGATCAGGAACAAAGGCAAGGCAAGGCTTGATGACCACGACTTAGCTTGTGGTCCCACTCTGCTTCACGCCTATCCAGGAAAGACGTGGCCGGAGAACTGGGGATGCGTTCCCACGGACCCTATACTTAATCCTTCGGCCGAGGTCCGCGACGCTCTAGGCTTCTCCGTCTCCAATCTCTGCTCACGGACCTCGGCCGGTCTAGGACCCTAGACCAAGCCCTCCTGGTAGATTCAATGTCCCGTCTCCTATCGAAGGAGCGACCTTGCCTCTCCGCAGCTGTGTTGCTATCTTCCTGAGAACTTTCCTCCCTAGCACTTTCCCATTCGGCTTCGTCCATGTTTACACTTTCAAACTCCTGGGAATTCCTCCCCCAGGGTGTTCATAACTCCCTTCGCTGTTTCCCATCTCCACCTGGTGATCGGAATCTGTGCTGGGCCCAAACATCATTTCATCCCATGCCAAGCTCTCTGCAGGCGAGCGAGGCCCATCCGAAGGGCCCTGTGCTTCCCCCCAGTCATCTAGCTCATCCTCTGAATCCACTTCTGCTGCTGCAGGCCCCAAAGCTAATGGAACCCCAGGACCTATTCCCTGCCCTCCAGGCACGAACGAGAACTGCTGTGCTACAGGCGTGGGGTTGAAAATAATGTAGAAAATATAATCTGTCATCACTTTTAGTTTTGTAAGTGCTATTTATATTAATATTAAGAGTATTATTATTAATAATAACTTTTTATACCCCGCCTCCATCTCTCCGAAGGGACTCGAGGCGACTTACATACAGACAAGCTTGGGGAAACATAGATTGAAACATGACACACACAAAAATCAAAAATCAAATCAAAATAATCCAAAATAAAATAAACACATCACAGTAACACAACACACATCATAAAAAAAATCCCTAGCCTGAACAGTGATAAATACTGAGCTCAGAGGACTAAGAGTTTGTACAATAGTTTCAGGACAGGGCTAATGGAGAAGTGCAAAATCTGATAAAAGTTAGGGCTGGAAGGGTAATGTCATTTGGCATTGGAATGCCAGGTCTATAGGGCAGGAGACACTGCTAAAGTTGTTGGTAAATTACAGTTAGGGGCCAATTATCTGGTGAACTGTTTAGTCATAAGCACAGTGAAACACTCACTTTTAAAGGTCCTTGTGAAAGGTAGACAGGGTGGGTGCCAGTCTAATCTCTCTGGGGAGAGAGTTCTAGAGTCAGAGGGCCACCACTGGGAAGGCACTCTCCCATGTCCCCACCAACCGCACTTGAGATGGAGGTGGAAGCAAGAGAAGGGCCTTGGGGAAGATGCGATTGCGAAGATAGGCAGGTTCCGAACCATTTAGGGCTTTGTTGGTGATAACCTGCACCTTGAATTGGGACTGGAAGCTTATTGCCAGCCAGTGGTACTGTTTAAAGAGGGGAGTTGACCACTCCTGTAGCTCGCGCCAGTTAGTAATCTGGCTGCCAACCTTTGCACCAACTGCAAATATTAGGGAAGGAAGGATATGATTATACTACATACAATCAGCACATCTCTGAAAGTATCATTTGGTTTGTAGCCAGTGCAGAAAACCTATAGCTAGCGGGCCTCATGTATAGGTTTGACTGAAAGGGATATTTTCCATGACCTAACCATGGCTGAACAACAATCTAAATCCACGTGTCATGGTTCCATGCCTGCTTGTTAAGATGATGAAATCAAGCTGATTCATTTTCTTAATAAAATGTAGTATTTGGCATGAATGGGATGAATTAACTTTCAAACTATTTAGAGAAGACTAAAGCTATTCTGAACATATCTGAAAAATGTGAGCAAGAAAACTAACATCAATATCTGTCTATGGGAGTTTGTCATGAAAGATGCGACATCTGCCCAGACAGAGGAAGGTGGTAAATACATTATGTTTGCTTAAAGTACGTGTGTTTGCCGAAGTATGCCACTCTCTCACTGCCAGCACTACAGCTATTTGTAAGAGGATACAGCTATTTGTTTACACACCAGCTGAGCCTGAACAACCTCAAACCTCACTAAACCTGGCGCTGAGTAGAAGTCTCCTTCACTCAAGCATCACAAATGGAAACCCACTTTAAAGAATGAGTCAAACTCAGATTCACAACTGTATTTTCAATAATTAATGAACTGAATATTATCTGTCATTTGCTTTTTCAATTCACATGGAAAGCATTAATTTGTGGGTGGAGTACTAAAGTACCACCATCGTTTTACTTTTTTTTCAGTTGGACTTCTGCAAGACAAGTCAAAAGAATAGTAAGCATTTTTGCATATATTTCTTGAGGCAACATTTGATTCTGGCACTATGTAGGGCAGGCCCTTGAGGCGGCATCACTTACACAATATTCCCTGAAGCAGTGAATGTCTTTAGTAGGCCAGAGTAACATTACTCTTATATCCTCTGGCTATACCTATTAAATAGATGCCTTGCTTTTTCACTCACTTGCTCTGTGGTTCATTTGAAATATCTTAGTCAGCTGGTTTATTAGTAAAAATGTTGCTGGTCCTGAAGAATGTAAGTGCCTCCTGTTTTAAGTGAGTGGTAAGTGCTCTGGTTAGACTTTTGGCACTTTCCTCACCTCTGTGTTAAAGGCTCTTAATATGAACCCAGCACAGGTGACCTCAATAAGGAATCCCATTTGTCCTGTAAACAAATACAATTGTCCACATTTTAGAATATCTTTATGTTATGTGAGATCTGTTTGGATCATACTGTGAAGCCCTATGCCTTTGGCATTCCTTGTTACTTCTTTATTGGAAGAATTCATCATTGATGACCTGTAAATTCTCCCAGCTCTATGTGTATTTAATTGGAAGATAAGTTCTATTATTTATATTTATTTATTTACATCATTTATATTTCACCCTTCTCACCCCACAGGGCACTCAGGGCAGATCACAATGCACATATATAGGCAAACATTCAATGCCATAGACATACAATATATATAGACAGACAATGAGCTACACAATTGGTCGAGAGCTCACCCCGACTGGGCAGGCCTCGAACTCATGACCTTCTGGTCAGTAGAGATCTTTTGCAGCTGACTCCCAGCCAGCTGCGCCACATTCCCAGTGCAGTTTTATTCAATGCAGTTTTATTTCAGGTAACCAAGCAGCATAATTCAATGCATTTTTATTTGGAAATAACTCCTCTGGTATTCCTTAGAGAAGAGAAAGCTGGAAGTGAATGTAGAATTGCAATAGACTGCATTAAGAAGTCAACCTCTGTGTTGATGGAGGCAGGCAGGATTTTCCCCGGGTACTGGTTGTGGGGGGTCGGGAGCAGGTGAGGGTTTTGCCCTCCTTTCTGCTAGAGATCCCCGTGTACAACTAGTGGGCCACTGTGTGACACAGAATGCTGGACTAGATGGGCTGAGGCCCGATTCAGCATGGCTCTTCTTATGTTCTTATGTTCTTAACTTTAGTGAGCACAGCAGTCAGAGGATTGCAATGCTGAGAAAGTTGTCCTATATAATAATAATAATAACAATAATAATAATACCAATAATAATAATACAATCATAATACCCTGCCCCCTCTCCCCAAAGTGACTTGGGATGGCTTACAATAATTCAAAGATAATAATAATAATATTTATTTATATTCTGCTCTATCTTTCCGTAAGGACACAGAGTGGATTCCAAACATAAAAGGCAAGCATTCAATGCCTGAATACAACAATTCTTCCATACTAACAAAATTTAAACAACTCAACATATAAACACAAATTATGGCTTAACAACTAAAATTTAATTTTAAAAAACAGCCTCTTATAACAGACATAAGACAAAATATCAAACAATGAATAGAAACAATAATTTCCCATTTTCTTGGGGAAAATCGATTAATAATTGCTCAAGATATCTATTGAGCTGGTGGGGCGAGCAGGACACGGATATGGATGGCAACTATTAATCAGAAGTATAATGGTAGTATTACCAATGACTATTATTTCCCCTTGTAAGTCAGTGAGCAAAGGTATATCTTCAGCTGTTTCTTGAAAGCGGGGAGGGAGGGAGCCATACAGAAAATAATATAAACAATGAACAAAAAAACAACAGTAAACAATTATCACTACATAAAATTAAAATTACACACATTAATAAAATTAAAAAACATTAATAAAGAACAATTTAATTACATGCATTAATAAAATTAAAAAACATTAATAAAGAACAATTTAAAAGCTCTTTGCCATCTAAAAACAATTTAAATATGAATATAGTTAAAACCAGTCTGTTTTCTGGTAATCATTCAAGTCCTGTCCAATAATTAAGCAATATGGAAAGTGCTACCAAAAACCAGGAGAGATTATGTTTGAATCAAAGAGTTGGAAGAGACCACAAGGGTCCAGTCCAACCCTCCCTAAATATGAGGAATGCACCTTATGTCTACCACTGGCTAAAGTGGAATAACAGTGTATATACATGCATCTACATACACACACACTTACTTCTCCTTTAACCAGTTTGGCCATTAAAGATATCTCTTGTCCTTCTTTATACAGTAAACACAATGTTTTTTATTATAACTGTATTTTTTAAATTCTGAAATTTTTGTATTTGGGAATGGCTTTGCAAATTTATATTGAGAAGTTGGGTTTGATCATACTGAACAACAAAGAATACAGACTGTAGGATGTAACATAATTTACATTTTAGATGTAAGCAAATGCTCTTCTCGTGGTTATTGTGTGCAAACACAACATTTTTGAAGAGTAATGTTATGAAAAGGGTTATAAAACTGAATTACTGTCTAACACTATCAGATGCTCTGGAGGTGGACAGCTTGAAAGATGTGTTTGTCAATCATAGGCACAATACAGAAAAGAGGGTTCCAGAGATTTTGTGTGTATGTGCATTGCAATTCCAAACTGTACCCTATAGTAGGCAACCCTCCTTTGTAAAGGACATGAATGGTGGCTATTGTTTCCTTACTGGGCTCTACAGCACAAAAAAGTGTAACCGGTGTCAAATAATTTTGGAATATTGTCTGGTTCTGCCTTAGTTGGTAGCATCACCTTAATCTACTTCTTTTATTATAATGGTTGAGTATGAAGATTGGTTGGGAACAGTGGAGTGTTCTTGACAAGTTTGACCAGACAGTATGTGGATTTCTCTGTTCCTGCCAAGTCAAACATATTTCTCTACAGTTGCTGCAAGTAAAGCTGTCACTGGTGTTGGAGGAATAGCAGTATTGTACGATAAGATATCACAAGCCTACAACCAAACAAGAATAGTGTGTGGCTAGTAGCAATGCTAGATTTGTTGTAACATGAAAGGATATTTTTAGAGATCAAGAACTTTGTGCTTGATGTGTTGTCGAAGGATTTCATTGTTGGAATCACTGGGTGAGTTTTCCAGGCTGCATGGACATGTTCCAGAAATATTCTCTCCTGGCGTTTTGCCCACATCTATGGCAGGCATCTTCAGAAGTTGTGAGGTCTGTTGGAAACTAGACAAGTGAGGTTTACATATCTGTGGAATGTCCAGGGAGAGAGAAAGAACTCTTGCCTGTTTGAGGCAAGTGTGATCATGGCCATACAGCCCAGAAAACTCACAGCAACTCTCTGCAATTGATGTTGAACTGCAATGTCTAGCATTCATCGCTATGTTGGCCAAGGATGATGGAGGTTGTTGCTCAGAAATGCTGGGTGCGGGATTGTGGCACACATTGTGTACCCTAGGCAAGGACTTCTATCTTTGGTTAAAATGCAATGTCAAACCAGCTTGAAAGTATCCATCAGTCTCTCCCTTTCAGTTGTCTATGGATTTATGGTGACCCTATGAATATCATAGGATTTTCTTAGGCAAGAAACACTCAGAGACAGTGCCAGGTCCGTAGTCGGTGTGTGTGTGTGTGTGTGTGTTAAAGGTTCAACCCTGTCCTGAAATGTGTCAGATTAAAAAAGAAACCTGGTTTACCCATAAATTAGTGAACCAGTCAAAATACATGAATAAACCAGGTTTCTGGGGGGAGGGGCAAGCCCCCCCCCATTGTCTATGGTCCTGCCTCTGATATATAGCATACAGCATTAATTTGTATCCAAGTACTACCCAGACCCTAACCTGCTTAGTTTCTGAGATCAGAAAGAACTTGGTTTTTGTGTCTGTGTCAGGAGCAACTTGAGAAACTGCAAGTCGCTTTCTGGTGTGAGTGAATTGACCATCTGCAAGGCTGTCTGCAAGGACGTTGCCCAGGGGGGTGCCTGGATGTTTTACCATCCATGTGGGAGGCTTCTTTCATATCCCCGCATGAAGAGCTGGAGTTGACAGGGGGAGCTCATCCACGCTCTCCCAATTCAAACCTCTGACCTGTAGGTGTTCTGTCCTGCCTGCACATGGGTTTAACCCATTGCGCCACCGGAGTCTCCTAGAAAGCATCTGGTATCTTGAGAATCCTTAGGCCCTGCCCAGGCCTGTAGCCAGGATTTTGATTCCGGTGGAGGGGGGCTGAGTGAGAGAGGATCTACCCTAGCAAACCTTTTGTATCATTATCCCAATACCCCCATGCATATGAGATATATTGAGCATGGTTACCAGATCATGAAATGGGTAAACAGAACAGTTTAAATAATAAATGTTATTTATTTAGTTACTTTCATTAACAAAATGTTTAGAATACTTTTGACTTATATTTTACTTTACAGCAACAGTCTTCTTTTTTTCCTCCCCAGCCATTTTGTCAATTCCTTTTTCTGGTTTGATAGTGATGTCCCAATGGATGGAAATCATTACTAGTCCACAAAGCAATGATTTCCATCCAAAGTCTCTGGTCTGTCATTAAACTTCTAGATACACTTTTCACTCTCTTCATGGTTGAAAACGATCTTTCCACACTGCATGTCGTTAAAGTAGCCAACACAGTCAAAGGGAAATTTATTGAACAATAGTAGGTTTTGTCACACAGTTCCAACACTTTAAGTACCTCAGTATCTTTCTTAATTGATGGTGTAATATTATACCACATTATGTACTCAGCCTTGACGGAAGCAAGTGCTGCGTCATTTTCAAAGTATTCTGACCGTTGTTCCATATGGTGAACTTTCTCTAGACCTGAAAAGCCAGGGAGGAGAACCTGGAAACTGGTTAAAATGCCTTCATTTGTCATGAACCTTTCAGTAATGTTCTGTATGAGTGAATCAACACACCGCAACTCTGAAATAATCTTCTACAGAATTATTCCCTGGATTTGCCTGATGCACCTGACTTCAACTTTGCCTTGGAATAGTCAAGTTGCTTTGGAATATACCAATAAGGCCTTCTCGCAAACCACCCTGAGAATTGGGGGGGGGGGGCGAAGTCCCTCAAGCCCTCCCCTGGCTACATGCCTGGTGCCTGCGCCAGTCTCCAGGCTTCCTGAATTCAGGTCCTGCACAGCTGCATGGAGATGTCAATTTGGCACCGGCTTTTAAAACTCAATTTCATTACACTGGGAAGCGTTCCTAAAATGTGAGGACTCCAAGGACCTGCCTACTAGGTATACATTCCCATTGATCTCTCTTTCTCTGAAAGACTGTGCAGAGCTCTATTTGCAGCCTTCCTTGCTTAGAACAGTAACCTGGAGGAGCTGGCAAGCTGAGGAATCCATTCGGGTCTGCAGGTGCCCCCTCCGAAGGGCCTTCCCGGGGGTTGCAATCCGCTTCGGGAAGCGGGGGAAATAGCCGGGAGACCGACCGCGCCATGCAGCCTGAAGGGACACCGAGGGGACCGGCGGGAGCGTGCGTGCGGTCTGGTGGCAAGCGGGCGCCCGAGAAGGGAGGCAGGGAGGACGGAATCTGGGTCGCTGGCAGGATCAGGGAGGGAAGCAAATGGGACGAGCCAGGCGATGGGTTGCTACTACCCCCCCAGACCGCTTCCCATTACAACCCCGTGCTGTGTTTGTGGAGAAATAGGAAGAGGAGAAGAAGAAAGCCATCCAGGAGCGGTGCTGCGCGCGTGATGCTCACTCAGCGGGGCGCGCGCCTCCCGGGCCCAGCGAGCAGGTCCAAGAGGCGCGCGAGGCCAGCCGGCTGTCTGAGGGGAGGAGAAAGAAGAAGAGGAGGAGGAGGAGGGCGCATGCGCGGCAGAGCCCGCCGAGGATGGAGAGCGTTCCGAATTGGCGGGTGGGGCGGGGGAAGAGCGAGCGAGCGAGCGAGCGAGAGAGGGATGCAGCCGGGAAAAGGAGGAGGAGGAGGCAGGCGAGGGAAGGGGAGGAGGCTGGCCAGGTTGGCCGCCTATTTGGTGGAAAGTAGCAGTTTGTATTCGCTCAGTGCTGGCCGCGACGCGCGCGCGAGAGCCCCAGTCTCCGGAGAAGTGCCCCGCTCGTGACAGCCTCGCGCGGGGAGGGAGCGAGCGAGAGAGAGAGAGAGACATACATAGAGAGAGGCAAGGAAGGAAGGAAGGAAGGAAGGAGGGAGGCTGACGCCGCCACCCCCGGCTGCTGCTGCTGAGGTGACAGGCTGACCCCTGAGTGGCTCCGTGGAGTGGCCAAGAGGGTGTCCCCGGCTCCTTTGCTGGGCCCCCGGAGGAAGCGCCTCGGCCGCCCCGCCGAAGGGGAAGAAGCGGCAGAGACTTGCTGGCCGGTGCCTTGATCCTCCTCCTCCTCCGCCGCCGCATTTTTAATGGGAAGATGGCGATGTGGGCTCGGCGGCAGACCTGCGGCGGCGGCGCCTCTCGCCTGGCCGGGGCTCTGTGGAGCCAACTCCTCCTGTGCCTCGTCCTCTCCGCCCCCGCCGCCCAGGGATACAGCTTCCCTCAGAATTACACGTAAGTCGCTTCTCCCGCGCAAAACCGCCCAGGGACCACGTCCCGGGCTCCCAGGCTGGGCTGGGGAGGCTTCTTCGTCTTGGCACGGCAGGCACGGGGAGAAAGGGGGGGGGGGGGAGTTTGTTAATTAGCCAGAAGGGTTAATTACTAATTAGCTCAGGGAGCCCATGAGCCAAGGCACCCTCCTCCTTCCCCTCAAACATCCCCAGCTGCCCAACTCAGGGGATGAAGTTTCTGCCCGTCATTCCCAGAAGAAGGTCCCTGTTCCTCGTCGGGTTTCCCTTTCCTAAACAACCACCACCAGCACCACAACTTCGGGTGCGTTAAGAAAGCCCTCCAATCCCTGGAGAAGTAGATGGGAGCCCTGTGCCGCTACTTGCGAAGGCAAAATAATAAGACCCCGCAGGAAAGAGAGCCTCAGGTAAACATCCCATTGGAAAACTCTTCCTGAAAATACCCCCGTAGGTTGAATGGGCTTCCCTTGATCTGCAGCTCGGTGTGTTGCCTCAATAGTTAGGGCAGCCCTCAAGTTTCTATTTTTAAACTCCTCTTTCTTGTAGCGTTTCTCCCTTTCCGGCATTTGTCCCCAGGCTTCAAGGTAGCATGATTTGGGAGTGATCCTCGAAGCAGGAAGGGTGCTGGAGACTCTCTCTGGGAAGGGAAAACAAGGTCCTTTCCGTTATGGGTGAAGCAGAGATGGTTCCTGTACCTGACAGGTGCACCCACTCAGCCTCCATGTCACATGGGTACCCAGGGGAGGTGGAGCCCCCATTGGCACAATGGGTTAAACCCTTGTGCCACCAGGACTGCTGACCAACAGGTTGGTAGTTCAAATCCAGGGAGCAAGGGGTGAGCTCCAATCTGTCAGCTCCAGCTTCTCAAGAAAAGCCTCCCACAAGGATGGTAACACATCAAACATCCAGGCGAACCCTGGGCAATGTCCTTGCAGACAGCCAATTGGCTCACACCAGTAGTGACTTGCAGTTTCTCAAGTCACTCCTGACACGGAAAACAAAGTCCCTAGAGGAGTTCGAAGAAACTAATAATACATTGATTGCTGCGTTGCCACAGGCTGTCTCCACCTCCTTTATTAATAATATCATTATTGCAAGGAATGTACTGACATCAAGAGATTGGAGCCTGCTGAGACAAATTGCAAAGTCTCACCCCAGACAGAGAAGTGAGAGGCAACATGTCAGATTCCACACTAGAAAGGCTCTCATTTTGATGCCTCATTAATTTAAAGCATTCCCAATCAATGCTTGGTAACTACAAGATGCAGCTTTGGGGACCCAATCCGCTCCTCATGTAGCACCATGTGAAGGTTTGCAGTGTGTCTGGTTATCCAGCTACTTCTTCAAGGGAAAAACATAATGTCCTGAGTTGCTGTGAGTTTTCTGGGCTGTATGGCCATGTTCCAGAAGCATTATCTCCTGACATTTCACCCACATCTATGGCAGGCAACCCCTGAGGAGCCTGCCATAGATATGGGTGAAATGTCAGAAGAGACATTTCACCCATATTCCAGCCACGAAAGCCTTCGACAACATAATGCCCTGAGTCTGTAGTTGTGATGTTGACCTTAACTTCCCATTGGTTTTTTTTTGGTTGAGGTGTTCTAGATTAAACTTTGCAAACAACTTCACTTGAAATAAATTCAATGTAATAATACAAAAAAATCAACTCTGCTAACTGGGCCAAAGATTTGGCATGTATTTGACCTGCTGAAGGACATGGCTGTCAGAATGCCTGTTCACAAACTCACATGAGTACTTTCCCTCTTGGAAGACTTTTTAAATCCCCTTGTGGAAGTAATCCTAGGGATCCAGTAGTGCCTCACCCCCAGCTCAAAGTTTCCTGCATTATATGTTTACCTACCAGAATACAAAGCAACTCTCTCCTCCAAATCTGCCGTGGAATATAGCTTGCGTCCTTCTAAGCTTCCACATACTGTTGACCTCTGAGATCGCTTTCTCTGAATGCGACTGTCAAACCTGCATACAAATTCCACTGGGCTGTGAAGGCTGTTGATGTTTCTACCTGGGTTGAGGACAGCAAAATGTTTGTGCTTGTTCAGTATCAAATGTTTAGGATTTTATCTTGCCATCTTTTGTGTGCATGAGTAATCCTTACTCATGCAAGCAATCCCTCTAGAAATAATCAGTTTACCTCGCTCTTTGAATGATCAGAGAAATAACCCCCGATGTTTGAATCATAGATTCTGCATTTTCCTAGAAACTGAATATGTTAATTTACATTATGAATTATACAAATCTATATAGGAGCTATGATATGCTCCTATTTTGCTTATAAACATCTCATACCAAAAATTGCAAAAAATTCTTAAATCTGTTGTTCCAAGTTTCACCATAAATTCTGCTAGAATAAATTACTGACAAGCAGGTGATACAGTGGTGTCTTTCTACCAGAAAGCAAGTCCTATTGGACTCAACAGGACTGTGTTTACTTCTGAACAGAAACCCATAGAATTGGGATATATAAAATCTATTTTATATCAGCTCTTCCGTAGTTAAGTCACTCCTGACAGGGGCTTGTGTCTGTATTTTGAAGCCGGTGTGAAAGCACTTGTAGAAATCAGTGACTGAGTGACTGATAGCACCTGCTCAGTATTTATGAAGGACTAAAGTAAAGTTATACTTGTAACTTTTCATTGCTTAGCAGTGTGACAATTAATCCATAATATATGGTTGTAATACATGCATACTTATGTTTCCTCGGAACCAAACTAGCTAGCGTTGCACATGAAAACAAATCACAAATTGATCTTGGCTGGATTCCTTAGATCTTCTAAGACTTTTTTGTATCAGAAGAGACGGGAGACATGAATGGACATCTTGGATCTTGATATTTTCCTTATTTGCTAATGCCCTTGAACTTACATGTTATAATGTTAGTAGCAACCCTTCAAAGGTCTTTGCTCTGTTGTCTGTAATGCTGGGGGAGGCTAATGCTCTCCATTGAATTGCTTTCTCTTAAAAGCTTCATTTAAATGACACTGGATGAAAACACATGTATTAGTAATGCACTCAGCATTTTGCAAACTTCCTCAGAAAAAACATTAACTCTTAACTCCTAAAATATTTGCATTCATTGCTTCCGACAAAGCTTTCAATTTGCTGTATGTAAGTACATATTACTACATCTATACAATCTATATGTCATCTTACAGTGTTTCATAGAGAAACTATACAAAGCTTACAGATTGAAATAGGCAATGGAAAGCAATGGGAGCAGGGAAGGAGAGAAGGGATCAGCAAATGGTGCGAAATACAGTTATACAATTGGCCCTCCATATCCACAGAGTCTGTATCCACAGGTTCAACTATCCATAGCTTGAAAATATTATTTTTTCCAAAAAAAGGACAGTTTGATTTTGCTATTTTATATAAGGAACATTGTATGTGCTTAAACTTGCATCCACTTAGGAATGAGGATTACTGGGTAAAGCCAATGGTCTTGCGGAGAAGGTAGGTGTTGAGGAATAGATGCATAGCTGAAGGAATATATGAAGGGTGTTGCATCACCCAAGATTGTCCTTTTTATTAGTATACAAGCACTCAACATTTAGAGATGGTTCATACTAATTACTTAATCTTTCTGTCTCTTTATTGCTCTATCTCATGTGTATATAAAGTCCTCAAGTATAAGTGCTCTGCCTTCCTAACTAGTCCTAAAGCTGTTAGGCAGTCTTGTCTGTGGCATGAAAAATTATTGGATTGGTACAATTTGGATATGGTTTAAAAATTCAGTGGTTTTGCATATCAGTTCTCAGTTATAATCTGTCAACCCCTAGAATACCTCTGGTGTTTTATCTCTCTTTTTCTGGGTAGCATGGCTTTAATCATCTTATGCTGAGCTAAGGAAAATCTTGGCTCAGTCAGTTGTCTAATGTGGAATTACTCATTGAGATTCATAAAGTGAAATCCCAGGTTGGAACAGGCCCACTCTGTTGGGCATTTTGGGTATCATCCCCATGATTGACAAGTTGCTTTTGGGTGAGTGGAATGCCTGTGCACACAAACAGGATTAAGGCTTTGCTCTTTGATGGTGGTTCTTCTCTTAAATATTCTCCAGCATTGACTAAACTGTGTTAAATAGAAGTAGGATCGTGTAGAAGTATGTCAGCAACCTTCACATGATTCTGAGTATGTGTTTCGCGGTGTAAGATGATCCTGTATAACAGTCAATCACTAAGAGGATACTCTTCTGTTTGTTGCCATTGCTGTAAGACTTTAAGGAACTGAAAATTGTGGTAGCAGTGTAGAATAACCCAAGTATATATTCTAAACCCATAGCAATCTTTGATTCTTTCTGCAAGAACAGCTAGCAATCCTGTGGTGTGTTAAGGCTAACACATTCATCATGACAAAAGCTTTGTTGGGCTTGTGCCTGCTTTATAAGATTGAGCAAATATAAATTATCACTATCATAACCCTTAAAGAAAAACTGTCATATTCTTTGCTGTCTAAGAAGATTGGTCATCTTTTGAACTTTAATGATTTTTAAAAACATTGGGAAACTGTTCCTCTGTTTATGGAACAGAACATACTTTGGACTATCATTCATAAAGATAAGATTTGGCTTGCATTTTTTATCTGAGAGTGCTATTTGCTTGTTAACATGGTTCATTTCCTATCTCAGTGTTAATTACCTTTCTTAGTATCAATCAGCTGGAGTGGTGTTAGGTATTCATGTTTTAAAATGTCTTGGCGCTTGCTGTCATACTCGCATATATAAATGGAGATGCATAAATATTTTTTAAAAGTCTACCGCTGTTCTCGAATACTAATTTAGGCTCTTCAGCTTTTCTCAGTAAAATGCATTGTAATAATAATGATGTTCATCGCATCTTTCTACTAAAATATGCTGAACAATGTAAAGCATAATTGTAAAGTTAATATTGAGAATAAAAATGAAATGACAGCAAATTTCAATGTCAGAAATTTCAAAAATCATAAACACTTTTCACCTCTCCCTATCCCACACTTAAGGCAAAATGAAAGCCAAAATCTGTCAACCCCTTAGTTATGTATAATACATTAAGACTCTCATTAAAATTCCATCCCAATATGTGTCTTCATTTTCAGGCAAATAGTACATAGAGGTTGCTTGGTAAACAGCAAGTGGGAGAGGCATGTGTAGATTCATGCCACTGCTACAGAAAAGTCAGCAACTCTCATGTTCACTTGGTGGAAGCTTCTGAGATAGCATCAACAATAAGACTTCTTGCATGGATTTTAATTCCATGGCAAGATAATGGGGATGAAAGAAGTGGTCTCAGGTAATCAGTTATCATAGAATCATAGAGTTGGAAGACACCACATGGGTCATCTAGTCCAACCCCCTGCTATGCAGGAAAAGCACAAACAGAGCACCTATGACAGATGGTCATCCAACTTTTGTTTAAAAGACTCCACCACACTCTGAGGCAAAGAGTTCCACTGTTGAACAGCTATTGAATAGCTGCTGAACACTTGTTACAACATGCCTCTGTTTTTATGCATAAACTCACTTGCACACACACATTAATATCGGGATATTTTGAAGAGTCTTGACAAAGACATCACAGATCATGCATTCTCCAACAAACTGAGGTAATATCTCACTGATGAAGATGACAAAAATGGGATGGGTTTATTTTAACATAAATCTTTACAGAAAGAAATAAAATCCCTAGGGAAACATGGAAATAGGATATCAGTGTGCCAAATAGAGAACAGAGAAGATGCAAAGGAGATGATGAGGAAGGAGGCTTGGGATGATATGCACAATAAAGATTTCTTCAGATTTTTAGAGCATGAAATGGGCCTGAGAGGTAGCATGGGTAGTTCCAGAGGAAATTTAAGAGAAAGAAGAAGAATAGAGCAAAAATAGATGTATTTACCTTATTTCACTGCAAGGAAAACCCAGAGGTTTGTCATGGTTGCTTAGAAACTCACAGCAGGCATGGGCTCCTGTCTGATATTCAGGCGCATGATGAAAAATTCACAATGGAGTAATGTCCATGGCAGCCTAGACAATTGTGTGCACCAGCTTGTCCAGAAATGACTCAAAAAGATTATGTATCCACCACTGGTTATGTCCAGAGCAAAGGCAGGAAAGGTGAACAGCTGGCTAAGCCATTACTTGAGACCCCAGAACCAAACCCAGAGACAGAACTCAACTGAAAGGAATGAAAGGAAGATTTTAGGGAGGTTCTAAGCATCTTGATTGAATTATATTGAACTTTCTAAGCATATCAAAGGACTTACTTCTTAGGCCCCATCTACAATGCAGTTCAAAGCTATCATGCGAAAGAAATCCATTAATGTTTACCAGTGCTTTGTGGTTTGTGTAAACTCCATCTGGGTCAGGATTTCCTGTGTAACGATTCGCACAGTAAAACCACTTTCTTCAATAATGGTTATTGAGTGGCCAGCATAGATGGGCCCTCAGAGACATATAGTTGGTGGTACTTGGAACCAAAAGTACCAAGAGGAATTATGTGATTCTGGAATAAGAATACTTCAGAATTAGGCAATTTTTCTGCTACACATCTAGATCAGTGATGGGAATCATGCAGCTTTACAAATATTATTGAGTTGCAAGTCCCAACAACACTTGGCTAGTTGTTGGTATAGCCAGTGGAGAAAATTGCTGGAAGTTGCAAAACCAAAAACACCTGGATGATTTCATGATTTTCCCTTTGCTCTAGACTTGATGTATTTAAAAGTATGCTTGGATACAGGGACTTAGCATTCAGGAAAGCATGTTTTGTGTGCATATTTTAATAATCCAGCAGAGCAACTATTTTTTTACTTCAGTTATGGCAGGGACCCTGTGATCAATACATTTTATTTGTAATTACTCTTCATTCTGCTAACATCAAGACCCTCTATCTCCCAGTTGGTGTGAGCCTCCTGTCCATCTTACATTTCCCAGAAAATATTGGATGTAGTATCAGGGTGATGCCAAGAATATAGACTATGCTTATACAAAAACTCTAAACAGCTTGGTAACACACCCCAAGCTGTTTAAGGTTTTAAAAGCTAGTGTGTTTGTCATATCTGTACATATGCGAAATCTACTCATTCCAATTCTAACAAGTCTGCTATTTTAAAAATGTGCATTTTTTAAAAAAAATAATTCACTTCTCTTAGCTTATGTTTGTGTACAATGATCACAGTTTTCCCTAATGTGTACATTTTGATTTGCTATTTCTAACGCATACATTTTTATTCCTTGATTTTCCTTGTATTTTTAATAGTGTATGTGTATTTATGCTTAGGTTTTGAAGTGAGTGGCACATTGCAGAGCTTAATTAAGTATATAATATGAGGTACATGGTGCTCCATTTTAGATATTAATCTGGGCAATGCAAATTAGATCAAAATGTGCTTTAAAATATGGACCAGATGCAATTCCCCACAATTCCTAATGAATCAGCACTTTACCTTGATAACAGAAGAAATGGCAAAAGTAATAGAATTGACGTAAGTGTTATGGATTATGACTGCAGACAAAAAATATAACTCATTTTGGTCTAATGAAGCTATAAGGCTATCTCCAAAGCTAATTGTGCATGGAGTGCATTATAGTAATTCATTATGGAGGTGTCTGAATCATGGATGACTAAAGTCAAGTCCACCATCTTTTAAGAAAATCCCAAGTATTATATGGTGTGATCCCTTTGTCTACAGATTCAATATTAATGGTTTCACATAGCCACACTCCAAAAATACTCCAAAATTTGTATGTTTACCTTTCCAGGTCCTCCTGTATGATTATATGGTATGCTTTTTGTGAAAGTATAGTCAAAATATTGAGTTCACTATTATCCGTGGTTTCCCCTGTTAATATGGAAGTTGTACTGGAAGTGCTAAACCTGGTAAAAATATCTCAAACTATTACCATCATAATATCCAGGAAAATGGATGTATCAAGGAAAACCTCCAATTGATGTATTTGATTTTACAAAGGAATTGCAGTTCCATTCAGTATATGTTGAATCACATCACATATATTATCTGTATTCTTCATTAATAGTCTTGTCTAAAATGTCATTTTTTAAAAACACCAACCATTTTTGAACTGAGTTCAGATACCAATTTGTCCCTGTTGGGATTGGACTTCGGAAATGAAAGAACTGTGTGTCATCTGCTTATTGATGACCCCTGAACTGAAACATCCAGATGACATCTCTAAGAAGTGCCATGTAACTACCAAAAACATGAGTCATGAGACGCAGGCTTATGGTATTTCACAGGTTGATCTCAATGGCATATGATAGTACTTTTTGGGCCTCACCTTCCATGTGGTTTTCATATATCCTTTCCAGCCAAAGGTCTTAAAATTGTATCGTGGTCCTGAAAGATTCTGAGCAATTCTAATGAACCAGCATGACATCATCTCCCAGTCTCCTGAGTGCAGGTCATCTTACAAGGAAACCAATACAGTACTTATTATAAAACCAGGCTTTAAAAACAACAACAAAGAAACCTGAATCCATCCAAATAATCAGTTGCTTTCAGCAATTGAGAAAAAAACTACTAACTTACACCACTTGCTTATTGAGATATGGAAGATTTGATACAGATTGATTTTAATATGATCAAAATTAAAGGTAGATTTCTTCAGTAATAAATTAATTGGTGTTAGCTTAATATCTGTGGGAACAACTCTATTGGATTAAGGAAGCAAGATGGACAAATGTGGTTGCTCTTGTAAGGCATTAGGACAAACAATCTGCAAGGTAGGGGTAAAAGTTTAATAAAGGATTGTTCAATAGCTGAAGTATTTTCACACTAAGAGATCATCAAGGAATATCACAGAACTTCTTGATATGTGAGTAGATTTTTTTCAAGAGATGTCAAATCATAAGGAGCTCAAAAGCTACTAGAAATTTATTGTCTAATACTTTGCTAGCATTGCTATGTATATCAGGAACTACAGGGCCATCAGAAAGGTTAGAGTGAAGTTCTTATTGTTAACACAGTAGTGGGCTTCTGTTCATATCACATCCGGCATTTTATGTTGGTATGGGAGTGCAAGGTACAACCTTCGAAGCTCCCAGGAAGCCAATTCAGCACCATAGCTAGCACTCTTTTCTGGGTACTAGTCCAGTCAGGACATGATATAGTTGGAATGTTCAATCTTTTCACAACTGAATGTCACATGCATGGTATGTAGTTACCCTATAACTAAACCTTGAATCTAATAAATGCACGTCCTTCCTGCAGTACTATGGATTCCTGGAAATATCATCAGTGAGAAGCTTGGCTGTGCTTGATGAAGCATTTCTGTGGAAACCTGAAAGGTTGTAAACTTTTTTTTATCAACTGAAGGTGGTCCACTAAAAGCTGTCATCATATCTGCTTGTTGAAAAGCTTGGCAGTTAGGAGTCTAAATAGAAAGAAGGCTGACAAAAATTAGTTTGTTATATTCCCCCACTTTTTATTTTATGTCTTTTACTTACTATATACAAAACTCTGACTTGGAAAGAAAAATAGAATCAGCATGGAAATGACCTTGCTTATAACACCAACTAAATCCTAAATAGTTCTAATCCTCCCTCCTTCCGGCGAGGCCTTCCTCCTCTTCCTCCTCGGCAGAGGCGCGACGGAGTGAGTCACGAAGATGTGCCTCTGGCTTCGGCCCTTCCGGAGATGCAGCGGTAGCAGCAGCAGCGCCCCCGGAAGGGCTCGAAGACAGAGGCGCATCTTCGTGACATCACTCCGTCGCGCCTCTGCCAAGGAGGAAGAGGAGGAAGGCCTTGCCGGAGGGAGGGAGCCCTGCGGAGGCGCTGCGGCCTCTTCCTCCTTCCCTCCCTCCCTCCCGCCCCGTGAGTCCCCTCTTCCGCCCCCGTTCCTCCGCGCCGCCGACTGGCTGCGGCGACACGGCAGCGGGAGTCTGGCTATGCGCGGGCGCAGCCGGGAGCCGCCGGGGGGGGGGGAATATAGCATGAGTATATCGCCGCCGCCCCTCTGCTCCAGCGCCTCCCCCCCTCCATATTAGTGTCCCATATAGTAGACAGCCCCCATTTTTACCCCAATTTTCCATCTCTAAAATCTAGGTGCGTCTTATCAGCAGGTGCGCCTTATGGTGCGAAAAATACGGTAACTTTCAACACTACTTTTAGCTTAATTTAAGACTGCAGTTCTCTGAATATATCAGAAGTGGCAAAAAGCAACAATAAAATTGAACTGTAAGTAGCCCGAAGTCCACTTTTAGTTTTGTATGTGGATTTGGGTGAAGGACGCTTGAGTTTTCCTTACACAAAAAAAGCCTCTTTTGGAGAACTCTAGGAGAAGGAAAATTAAGGATTTCTCTCTCCCCCCTCTCTTTCACTGATTCTTTCTTTCTTGTTGTTTCATTAAAGACATTAGTAGAACTTCTTGGTTGCAAAAATGACCCTGGGAATAATATTGGTATTCAAAAATACAGTTGTTAAAAATAGAGTTTTCTGTATTTCATCCCATTCTAGCATCTCCTTGGGATAAAGACGTAGGGGGGGGGGGGAATAATTCCTGCTAGACATTTACTTTCTATTGTTATACAAAACAATTTTTTAAAAATCATTGATTTTGTTTTTAAAAGAGCTTTCAAAAGGCATTACTTAGATTACTCTCAGCTGGGCTTCCTAAAACAATCATGAAGCCTTTAAAATATAGCAATGACCACCTAATCCCTCTACCTAATACAGAGCTGGACATTTGTTGATTGGGAGTGGAAAGGATTGTCTGTTATTAATATAAATAGATGAATTGTAAGGTCTCCAGCTTTGTCAGATACAAAAAATATCCAATTTCTCAATTGAAGAAATCAGAAGATTGAACAATTTCAATTAGCACACAAAGAATTTTTATTCATTTTGTTGGTCCTATTTTCTGTTTAAGCAGAGTTCACTTGGAAATCAGAATATTACTTATTCTGCTGGGATTTTACAAAGTGAGGATTACTCCATAAATAGACTAGAGTGGTGAGTCTTTCTCCTTATTGATATAAAGAGGACAGTCTGTTCAGCTACATACACACATATATAAAGTTCCAAGAATCCATACAATTAAGTTTCTCGTATACAATAAAATTATTTATTGATTAGTCAATTTTGACCATATCAAAACAAACAAAACATACACACTTACCCATACATACAATAAATGCATATATGAATACAAAGCATACTGACCTACTGTCCTGTCAACCCACTCCTAACTGTAGGGTTTTTTTTGTTTAAAAGATTGCGAAAATACAAGATTGAAAGATTAAAAAATAATTATTTCCTTAGAATAAAATTTGAACGGGGGCAAGGGTAAGTAAAACTAGCGGCATATCCATATTAAATTTTAAAATCTAAATTTTGTTGATGGCAGCAATATCACAGCTCTCTGCTTCCATCTTCTCGTGGATGGCTAGTGCTTTTTGCGTAAAAAGGGTCAGTTTTAGAATAGAATTTTTATCTGGACCCTGTAGGAGAATGTGCAATTTCTCCTTATTCTTTAGATGAGTATGATTCTCCAGCATTGGCTCTAGATAGTAAAGTCAAATACTGTTGTAGTAGGGACATTTTAAGAAAAAATGTTCTGAGTCCTCCACTTCTATGTCTACCTCAAGACACCCACAGGTTTTCCTCATGTAGGGAATTTTCTTATGTCATCCCAGCTTGGACTTAATGTCAAGCTGCTTGAATCTAGCCCTGATAATAATATATAGTGGTATCATGAAGGAAAGATAAGATTCCATGCCCACGTTACATTTAAATTTAGCCAGGGATGGAGTGGCTCTAGTTTGCGCTATTTATTTCCATCGTTTATACCTCGCTTCTTCTCAACCCCCGAAGGGGGTGATCATTAGATCATTTTCGAGAGCTCTTTGGTATACAATTGAACACACTTTTGCCCCAAAATTTATTAACTCGTGGGGTGCAAAACCTAGCCAACTGACTGAGTGGCCAAGTCTGCTCAACCATGATGACCACTCTTTGTGGTTTTCTTGTTCTAATAGGCATATGGCTTGTAACCTGTTTGGTTGCATTTGTCTTGTTTTGTACCACCAATTGATCTGCCTCTTCAGGATTACAGTGAAAATTGGGGGTACTCCCATCTCTGCTCTCACTGCAGCTGACAGGGATGATCTCTCCACTCCTAAGCCAATTTTCAGGTGGCGAAGTTGGAATCTTTCTACCATTCTACTTTAAAAGACTAGTGCTGAAGGAATCTGAGATTCATTTTATATGTTATTCCTACCTCAAAGACAAGAATATTGCTCTGCAAAGCACAGATAGGAATCATGTTGTTTTTGGCTTCTGCACTGCAGTGCCCCTTTTTTGATGAACACTGGACAACAAAAACTAGGCATGTTTTTCCTTGTAAGCCCCCCCCCCCCCAATAAGCACACTTAGGCCCCTTAAATACTGCTATATAATCCAGATTATCGAAGCAGATAATCCACATTATCTGCTTTGAAGTGCTTTATAATCCAGTTCAAATCAGATAATCTGGATTTTATATGGCAGTGTACAAGGGGCATTTATTTTACCTCTCCAAAATTTTCAAAAGTGGAAGTAGTTTTTGCTTCTGGTTTTTTAATGGACTGGTGTGACCTGAAACAGGTCTTGTTGGCCAAAAAAAGGGGGTTTGGGCCTCAATGTTGGCTCTGGATATCTATGGATGTATGAAGCATGCACCAAGAAGTTCTGTGCTGTTTTGTTGGGTCTTATCTATTTAGCCATTTATCTGGATTGCAACGAGTTGTTTCATCATTGTTTAATGCATCTGGAATTTAGGTCTGGGTTGTGTAGGGCCTGAAACAACATACCACCAACACTGCAGTAGAATGAGATCTGGGATACAATTCGTTATTTACAAGGGGTTTTTTTTGTCATCAACTGACCATAATATTAAATTACATTCACCTTTATTTTTTAAAAATGAGATCATTTCATTGATTTTCCATGAAATTGTAATTAATTTTGTTACATTTAGTTTCTGCAGTTCAATTTACTTGTAGTTACTTTGGTTTTAAAGCTACAAAATATTGAGGCCTAGGGTTTGCTTTGTTTCAACAGGCCAGCTGTAGGACTCTGTCCCGTCCCCCCATTATGACTCAAAAGGAATTTCTCATTACAAGGTGACAATGAGTTGCTTTTCAAAGAGAAAAATGTAGTGGTAGGTAACTACATTTTGGGACACATGGAAATGAAACTGTAAGCATTTTTAAACACACATTTCTAAGACCTCAATAAAATATTTGTTTAATGCTGCATTCTGTATATCAGCTTGCTTCTGATGCTGCATATATTATTTAAGGCAGGGGAAGATTGAATCGTATGATTTCCATTGGCAGGGTAAATTGTTTCATTGTGTGGAAAAAGACGGATTTCTGCTCACAGTGGAAGCAAACTTTATTCAGCTGCCCATATTTAATCATTAAAGGCCTGAAAACATGTGAAAGTTCAGAACTGTGTGGCTAAAGCTAGTTAGGGCTGTATTACAGCTTCACTAAGGATGTCTGGCTTTCTCCCTATTTCTCCTTCTGGCATAGAGCCAAATCTGCTAAAAACTAACAAAATACTGGATTTTTCATTTCATTCAGTAACTTCATGTATAAGTGTGGCCAAACTCTTGGCATTATCCTCCTTACCAAGAAAGACTATGATTGTGAACCCCTCAGGGATGGAGTGAAACAACATGAACTCAATAGAAATAAGTACACTTCTGCCTACACATGGATGAGCATACATATGAACTGTGCTGAGAATCAGATTTCATCACAGTGTAAGCATCCCTATAGTAGAATGGAATGTTGTAGATAATATATCTTCACCAGTCTCTTACACTGTATTTAAAAAAAAGAAAAGGTAATTGTTTGATAAAGAGTCAACATATTTTTAAAAAACGGATGTTTGCTCTGAGCCTTGCCTGTCTTGGTAAACTTGTATTTCTAATGGGTACAGAATTGTCTCTTTGGCTCTATAAAGACTGCCAACACTCATGGATCTTGTGGGAGGCACAATTTTAGTCTGTACCTGTGACACACAGAAATTCCCTCTCAGAAACATTTTTAAAGCAGTGACAGCTATCAGCCATTTTCATCAAAGACAATCACTTATGACTGTCTTGGATTCCTTGTTGTTCCCAAGGGCATCTCCATTATGCCCTGGAAAGGAATTAATATTCAATTCTTATTGTAAAGGAAAATATAATTCACTTTACACATTGAGGCGCTAATAATTTTGGGTGCGTACGTATGTGGACAGTGGATAGTGAGCGGAGGGCCTTCATCTTGCAGAGAGGTCATCGGGGGGGGGGGGGGTACATCAATATAAGTGTGTATTGGGTACCTAAGCATTTTCCATGACCCAGTACAAAATTGGAGATTTATAATTTTGAGAAATACAGAGTTGTTGCATGTAGGCAAAGCTGGATTTAATAACAAGGGAAGAGTTCCTTCATTGGCTAGAAATCAGACTTGGGAAAAATGAAGCTAAATTTAGACAGATGTTGCACCATTTCTAAACTTTTAAAGTACAGCCAGCACTCCACATCCACTGATTCCATATCCACGAATTCAACCATCCAGTTTGAAAACAATGCCCAAACCTTGATTATGCGATTTTACTATATCATTTATAATGGGACTTGAACATCCACTGAATAGGGTACCTGGTGGGAAGGGGGTGTCCTGGAGCTAAGGGCCCACTGCAAGGTTAACTTTTTCTGTGGCAGCACCTCAGTTATGGAACTCCCTCCCAAAGGAAGTTAGGTTGCTCCGTCCCTTTTGCTTTTCTGGGAGAAACAGTTTAGCATGCCTTTTGGTCCTTACAGCCAGCCTTGAGGCGAGGATTTGGAAGTATCTTGGTCTCTCCTTAAGGGACATTATCTTTGCACAAACTATTTATTTATAGTTTCAAGAGAGGTTTAAAATCTATTGTTTATTTTGTCAGAGGGCTCTAAAGAGGCAATAGATAAATATTTTCATATAGTTGCTTTGATATTGCCTTCTAAATATTTGGTATTTCCTTCCTTAGGAGTGCCCAACAATATTTGGGTTGGTGTATCATTCCCCAGGTTTACTTACCTCATGTTATATTAATGGGAGAAAGATTTATTTATAGCAGCTAATAATAAAAAAGCAACAGAAGTGTACCTTCTTCTCGTACTGACACAATGTCTGGATGCTTAAATGGACATGTCTTTTCTTCTGCAATATGTTGGTGCCATGACATCCTGACATTCCTTGATATACTTCATTTCTTTTGGATGGTTTGATAGCATCTAGTTGGGGACAGTAATGTATCAAGTTGGATGTGGCACACTGGCACATGCTTATATAAAGACGGGAAATGTCTTCCTACGTAATTACATTTTTGAAGTAGAATTATAAATGTAATACTCTTGTCAATTCAGACAGTAGATGAACTAAATTATTTGCACTGTAATTACCAAGTAAAACAAACAAAAATAGTGAATTAACAAATATGTTCTTTAGCAGCTTTTGGGAAAGTAGGCATATGGCCTTCCTGTCAGGAAGTGGGTCTGGTGTGTCATATGGGAATCACAGATGAGTAGAAGATGTGCCTGCAGCCAAGATGAACATGTGCATGGCTTAATCTACTCACTTCCACTCTCAGAATCATTCACCAGCAGAACCACTCTATGCTCTAGCCTATATTTGGTGCATACCAAGTGTTCAGTGCTTAGACACACATTATACAATGCTTATATAATTTTGCTGATTCACGAAATGCTATTCAGTAACTTAGGTAAAAATCAGAAACAACTTACTCTTGGGATAGGTGACTCTCTTCATTGGCATGCTCAGTGCTAATTGTTACCTTTTAAAAATAATTTAATGTGTAAAGCCAGCAGTTGAAGACTTTATGCAATCCTGACCATATATATTGAGACAGTAACCTTGCTGAGGTAAGGGGGATGTACTGCCAAGTAAGCGTGTACAGGACTGCAGTGTTAATCCTTTAAATATGGCTTTTCACTGAATTGTTTTATTGGATACATTTCATCCATTATAAAATCAGTTCTAAAATATTATAATTCATTAAATTAACACATTTATAAATAAATTATTAATTAATAAAGTGGTATTCGTATTGTTGTGGTTATTTCAGATATCAAATCAGCTTTCAACAAATTAAAAGAAACACAACCTTAAAACCAGATAAAATAAATATGCCATAAAATGTACAAGCACATACCAGCACAACATTTAGCAAGAACCAGCACATTATTTGGTGGGAGGGGGCTTATATGGTATAGCAAAAGTGAGAAAAATGTTTCACTACTCGGAGGACTCATTGTTGCAATGCAACAGCTCACCTGAATAGCCAGCCCATGACTGGAAGAGAGTGGGGAAGGGAGAGTTATCAGAGAAGTGTCTGGTGTATATGTCCCATATCCAATGCAAACCAATGACATCTTCCGCCAAGGTTTGCAACTCCCATATAGAATAACATCAGTGTACAACATACATTTGTGTATGGGCCCTGTTGAAATTGACAACACATAGAAAGACATTGATCATAGAATTCTTGAGTTGGAAGAGACCACAAGAGCTATCCAATCTAACCCCCTGCCGTGAAGGAATAGCCAATGAAAGCACTTCTGACAGATGACTAGCCAGCTTCTGCTTAAAAGCCTACAGAGAAGGAAACTCCAGTACACCCCCAGGAAGTCCCCACAGCCATCTCGCTTCTTCGGGCTCCAAAAAGCTCAGAGGAGTGGGATGGCACCCACTCCCCTACCCCCCAAGCCCCCTATCTCAGTCCCAAAACTTACCAGAGAGGTCTGCCTCTAAGTCCGGCTGATGCAAGAAAATGATGCGTAAGGAAAATGTCCTGACATGACATTTTATCATGCCAGGAGGGCTGTAGTGAGAGGCTGTGCTGCTGGCAGGCCTCTCTGGTAAGTTTTGGGGCTGAAATGGGTGGGGGGCATCTTGCCACCCTTCCCAGGAAAGTTTGGGTGAGGGGTGGGACTACAACCCGAAAGGAAGTGGGTTGTTTTAACTTGCTTCCTCTCAGGTTTTAGTATAGTATAGAAGGGCCCTAAGACTAAGAAGAAGAGGTAACAATCTGTAGAATATCTTTGTTTGTTGTGACATCCTTTCTTGCTGTCAATAAAAAACTTTGTCAGTATTCTTCACATACCTTCTGAGTTAGAATCACACCTATCCCATCCTGCCTCTATATGACAACCTATTTGCTACCTTAATATTAAATATTAGGGTTTATTTATTTATTTTATTTATTTAGCACATTTGTATACCACTCCCTCTCAGCCCGAAGGCGAATCGGGCTGGTTTACAACAACATCATAAAAACAACATTTAGAGCACATTAAAAACATTAACACATTAATTAAAATCATAACAACAGCCTTGGTGGAGGGGATTATGGAAAGATGGTGCATCTATGAGATAAGATGCTTGGACATTAAGAAATACCATTCTATCACCTTTATTTCATATCAAATTTCTTAATTAATTGGTGAATAAAATTTTATCCCTCCAATTTGTAGCACTCAAGTACTTTGAAGACCACAATATTTAGCACTCTGGGACACAATTTACATAGCATTTGAAATGAAGTCAAGGTGTCTTCCATATATTTTCTTAATCTGATAATTTATTTTAGGTGTGTCCTTTTAATCACCATTTGTAACTGCTCCTAAAACTTATATTTATTTTGGTTATGAATGATTTCTTCTGATATATTTAATTCTGTACATATTTTAGGCCAATATTGGCTATCTGTAGATTTTTAAGACAAAGTGAAATATTAAGTTTATAGTATTATCCATGAGTAGAATATAGGTCAGAGAATTCCAAGCTGGGTAAATTCAGACATTTCTTAGAAGTGCACAAAAGTGAATGTGGTCAACAGCCAACAATGAGGTCAGTCACCTGCTGCCCATGGTAGTAGCTAATAAATCAGCATGAGTGGTGATGAGTCATTATTCCTCGAGGAGAGGAAATTTGGATATTTATACATGTGGTAATCACTGGAATTGCAATGTCCAGACTTTATTACAACCTTGGACAATGCTTTTTTCTTATGCAACTAGAAGATCCAGGCTGTAAATTGCCAATTATTTATTATCATAGAACCATAGAGCTGGAAGAGACTACAAGGGCCACTTACTCTAACCCTCCACCATGCAGGAACATACAATCAAAGCACTCCTGACAGGTGACCATGTAGCCTTTGCTTAAAAACCTCAATAGAAGGAGATTCCACCACACTCCCAGGCAGCATATTCCTCTGTCAAACACGCTTACCATCAGGAAGTTCTTCCTAATGTTTAGGTGGAATCTCTTTTCCATTGCTCCATGTCCTAGTCTCTAGAGTAGCAGAAAACAAGCCTGTCCCTCCTCAATTGGCATCCTTTCAAATGTCTTGGGGCTCCACAAAGCATACTGAGGGACTTCCCCCTCCAAAGTTTCCCTTTCGTTTCCTGCTCCTCCCCCCACCTCCCTCGTGTCCAAAAGCCTTTTTCCCTCCGCCTCCTCACCCCCAAAGGTCTTCTTCTCTTGCCCCCCCTTGCACCCCAGAAGCCTCTTTCCCCCACCTCCCTTGCCACGCAGATCATTTTTGCCTCACTTTCTTTGCTTACATTTCTATTATCTTTCTTTTTCTGGACTGTGTCCTTGAACTGATGAAGTGACAGCCTGGGCATCAAAGCCCTTCCTGACTAAGCCCCATAATTCTGTATGATCTCCTTAAAAGTTATTATTTATTTATTTACATCATTTATATTACACCCTTCTCACCCCGCAGGGGACTCAGGGCGGATCACAATGCACATATACAGGCAAACATTCAATGCCATAGACATACAACATATATAGACAGACACTCAGAGGCAATTTACCATTCCAGCTTCTGGCCACCAGGGGGAGCTGTCGCCTTCCTTCATTCTTTTTTCATACTTCCTGGAGATTTTATGGCCTCGTAAATCAGACAGCACATCACGAGTCATCTTGTCATGTCCACAAACTCTCCTGAAGGATGGCAGGGGACACCCTTCAGCAGGGTGTCCTCTGCCACTACCACACACATCTTCTTAGAGGATGGGCAGGGACCATCCTATTGCTGACTCTTCCAGGCACACTTGCAGTATTTCCTGCATTATTAAGACTTCGTGAATTAAATAGGTTATTTCTACCATTTAAACCATTTTACATTTGACTCAATTTTGGTGGATTTCCCCCCTGCAAGAACTACTTTAATATGTAGGTTGTACTAATCTTACACATGTTTTCTATTAAATTAAATTAATCTGTTTAAGAAACTACAACTATGTCTGTCCCTTAGAGATACAAAATGATCCTAGAACGTCTAAAGTTCAGAAACTCTGTTGTCATACATCAAATACTGACTGGTCCTGTTAGCAAGGATCCTTTGATTTTTTTCCTCCTGAACATATCTGATTTGTTTGAATACATGTGTCTGAAAGAGAGAAATTCCAGAGGCCATTAAGCTGGGTAATTTACATGCTTCTTGAGCCTGTGCCTAGGGAAATATATTTCACCGGTAATTTCAGATCTCTTGGTGTGTGGAAGAAGTCATTATTCTAAATAGAAAGGGTTGATGATGTCATAAGAAACATCAGGAAGAACCACATTAAAATGTGTTTTTTCTTCTGAAAAAGAAGGGCAGACCCCAGAATACTATCTAAACAAGTTATTTTTTTCTTGCCTGCAAAATAATGAGAATATTTTAGTTTGGTGTTTACAATAAAACATAAAGTATCCTTGTTATCTATGTGTATGCATGTTTAATCTACAGTAATGATTGAGGAATGCAAAGAACTTTATTTTAAGAATTTATTTTCTAAGAATATCAATTTCTGCCATAACATTCATTGACTGAAGGCTAAAACAAAGTTTCAAAATGTATGGATTTTGAGAGTTTTTTCTGAGATTGTTGTATCAATTTATTCTTTCCCACAATAGATTTCCAAAATCTGTAGCTCTAGTTCTCCGGCATTAATTTCATGGTGTTACTCCAAGTGATGTTGTCACAATCATTATAAAGGGAGAAATTGACAGCATCAGGGGCCACAGTTGGGCTTTGTCCAGATCCAATGCTATTTTGAAGATTGGTCCCTTCTTGTGAAGTAGCATTTTCTTACTTATACAAGAAAAAAGGCTAAAGGGAAAATACTCAGCATAATAAAATGGTTCAGGTTGTTATTTACTGTATTTCTAACCCGCCCTTCTCAACCCTCGAGGGGGGATGACAATACTCCTTTCAGACACCAGCACAAGGCATTCCAGAGCCAGTGTTCCTTGAAGATGATGGTCACTGACTTTTGCTTGTCTTTGCACACACATGCATAAATGTGGTCTTCCCAGTCCTTTTAAACTGGAGCTTGGTCATGGAAACCTGAATGTAAACCCTTCTGAAGAAATCTTGGGTTGCCATAAGTTCAGCTTGTGGTCTACTAAGATGATAGGTTATGGTTGTCATCAGTTGGAAGCACCTCAAATGCACACAATAACAACAATAATGACTGCAGTGGAATGGAGTTATAGAATCAGACTAACCATTCTCTACTAGTTGAGAATCTTCAAAACAGTCATCACCTCCCCCTTTTTATTAAATTTATTTATTTATTTATTTCAGGATTTTACCCCGCTCTTCTCAACCCCCGAGGGGGGACTCAGAGCGGCTTACAGCAGGCACAATTCGATGCCACATCAACAGCGTAAAACCCCAAACCCCACAACCCATTAAAACATTAAGGCATTAAAATACAATCCCTCAACACATCTACAATCATTCCAATTAAAACAGTATTCAACCCTAGAAACATTGACCCTCTTCCTCCCTCCCATTAAAATTCCGTCTCACATGCTGCCTAGTGCTGGTGAGGGAATGCCTGATCCCAGAGCCAGGATTTCACCTTCTTCCTGAATGTCAGGAGGGATGAGGTGGACCGTATCTCCGTAGGGAGCGCATTCCACAGGCGGGGGCCACCACCGAGAAGGCCCTGTCCTCGTCCCCACCAACCGCATCTGAGAGGTCGGCGGGAGCGAGAGCAGGGCCTCCCGGATGATCTTAGGTTACGGGATGGGACGTAGCGGCCGATGCGTTCGGACAAGTAAGCTGGGCCAGAACCGTATAGAGCTTTAAAGGTCAAAACCAGCACTTTGAATTGAGCCCGAATTGGACAGGCAGCCAGTGGAGCTGACACAGCAGGGGGTAGTGTGCTCCCTGTATGTAGCTCCCGTTAGTAGTCTGGCTGCCGCCCGCTGGACTAATTGCAATACCGAACTGTCTTCAAAGGCAGCCCCACGTAGAGTGCGTTGCAGTAATCTATTCGGGATGTGACCAGAGCGTGGACGACCGTAGCCAGATCAGACTTCCCAAGGTACGGGCGCAGCTGGCGCACGAGTCTCAACTGTGCAAAAGCTCCCTGGCCACCGCTGAGACCTGGGGTTCCAGGCTCAGCGCTGAGTCCAGGATCACTCCCAAGCTGCGAACCTGCGTCTTCAGGGGGAGTGTAACCCCGTCCAACACAGGCTGTAACCCTATACCCTGTTCGGCCTTACGACTGACCAGGAGGACCTCTGTCTTGTCTGGATTTAGTTTCAATTTGCTAGCCCTCATCCAGTCCGACACAGCAGCCAAGCACCGGTTCAGGGTCTGGACAGCCTCCTTGGTGACAGGTGGGAAGGAGTGACAGATCTGGACATCATCTGCGTACAGATAACACCTTACTCCGAAACTCCGAATGATCTCTCCCAGCGGTTTCATGTAGATGTTGAACAACATCGGGGACAGAACTGAACCCTGAGGGACTCCACAGGACAACGGCTGTGGAGCCGAACAGGTGTCACCCAATGACACCTTCTGGGTACGACCTTCCAGGAAGGATTGGAGCCACTGCAATGCAGTACCCCCAAGCCCCATATCTGCAAGGCGACCCAGAAGGATACCGTGGTCAACGGTATCGAAAGCCGCTGAGAGGTCCAGCAGAACCAACAGGGACACACTCCCCCTGTCAAGTTCCCGGCGTAGATCATCTACCAAGGCGACCAAGGCTGTCTCAGTCCCATGCCCCGGCCTAAAGCCAGACTGTGCCGGATCCAGATAATCAGTGTCTGCCAAGAACCCTGGAGTTGCGAAGCCACCACACGTTCCATGACTTTGCCCAAATAGGGGAGATTGGAAACTGGCCGATAGTTCACTAATTGAGTGGGGTCCAGTGAAGGTTTCTTCAACAGCGGTTTTATAACAGCTTGCTTTAAGCTGGCTGGAATGGTGCCTTCCCGAAGGGAGGCATTAACCACCACCTTCACCCACTCTGCCAAACCCCTCTGGCTTCCTTGATCAGCCAGGATGGGCAGGGGTCTAGGATGCATGTCGTGGGCCTCGCCTCTCAAGGATCTTGTCCACATCCTCAAGCTGAACCAATTGAAACGAATCCATCAAAACCGGACAAGCAGGTGCTCGTGTCACATCCTCAGAGACTGCCGTTAAAGTGGTATCGAAATCGGAACGGATCAGAGCCACCTTATCCGCGAAGACCTTAGCAAACTCATCACAGCGTGCCGCCGAGCCGTCAGGGATCTCGCACTGAGGCGGATTTAAAAGACCCCTAACGACTCGAAACAGTTCCGCTGGACGGTTCTTCGCGGCGGCCACCTTGGCCGCAATAGATGTTTTTTGCGGCTTTTATTGCAGCGTCATAGGTCCTCAAATAAGAGACCAGGCGCGCCTGAGCTGATCCGCTCCGTTTCCTACGCCACACGCACTCTAGCCTCCTCTTTTTTCGCTTCATTGCTGCCAGCTCCTCAGTGAACCAAGGAGCTGGTTTAGCTCGGTTACTCAAGAGGGGACGTTCTGGAGCGATCGTGTCAACAGCCCTTGTCATCTCCCTGTCCCAGAGTGAGACAAGAGCCTCGACAGGGTCACTTACCGAGGAGGCGGGAAAATCCCCAAGACGTTCGGATCCATAAATCTCCTGGGGCGGACCATTCTAATAGGTCCACCACCCCTGCGGAGGTGGAAAGGCCCAGTGAGTCTAAACTTGATCAGGTGGTGGTCGGACCATGGCAAAGGAATGATGGTCAGTTCCTCCACTCCGCCACTTTCATCCCATCCCTGGCAGAAAACCAGATCTAAAGTGTGTCCAGCACTATGGGTGGGACCCGATATTAACTGGGACAGGCCCATGGTTGCCATGGCGGCCATGAAGTCCTGAGCCGCTCCTGATAGAGTGGTCTCGGCATGGACGTTGAAGTCTCCCAGCACGATGAGCTGCTGAGACTCCACGGCCAGGCCCGAGACCACTCCGGCTAGCTCAGGTAAGGAGACTGTAGTGCAGCGGGGTGGTCGGTACACTAACAGAATCCCTATCCTGTCCCGGTCACCAATCCTTAGGCCGACACATTCGAACGTGGTTGACTGTGGGATGGGGCACCTGGTCAAGGGATGGAATCCTTATAGACCACTGCGACTCCCCCCCCCGCCTCCCCCGGTCTCGCTTGGTGCTGTACGGAGTAACCCGGTGGGCAGAGCTGGGAGAGATTAACCCCCCCAGCCTCGTCCAACCAGGTCTCCGTTATACAGGCCAGGTCAGCTTGTTCTTCACGAATTAGATCTTGTATTATTGTTGTTTTACCATTGACTGACCTGGCATTAAACAGCACCACTTTCAACCGGGAGGGACCGCCTTCCTCAGTACTCAGCTTAACTTTGTCAGGAGCCCGATTTAAATTTATCAATGTTCTTGCACAAATTTTTGGCCGAATTGGAATTTTATGACGCTCTCGCCCAGGTCGAATTAGTGGTTTAGATCCATCACAAATTCTAGGCCGAATCCGTACTTTGGGTCTCCCTTTCCCGCATCTTCCCCTCCCAGTCACCACCCCGATAGGACCCCCCCGCCCGGGAACCATCCCTCCTGCATACTCCCTCCTGATTCGGTGCACCCATATATGATGAAAACCTCTTTCCTGTGACCCCTCGCACCCTGTGACTCCCCCACCCTGCAAGTTGTTAAAAACTGTTAACAATGCACAAAGTGCAAGTGCCAGTGTAACGCGAGTTGATATTCGTCGAAGCATAGGTGGCCAAGAAGTCAGTAATGGCCGTGCAGTGCAAAAGGCCGTCGGCCCCTAAAGTGCGAGTCACAGTAGGCACTAAGTGCAAGGCACGATAAACGCCACAGTTGTAAAGTGCGAGTCAGAGTAAGCACCACGGTTCTAAGGTGCGAGTCACAGTAAGCACCACAGTTCTAAAGTGCGAGTCACAGTAGCACCACAGTTCAGGTCTCGTCCCAGTCTTAGGCACTAGTAGCAACAAATAGCAGCAGTTGATGGAGTTGGCACACAGTGCACACCGAATCTTGTAGTGTGGCCGTAGTGTCTTAGCGGAATCCTGTTACAATCAGGATATAAAGTGCCAGTAGTGCAATTGAAGGGAGGAACATTCACCCACACCCCACACATTCACACAACCCACTTTAAAAGCAGCCCAGCGTCCAGAGCCACAGGTGGAACAGGCAGCTTCCTTCCCCTCAGGGAGCTGGTCTTCTGGGAGGGCGGGAGGGGTCTCAAGCCTCTTGCCAGCCACTTTAAAGGAGCCCAGCGTCCAGAGCCACAGGTGGAACAGGCAGCTTGACTTCCTACTTTTAGTCTTCAAACCATAGCAGAAATTCCATAACCAAAAGCAATTTTCTTACAGCTTCAAGCAATAAATATTGGTAGAATAATGGAAAATACCTGCAATAATGAGGGATCTTGTTTAAGGAGCAATGACACCAGTATTTGACAAAACTAAATGCCTTATTGTGAGAACTTTTTTCTAAGATAGGTGAGTTAATTAAGATGCCAAGATAGTCTGGTTTCACTATTGTGAAGAACTGAGAGAGGAACTGGCAAGAAGAGAAGAGGTAGGGAAACGTCTTGAAGAGTGTCACTTTATATTACAGTGGAATCAGGAGAGACAGACAAAAGAGAAATATCCTCTGATTCTTTCAAATTATCTAACTTTATTGTCACTGCCTGAGGCTTTCTTGACTCTTCAGTGCCAAACATTGTTGCACTTTGAACCCACATTGATATGTACATACTTCCTTTGTGCTTCCTTAAAAAACTGTCCCAGTTATTTGATTTAATTCAGACTTATATATTATGCATGGATTTCCCTCATTCAGTCACATTACACCATGGCTTCTGTGGTCTTGAAGCCTATATAAATGTACCGTACTTCAAGTTTTTCTGAATCAGAACTGTATGGCTCAGGTCTTCCAATTTTCTACTTTTTAATGATATAAAAACAATTAGGATCCTCCAAAGTGATCTAAAAACCAAACATATAACAGATTCCTTCTGTAAAAAAAGAAGAAAGATTGGATTCAATATGATAATAGGAAGTATGATTTCATATAGATATCCAACACTAGTGAAATGTAGGCTGGACAATGCTAGCATTAAGTGGATTGGTAACTGGTTGAACAAAGGTGGCTCCTCTTCATGTTGGAAAGAAGTCACTAGTGGAGTGCCACCTAGTTGTGTCCTGGGCTCAATGCTATTCAACATCTTTATCAATTATTTTGATGATAGAATAGAGGGCATGCACATCACATTTGCAGAAAACACCACATTGTAATATAGAATGGGTGACATTTGGCCTGACAACAGTACATGTGAAAGGGATCTAGTTAACTTAGTAGTGGGCTTTTTTGTTGCTGTTTCCAGGGCTTTTTTTTTCAAAGTGTTCCATGTAGAAATTTGCTATGACTGGGCTGAGAGGGCTCCCCATAGCTTCTCCATCTTCCTGTTCATAGAATTCATTGTCCCACTGGACATTCAACATTGCTTCACCACTAGCTACTTTCAGTGGGACAATGAATTCTATGAACAGAAAAAAGCCCACAATATGGTTCAGATATGTGGATGACACCTTCACCATTTGGAGCCATGGTGGAGAAGAACTAAACAGGTTCCTAGTCCATCTTAACAGCATCCACACAAACATTCAATTCACCATGGAGAAAGAAAATGAAGAAAAACTGTTTACGATTGCTACTAGTTTCATGTAGGTCTGGGTCTTTATGCTTCATTCAAAATCCTGTCCAGATCCTGGAAAGATCTCACCATTCAATCACTTTCATACAAATGCGGAGACAGAAAGAACAGGTACAACATTGCAGTTCCCCCCTCCCCCATTCTGCCACCCTCTTTTCTGGTTCTTTAACTGCATTGGGTGACTCATGCTGGTTGGCATGAAAAAAAATGGAGGAGGGAGGAGTCTGAATCATTGGCTTGGAGGGGGTGGAGTCTGAGTCACTGTTGGCTATAACAGAAGAAAAGAGGAACTCCCTCCCTGTCCCAGTCCTGTTCCACATAAATGGAAGCATTGGTCATTCTACTTCTGGTACATTCAGTTCAAAAACAACCAATGTGTATCTCAGCTAAATATTCCAGACTGAAGTGCTGTTTGCAGACATAGATCCAGGTGAACCTTCCAGTTTAATGAAGTCAAAACTCAGAATCTGAGAGTGGACAGTTTATTTATGTATTTATTATTATTATTATTATTATTGTTATTATTATTATTAGAAATACAACAAGATGAGTCCACATCATACAAGATCACTCTGCTGGCTGTTGTATTGGATCACACGTTGGACACTTCCCAAGTGTTTAGGACTGTGTAATGTATCGGCGAATAATGCATGCAGATCCCACTAAGGTGGCCTTCTGCAGCTGGCAGATTGTAATTTAGTCAGCACCAATTGTGTTTAAGTGCAGGCCAGTAATACTGTTTATTTCTATTCCGCTCTTCTCACCCCGAAGGGGACTCAGTGCGGATTACAATATAAGGTCTTTAGGCACTGCACCCAGTGTGCCAATCACCACTGGAACCACCCTGACTGGCTTGTGCCAGAGTCTTTGCAATTCGATCTTTAAATCCTTAATATCGTGTCAGCTTTTCCAGTTGTTTCCCTTAATCCTGCTGTCACCTGGGATTGCGACATTGACAATCCATACTTTGTTTTTTAACACAATCGTGAGGTCAGGAGTATTAAGCTTCAAAACTCTGTCTGTCTGAATTTGGAAGTCCCAGAGGGGTTTGATGTGTTCGTTTTCTGTAACTTTTTCCAGCTTGTGATCCCACCAGTTCTTTGTCGCAGGCAGATGGTATTTGTGCCACAAGTTCCAATGAATCATCTGAGCAACAATGTTATGCCTCTGCTTGTAGTCTATCTGTGTGATCTTCTTACAGCAGCTGAGCATGTGATCTATTGTTTTATCTGCTTTCTTGCAGAGTCTACATTTGGGATCTGTTGTCGACTTTTCAGTTCTGGCTTTGATGGCATTTGTTCTAATGGCTTGTTCTTGGGCTGCCAGAATCAGGCCCTCCGTCTCCTTTTTCAAAGTTCCATTTGTGAGCCACATCCATGTTTTTTCTTTGTCAATTTGGCTCTCAATTTTTCCCAGGAACTGTCCACAGAGAGCCTTCTTTTGCCAGTTTTCTCTTCTGCTCTGCATTGTGTTTTTACGGTATCCACTCTTTGTCTTTTGCACTTGAAGCAGTTTACATTGACTTCCCTCAATGTTGGTTCTTGACTGTCTTTCACATAATCTGCAGGTGCATGTTTCTCTTCTAGCATTTGTCTCACTTGCAGAAGCCCTCTGCCTCCTGATTTTCTGGGCAGGCAAAGTCTGTCAACATCACTATGTGGCAAAATGAGTAGTGGATTGTCATCCGTTTTCTTGTATTTCTGTCTAGACCATCCAGCTCTGCTTGTGTCCAGTTCACAATTCCAGCAGTGTATCTAATCATGGGGATGGCTCAGGTGTTGATAACCTTGATTGTATTTCCGCCATTTAATTTGCTTTTCAAAACCTTTCTGAATCTTTGGATATATTCTTTGCTGACCACATTTTTCACATGCTCGTGCTTGATATTGTCCAACTGTAGTATGTCCAGATATTTATAGGCTTCAGGCTGATTGCGTTTTATGGTTTATCCATTTGGCATCTCTATGTCCTCTCTGTGAGTAATTTTACCTTTCTTTAATGCCACTGTGGCACATTTGTCTAGGCCGAACTCCATACTGATGTCAGTGTTGAAGACTCTGACTGTGTTGGTCAGTGACTGGATTTCAGTTTCTGATTTTCAGTAAAGATTTAAATCATCCATGTACAGCAAGTGGGAAATCTTTGGTGACTTTTTTGCTGTTTGGTTGCCTAGGTTTGTTTTCTGTAGGATTACCCATAGTGGGATCATTGCAATGATGAATAGCAGTGGTGACAGTGAGTCACCTTGGAAAATTCCTCTCTTGATGTTAACAGTTCCATAGCTTTAATTGCCCATGAACAACTCAGTTTTCCATGGTTTCATTGCATTTTTGGTGAACTTTCTAATGTTGTCACAAACCCCAATGACATCTAGACATTGGACAATCCAACAATGTGGCAGTCAAATGCTTTTTTGTAATCAATCCAAGATGTATAGAGGTTTGTTTTGCAGCTTTTGCAATTCTCCAATAGCATTTTGTCAATTAGAAGCTGATCTTTCGTGCCTCTAATTCTTCTTTTATTGCCTTTTTGTTCTACTGGCAAGATGTTATTTTCCTCCAAGCAATCCTGGATTTGATCAGCTATTATGCCTGTCAGCAGTTCGAACATTGTAGGCAGACATGTTATTGGCCTGTAGTTTCCTGGTATTATCCTTTTTGCTGGATCTTTCTGTATCAAATATGTCTTCCCAGTTGTTATCCATTTGCTGATGTTTCCAGTTTGCAGCATCTTATTGAATTGTTCGGCCATTTTTGAGTGTAGGCTAATCAGATATTTAAGCCAAAATCCGTGATAGTTGCCAGGTGATTTCCTATTAAAACGAAGGAATGTAGAGCAACTACTTCGGCAGGAAGGACCTTTATTTTATTATCCCACCTCTGCCACCAATTGAAACGAAGACCTCTAGTTAACTCACAAAGCTGCCACCAATTAAGTAAAAGATGAGGCTTAGTTTATTTGAGAGTGAGGCTTTTATGAGAGGGATAATTCTAAGACACCTGTTTATTTCACTTTAGTATGTGTAGTCCAATGCAACAAATTTATCTTTGACTTCACAAGATCTTCAACTTCTTTTCTTCTAGGTAATCTTCTCCTAAATAAATAAACCTGAATTCTCAGTATCTGAACTGAATATAAACAACATTTATTTGAAGATTTCTCAGGTTCACAATGCTTGGCGGTTACAAAGTATCTTCTTATTCACATATCATGATACTTAATTCTTTGTTCTTCCAGAAATATGACACTGTTACTAATAAACTGTTACTATTAAACCTTTAACATCAGGCTATCTTCTGTCATTGTAATATCTGCAGTTTCCTTTCCTTTTTATACTTATAATCTATTCTCAGTCTCACTCCTGCTACTTCATGCTTGGCTTTTACTCTTAACTGCTCTACACTGGAGAATAAACACCTGGCTCACTACTTATTGCAGCCTTTCTTTTCCTGACTACCTGTCGGGGGTCTAAACTTTTTGGTCTAGTTCTACCTCCCTAGAACTAACCATACCCAGGCTTCTTCTTCTTCTTATCATCATTATCATTATTATTTGAAACACAACAAGATTAGTCCACAGCAAACAAGATCACTCTGCTGGCTGTTGTATTGGATCACACCTTGGACACTTCCCAAGTGTCTAGGACTATGTGATGTATCAACGAATAATGTGTGCAGATCCCAGTAAGGCAGCTGACAGTTGGTAATTTTGTCAGCACCAATTGTGTTTAAGTGCAGGCCAAGGTCTTTAGGCGCTGCACCCAGTGTGCCAATCACCACTGGGACCACCTTTACTGGCTTGTGCCAGAGTCTTTGCAGTTTGATTTTTAAATCCTATTATTATTATATTTTAAAAATGATGACATGTAGCAGCATGCAGTGGTCTGAAAGGGAAGGAGGATAGAGAATTTAAATCAAATCATGTGAGCTCAGTGGCCCTATATTCTGACATTAAGAGCTTGTGATAATTTTTTTTGTGTTTCGAAAACAGTACAATCTCCTAGATGTGACAGACTGACAAAATGTATGTTTGTGAATGTCTTTGTAATTATGTAGACAAGGTCTTCAGTTTTTCTGTCATTTACAACTTTCCACTTGATTTCTCTATTCTGTTAGCATTAAATAACATACCAGAATACAAAACCAGTACAACTGTAAGACCCATATAAAATCCTCATAATATAGAAATGTAACATATGAGGCCTGTATAGTGGAGGCATTGGGAAAACAGGAACCGTGTTAATATTATAGTGGCAAACAGTAGATGGCAATTGGGAAAAGCACTTGTGTCTTTCAGTCTTGCCACCTTGTGAAAGCTGTAAGTATAGAGTGGCAGTTATTGAGTTTTTTAAAATCTCCATTAATGCTTTTGATAGACTACTTCTGATGCTGGATTATGCTTCCCAGGAGAAAACATTGAGCAGTATCCTGACTATCTACAGAGCTATCTTAATGCCTAACATCTACTCAGGTTTTACACTGCTCTCTGGAGGCTGCATTCTTTTTCTCGTAGGAAATATGAATGACAGCCATTGAAAGTGAGGGCATGATGCATGCCATGAGATTTCAACATAGAGGGATAATTAGAACTCTTGAGGCAAGGAGGTTCTCTATAACGATAATTTTCTTATATCTTCCTACTTTTTATGAAAGAAGGACATTTCTGAAGGAAAAGTATATGAGTGGAGCAATATCCCAAAGAAAGGATTCCCTACATCTTATTATTTTATTTGACCGATCTGTTACCAAAATTCTCTTAATGGGAAGTATGAAGATCAAAATGAACCATAAGCATGGGCACATTAGTAAATTTTCTTGTATCATGGGTCCTCTGGATCTGTGAGGGTTCGATTCTGGGATCCTCCATGGACATAAAAAGAAAACAGGTGATCATATCTGGTATTATTGAATGGTGGCATGTGTGCATTGATGATTCAGTGCATCTGTATTGACGCAACCATCTGAGCTAAGATGGCGACTGCTGTGGAGCTCCCTTCGGGTGAGCTCCGGCATGGCCTCCCTGATTTCCCGGACACACTGAGTCGATCCCGCCACCCTCTCTTCGAGGAGACGACGGTTGATCACCAGAACCAGGGGGACGTCTTCGGCGACCCGCAGACATCGGAGGGAGCGATCTGGCTGGGAAAAGCGTCAGAACTACCGGAGACACCTGGGTTGTCCAGGAGTGGCTGGGTCGTCCGACCGGTAATGGCCTCGGGCGCGCGCTTCCTAAGAAGGTTCGGGAGGAGATCGTCCGGCAGAAGTCTGCCCCCATCATTTCTAACGACCCCCACGATGACCCCCATGAAGGCGGAGCAGCCCACTGGCCCGGGAACCCTGCCCTGTGAGGCGCATGGAGCCCTACGGAGCAGCTCCCCATTGAGGCCGTGGCGGGGGACCCGGAACCCCATTGCCGGCCAGCTTGACTCCTATGCTTATACTGAGCTGCTTGTAGAATATACCAGGCTCATGGACCACATCACCGAATTTGGAAATAGATTCGGTGGTTTGCTGGAGACACTAGGGATCCCTCCAGCGCAGTTCCCTATCTTGAACCTGAGGCCTAGCAGCTCCGACGATACCCCGCGAGCTCCCACTGACGACTAGTTCACCTGGGACCAATCGTGGGACTATCCCGCCAGTTCTTTGGAGGCCGTCCGAGAGATGCTGGTCCCAAAAACTGACGGTCGACCTTCCAACACCCAGGGACCTACCCCGGCGGCCGGGGACGCACTAACCCCCACAGTGGAAAGTGCTCCCATGATGGCATCGGGCGCTGATGACTGCGACGACTCCCAGTCTAACCCCCCCCCCCATGGAAGTCCCTTCTAGTGGCCCTGGGGACTCACTGTCAGCTCCCGGAGGTTCCAGGGGTTCGTCGGTGCTGCCGGGCTCGCCACTTGCTGAGTTTGACATCTCCGCAATCCTGGCCCCCCCACAAGACGCTTCCAGGAGGCGGCGGCGTGCTGGGAGAAGTTGGGGGAGCCTCCTGGAGGAGGCAAGACCTAACATGGCGGGCGTCCTTGAAGACGCCCAGCCACTCCATGTGCTCGGACCCCGTGAAGAAGCAGCACCCGGAAGCAGTGGTCGAAGCCCGCTGGAAGTCCCGGAAGCCCTGCCCCCGGATGACTCTTTCCCTAGCAGCAATCCAGTTAGGGAGAAATGCGGCCCCCGGAAGAGGAGGAGACGGCGTCGGAAACAGAAGGGAGGCGAGTACGCCATCCCCTGCGCCTCAGGCCGGAGGCCAGGTTTAGCCCCCTGCCGGATAGACCAAAAAGACCGGGTCCATAGAGCCAGCGCCCCTGCTGGCCCCCCAGATGAAGGACGATTAATGATGAGAGTGGTGCGGCCTCGAAGAATGTTCTTAGCCAGGACGATCTGGAGCTCCTGCTACAAACAGTCGCAGCTCCAAAGGACCCACCAGACCAGAGTGAAAGCTGACGAGGCCTCTGTGCGGATGGACCGGGACCCCCATCGTGGACTCTCTTGTGGGAGACGATGGTCTCCACCCTCCGCCAGCCCCCTAGTACCAGCAATCCTGCTGGGCCCACCCTGCCTGCCCTATTTCGATGGCAGGGTGGCACCTTAGTGGGCATCATTGTTGACTCCTTCCCTCCCCCCCCTTCCCTCTCCTTGTGTTTTTCCCATGTCTATTGTATATCGTGCCGTTGTAAACCGCTCTGGGTGGTTATTATTATTCAAATTGAATAATAATAATAATAATTTTATGCATACAACATGATCACAAAAATCATGGATTCACACTGTGAATCTAGAGTGCCCACTGTACCTTAACATGTACTAGACATAAGAAGTGTGTTCTAGTCATGAGAGAGACATGAAGACCCTTGTGCTTTAAAGCGTGAAGGTTTATAGCCAGAGTGAGGGTTCTCCCCACCCAACAAAGAAATTCAGGCTACATATTGCATACAGAAACAACTTCTAAAGATGAATACAATCATAGTCTCTGCTTTCATATGAATGTCCATTCTGCTTAAAGGTCAGAAGTTCATCCTAGTGTCTGATTTTTGTGGGCCACAACAACTCAAATGTACAACCACTTACCCCTGTTTTTCAGAATTAGTTCTTTTCCATAATAGGATAGCAAAATTACTTAACACAAACAACAGAATTAGTGAACATATCATTATACTTGCTATTATAGATTATATTTGGATGAGAAACGAAACCATTCAAAGTTAGAAACAGGTAGAACAAGCAGCAGGAGGAAAGCTTCATTGTGCTTATAATGGGAATCCTGCATTTCTGGCTTATGTGGGACTAAGCCATTTAAATGCAGTGAGACTTCTTTCCTCCTAGAACTGATCCATGGGACTGGATTGCTATAAATGAGATAATTGAATATAAGGTTGTGATAGAAATGTGCTGCTTGAAGCTGTTGACATCATTAGAGACTATGATTCAATTCAAATGATTCATGCAATACTAATAGGCAATATAGTGGTTGCTTGAGATGAAAAGTTAAGGTGCATATTTTATGTTAGGATAAAAAATAGTGGATCTCTGTTTCGGATTTCCTTGCCTTTGGTCATATAGCTCAAACCACATAGCTTTTCCATATAAAATCAAGTTTTTTTATTCTTTGAGCATTAATGTTGGTGGCAAGTAGTAATACTGAATTAACAAATGCTCAGCAGATGCTTCATTGGAATTCATGAATCTTTTGTTCATCTTTTCATATGGATTGTGAGCTCTCCTGAGGTGTGGAAATTTTAAACTGAAATGTTGACAAAGAAGCACACTACTTGTGCTTATGTAAAATTTAGCAGCTTTAAACATGTTAAAGTTATCACCTTTTTGCCTTCCAAGGCAACTGCCTTCATGCACTTGAGCATATCCATAGAGGAGAGTAAGCTTTTGAGCATGTATCACTTCCTTAACCAGAACCCTTGCAAACATAATGTAAGAATCTGAAATAACTTACAGGGATGGGACCAAGAAGGTTAGAAAAGCATTCCATGAGAGTCGGGAGAGTACAGGAAAGCCAGAAATACTAAAGGAGAGAAAAAGAAACTCACTTGCTTGCCAGCCTCAGCAGGATTATCTGCAACAACTGGGGAAATGCATGACTGTAGTAGGCTACTGTAGACGAGCTGTCTAGCAATTTGGTTTAACAAGCAAACTTCCTAGATGGAGTTAACCCATGCCCAGCAACCCTTCCAGTGGCCACCATGCAAGAAGCAGCTGCAGACAGCTCAACAGTCAACAACCGAATCCCAAGAACCTGACCTCAACTAGGCAGAGCCAGAGATAACAGGCTTCATCGGCTTCTATGGGGAGCTGGATCTTAGAGCCCTGTGCTTTTAGAAGCCCCTGAGTGGTTCACCAGATATATTCTTTTAAGGAGTGTAAGGAAGAGTTTTACAAAAGGTTGTAATGCAATAGTGCCTTTGGAGAAGCTCAGTACTGTATGCCTTGAGGAAGATAACCCCCAACTAAAGCTATTGATAACGTTATTTGAATTCAAAGAACAGGGGGAGGCATTGATGTTTCCTTATTGACACATATCAAATGCACATCCTTATGTTTGATGGAGCATGGATGCCACATATTCACATTGCTCTGTTTTTCAGTAGGATGTATATTCCAGTGCTTTGCTTTCTAAAAGAAGTATGCCCCCAGATACTTATTTTTTGGAGGTCTCATGCTACTTCATTTATGGAATTTTATAGGGAACTAATTAGTGTATCTGCCAAAACAACATTATAGAGGAAGCATATTAATCAAATCTGCAAAGTTAACTTAACTCTGGAGTGCCAAGTATACTGGCAGCATTGGCTCCAGTAAAAAAAAATAAAACAGCTTTATCTATCTTCAGATTTCACTTGTACATATGTTGTAACATAACATGCAACTGAAGGCAGTCTTTTCTAGAACAATTTTAGTGTAAGCAATTATGTGTAAAGGTCATCAAGAAATGCAGCTGAAAGGGTCTTTTACCAAGTTCTTGCCAACATCAAATCAATTTTCCCATATAGCAGTTTGGCCTGGTGTCAGGAATGAATGGTGAGCAGGTGCACCCTGACTATCCACACAACATTTGGCTTACACCCTGTTTTGTGGCAGTGTTCCTCAGTTTGACAAAGGATTATGGGTGGGTTTTTACTACAAACTATTGTTCCCCGTGTTGTGGCAACTGTACAGTAATCATGATTTTATGCTCCAGAAACTGTTTATAATTTTCTAGTTTAGTGTCTTGGCTGAATAATTTCTGTTACCATTTTGATGGCTTTTCTGTATGTATCCATTTGCTTCACAGTCTGAGCCTGAATTTTGCAGACCCTTCTTAGTCTTTTATGCCACAATAAAACAGATACGTTCCAAAGTGTGACAGCACATTTTGTCTTGCATGACTGCTCTTTCCAAATTTGTGAGCAAGCATTCTCACCTTTGATTTTGTTCAAAGCTAAACATAGAAACTACTTACATATACATCATAAATAAATTCTGGGAAGGAGCCATCTGTATAGATTCAGGTTGTTATCTCTGTATAACATCATTATTCCAGTGCAGAGAAAATGAACCATTCTAGGTTGTTACCTGTACCAGGATGCTGGAAAATAGTCTGGATGGTTAAGTTTTTCTTTGGCACATTGCACTTGGATATGAGTATAAGGTTATATGGGCCAGCTTTGGATGAAATCCAGCTGTGGAGAACAGGCTGTTCTCTAAGCTCCCTGATCTCTGGAAGTCCTTTCACAGTTAGCAGTCTGGGGTCATATGCAATTAGATTTATCCAGTTTTCTGTCATGTAGGATAAGTGGACCCTGGTGTCTGCTGTGATTCCACTCCTAGTAGGGAACAACTTGTTTGCATCCTTTTCTTTTAAAGAATGTGAATGAGTATATATTCTGAATATTCAAAATTAATTTCCTCAAGCTTTTGCCACATTAGAGGTTCCAGAAGTTAAAGGTAAGTACGTAATAGTTTATCTGATCAGCAACTTTATTACTATCTTGCATGATGAAAAGATGGCATACACATTTATTATAGTAGTGATACATCTAATAGGAAATATCCACTAAATTGTTTTCCCTCCCTCCCCCCTCTTCAAAATCCCTTGCTTGAGAGTAACAATCCTACAGATTTCTCCTAGGAATAAAGTACCCTGTTTGTAAAATGACAGGGTTCTGCATGCTTGGCTATCGAAAGAACTGAATGAACATTTCTAAGTGCTTTATAATAACTATGATTATACTATCCTCTCTTAATGATGCTGTTCTCAAGAACAAGAAACTTTTCTCCTGTGCAGCCATGATTAGGAAAAGGTAGTTTAACAAAGGGCATATCAAGCAGGTTGACTCTCCAAGCTCCCGATATGTGCGCTACATTGAACGATGGTGTGCAAGGCAGGGTATCAAACCAGCCCTGCAGCTAATAGATCTATGTAATTGGAAGCTTTTATAGGTCAATCAATTAAAAAGCCAGAAATCTGTTAGAACAGAGATCTGCACAAGACACATTTGCTTAGAAAATTTATATTGCAGATTTCTAGTTCTTACTACAGCCATTTTTACACATTGCATACTTTTTGAACTTTAAAGGAAGCTTGCAAATTACAATGATAACTTATAGCACCTCGTGTTTTGTAAGTACCTATGCATACATCTACTTATTTATTTATTTATTTATTCATACTTATCTGCCGCCCTTCTGCGAAGGCTCGGGGCAGCTAATAGCATATAATAAACATTCATACACAGTAAAATTAAGAACACAGTTAAAACATATCTAAAAGCATAGTGAGCCACACACTAGACATAGTGTGGCGCAGACTAACAGTTAAGCAATTGAGTGCAGGAAGCGACATGCAACAGAACTACTTATGAATAATGTCATGGGTATGTCTAAAAGTAGAGGTTTGCAGTAAGTAGATCTCTCTCTCTCTCTCTCTCTCTCTCTCTCTCTCTAGATGTAGTTGTATGACACCATATAATTGTTGTCTGGAGAAAAGAAGGTTCTTTGCAGAGACTGTATGGGAATTTCATATGTGCCATAATTTATATAGAAGGTGCATAAAGATAAATCAGTTTCTAGATATATCTATTTAGGTTGTTAAAATAAAATATATTCTTTAAGGTATAAAACAATAATCAGAACACTTTAAAAGGTTTTCATCTGTGTTTTTGGTGGGGACAAGAAATGCTGTATACAGTATGGCCCTGTATATGTGGTTTAGTTTATCCACATCAGAGAAAATACATCATCTCTAGTGTAATTGGAAAATCTAAGTAGAGTACTATGTTAATCCCCATGTAACTTCAGGTTGCAACACCTACAGACGTCAATATAGATGTGCAAAAGAACTGACCAACAGAGCTATCAAAAAAGTAGTATCTTCTGCCAGACACTGCTACATCTTCTGAGATTTCGCCAGTTTTGTCAGTGCCAAGATTCTTTTACTTGGCTCACCCTGAAAGCAGAAGCTTATGTGTTCCCATCCTGTCTCAGACAAGAAATTCCTGGACCCCATCTTAGCTGAAATCAGACTGTTCTTCCGGGCTGCTTAGCTTTCTCATACTGTTCCTTTCTGTGACAATCCTTCTGTTCTTCTTCTGTCTCCTAAGGGAGATAGGGATTATTGACAGAACAAACAAATAGTCTGATGTGCCTGTCATTATACTAGGAAGTGCGTTAATAATTCAAGCTTCTTACTGAGCTTCCATTAGATGAGCTTTCACAGAGTTTTCCATCTCCCCCACCCCTCATCTTTTCAACCCCACCATCCTTTTATCAGGCGTAAGAAAGGAAGGCAGGCATAAAGTGAAGCTTTGGAATGAGTGCTTGGCATTGAATTAAGACATACAAAGGGTATCAGTCAGTCAAATTGCAATTGAAAATGGACAGATGAGAACTGTTATCTGGTAATAACCCTTATATAGGTGGCCCTTGGCTAACTTGTTCACCACATTAGCTAGCAATTTGCCATCTTCCTTGGTCTTTACCGAGGTTCTGGCAACCGGGAAAAACTGGATTTCTCTTCTCATTCATCATGCTGGCCCAGTGTCTCACCTACATGTTTGTTTATTGTGCCTTTATATTTATAGTGTTAGTGAAATCTCCCATGATGAATTTTGGGATGCTTGAGGAACTGTCTTTTAGAATGCTTATAGAAACTGACTTGGTCAAAAACTCCCCAAACTAATCTACAAGTTCATACTTAAATTTCATTTCATTTCATTTTATTATTTCATGAGTCGCCCTCCACCGAAGTGCTCTGGGCGACTTACACAAGACAGAATAAACGAACTTATACTAATGACATTAAAATGGTTACAATTTAAATTCTCTGCCGAAGACCCATGTTTTGCTTGCATAAAAGACCGTAGGTCGGGCATGGCTCTTACATATGGAGGTAGGGAATTCCACAGAGTTGGGGCGGAGAGTGAAAAAGCTCTATGCCTTGTCGATTCTAGGCGTACCTCCTTGGGGCCCAGAATATAGAGAAGGTTTTCTTGGGCTGGTCGTGGTGACCACTGGTGGTGAAAGGGGGAAAGGTGGTCCCTGGGATATAATGGACACTGATCGTGAAGGACTTTGAAGGTCAAGACCAGTATCTTATAAGAAACCCAATGTTCAATTGGTAGCCAGTGTAGATGTTGTAGGGTTGGTGTTATGTGATATCTCATGGGTGTTCTCGTGAGTAGTCTAGCAGTCGCATTTTGAACAACCCGAATCTTCCAGATCACCGACAGAGGGAAGCCAACATATAATGCATTACAATAATCTAGCCTCGAGGTAACTGTAGCATGGATCACCGTTGCTAGGGCCTCTGATGGGAGGTAGGGTGCCAACTGTGTTGCTTGGTGAAGGTGGAAGAGGCTTGTTTACTAATAGTGGTGACCTGAGCTTCCATTGTTAGCTGTGAGTCCAGTACACCAGGCTTTTCACAGTAGTAGATAGAGCTAGAGGTTCACCATCGAAGGTGGGCAACAGACGTGCCAGTTCTGACAGGCGACCAGGCCATAGGATCTCAGTCTTTGCCGGATTCACCTTTAGTCTGCTAAATGAATCACTTCATCCAGAATACACTTCTGAACTGTGTATTTCTGATATTTTCTGCAATAGTTCAAAAAAGTTATACTGATATATTAGAATTTCATATGTTGAGAAAATTATATTACATTTTAACATGTATATTTTGGTGGAAATGAAATTAAAATTACACTGGAAAATGTGTAATTGTACTTAGAGAAACGTGGGTCACCAATTAAAAATGGGACATAATAGATGGATGGGTGAACACATGTCCATGTGACAAGAACTAGAAAATAGATGAATTCTTCTATTTCTAGGTGAGTACATTATTATTTTTGTGCAATTTAAAACCACTTCTGACTTATCATGAACCAATTATTGACCAGCCCAACGCCATCTAGTGGGTTTTCATGGCCAACTGGGATGCAAACCCTGGTCACAGAATACTAGTCCAGTGCTCAGAGCACTATACCATGCTGATTCACTGTGGAGTTCAGTTCTCTACTCTGTGTTACTTAGAAGTGTAGTCGGTTTTATATTGCTTTGTGGTTTCATGTGCACAGTTTGGAATGTAATCCCTATGGTACATGTAAACAATACCAGCACAAAGATGAATAAAGGGACATCACAGCAGTCTTGGTTTTTCTTCGTGAACAAAGATTCAGGAATGACTCATCCCACGCTTTCTACATGCGCGTTGATGATTCGGAGGTTGGATATGCCCTTCGAGCCTGTGCAATGAATTTTTCTGGTGGAGCGCAGCATGCACAGAACTGGCCTTACCCTTTAAACCAAAGGTTCATCTGCCAGGGCCTAGCGAGCTGGGACGGTGGCAGCAAGGTCCTCAGGTCGTAGGTTTGGTTCGAGTTTCCTTCTTTTATTTATTTATTTATTTATTTATTTAATTTATAATCCGCCCTTCTCAACCCCCGAAGGGGGACTCAGGGTGGCTTACAAAAGGCAACAATTCAATGCCAGGTACGTAATACAAAACAAGATATCAGATATAACAACAGATTAAAAACAGTAAAAAATTGAAACATAATCCTTATTCCACATTCATAGGCTGTTCAAGTCAATCCGTAGTCTGCTACCATAACATTATCATTACTCAATTGTCTTAGATGGTTGGCCTTACAGGGTTAAACAAGCACCATCTCCCTGGGTTTGAAATCAGAGTTTTCCTTCTCCTAGGATGGTTGCCAACGGCTAGAGAGCCCATCCTGCCCTTTGACGCTTTTTGTAAGACCCTTCGGTTGTGGCCTGTCTGGCATGGGAGGCCCTACCGGTGGCTATTATGACCTTGGAGATGACAGTCTTGTTCGGCAGCATCCTGAATGACCAAGCAGCCTTTTTTTAAAGAAGAGCACTGCTTGCTCCATATGGAGAGGGGCCTAGAAAAGGTGGCCTAACGAAAGCTCATTCTCAATCTACTTGGTTGGTTAGCCGTGGCCAACGGGCATCTTCTGATGCGGTCAAACAAAGACAAAGAAACAAAGGCACACATCTGCCTGTAAAGGTGTAAGTAGGCTGGCACTTGCATGCTGGAACATCAGAACCATGCAAGATTCTATAGGTAGTGGATGTCCTGAGCGTTGTTCTGCTCTAATAGCCCATGAACTATCACGACTTAATATTGACATTGCTGCTCTTAGTGGAGTTCGTCTCCATAAAGAAGGCAGCCTTAAAGAACACGGTACCAGCTACACACACTACTGGTCTGGCAAACCCAAAACTGAAAAACATCTTTCAGGAGTAGGCTTTATGATTAAAAACTCCATCGCCTCTAAACTCTGGCTACGGTCGTCCACGCTCTGGTCACATCCCGAATAGATTACTGCAACGCACTCTACGTGGGGCTGCCTTTGAAGACAGTTCGGAAATTGCAATTAGTCCAGCGGGCGGCAGCCAGATTGCTAACGGGAGCTACATACAGGGAGCATACCACCCCCCTGTTGTGTCAGCTCCACTGGCTGCCTGTCCAATTCCGGGCTCAATTCAAAGTGCTGGTTTTGACCTTTAAAGCTCTATACGGTTCTGGCCCAGCTTACTTGTCCGAACGCATCAGCCGCTATGTCCCACCTCGTAATCTAAGATCATCCGGGAGGCCCTGCTCTCGCTCCCGCCTACATCTCAGATGAGGCTGGTGGGGACGAGGATAGGGCCTTCTCGGTGGTGGCTCCGCCTGTGGAATGCGCTTCCTATTGATGTACGATCCACCACATCCCTCCTGGCCTTCAGGAAAAAGTAAAATCCTGGCTGTGGGACCAGGCATTCGTACACCAGCACAAGGCAGCATTTTAGATTGGTTTTTAATGAAAGTGGATGATTATGGCCAATGTTTTTATGGACTGAACATTGTTTTAATCCAGAGTGAATGTGTATGGTGCTAATGTAGTTGTATTTTAATGTATTTTTAATGTATTTTAATTGTTGAAGTGTTTTGGGGTTTATATTGTTATTATGTGGGCATCGAATTGTGCCATACTGTAAGCCGCTCTGAGTCCCCCCTTGGGGGTTGAGAAGAGCGGGGTAAAATCCCGAAATAAATAAATAAATAAATAAACTCGAAATGTTGCCAACAGGTCACTCTGATCGCATTATCTCCTTACGCCTCCCACATGCTGGTCTCTTCAGTATATATGCCCTGACTATGCAAGCCGACCTTGTAGAGAAAGACAAATTCTACTCCGATCTACGCCACCTCATACAAAAGGTCCCCGCGGAAGATAAAATCATTATCTTTGGTGATTTCAATGCCAGAGTAGGAAAAATCTTTGAAGCTTGGAAAGGTGTATTAGGCAAGCATGGTGTTGGAAACTGTAATGACATCGGACGCCTCCTGCTAGACTTTTGTGTAGAACAGCAGCTGACCATTACAAACACTATCTTTCAGCAGAAAGATAGCTTGAAGACCACCTGGATACATTTCCAATCCAAGCACTGGCACCTCATTGACTATGTTTTAGTGCGCCAGAGAAACATTCGTGATGTCCGTCATACTCGAGTGATGCCCAGTGCAGAATGTCAAACAGACAATTGCCTTGTAAAATGTAAACTAAATCTACACCTAAAGCTCAAACCTAAGAGGGGTGGCATCTTAAAGAGGAGATTCCAAGTCAACAATCTTCAACAGGCTGCTGTGAGAGACAACTTCCAGGCAAATCTGCAAACAAAACTTGAAGACCACCCTACAGATTCTTCTCCTACAGCGCTTTGGCAACACATCAAAAACAGTATCCTGCAGTCTGCTGAGGAATCAAGAAAAACCAAGACTGGTTTGATTAAAACAACCAAGAGATCCAGGTGCTGTTGGTAAAGAAGAGAACTGCTCACCAGGCACACCTCAACCAGCCATCTTGCCATGTAAGAAAAGCAGCCTTTCGTCTCGCATGTAGTAAACTCCAACAAAAACTCCGAGACATTCAGAACAAGTGGTGGATCAATTTAGCAGAAAAGACACAACGTTGTGCAGATCTGGGTGATCAAAGAGGATTTTACGAAGCTCTCAAAGTAGTGTTTGGACCCACTTATCAGGTCCAAAGCCCCTTATACAGTATAGATGGTCAAACACTAATTACAGATAAAGCCTCCATCCTGAACTGATGGGCTGAACATTTTCAGAGTCTTCAATGCCAACTGAGTAGTCCAAGGTTCAGCTATAATAATAATAATAATAATACTTTATTACTTGTGAGTCGCCCTCCACCAATGGTGCTCCGGGCGACTTACATCCTTTAAAAACATAGATACATCAGATTAAAACAGCAGATATGAGCCGTAGAAGGCTCTGCCATCCATCCAGTTCAGTCCCCGAAAGCCTGGCGGAAGAGCCAGGTTTTCAGGCCAGCCAAAAATCTGGCCGGGGCCAATGTGGCCCTGAGCGCAGGCGGGAGCGAGTTCCAGATCGTAGGGGCCGCCACCGAGAAGGCTCTTCTACGGGTCTCTGTCAGCCGGGCCTCTTCTCACCCCAGGGATAGCTAACCGGTCACCATTTATTACGCGTGCGGGTCTTTCGCAGCGTTGGTCTATCAGCTGATCACCCAGGTAGGCTGGTCCCATTTTTTGCCGAGCTTTGAAGGTTATCACCATGAGTTTGTAGATCGCTCTAAGCTCAATGGGTAACCAGTGAAGATCTTTTAAAATTGGTGAAATATGGCTCCTGGCCGATGCCCGGAGATGAGTCTGGCCGCTGCATTCTGGATGAGTCTCAACCTCCGAGTCGTGGCCAACGGTAGGCCCACATACAAGGCGTTGCAGTAGTCAAGACGGGAGACCACGGTGGCATGAATCACCGTCCTCAGCGCCTCTGGTGGTAGATAGGGGGCCAACCGTCGGGCCCTACGGAGGTGAAAGAAGGCACCCTTGGCAGCGGCCTGGATCTGAGCCTCCATCGTCAGTTTCTCGTCCAAGAGTACTCCTAAGCTCTTTACCGCCGGGGCTGCGGACAAGGGCTCGCCCTCAAAGGGTGGTAGTGGAGAGTGGGGGTCGGGTCGGCCGGGCCAGAGGATCTCCGTTTTTCGCCGGTTGATCTTTAGCCTGTGTGCTCTGAGCCAGCTTGTGACCGCCTTCAGCCCCGGCTAAAGCTTTCAGGTACCGACAGCACCCTGGGTCGAGCTTCAGCAGCAGTTGCGTGTCATCGGCGTATTGATAACAGTTGAAACCGTGGCTTCTAGCGATACCGGCCAGGGGCTGGACGTAGATGTTAAAAAGGGTGGGGGACAGGATGGCACCCTGCGGAACCCCACACTCCAGCCCACATTTCCTGGAGACCTGGCCCTGCCACTCGACCCGCTGCGAGCGACCCCGCAGAAACGATCCTAACCAGGTCAGGGCCTTGTCTTGGATCCCAGAGGCCGCCAAGCGGCGAAGTAGCAAATCATGATCAACGGTGTCGAAGGCCGCAGTTAGGTCAAGGAGGACTAGGACTGCCGAGCCCCCTCCGTCCAACTGGCGGCGGATGTCATCTGTGATTGCTACTAGAACGGATTCGACACCGTGGCCCGCTCGGAAGCCTGACTGAAATGGGTCTAGGCCCCCCGGATCGTTCCAAGAAGTCCCGCAGCTGGTTTTCCACTGCTCGCTCCAATAGCTTCCCCAGGAAGGGCAGATTAGCGACAGGGCGGTAGTTCGCCGGTTCATTGGGGTCAAGGCTCGCCTTTTTCAGAAGGGGCTAACTCTAGCCTCCTTCAGGGACTCGGGGAAGGAGCCTGTGTCCAATGAGAGGTTCACCAGATCCACCAGGGCGTCCAGTATGGTGTCTATGCAGGACTTGATTAGATGCGATGGACAAGGGTCCATGGGGCAGGTCGTAGCCCTTGCCCGGTCACCAGCTTTTTCACCTCTTCCGATGTTAGGGGTTTGAATTCGGTGAAGTAGAGCCCGTTTGTCTGGGTTGGATGTCGAATCCACTCATTTCCTTCCTCCGGAATGGGCGGCAGGTCGCGCCGAAGTGCCGTGATTTTCCCAATGAAGTGCTCTTGGAGATCCTCTGCCGTCACCGTAGAGCTGTTGGAATCACTCTGTGGAGACCCCAGAAGGCTCCGACCACTTTAAAGATCTGGGCTGTGCGGGAGCCGGCGGCTGTAATCTGGGCGGCATTATAGGATTTCTTAGCCTCTTTGATCTCACGTTCGTACAGCCTATGCAGTTCTCTGTAGGCTGCTCTATTTGCCATGCTGGGTTTCCGTCTCCAGACACTCTCCAATTGTCTCCTCCGGCGTTTCAGCTGCTTTAGGTTCGTTGTGAACCACCGTGAGCAGGTTTTCCGGGGATGAAGGGGGCGCCTCGGTGCCACCTGGTCGATGGCCTTCGAGAGGACGCTGTTCCACCTGGCAACTAAGTCCGCTAGTGATCCTCCGGGGACCTCCAGGGATCCAAAGCAGCTATGAATGCCCTCGGGGTCATCGAACTCCTTTGGCGGACTAGGATGGTCTTTTGCTCCAACCTTTCTGTAAGAGGGGTGTCAATGTCTGCCCTCACGGTCAGGTGGTCCGACCAAGGCACTGTTCTGGATTCACGATGCTTTAAGGTTAGGCCGTGGCTGAAGATCAGGTCTAACGCGTGGCCAGCCTGATGTGTAGGGCCAGTTTTGGTCCTGGGGAGATCCAGAGCCTCCATATGTTGGAGGAACTCCCTTGCACTGGATGTAAGAGGGTCTGAGTCCGGGTGGATGTTAAAGTCACCCAGCACGATGAGCCGGGGGAATCTCAGCGCCCAATCCGCAATCAGGTCCAGCAGTGCAGACATGGCCTCCTTTTGGGCCCCAGGGGCTCGGTAGACCACCAGAATCCCCGTCTTTTCCCGGTTCCTAGAATTGCTCCCAGGCACTCTATGCCGGTCATCGTTGATGTCTGGAGGACCGAGGTAGCGACAGTGTCTTTTACGACCAGGCCCACTCCCCGCCCGGCCGGTGGATCTTGGCTGGTGGAAAGCTCAAAAGCCTGGGGGCTAGCTCCTGAAGAAGGACACAGTCGCTGTCCTGGGTCCAGGTCTCTGTGATGCATATGACATCTGCGTCCTGCTCTGTGATGAAGTCTCGCAGCGTGGCCAGCTTATTACAGATTGACCTCGCATTGAGGAGCAGGAATGAAGACCAAGGTGTGGTTGCTGCTTGAGAACGGTCATGGCAGGTAATAGGTCGCAGCTGGGTTGAAGAGGGTTTTCGGCCCTGTTTGTTGGTGGGTAGGTTTCTGGACCTCCCCCTCCCCTGTCCACTAATTACTGGGATGGGACGTGCGGGAGCGCTCGGGTGTTGACGTTGGGCGCCGGGCGCTGAGTTTGCGCACGTTCCCCGAAAAGGGGACGTTGGGGGGGTCTGTTTTTGGGAGCAGTCCGGAGGGGCCGTGCCAATAATGGATTGGGGGCCCTGCAGTGGCTGTGCCGCGGGAGAACTGGGGGGGGCCCCTGGACTTTCTGGCCCAGAAAATTCTGGTCCTAAAGGGACCGGGATTTCTGGCCGGCGGTTCCCTGGGGTTTTTTTGTCCCCTCTGGATGATGGTATTTTGTTTGGGCCGCCTGATTGTCTCCTTTTGTGAGCCGCTGGTCTTTTCGTATGATGCTCCTCTTTCAACGGGATCCGATGACTCAGATTCTCCCGTAGGCTCTGGGGGGCACTCTGTCCGGATATTACTGGGCTGATCAATAAGAGGGGGACAGGGGGCACATGGATCTGTCAGCTGGGGTGCTGCTATCATCTCGGCACTTGCTCTGGTGGCGGCTCTCTTTCGCTGGCGCCTCAAGGCCTTCCCTGCCCTCCTCTTGGCCCGCCTATTCTCTCGACTCTTGTTGGTATCAGACCCACCCGCAGGAACAGGAGGGGGGGTGCGGTTGGAGTTTCCAGTTTGGGTGTGCCCCTTAGCTTGTCTTCTCCTCCGTCTTCGCCCCCGCCTTACCCCATCAACCGGTGGGGGAGGGGAGGGCGGTTGGGATGCCGATCCTATGCTGGAGGGGGGGAGTTGGCCCTGTGTGCTTGATTCTGTCAGCTGGGGGGCGGGCTTGGGGACCATCCAGCCCCCCGGCTCGTCCAGCCTGTTCTCACCTCGATCACAGAAAACCTCAGTTGCTCTCTGGTTTCAATACATGTTACAACAATCAATGAAAAATGAACTGGACACAGCTCCCACTCTGGAAGAGACCCTTAAGGCCATACAGCAGATGAAAAATGGCAAGGCAGCTGGGATTGATGGAATCCCACCTAAAGCTTGGAAACAGGGAGGTCATGTACTCCATGCTAAATTCCACGAGCTTCTTGTGAGTTGCTGGGAAAAAGGTGAACTGCCATCAGATTTCCGAGATGCAGTTATCATCAGCCTGTATAAGAAAAAGGAACAAAATCCGATTGCTCAAACTATCGAGGTATAACACTGCTCTCCATTGCTGGAAAAATCCTTGCAAGGATACTCCTGAACAGATTAGTTTCTGCTATTGCAGAAGAACTTCTCCCAGAAAGCCAATGCAGCTTTAGGGCTAATATAAGCACCACAGATATGGTATTTGTACTTAGACAACTGCAAGAAAAATGTAGAGAGCAGAACAAAGGACTCTATATAGCATTTGTCGACCTCACCAAAGCCTTATTTGCCCATGATCACCCAGGTAGTTTCCATGGTGAAATGAGGATTTGAACCATGGTCTCCAGAGTCATAATACAGTGCTCAAACCAATACACTATGATGGCTCATGCTTCTTCAACTTACCAACCATTTCTTTCAGATGCCTTAATTGTTCAGTAAGAACACTTGAACAATATGAACACACTATTTTCTCTGTGGTCTTTGTGTGAGTGTTTGGAAAACAGTTCTAAAATAACCCAAAACATGGTGTAAGATTTTGAAATTGTGATACCTATACCATTTGTACATCGGTTGAGCTTCACAGCTCTACCAGCTTTGTGAGTCTTCAATAGTACATCTCTCAAACTGAAATTCTTCATTCTTTGCCAGATAGCATAACATCCTAAATGTGTGTGTGTTTAGTTACTGCACAATATTATCTCCTTTCCTACATAAATGTGCATAGCAGAGCAAATAAATTTATTGACATGTTAGTATGTTTAGGATTGGAGCCTTAAATTATGGGAGGAAACCAATTATTTTAGTAATTAATTTTAGAGCCATGGGCTATATTTCAGAGGAAGGAACTGGCAAAACCACCTCTGAGTACTCCTTGCTCAAGAAAATCCTATGAAATTCCTGGGGTCACCATGTGACTTGAAGGCATATGCAAACAATTCCCCCATTATTTAAACTATTTTTCTAATTAAAATAGTTCCTAAAGAAAGAAGCATAATTTTAGTAAAACTAAAACAATGTTTTGAAAGTAACCATAGTAGCTTTCATGCCACAAAGTACAGCCACCCATCCACATTTACAGTTATGACTCTTCTGGATTTGAGGTTTCCAAGATTTGAGCAAAAATATCTCTAGGAATTTCTAGGTCCTTCAGTTTGCTTCATGCTCAACTTCCTCCAGTCAGGCTGGATAACCTAGAAATTCTAGAGCGAATGCCTTGATTCTTGAGGAATTGCTAGTTCTTCCAATGAGAATCTGTCATCAGTTTCCAACAGATGTTGACTATAGAAACATGCTGCAAGACCTCAAAATTTCTTGAGAAATGTTCCCTCAGATAATGTGGAGTGATGATTATGGTTTTATACAAATAATAATGTGATAAAAATGAAAAACAGTTCTTCCAGGAGAGTGTCTAGTGTCTAATTTTATTTCTTACCTGCCTCTCCTTGTGGCTTGAGATGGGTTATAGCATCGATAAAAACATAACCATCATAAACATTATATAAAATGCAAATATCAAAATGTATATATACAATCTACATATATTAAAATTCACAGAACAAAGATTAAAATACAGTGAGTTTAAAATTCATAGTTAAAAATGGTTGTGTAGGCCTGTAAGAAGAGTTGTGCCTTGAATCTAGCAGCTTTTTTTTTTGCTGTCGGAGCAGGTCTGTTTTGTTGCAGCCAATGAAAAGGTCCTCTGGGTGTCATTTGCCAGTTGGGTTCTGGCTGATTGCAGTGGTCATTCCCCAGAAGACCTGTAGGAGAATAAGAGAAGGCAATCCTTTAGGTAACCTGGATCCAAACCATGTAGGGCTTTAAAGATTAAAACTAACATTTTGTACTTTGCCTGAACACTAATTGACATAATATAGGTGAAATATGTTCATACCTGGATGTCATGCTTTGAACCAACTGGAGTCTTCAAACTTGATACAAAAGTAGTCCAATCTAAAGCATATTACAAAAGTCCAACCTTGAGGTTACCAGTATGTGCACTACCATCTGTAGGTCCACCAAATCTAGGAAGGAACATAGCTGGAGTATCAACCAAAACTACTAGTAAGCACCCCAGACCATTATATCTACCTGGGTTGTTGACATTTGGAGAGACAGATCCAGGAACACTCTCAAGCTGAGGACGCAATCTTTCAGGGAAAGTATAACCAAATCCCCAGGTTAGGACCCTAAATGGCAAGTGTGGTTTCAGTTTCAATTTCTGTTTTCTCATCCAGCCCAATATCCCCTCTAGGCATTCATTTAGAGGAGACACACTATCCTTAGCTAAGGCTGTTTTTGAAGGCATGGAGAAATATATTTGGATGATATCTCCCAAGGAGTCCCAGAGGTTTCATGTAAATATTAAAAAGCATTGGGGATTGAATGGCACCTTGTGGGATGCCATATAACAGCTATTCCCAATCACCACCTTCTGGAACCTGTCTGAGAGGTATGACCAGAACCATTGCAACACAATGCCTCTGATTCCCAATTCCTCTAGCCATTCCAGAAGGACACTATGGTCAATGGTATCTATAGAGAATCAACACACCAATTTGGGATATCCCACCAGGTGCCACCAATTATAGCAAATCAGCCCACCAATTATAATAAACAATGGACGGACTGTAGGCAGAGTTTGCCTCAGGCACACACACATACAAGATGGAGGAAAAAAGGCAAACAACAAGGATTGGCCCAAGCCGAGGCCATGAGGGAATCAAAGCACATGCACACCCACACCCACACTCACACCAAGCCAGACAGTGGGAAGCCACCACTGTATATTATATTTTGCCTTTGCTCCTTCCTTATTAAAGTTTTCTTTTAGCTGCCACCAATTCATTATTATTATAGGTCACCTCCTTTAATGGGATGTTTAAAAAGCCACACAAAGACTTCGGTTGAAATAAAACAGGAAAATACAGAAATCCAAACAGGAATCTATTAAACCTTTTGAAATCTCCCTTCCTCCTACAGCACTCTCAACACTATAGAGGCCTATTAACTTTTTTCCTCAAAGAGGTTTCTTCCATGTAATAAAACAGTTCCCAATTCTCTTCCTTCCTCCCCCATTTCACAACTCCTGGTCCTTCTTCTTCCACTCCAATCTCCTAACTGAACTTAAAATGGCTGTTTCAGCTTCTTCTCTCTGCCTCAGGCTCGACCCATCTTCAGCTACTGAGCTTTTCTCTCCAATTTCATCAGTCAATCAGACTTCACTTCTGGCCTAGAGACTGCCTGATTGCTCCATTCCTCAGCTCTGCTAAGCTTCAGCAAGCTGGGCCTGGCTTCTGCCTATTACACCAACCCTTCAGGGTAGGCCAATCCGTTATAGTATCCAAAGCTTCGGAGAAGGCACCAACAGGGACCACACCCCATGTCAGTGTTAAGACAAGATCATCCACTAAGGTGACCATAGCAATCTCAATTCTGTATCCTTTTTTGAAGCCAGTTTGAAATGGGTCAAGGAAGTGTGTGTCATCCAAGACTTCCTGGAACTGGAGAGCAACTGCCTTCTCAATCATCTTGCGCAAAAAGGAAGATTGAAGATTGGTCTGCAATTATTAAGGTCCAGGGAGGAGTTTTTCGGTGGTGATCTGACTACTTCTTTTTAACAGGATGAAAAATTCTATGAGAGATTCTATGAGAGAAGTATGACAGAACTTTGTGTCATTTATATAAACCATAAGTATGCTTTAAAGTACCACATCAGTTTATAAATCAGACAAGGAAAGTTTTTGTATGTAATGTCCTGAGGGTACATATGCACTGTAGAAGTATTTCAGTTGGGCACCACTTTAGTTGCTATGACTCAGTGGTATGAAAATTCCCAGGATTCCATAGCTTTGATGGTAAATTGTATTAGTTCTACAATGTGGAAATGTCCTGAAAAATCAGATGCATAGGCCAGGTATATTTGTAAAACTTACTGTCTTCCTGGATTTTCAGGTGACTAAAGCTTAGGAATGTCTTTGCATAATTTAGGCTTGATGTGCTAATTGTGTGTCTTCTGGAAGAAAACAGTCTTTGTCAAATTGATGCTTTAGTTAATTTGAGCTGCTATTGAAAAGGGCTCTGAAGAAACACAATGTTATGTACTGAGAGTGGCCACTCAGTAGAATTATGATGTGACAATGTAGGTGAGATAGTTTTGCTCTTCTGTTGTGGCTTCTTAAGTTACGATTGCCGTGAAAAGGAGGTTTCACTGAGTTTGACAACGACTGGGGAAAGTAGCTGTCTTGACTTGGATGGGTCATTGGGGGTCAACAAAGCAATTAGAAGCTAGAAGTGAGGAACAAGAGTGGTCAGTGATTATGGCCTGGAAAAGGTCAGTCCATCTGTTATTTGTCAGGCCCACAGTGTGACTGGGTCCTGAACTCTTTTGTCCCTGTGCAGATGTTGAAATGGTTTTATTTGCTGTTCATTTCGTCCTCCTACCTCCCGCAGAGACTTGGCTTTGTTTGTAGTTTTACTTGCTGTAATTATAACTTCACACATACTGTTACAGAACAAACATTTACTTAAAAAACTGTACAAATAACTATTTTAGAGAACTGATAGAAGTTTCAACTGTATTCTTACTACTAGTGTCAGGATATGAAAACATTATGAGTGCAAGAGCTTGTCAGACCTGCTGGCTTTGAAAAGCAGATGTGTCCCACATACCCACAGCAGCCCAAAGGTCACTAAAATCATTCCAAGAAAAAACAGACTGCCCATCAGAAGAAGCAGACATCTTTATTTTGGATTAGGTATTTATTGTATTTTTATGACCTATGAGCCCTGATAAGAGCCAGCATGGTGTAATGTTCTGAGCATTGGACTATTACTCTGGTTTGAATTCCCCTTTAACCGTGGAAAGCCACTGGGTGAACTTGAGCAAGTCACTCTCTCTTAGGGCCCTTCCACACAGTCATGTAACCTAGAATATCAAGGAAGAAAATCCCACAATATCTGCATTGAACTGGGTTAAGTACAGGAATACACTGCTATGTATTCCTGTACTTAAAAGGAGAAAATGTGGGATTTTATTCAGCTGTGTGGAAGAAACCTTAGTCTTACTAGAAGGCAAAGGCAACCCTCCCCCCCCCCAACAACAACAAATATTGTCAACTGTAGGGTAACCATATGACAAAAAGGACTTGAATATTTGTATCCCGCCCTATTTCCCCATGGGGACTCAACAAATAATCCTGATTCTTGTTTTGGTAAATAACATAGGATGTGACATTTTTGATTTCAAAGCATCGTAACTTTAGTAACAAAAGATGCCTCGTTGTGGTCTTGTAATGTGATACTAGTCCATGTCTTTTGAAATAAACCTTTATTAATGATGTTCTATTTATTAATTATTTATTTATTTACTGCATTTGTATATCGCCCTTCTCAGCCCTCAAGCGATTCAGGGCGGTTCTATCCATGCAATGCTATTTTATGATTAAACAGTAGATTTATAATAATACTACACAGTCTTTATTTTAACAAAAATATCAAATAATGAACAAGAAGGAAGAAATTGCTTCAGGAGTAACTATGTTGGTTATAAAAGAAGGGAGTAATATGTTTATTGGTCACCAAAATGCACGACCACATCGTGCAAGCTTTTGAAGCTCCACTGTCATCTTCATTTGGCAAAAGAGGTCCAAAATATGCAGGCAGAGAAGCTACTCCCCCTTTTAGCCATGTGAAAACTAAGAAAAAATGAGAGGAATATTTTAACTCCATTAGCAGCAGTAATACAATGCCTTTAGGGATCGAGGGCTTCTCCCTCCCATAAGAAGCCCAGGCAAGAACATTGGATTACGTATGCAGTCTATACTATAACATCAGGAAAAGCTTTTAGGTAGTGTATAGGGAAAAAAAGATCCAAAAGATAGTTTTATCCTAGTCCTTACCTCCTTCTTGTTTAAAATCCCCCCTCTGTGGCCAGTATGGTCAAATGAAATTAAAGCAAGAAAGAACTTTATGCACTATAATTTTTAAATAGGAAAGGAACCCTGTTCTTGCCAAGTGTTTCAAAACTCTGGCATTTATTGGAGAAAGACCAGTAGCTCAAGTGCCTCTTCTGTGACCTACATTGTGGTGCTTAGAAATAAAAGACAAGGGGGCATGATATGTTAGGTTGAGGAGAATTTCAGTCCCTTGGGCAGGCTATAGGTAGCTAAACAGGGCTCTAAAACTGGTTTGCAACCTGTCTGCCTTTGCTGTTTTCGTTCAGCAACTGACCTCAGAAAAAAGTCTCCCACTGGTATAAATAGGAAATACTTTCCAAGCATAATTTTGGCTCAAGAGAGACTTTCCAAATGGTCTAATTGGACAGCAAATGTTAATCCTTCCCCCCATGTGTACAAGTCCCAAAAGAAAAATCACCCAGTAGATAAGCTTGGGAAAAACCTAATTGTTGTGGCTAGTTCAAGTGCAAGCAGGTGTGCATGTTTATGTGCTTTCCTAATTATGTTAAATCCTGTGATGTGTGTTGGTATGAAAGTAAACATTAATGAATGCATTGTATGGGTGGGCTGTTGTGTGAGAATGGTATGAATAGATCCTCGAGTTTGGTCAACAAAGCAGAGTGGGATCCAAACACCATTATTTCTCTCATAGTAATAGAAATTGGTGTGGTGATAGTTCTGATGGCCTTAAAATAGGATTACTCCTAGACGAGAAATCTCTCAAAAAAGGATAGCAAGGAGATCTAAAAGAAACCTCTATGTTTGTAATGGCATTATGGTAGTAATTGCATCTAGCTGGTGGCTACTTGGGACATGCTGTCTCTTTTTTTAGACTTTGGGCTTGCTAATAACAGAGAAGTGCAGTGCAGAAGGGGCCTCAGGGTGCATCTACACTGTAGAATGAATGCAGTTTGGCACCACTTGAACAGCCATAGCTCAATGATGTGTAATCAAGCAAGTAGTCTTTTTACAAATTCCAGGATTTCATAGCATGGAGTCATACCAAACTACTTCAACCTGACACTGCTTGATTGAACCACCACAACTCAATGCTCTGGAATCATGGGCCTTGTAGTTTGGGTAGGCACCAGCACTCTTTGGCAGAAAAGGACATAAACCTTATAAAACTACAACTCCTGTCATGCCATATCACTGAACCAGGTACTGGCACAGCTGGCTGGGAATCAACTGCATAAGATCTCTACTGACCAGAAAGTCATGAGTTCGAAGCCTGCCTGGGTCGAGGTCATAAATCTCCAGGAAATATGCAAAAAAAATGAAGGAATGTGACAGCTCCCCCTGGTGGCCAGAAGCTGGAATGTTAAATTGCTTCTGAGTGTCTGTCTTCATTTGTTGTGTGTCTATGGCATTGAATGTTTGCCTGTATATGTACATTGTAATCCACCCTAAGTCCCCTGCGGGGTAAGAAGGGCGGAATATAAATGATGTAAATAATAATAAATAATAATAACCATGGCAGTGAAAAGGCCTTCTCTGGGCCCTTCCACACAGCTATATAACCCAGAATATTAAGGTGGAAAATCCCACAATATCCACTTTGAACTGGGTTATCCAAGTCCACACTGCCATATATTCCAGTTTAAAGCAGAAAATGTGGGATTTTATTCAGCTGTATGGAAGGGGCCTGAGTTATCTGAGCCCCCTTCCATACAGCTGCATAAAATCCAAATTGAAGTGGAATATCTGGCTCTGTGGACTCAGATAACCCAGTTCAAAGCAGATAATGTGGGATTCCATTCGGCTGTGTGGAAGGGGCCTAGGTTATCTGAAAGAAGTGGTTTTAAATCTGGCTCCCTCCCTGCCTCTTGTATCGTATGAGGTTTAGTGCAGAAGATTAGGATCTCACCTCACCCCTGTTTCTGTGGATGATATATTCCACCTGAAAATGTGGACAACACTGAACCCTATATTAAGTCAGGAAGCCATCATACTTGAGGATTCAAAGAAGTTTGCAAACATTTCATTTTTTTTAAAAAAATAGATCTTTATTGAGTTTACAAAATACAAGTTAAAAAACAAAGGTAAAGGTGGAAAAAGAGCGCAAGAGTGCAAAAAGAAAATGCCAACTGGCATTTAAAGAACAGAAAGAAAGAGTGCCCGGAACAAGAAACAAAAGTTCTGGGCAGGTGGTTTATCAAAAACATTGTCCATCTAGCACTTCTACGATTTTCATCAACTTCAGTTCACTTATTCGTTGCTTTTCTTCTTGTCTTTCCTCTATTTGCCTACAATGTACAGGGAGAAAACAGCCTTTTTTTATTGATTTTGTCATGTACTAGAAACTTTTGTTTTTTTGTTTTTTATGTCCCTTCATTCCTACAACTTAGATAACATTCTCCTTATACCCCTTAACTAACCTTGAACTTCTATTTGTTTGTGTCCATACCTCTATCTCCCTCCTCAGCCCCTGCTTAGATAAATCCGACTAACTGTATACACATCTCTATATACACTCTTATATATATAAATGTCTATTTCCATTGATCTTACTCCCAGTTCAGCTGTAGGTTAATGTTATATTCTTTTTGACAGTATTGTTCCATACATTTCCCATCCTGTCTTCCGTTCTGCCCCTCTGTCCTGTTGTTATCCCTTAATGCTTCTGTGAGCCACTCCATTTGGATAGTTTCTATTAAATTTAATATCCATTCATCCTTCGTTGGTGATTTCGCCGACTTCCAATATTTGGCAAACGTCAGCTTTGCAGCTGTGGTCAGAATTAGAAATACCCTCTTATCACTGTCATTTAATTTTAATCTTGAGTCTATTATCCCTAGCAGCAAACTATCTGGTTTTCATTCTAACTGGATCTTGAATATTTTCTCCAACTCACTGTTGACCGTAGTCCAAAACTCCCGCGCCTTTTTGCAATGCCACCAGAGGTGGAAAAAGGTTCCATTTTTTTCTCCGCAGTTCCAGCAATTTGTCTTAGAGGACTTATACATTTTTGCTATTTTGGCCGGGACTAAGTACCATCTATATACAAGTTTTACCCAGTTTTTTTGTATCTAGAACAGGTTGATGCACAGATGTTTCTCCTCCATATGGTTCTCCACATTTCTATGTTGATTTTATACCCAATATTCCTCGACCATAACTTCATATAGTCTTTAATCCTACTATCTTCGCCTTCTTTAAGGACCAAGGTCTTATATATTTTCCCTACCATCTTTTTATTACTTCCTAGTATGATCGTTTCCAGTTCATTTCCCTCCTCGTCAAACCCTTCCTTTTGATCTTCTTTGAGTTTTTGAGTCAGTTGTAAATATGGGAACCAATTCATAGGTTTTTGACCTTCTACCAATTGGTGTCTGGGTTTCAGGGTATATTTCTGTCTGTCCCAAGTTATTTCTTTATATGTTAGCCACTTAGTATTGTCGAGTTGTCTTATTCTAAATGCTTCTAGTGGTGAAACCCACATTGACATTTTTTTGTAATTTTTTAAATAGTATTTTAACCATACTTTGATTAGTGCACTTCTTATATAGTGATCCTTAAAATTTCCGTCGGCTTTTATCTTGTTATAACACAAATATCCGTGAAACCCGAACCTCAGATCGAAGCCTTTCAAATTAAGCAACCTCTCATTTTCGGCCTTGCACCATTCTCTCACCCAGGCTAGACAAATTGCCTCATAGTATAGTTTCAAATTTGGTACTGCTAACCCTCCCCTCTCTTTAATGTCCTGAAGTATTTTCATTTTTACTCTTGGTTTCTTGCCTCCCCAGATGAACTTCGATATATCAGTTGTCCATTTCTTGAATGGAGTTTCTTTTTAAATAATGGGCAGAGTAGAGAACAGGAAATTAATCTTTGGGAGCGTCACACATTTTTACTATGGCTATCCTTCCTAAAAAGGATAGTTTCAATTTTGACCATTTGTCCAATTCCTTTGTAATTTCCTTCCATTTATTAATATAATTATTCTTAAACAATTGCGAATTATTGGTGGTGAGATGCACCCCAAGGTATTTCACCTTATTTGTAATCTGCATTCCTGTTTTTTGCTGAAGATCCGCTTTCTCACTTTCAGTCATATTCATCATCAACATCTGTGTTTTTCCTTGTTTATCTTTAGGACCGCTATCTTTCCGAATTTTTCTATTTTCTCTGACCACTTTTGCCAGACTGAGTTGGGATTTTCGATTACCAATGCCAAGTCATCTGCAAAAGCTTGCACTTTATATTCTTCCTTTTTGATCTTTAGTCCCTTTAAGTCGGTATCACTTCTGATCTCGTCTAACAGAAGTTCTAACAGCCATATAAAAAGAAGGGGAGAAAGTGGACAACCCTGTCTAACCCCCTTTTGGATCCTGATTTTTCCTGTTTTCTTTTGGTTAACAATGATTCTTGCAGTTTGCTCTTCATAGATTGCGTGGATTGCTTTTTTAATACGATTTCCTATATCTAATTCATTTGTCATAATTTTTAAATAGTGCCAATTTACATTATCAAACCCTTTTTCAGCGTCTAGAAAAACTAATGCCACCTTTTTATTTATATTTTTTTATAGTATTCGATAATATTAGTCAATATCCTAATGTTATTTTTTAGGTATCTGTTTGGTAAGAATCCATTTTGGTCTGATTTAATTCTAGTATTTAAGAAGGTTTTTAGTCTCTCAGATAATATAGATGCAAAAATTTTATAAGTTCGCAAACATTTCAGAAGTGGGTGGGGGTTTTTTTAGTGTGTAAAAGTGAAACCATGAATTTTGAATCAGATGATGAGAGTATTCTACTGTTACTTTCTTTCCTATATTTATTTTTTCTCTTAAATGTCACAATGGCTGCCAGAACAAACATATAAAATAAAATAAAGTATAATATCAGTAGTGTGAAAATTAACCCCCCCCCGGCTTTCGAGCCTTCCACCAGCCAAGATCTACCGGCCGGGGCGGGGGAGCGGGCCTGGTCGTAAAGGACGCTGTCACCACCTCAGTCCTCCAAACACCAGAGATGACCGGCATAGAATGCCTGGGAGCAACCCTCGGAGTGGGAGAAAAGACGGGGATTCTGGTGGTTTATCGAGCCCCCTGGGGCCCATAAGGAGGCCACATCTGCCTTATTGGACCTGATTGCAGACTGGGCCCTGAGGTTCCCCCGGCTCATCATACTGGGTGACTTTAACATCCACCCAGACACAGTTCCTCTCACATCCAGCGCACGGGAGCTCCTCTTGCACATGGATGCCCTAGACCTTCTCAGGACTGAAACGGGCCCCACTCACCAAGCTGGCCACGCGCTGGACCTGATCTTCAGCCAGGGTCTAGCCATAAAACACCGGGACACTAAAGCTGTGCCTTGGTCGGACCACCTGACCGTGAGGGCAGACATTAACATTCTCCTCACAATAAGATCGGAGCCAAAGACCATCCTAGCCCGCCAAAAGAGCGCGATGACCCCGAGGGCATTCTCGGCGGCTCTGGAACCCTTGGAGGTTCCTGGAGGATCACTGACAGATCGGGTTGCCAGATGGAACAGTGTCCTCTCAAGGGCCATCGACCAGGTGGCCCCAAGGCGACCCCCTCCGCCCCAGGAAAACCAGCTCCCCATGGTTCACAGCGAACCTAAAGCGAATGAAACGCCGGAGGAAACAACTCGAGAGTATCTGGAGACGAAAACCCAGCGGGGCAAATAGAGCAGCCTACAGAGAACAGCACAGGCTGTACGAACATGAGATCAAAGAGGCTAAGAAATCTTATAATGCCGCCCAGATTACAGCCGCTGGCTCCCACACAGCACAGATCTTCAAAGTAGTCCGGAGTCTCCTAGCGCCACCACGGAGTGAGCTCAAAAACTCGGCGATAACAGCAGATGACCTCCAAAAGCACTTCATCGGAAAATCGCGCACTTCGGCGTGATTTGCCGCTTATTCCCGAGGCAGAGGGCGCGAGGACCCAGCACCCAATCCGGACCAATGGGCACTGTCTCTCAGAATTCAGGCCCCTAACATCGGAAGAGGTGAGAAGGTTAGTGACCGGGGCAAGAGCGACGACCTGCCCCACGGACCCCTGCCCATCGCACCTAATCAAGTCCAGCATTGACATCATATTGGGCGCTCTGAGGGACCTGGTGAACCTCCCCTGGATACAGGCGTTTTCCCTGTCTCCCTGAAAGAGGCCAGAGTCAGCCCCCTCCTGAAAAAGACGAGCCTTGACCCTGACGACCCAGCAAACTACCGCCCTGTTGCCAATCTACCCTTCCTGGGTAAACTCCTGGAGCGGGCGGCGGAAAGCCAACTGCGTGACTTCCTAAATCGATCCGGGGGCCTGGATCCGTTCCAGTCAGGTTTCCGCGCGGGTCATGGAGTGGAATCCATCCTGGTGGCGATTACAGATGTCATCCGCCGCCAGCTGGACGGGGGCTCGGCAGTCCTGGTCCTCCTGGATCTAACTGCGGCCTTTGACACCGTTGATCATGACTTACTGCTCCACCGCCTGGCTGCCTCCGGGATCCAGGACAAGGCTCTGATCTGGTTGGGATCGTTCCTACGGGCCGCTCGCAGCGGGGTCGAGTGGCAGGGCCAGGTCTCTAGGAAATGCGGGTTGGAGTGTGGAGTTCCCCAGGGTGCCATCTTGTCTCCCACCCTCTTCAACATCTATGTCCAGCCCCTGGCCAGTATTGCTAGGAGCCATGGTTTCTGCTGCTACCAATACGCCGACGACACACAGCTGCTGCTGAAGCTCGACCCAGGGACATCATCGGTGCCGGACAGTTTCAGTCAAGGGCTGAGAGCGGTGACAAGCTGGCTCAGAGCATACAGACTCAAAATCAACCCGGCTAAAACGGAGATTCTCTGGCCTGGCCGACCCGACCCTCACTCACCACTACCACTCTTCGAAGGCGAGCCCCTATCCCCGGCTCCGGCGGTGAAGAGCTTGGGAGTGATTCTGGACGAGAGACTGTCGATGGAAGCCCAGATCCAGGCCGCAGCTAAGGGCGCCTTTTTCCATCTTCGCAGGGCCCGACGGTTGGCCCCCTATTTACCATCAGAGGCATTGAGAACTGTGATACATGCCACCGTCGTCTCGCGCCTTGATTATTGCAATGCCCTATATGCGGGCCTACCTCTGTCTACAACTCGGAGGCTGAGGCTCATTCAGAACGCAGCGGCCAGACTCATCTCTGGGGCATCTGTCAGAAACCATATCTCTCCATTTTTAAAAGATCTTCATTGGCTGCCCACAGAGTTCAGAGTGATTTACAAACTTATGGCGCTCACCTTTAAAGCACGGCATAATATTGGGCCAGCCTATCTGGGCGATCGGCTGACAGTCCAACGCACCGAGAGGCCAGCGCGTGCCATAAATGGTGATCGTATAGCCATCCCTGGGGTGAGAGAGGCTCGGCTGATGGAGACCCGACGGAGAGCCTTCTCCGTGGTGGCTCCCATGATCTGGAACACCTCCCGCCTGCCCTCAGGGCCACATCGGCCCAAACCAGATTCCTATCGGACCTGAAAACCTGGCTCTTCTGCCAGGCATTTGGGGTTTGATCGGATGCCTGGAGACTGAGCCTTTCTGGCGTGTGTACCTATGTTTTAAACTGTTGTATTTTTGGGTTTTTAAATGATGTAAGTCGCCCGGAGCACCAGTGGTGGAGGGCGACTCACAAATAATAAAGTTATTATTATTATTATTATTATTTAATTTTGGTATGCCCTGATAAATGACACATTTGGCTACTTTCTGAGGCTGGGATCCTATTGATGCCCCATGTTAGCATGATCATGTTGTGCAAGTGGCTGTACATTCTAGGGAGTCATGCAAGGGTGAGACATTGTGCAAATAAAATTTTCATGTTTGACTAGGTGGATAAGGCCATTGCTCTAGGATGAATGCAATCATTTGTATTCAATTGTACAAAAGGGTTTAATCCATCATAATTCCACTAGCATATGTTTGTACTACACTACAAGTGTATAAAATGTTGCCCTTTATACATTAATCTTAAATGAGATTTTACAAGAGCTATAAGAAATTTTAGGGAATGATTGCTCTTTCAGTTTTGCAGTACCACCCAAGGCATGCCTTTAGTATCCTGAAAAGGCATTGGCTGTCATATCTGATCACTTACATTTTCTGTACAGAGCTGCTCTGAAGTGAAAAGCCCATGTACATAATGGCATATCTGTGTCTTTTGCCCTTTTCCTCTTGACTTTATTCACTTTCCATAAAATATAAAGTGCTGTAAATAACTATAGAGTGAGGAGACGGGTCAGATGAAAGTGAACAGAAGTAATGACTAAAATAGTAGTAATCTTGTCAGTATGTTACAATTGATAACAGAAAGTGATAATATCAGATTTCTGGTCAGGGGATTCACTCATCTAAGTGGAAATATACTCATAATCATTTGCACAGAATGCCTCATGGTGACATAATTAATGAGTAGACAGAAGGGGGCTTTTATCCTCAAAGATTAGACATGTTCCCATTACTCTCTTTCACAAGGCTTCAGTTTTATTTCTTGATCAAATTGAATTGGAATACGAGTTTGAAAAGTCCTTACAGTCTCATTTCTCGGAGCTTTCGTCTAATGTTTTTGGGCAGACTCTAATGGGGTACATGCTAGTTTGTCATTTTCACAATGAGTTTTGATGTGTACCTCTCTCCTAATTCATATATCTTTTCCCCCCTCTAAAAAAACACTGAGTTAAAATTAATGTGCAAAAGCATAATTTACAATGTAGTCCATGTAATGTATAAAACTGTAATTCTAATGTCCATATGCTGCTGAAGCAACCTGCTGCCCCTCTCTTTTGTGTAATTAAAAGACAATGAAATGTTAGTTTTTAAAAGCCATTTGAAATGATTTTCAAGAATGAGTGGAAACTGGAATAAATGAGAGTGCTCCACTGACCTGATAAGGCATGACAACCTGTATTCTTAGAGAGGAAAAGAATAGACAGATGTTGATGTGTATATAGGATCTACAGGTAGAAAGATCTCAGTGGAAATTACCAGCTGCTCAGTCATGCTGCAGGCATTCTGAAATCTGTTGCTGTCTACTGCACTTCAATGGTTGGCAAGGCCTTGCTTTAGTTCATTCTTTTTAGTCATCTGTATTGTCTCCTTCTCAAGCCCCAAAGGACCAAGATTCATCATAGCCATCTCTGCGTCAGAATCTGTGGCTAACAGTGTACAGGCATATTCTGTTGTTGTTGTTGAGGTTTTGGAAATATGTTCCATCTGGCAAATGTTAACAGATTCAGTGTTAAAATAATAGATTGAGATTTCATATCATCCAAGTGTCCCAATTTGGCAGGGACAGGACCAGTTAATCATCTGCCATCCCATTTTCAGCTGTTTTTTTAAAAAAATTCTCTCCTCCTATTTTCCCCTTTTGTCATCATTTTATTTGAATCTCTGCAAAATGAGTTCAAGTGAAAATGTAGCTTGTGCTCAGTTAACTTAGCATAGGGGAAAGAGTGGAATCCTGCTTTCCCTATTAGGCTATGGTGAAAGCAAAGAGCTACAATATCGCCTACCTTGTATGTATTCTTCTTCATTATGGCTGTGTTGACCATATGCTGATGTTGCTTACTCAGACATGTCCTGATATTCATCTGTGAAATGGTGGATGGTAAATTACCCCCTGCGAGATGTAGGAGCTTTAATCAAGTTACCTCTCTAGCACATTAGGAAAAGCATCTTTGTTACCAAATATTATTTCAGAAAAATATCCCAAAATGTCACTCAATTGTTCAGCACTAAAACCACCATAGCATACTGATTCTTTACCACTACACAATCAATTGGAAAACTTTATCATATTAAGTCCTTTCACTTCTATGATAGGTTTTTCTTAGCAAAGGGGAAAGCTAACTCTTTACTTTGTGTTTCTTCTTGTGGTTCTTTTGGTATACATTTTAAAATCTCTGGGAAGCTTGGCAGAGGGAGCCATATAAGTAGATGTGAGCCATGCTTGTTGTCCTCACAGCTGTTGTTATTATTCGTATCCCACTTTATCACAAAGTGGCTAGCAGTAAAAGCAATACAATATATAATTTAAAACCTAGAAAACATACAAACATTAAAATAGAATTTAACATATTAGAAGGAGAATGTACAAGCTCAGACTTAAGAACGAATTGGCAACAATTCATCTATCTCTGTAACTGAATGGATGTGTCTTCCATCCCTTTCTCTTTCAGAATGCAGTACTGGGCCAGAAGGCTGGAGCAAGAGATTGATGGCGTGATGAGGATATTTGGTGGTGTTCAGGCACTCAAACGGGTAAGTTATTGCTATGCTTTGCCTTCTTTTGCATTCCATTTTGTAGTTCATATTTCTAGATAAAGCTGATTACTTCCAAATAAATTGTGGACATTCAGTACTGATAGACTCTGTATTATCGTAATTAGTATTACATAGGTTCATCACTCTATCTTGGGATGGTTTTGTCATTTTTTTATCTACAGGAAAGAATTAAACTGGCTTTTTTAAAAAATCAGTACATTATGTACAGACTTCACAAATTTATTGTGTTTCTTTAAATTCTGTTATAATCTCACAGGATACTCTTTTACCCACCCTGCTTGTGGGCCATGTGCAGGTATAGCTCAGTTAATGAAATATGCGATATTGGGCAGGGCCGGATTACCCACGAGGCCAGACGAGACCATGGCCTCAGGCGGCGGGTTTTGGGGGGCAGCGGCTTCGGCTCCCCGAAATTTAAAAAAACAACAACCAAAAAATGCCCCCTCGCAGTGCTTCCCCCCGCCCTCTCCCGAGAGAGTCAGGAGAGGGCGGGGGGAGAGCGCTGCGAGGGGGCGGGGAGGAGAGAATGGCGCCCTCCCCTCGCCTGGGCCGCCCCCTTGCAAAGGAAGGAGGCGGCCAGGAGGAGGAGGAGGAAGGGAAGCTCCGCCCCGCCGGCGGGCATGCATGCATGCGCGCGCACGCCCGCCAGCGGGCTTCCCTTCCTCCTCCTCCTTCTGGCCGCCTTCTTCCTTTGCAAAGAGGTGGCCCAGGCAGCGAGGAGGAGGCGGGACTTCCTTCCTCCTCCTCGCACCTTCCTTTAGGTCACGGGAGGAGCCAGGAGGAGGTGGGCGGAGGCGCGTGGCACCGTGGGGCTTCCGTCCGCCGCCTCCTCCACCCCCGCGACCGAAAGGAGGGCAGGAAGAGGAGGAAGCGAAGTCCCGCCTCCTCTTCCCGCCCTCCTTTTGGTCGCAGGAGGTGGAGGAGGCGGCGGACGGAAGCCCCACGGTGCCGCGCGCCTTCTGTCCACCTCCTCCTGACTCCTCCCGCGACCGAAAGGAAGGCGCGAGGTGGACAGAAGCCGTTGGGCCGGTGCCGCCTGGCTTCCGTCCCCCTCCTCGGGCTCTCCTTCCGATTACGGGAGGAGGCGGCGGCGCGGAAGCCACACGCCTGGGGCTGCTGCCGCACATGCGCAGCAGCGCCCTGGGGGCGTGGCTTTCCCCCCGGGGGGCGGCGCGGGGCGTCTTGGCCTCGGGCGGCCGAAGATCTTAATCCGGGCCTGATATTGGGCATTACCTCTTTAATAGCTATTTTGGTACCAGAGGTAGAAATAACACAGAATAGGGAATAGATTCCACAGATGAACCAACCATGTTAGGAAAATATTGCATAAGTAAACAAAAACATATTGAACTTTCCAGAGACTTCTTGAAGGCTTCCTAGAAAATGCACCCACTTCCATTTTACTAATGATTCCCACTTTGATGGCAAAAGAGATCTGTGCTCCTTCCCCCCCCCCCCCCATTTTTTATTAAACATTTACTAGGAAAGTGAGGGGTAGGGGCACAAGGGAAGTAAAAGGAAAAACATTGGGAGAAAATATTAATTATTGGTTAGTTGCATCTTTACAAATGTCTAGTATGTCACGAGGAGAAAACAAAGAGGGTGAGGGTTGTTGAAGTATTTTTATTTATTTATTTACCCACCTTATACCCCGCCTTTCCCAACCCTGGACTCAAGCCAGCTTTACATATAGGCAACTATTTAATGCTTTAAAACAAAATACAATTCAAATGACTTTTAAATTTAAAAATTAAAATGAAAATTAATGCATATTAAAATTAATCACTATTAATCACTATTAAGAACCACATCAGATATGAGGAGTTATTTTACCAAATTATCATTGTTAGAACTAAGTCTTCATCGCTATTTCTTTAACACCTATTTCATAAAATATTGAGAATTCCAGCAATTTTAATTTTAAGTCCATTGGTTGTATCTTCTTCTCACATTGTCTCCTGGTCTTCATATATTCTTTTCCAGTTCTTCTTCAATGGAAATTAACTTAATTTTCGAAACAGGTTATTTCTTTTCTTAAATGATTTATTATCAATATCTACAAAGAAAGTTCTACAATTTTCATTTAGATTGTTAGTAGTTAGTGTTTATATTATTTTATCATTATCATGCTCACTCTCTCTCTGTATTTACATCAAATATATTTTCTATCTATAACTCTTGGGTTCAAAAACTATTCTGATTTAACCATAATCACTCAGTATGATAATATTCTTATAGTCGGCCCGGAAGTTTCAGTTGGTCCAACGGGCGGCAGCCAGATTGCTAACTGGAGCGACCTACAGGGAGCAGTCAACCCCCCTGTTTAGGGAGCTCCACTGGCTGCTGTTCATCTTCTGGTCCCAATTCAAGGTGCAGGTTCTTACCTACAAAGCCCTGAACGGTTTGGGACCTGCCTACCTGCGTGACCACATTTTTGTCTACGAAACCAGGCAATCTCTTCGATCATCTGGAGAGGCCCTACTCTCGCTTCCGCCGCCTTTGCAGGCGCATTTGGTGGGGACAAGAGAGAGGGCCTTCTCAGTGGTAGCCCCCCTGACTGTGGAACCCGCTCCCCAGGGATATTAGACAAGCCCCCACATTGGCAGTTTTTGGGAGGAGCCTGAAAATTTGGCTGTTCCAATGTGCCTTCCCTGAATAAATAAATAATGCCCTGCTGTGATCAATTTCTTACAAATTGTCCTCATAAGCACTTTAATTACCTGTTGGGTCATCTGACCCACATTATCATTTAAAACCTTTCCTGTTACATGCATTCTACCTCTGTTTGCATCCAGTGTTATTTATTTTATAATTTTAATATTTTACATTTGGCCTGCCCAGAATTGTTTTAAACTGTCTGTTATTGCCTGTGTGTAAGTATATTGATTGTATTGTTGTTTATTATTTGCTGTTATGTTGTTATGTGTCATTGGGCTTGGCCTCATGTAAGCCACCTGAGTCCCCTTGGGGAGATGGTGGCAGGGTATAAATTAAGTTAATAAATAAAATAAAACAGTCCATTTTTAAAACATTTCCCTTTCCCATTTTTAAAACCTTTCAAACTTCTCTTTTTCAAGGGTTTTTTTAACCTCTAGACTGTCTACCTTTCTTTTATAACAAACTGTGTGTGTGTGTGTGTGTGTGTGTGTATGCATTAAGCTTGTTTGATCACAAAATGGTTCAAAACTCATTTCGGATGTAGGGGGCTCTGGTGATTCGGATCTAAAGTCAATTACAATTTTCACAGACAAAAAAAGTTCAAAACTTTTCAAAACTTCCAAGACTTTTGAATCCTTCGTTAAATGTTTCAAAGTGTTATTTCCTGTTTCATTGGGTGGTCTTTACTTTGAAAGTAGTTGTTTTATTCCAGAAGGGGGGATGCAAAGGGAAGAAACCCATCCACACTGGGTTAAACTGCTTCTCTTGCCCAGGACTGATGCGGGAGAGAAAAGAAACCAAAGGAAATCCATCCAAATTGTGTTGAACAGGGCTCTCACCCAGGACTGACGTGGGAGAGAAAGTAAACTTAAGGAAATCCATCCAAACTGGGTTAAACAGCGGCTCTTGCCCAGGACTGACGTGGGAGAGAAAGGAAACAAAGGGAATCCATCCAAACTGGTTTGAAAAGCAGAATAATTTCTGACTCACTTACTGATTCGTAAGAGAAATGTTGGAAGAAGCTTTGAAATGGCAAGGATACTTCCGGATTCCCAAATCACTTTGAAATCGCTTCAAAAAGGAATTTGATCTGAACTTATTCCGAATTATGAAGATTCCGACCAAACCTAACCATGCCTAATATGCATACATAGTACTACATACATTCATATATATCTGTGCTTTTTAACATGCTGGCTGTATCTGGTGAGTCTTTACTTCCTTCCCCCACCTTTTCCCCCTTTTTTGTTCAACCATTCTGAAAGCACCTGCTGTCTCCCCTACTCGTTGACACAATCAACTACAACAAGATCAACTAGAATATAATCCAGTTCTTTCCAAGCTCAGGCTTTATGGTGCTGCTCAGACATGCTTTTGCAACCCAATATCAAAATGTTTTGTGTTTTCCAGCCCTTTGTTATCACTGTTTCAATGCTGATGCTACTAAAAGATCTTTTAGCTAGACAGTAGACAAGGAAGTTAAGTAGGCACAAAGAGACTTTGTAAATGAAAGGGTTTTTAAAAAAAGAGGCATTGTTCACTGGGATATGCCTGTACAGTCATCCCTCCACATTTACAGTTTTCACTTTGTGGATTTGGTGCTCCAGTATTATTTATTTATTATTTAAAACATTGTATTCCGCCCTTCTCACACCGAAGGGGACTCAGGGCAGAGCACAGCATATATACGGCAAACATTCAATAATTCATTATATGCATACATAAACATTATCTCCATATTAAAATACAGTTTAAAACCATCTTGGTCATCTGTGTCAGATCTTATTGGCCTGGTAAAGTTTCCTATCACTGCCTTATTGCACTGTCCCAAAAAGCTTGGTCCCACAGCTAAGTTTTTACCATCCTTCTGAAGGACAGGAGGGAGGGAGCTGATCTGATCTCACCAGGAAGGGAGTTCCATAGCCGGCAGGCCATCACCAAGAAGTCCCTCTCTCTCTTCCCCACCAGTCTCGCCTGTGACAATGGCAGGATGTAGAGCAGGGCCTCCCTGGAGGATCTTAATCTCTGTGATGGTTCATAGGGGGATATGCGTTTGGACAGGTAATTTGGGCCAAGGCCATTTAGGGCTTTATAGGCCAAAGCCAGCATTTTGAATTGTGCCTGGTAGCAAACTGGCAGCCAGTGGAGGTGGCATAACATGGAAGTTGTATGTTCCCTGTATGCCGCCCCAGTTATTAACCTGGCTGCCTCTCACTGGACTATTTGAAGCTTCTGAGCAGTCCTCAAAGGCAACCCCACATAGAGTGTGTTGCAGTAGTCTATCCTGGATGTAACAAGAGCATGGACCACTGTGGCCAAGTCTGAATTCCCAAGGTATGGGTGCAGCTGGCGCACAAGTTTTAATTGTGCGAAAGCTCCCCTGGCCACCACCATGACCTGAGATTCCAGGTTCAGCAATGCATCCAGGAGAACTCCCAAGCTGCAAACCTGTGCCTTCAAGGAGAGTGTAACCCCATCTAGTACAGGCTGTGACTCTATACCCTGTTCGGTCTTGTGACTGACCAGGAGGACCTCTGTTTTGTCTGGATTCAGCTTCAATTTGCTCACCCTCATCCAGACTATCACAGCGGCCAAGCACTGGTTCAGGATTTGGACAGCTTCCTTAGCATCTGGTGGAAATGAGCAATAGAGTTGGATGTCATCTGCTATAATTCTATAGTCATGCTGGAGGGCCCAGGGATTTCTGGAGAAAAGATCTTTCTAGGAATCTCTTGGTCCTCCAATGAAATTTTATGTTCCACTTCAAGCAGAAGTTGACCATAGAACAGTGCTGGAAGACCTAGAAATTTCTAGAAAGGTGCTCTCTGAAGTTAAAAAGTAGTAATTTCTTTGTTTGCAGTGTTCTATTTTTATGGGGGAGGGGGTGTCTGTACCTGTTATTCCATCAAATGTGGAGGACAAGCCAAGTTACAAGTCTTTATTTGTCTTAGCTAAATTCTAACCCTGAGTATTAGGTCTCACTAGTCTGACAGCATCACAGATTTTTCTCAGTCTTGGTTCTGAAACAGCTTGCAAGAAACAAAAGCTGAGATACAGATGTTAACTGTATAAGAAACATGACTACTAACAATAGTTCCTAATCAAAGCCTCTATATATCTGCATGATATACAGCACAGTCGTAGCCATGATGCATATTTTGTGCTCTGGGACTCACACTGTCCTTTCTTAATGTTCTGACTCAGTCTTTTGTGTCTCCATGATTAAAAATAGCTGTAACATTGTCAGAAGAAATAAAGGTCTTAGACCTGCAGATCTGTCAAACATCATCATTTGCAAGACTAGAATTTGGTTTTTGTTTCTTGGGGCTTATCTCTATGTGCATGTATGTACAGTATGTGTCATACAGAAAAAAGAGACAAAGAAACAAACACATATAAGAAGAAATCCTATTGTTATTCTCAACTAGAGTAGACCTATACATTCAATTGAATTTACCTATATGTTGACTCAACAGTTGATTCAGCAAGTCTATACTAGCTGAGATTAATTAACAGAATTCTGGCAATAATCTGTAAGGCAGGTCTTCCTCCTTTTTCTTTTTAACTCCTCCTCAATTATAATGCAGTAACACACCAGTGAAAATGGGAAAACATCTTTTTGCCCTTTAATTTTTATTTTTCTTATTTTTGTTTCTTTTTTGTAGGTGGATATGCATTTATGCTTTGGTCATTGAGTGAAATCTCATAACTGCTTTGCCATATGAGGCATGACGTTTAGTATCAGAAATATGGCAGCAGAAAATGTAGAAATGCTGAGTATTTTTTCTGAGTTGTGGCACAAAAATATTTTTAACACTTGATTCATTTGGATACCTACTCATACAATATGGCAGTGTTTCCCAACCTTTTTTGAGTCACGGCACACTTTTAACATTTACAAAATCCTGGGGCACACCACCAACCAAAATGACACAAAATGACACTCTAACACAGTAATACATTTAGTTAATATGTTTTAAATGTATTTATACACTCAGTGTGAAACCTGGACCTGTTTCAATGAACACAACATAGATATCCTGGCAGGAATGGCAGAAAGACACAAACTTCCCACACAGAACTCCCACAACCAAGAGAAAATACTATAAGAGTTTGGTGGGCATTGACTTTGGGTTTTGGAGTTGTAGTTCACCTATATCCAGAGAGCATTGTGGACTGAAACAATGTTGGATCAGGATCAAACTTGGCATGAATACTCAATATGCCCAAATGTGAACACAGATGGAGTTTGGGGAAAATAGCGTGAGCGTGTTCAGGAGGGAGGGGGAGGGAGGAAGATGTGACCCGTATGGGCGCTACTGCACAGACTCACCCCAGAGCAAAGCGAGCAGAGCGAGGCTGAGAAGAGAGCCCGAATGGAGAAGAAAAAGTGTTCAGCAGGAGGGGGAAGAAAGGGGATTGGAGGTTCCAATTTCCCGCGGCACACCTGATGATTGCTCACGGCACACTGGTTGGGAAACACTGCAATATGGAGTAGGCAGGGTGGTGGTGGGGGACGGGACACAATGGGAGGGATCACTACCTGGTCCCCTAAAGCAGGGCTGTTCAACTGGCGGCCCGGGGCCGGATCCGGCCCGTAGCCTGTTGGACACGGCCCGACCCTATGCCCTCAGCTGCCATTTTTAATTTATTTTTTAATCGATTTTTTAAAAAAATGGCGGCCGGGGGAGGGGAGGCGGGGCAGGGAGGAGGAAGAGAGCTAGCTCCTCCCTTTTTTGCGCCCCTCCCTACCTAGGAAGGGAGGGGGCGCGAAAAGGGCAGAAGGCGGCAACGGCAGCGCGTCACAGGCCTGGCGTGACGCGCTGCCCCTTGGCACCGCCGCCACCGAAAAGGGCAGAAGGCGGCGCGAGCAGCGCGTCACAGGCCTGGCGTGACGCTGCTCTTGCCCTAAAGCAACCAACATTCATTCATATTATAGGGAAGGCAGATAAGTCAACAGAAAGGGGGCTGCTTGAACAAAGCAGTTGGCTCCACCCCCTTTCACTTGCTGAAGCCAGTGCTATGTGCCCAGCCATGTAATTAGGGTCTGATCACATCCATGGGAGGTCCAAATTCCCCCTTCCTTGTCAAAGTGGCAATGCAGCTCGACATCCAGAAGCATGACTATCTATGAATGTTTTCCTGTGTCTAGAAATCATAAGCAGAACACATCTTGTTAATCATCTCAATTTTTTTTCTCTGTAAAACAATTCTCCACTTCTGTTTGCAAGGAAAATACTCCAGATTTAACTGGTTCTAGGCCTGTTGTATCTAGTTCCATAAATGAGAATTTGTTGGAGGCTTCTGAAGAATCCGATAGAACAGAACCATGTCAGTGGTTTTAGTGCAATAGACTTGGAAATATTAGTATAACGAATTTAAGTGGTTTGGACAAACTAGCAGATGAGGAGTATGAAAATCACAGCACTCCTGCAGCATTGTCAAATGGCTACTGGCATCGCTCTGCTTCATAGAGGGGCATGGGGAATGTGGCACCCCACACCCCCCATGTTCCGGATTCAGGTGAGGATGCTCAGATGGGAGGAAGCATGAGCATGTGTTTTCCCCCATGGATTCTACAGCAACATAGGAGGGCTCCCGTGTTGCCTTGGCAGTGGCATGTGCTGGCTCTGCCCTCCTTCATCCACGGAGTCATGCCTTTGGCATCTGATGGGAGCCGGCCGTTCCCGTGTGTGACTTGGGCTAAAATTGGTGCATGTCACTGATTTTAGCCCTTTGGAGATGAGGTTGCTAGTTATGTGCATCTTTTATGGTGTTTCTTGGTGGGTGTTGTTTGGTTTAGTTTCATTTGTATTTGAAAATTAAAATGCATTGTGAGCACATAGTTCTCATAGATGCCTTGACTACTTGTCTTGTTCGTACAACTCTGTTATCAGCTTGCAGGTCTTTCTGATATAGTGTGCTTTTCCCTCCATACCATTTCTGTTTACTGTGAACCGTTGTCTTTACTGGATATGTACTAATAAATGATACATTTCTTGATTGTCGCTCAGTTTATAACACACATGACAATTGGATTAGAAGAATCTCTTTCTGAAGACTATGAATTTGTACCATGAATCTCTGTGATGGCTTTATGTTCCTGCATTAAAATATAATGTGGTTTGGTGCTATGTCTCAGGTATTCTTGTGACACATCTTAAGCATTTACATTTTGTTGTAGCCAAATCTAAAGTAATTGTTTTGTGTGATGAACAACTATTTTTGTTTTTGATAACATCATGTCTACTCCTGGATAGCCTTCTTCAATGGAGCAATACGTTTAGTTGTTGCAAGCAGCCACCTCCTCTTGTGGGCTTCAACATGAGAAAATAATAGACTGTAATAATGGTGGAAAACTGAATTGGTTTCACATGTTTGCAAAAAATGCCCTGTGGTGTTGTGTGTAAACCTTGCTATCTTGGGAATCTTTAAAAAGATATGACATGCATATGCTTAATCATGGTAATGGAGTTCACAAAGCTAAATTGCAACTATATGAAAACAAAGAACTAAGGTTCAGAATGACTGCTGCTCCAAATCAAGCAGGGGGTTAATTGGTGGTATAATGAGGGATTTGACCCTGCTTCTAGAGATGTAGCCCTGGACTCACTGAGGAGAGATTATTCTTTGCCAACTTTTAAAAAGAAACGGCAGTGTTTCTTAGGATCCATTGACATGGAAATAGGAATTGATTCCTTTATTGCCATCTGGTTAATTTGTACACAATCAGACAAAAATATGCCACAGTAACATGTATAATATCAACCTAATACTTGGATGCAAATCTTAATACAAGATTTCTTAATTGTAGATGCCTCACTCTCCACCCTTAGAAACAGTGGAGGTTGAGTCTTTATTGCACTCCGAGATCCTAGTGGGATTCTCTCTTCATGTCACTGAAATGGGTTCAGCACCTTGGATAGCTCCTTTAAGGTCTAGAATTTAGCAAATTAAAGGCATTATTGAATGGGGAACTATGGGCCACCACTGCCCCAATTGATCTGAACCCTTCATTTTTACCCCTTTCTTCTAACTTTCTAGAGTGCAGTGGAAATATGTAGGTCCTACAGCAGGGGGGTCCAATTCACTTGAGCCAGTTTAAAGGCCAGTAGATTCCTAATTGTTTTCAGATTGAACTTGGGTGTACTTAATGTTCTGTAAAATCTCAGTATTTTGTAAACATATTGATAGTGACATGAATCTGTCACATGGAGTTATGAAGAGACACTACAAGAAGGTGTAAGTGTGTGAACTCTAGCTACCTCTTTTCCCACCCCACTGGTTCAATGAATTATGCTTATTTAAAGATCTTTTGTAGAGCTGAATTTGGCACAATCACAAGAAAAAAAGGAGAGACCTTCTGTATTCTTAATAGTTTTGTGGTAGAAGGAATCGCAGTAGGTGTAGCTTTACATGAGAGAGACCCTTGCTGAGAATCCTCCATTCACAACAATTAAGCAAGGGTGGAAATTTTGTGATGTTATTGAACTGCAGTTCTCAGCAACTCTAGCCAACATAGCCAATGGTAAGGATTACTGGGAGTTGCTATTGAGAAACATCTGGAGGACTAAACAATTCTCACTCCTGTATAGGCCTGGTATGAGAATAATGGAAATAAATTTATTTCAAGAATTGCAATGGGAAATAAAACATGGTTACACCATTTTGAAACAGAGATGAAGAGGCAGTCAATGGAATAGCATCATGGGAATTCTCCAATGAAAAACAAATTCAAAGCTACACCTTTAGCAGGAAAAGTTATGGCAACTAACTTCTTGAGTTCGAAAGGAGGCCTGCTAGAGCACATCATGCCTAAAGGGACCACCATTAATTCAGAAGCATATGAGAAACTCCTAAGAATATTCAAACCACCGGTGCCATGTTTATCCACACTGGCAGAAACAAGGTTTGTTGTTGTTGCACGATGATTTCTGAACACATGTCAAACAGCAAACCCAGTGTGAGATTGAAAGAATTGGGTGGGCTAAGTTATAGCCTTGATTTGGCACCATTGGACTACTACCTATTTGGCAAACTGAAGAACTCTCTGCATGGAACAAGATTTGAAGATGACTTTCTTGTGGCAGATGCTAAAAAGTGGCTCAGATGAGCCAATCCAGAGTTTTACTGTGCAGGCATACAGGCCCTAGTTCCAAGGTGGCACATTCTGCTGAAAGGGAGGTATGGGGATTATGTGGAAATGTGACATTTTGCTTCTAAAGCATGTATCAATGTACTGTATAAATAGAAAAAATGGTCTGCATTATTTTTGACTACATCAAAAGATCGCTGCCTTGTCGCAGCGCTGGAGCTTGAGCACCTCAATGATGCCATGAGCGAAATTTATTTATTTATTTATTACTTCGATTTATTAGTCGCCCTTTCCCATAGGCTCAGGGTGACTCACATTCATATAAACCCATAAAACACAGTAAAACAAGTCCATCTATTAAAATTGCAGCAACCAGGCATGCGAAACACACTTTACATATTCATATATCTACGAACCGAACGCTTGGGTAAAAAGGAGGGTCTTGCAGGCCCTGCGGAATATTAACAAATCAGTCTGAGCTCGAATTGTGGAAGGGAGGGCATTCCACAGGACCAGCGCAGCGGCACTGAATGCCCTCCTCCGTGTTGTACCCAGGTGAATAGATTGGCGGCTAGGCACCACCAGGAGGTTCTGGGATTCGGATCGCAGTGGTCGTGGAGGACTGTAGTGGGAGAGGCAGTCCCTTAAGCACACTGGTCCCAGACCATTCAAGGCCTTAAAGGTCAGATCCAGCACCTTGAAGGTGATCCGGTGCTCTATTGGAAGCCAGTGCAGTTCGCGCAGCACAGGCGTGATGAGACAGCGAGATGGAAGGCCTGCCACCAGCCGTGCTGCAGCATTCTGCACCAGCTTAAGCTTCTGGATCACTGACAAGGGGAGGCCGATGTAGAGGGCATTATAGTAGTCCAATCTCGAGATGACCGTGGCTTGGACCACTGTGGCTAGGTCATGGCGGGACAGGTAGGGAGCCAGCCTCCTTGCCTGTTGGAGGTGGTGGAAGGTCACGCCGCTGACAATGAAGATATGTTTCTCCATTGACAGCTCAGAGTCAAGCGTGACTCCCAAGCTTTTTACAGATGGAGACATGCGAAGTGTCGCCCCATCCAGGGTTGGAAGCTGGATCTCTCCCGTACCTGGATAACCCAGCCACAGGATCTCCGTCTTAGCCGGATTCACCTTCAACCTACTGGCTCGCAGCCATCCAGTGACGGCTTCAAGGCAACGATGGAAATTATTGGGTACGGAGTCAGGCAGGCCTTCCATCCCCAGAATGAGCTGGGTGTCATCTGCATATTGGTGACATTCCAGCCTGAAGCTGCGCGTCAACCGAGCAAGTGGTCAGACATAGATGTTAAATAATAAAGGGGAGAGAATTGCCCCCTGAGGCACCCCACAAGAAAGTGGGATGCCCTCAGAGACAACCTTGCCCCTTCTCACTCGCTGAGACCGGTTCCGGAGCAAGGAGGACAGCCAGCTAAGGGCTGACCCCCTCACCCCGGCCAGTCGGTGGGTCAAAAAATCGTGATCAACAGTATTGAACACTGCCGTGAGGTCCAAGAACACGAGCAGCGCCGATCCACCTTGATCTAGTTGGCGACGCAGCTTATCTGTGATGGCAACCAGCACCGTCTCCGTCCCATGCCCTGAACAGAAGCCAGACTGGAAGGGGTCAAGCCAAGTTGCATCATCTAGGTAGGACTGCAGTTGCTCCATTGCTGCCCTTTCAACCACCTTGGCCAGACACGATAAATTCGACACTGGGCGGTAGTTGGAAGGGACCGACGGATCTAAATTTGGCTTCTTCAGCAATGGAGTGACTACTGCCTCTTTCAATCCCCCTGGAAACACTCCTTGCTCAAGGTAGGTGTTGACTAATTTCAACAGGGGGTCACTAATTTCACCAGCCAGGAGGGGCACGGATCGAGGGAGCAAGTGGTCGGCGTAGCTGCAGTAACTATCCTATCAACAGCTTCTGCATCCAGTGGCCAAAACCCGTCAAAGGTGGGCCCGGCAAGAGGCCACGGAGTCTCAAGTTCACTGACTGTATCAAGAGTAGGGGGAAGGTCCCGGTGGAGGGCCGAAATCTTGTCCGTGAAATAGCTCTGAAAACCTCGGCAGAGAGGGCCTGATCGTTATTATTTGGGATGGTAGGGACCATTGTAAGGGACCTAATAACTTTAAACAATTGGGCCGGGTGTGAGCTAGCGGACGCTATCATGGTTGCATAGTATGCATTTTTCGCAGCCTAGATAGCATGCTCATAAGTCTCCATAAAAAGCTTATAAGCTGATTTTGTACCTTTGTCACGGAGTTTCCTCCACTTGCCCTCTATTGTGAAGGGACACCCAAGACGGGATGGTTGTGGCAGAGAGGTCAGACCAAGAGCGATCCTTGGGGAAGGTAATGGCAACCCACCCCAGTATTCTTGCCAAGAAAACAAAATGGGCCAGTACAACCAGAGCTATGTCAGTATGCCATTGGAAGATAGGACTCCCAGGTCAAAAGATGGTCAAAATGCTACTGGGGGAGGAGCAGAGTATAATTTCATCTAGCCCCAGATGTGATGATGCAGCTAGCTCAAAGCCGACAGGAAGGATAGCAGCCGACGGTGCTGGAGGTGAACAATGAATCTGATGCTCTAAAGCAGTGTTTCTCAACCTGGGGGTCGGGACCCCTGGGGGGGGGTCGTGAGGGGATGTCAGAGGGGTCGCCAAATATCACCAGAAAACACAATAATTTCTGTTGGTCATGGGGGTTGTGTGTGAGAAATTTGGCCCAATTTTATCATTGGTGAGGTTCAGAATGCTCTTTGATTGTTGATGAACTATAAATCCCAGCAACGACAACTCCCAAATATCAAGTCTCTTTTCCCAAACTCCACCAGTGTTCATATTTGGACATACTGAATATTCTTGCCAGGTTTGTTCTAAATCCATCATTGTTTGAGTCCACAGTGCTCTCTGGATGTAGATGAACGACAACTCCAAAACTCAAGGTCAATGCCTACCAAACCCTCCCAGTATTTTCTGTTTGGTCGTGGGTGTCTATCTTCAGTCCTGCCAGCACAGGGGTTTAACCTACTGCGCCACTGTGGGCTCTTTAAAAAATGAATTAAAATTGGGAATCTCTAGATCAGTGTTTCTCAATTTGGGGGTTGGGACCCCTGAGGGGGTTGCAAGGGGGTGTCAGAGGAGTCGCCAAAGACCATCAGAAAACACAGTATTTTCTGTTGGTCATGGGAGTTCTGTGTGCCAAGTTTGGGTCAATTCCATCATTGGTGGCGTTCATAATGCTCTTTGATTGTAGGTGAAGTATAAACCCCAGCAACTACAACTCCCAACTGACAAAATCAATTACCCCCCCCCCCACCACACACACACACACACACCAACCCCACTAGTATTCAAATTTGGGTATATTGGGTACTTGTGGCAAATTTGGTCCAGTGAGTGAAAATACATCTGGCATATCAGATATTTACATTACGATTAATAACAGTGGCAAAATTACAGTTATGAAGTAGCAACAAAATAATTTTATGGTTGGGGGTCACCAAAACAGGAGGAACTGTATTAAGGGGTCACCACATAAGAAGGTTGAGAACCACTGCTCTAAAGATCAACACACCATAGGAACCTGGAATGTAAGATCTGTGAGCCAGGGCAAACTGGATGGTGTTATTGGTGAGATGTCAAGACTAAAGAGAAACATTGGGGGGGTCAGTGAATTGAAATGGACTGGAATGGGCCACTTCACATCAGAAGACCACCAGATCTACTACTGTGGACAAGAGGAACACCGAGGAAATGGAGTAGCCTTCATAATTAATAAGAAAATTGCTAAAGCAGTGCTTGGATACAATAAAAAAAGACAGAATGATCTCAATTCGAGTGTAAGGCAAGCCTTTTAACATTACAGTGATCTAAAATATATGCCCCAACCACAGCTGCTGAAAAAGCAGAAGTAGATTAGTTCTATGATGATCTGCAGCACCTACTGGATAATACACAGAAAAAGAGACATTATTTTCATTACAGGAGACTGGAATGCTAAAGTGGGAAGTCAAATGACAACTGGGATCACAGGCAAACATGGTCTGGGACAACAAAATGAAGCAGGGCGTAGGCTGATAGAATTCTGCCAGGAAATCTCACTGTGTATAACAAACACTCTCTTCCAACAATCTAAAAGACGACTCTATACATGGACTTCACCAGATGGGCAACACCGAAACCAGATTGACTACATCCTTTGCAGCCAAAGGCGGCAGACATCCATCCAGTCAGTGAAAACAAGACCTGGGGCTGACTGTAGCTCAGATCACAAACTTCGTATTGCTCATTTTAGAACCAGACTAAAAAGATCAGGGAAAACGCACAGACCAGTTAGATATGATCTCACTAACATTCCTAGCAAATATGCAGTGGAGGTGAAGAACATATTTAAGGGACTCGATTTAATAAATAGAGTCCCAGAAGAACTATGGACAGAAGTCCATGACATTATTCAGGAGGCAGCAACAAAGTACGTCCCAAAGAAAAAGAAAACCAAATAAGGCAAAATGGTTGCCTGCTGAGACACTGGAAGTAGCCCAAGAATGGAGGAAAGCAAAGCACAGATCGTATTGGTTCTTAGTAGAACCAATACGATCTGTGCCTATTTGATAGCCTTGTTGTAGTTAATAAATACTTTTTATTATTAACTTTTAAATAAGCCTCAGAAAATCTTTTGGTCTCCTCAGTTTACATTCTTGGTGGGTGGGTGGTTGTTATTAACTTTAAATAAGCTAATTCTACAGACACTTCATTTAATAACGCTAGACACTTCATTTAGTTTAATTAGAGAAAGTAAATCCTAATGACCCATTAGGTTGGTGGCAGACTACCGGGAGTGTCAAAATAGTCAATTTAGGTGACCGAGATCGTCACAACATGCCATATGCCAGCAAATATAGAAAACACAAGAATGGCCATCAGACTGGAAAAGTCAACTTATATCCCCATAGCAAAAAAAAAAGGAAAATGCTAAGGAATGCTCAAACTTTCACACAGTGGTACAAGATCCTGCAAGAAAGACTCCAGCAATGCATGGAGAGAGAGAGAGAGAGAGAGAGAGAGAGAGAGAGAGATGCCAGATGTACAAGCTGTGTTTAGAAAAGGCAGAGGAACGAGAGACCAAATTGCCAATATCCACTGGATAATGGAGAAAGGCAGGGAGTTTCAGAAAAACATCTATTTCTGTTTTATTGATTATTCTAAAGCCTTTGACTGTGAGGATCATAATAAATTGTGACAAGTTCTTGGTGGAATGGTGATACCAAGCCACCTCATCTCTCTCCTGAGGAATCTGTATAATGACCAAGTAGCAACAATAAGAACAGACCAAGGAACAACAGACTGGTTCAGGATTGGGAAAGGCATACAGCAGGGTTGTATACTCTCACCCAACCTATTCAACTTGTATGCAGAACACATCATGTGATGTGCAAGGCTTGATGAATGCAAGGCTGGGGTTAAAATTGCTGGAAGAAACATTAACAACCTTAGATATGCAGATGATAAAACTTTAATGGCCGAAAGCGAGGAGGAGCTGAGGAAAGAAGAAAGTGCAAAAGCTGGGTTGCAGTTAAATGTAAGAAAACCCCAAGATTATGGCTACAAGAATGATTCATAACTGGCAAATAAAGGGAGAAAACGTGGAGGCAGTGACAGACTTTGTATTTCTAGATGCAAAGATTACTGCAGATGCAGACTGCAGCCAAGAAATCAAAAATGTTTACGTCTTGGGAGGAGAGCAATGACCAATCTTGATAAAATAGTGAAGAGTAGAGACATCACACTGGCAATGAGGATCTGCATAGTAAAAGCAATGGTATTCCCCATAGTAACCTATGGATGTGAGAGCTGAACCATAGGAAAGGCTGCGTGAAGGAAGCTAGATACTTTTGAACTGTGGTGTTGGAGGAAAGTTCTGAGAGTGCCTTGGATCGCAAGAAGTTCCAACCAGTCCATACTTCAGGAAATTAAGCCCAACTGCTCATTGGAGGGAAGGATAGTAGAGGCAAAGATGAAATACTTTGGCCACATAATGAGAAGGCAGGAAAGCTTAGAGAAGACATTGATGCTGGGGAAAATGGAAGGAAAAGTGAAGAGGGGCCGACCAAGGGCAAAGTAGATGGATGGTATCCTTGAAATGACTGGCTTGACCCTGAAGAAGCTGAGGGAGGTGACGGCCAACAGGGAGCTCTGGCGTGGGCTGGTCCATGAGGTCACGAAGAGTCTGAAGTGACTGAACGAATAAACAACAACAACAAATTATTTTTGGAGTGACCCTTGTGCTATTTATACTGCTAGAGGTATAAACTATGCTGTTCTTTGTCTCAACCCAATCTGTTATTTTCTGCCAATGATGGTTTGCTGAGTAATAGGCAGTGCTGGCATCACCTCCTGAACTGTAATGAGGAAAACACCCAGTCCATAAAGAAGTCCAGATGGTCTGAAAGCTTGTGCCATTGGTTGGGAGTGGTGCACAGCTTGCTGACAGTGTTCAACAGCCGGTTAGCCTGCAGCGAAGCTACATTTGATCCTCCTCAACAGGTGTTCCTTCCTGCATCTCAAAAGAAAGCACATGGAGAGGGTGGCAAACAGCTACTAGTCAGGAGAAGTGCTCACATTCTTCCAAGGAAACAGAGAGAAGCTCTGTTTCTCCTTTATGAAAACACATGTGCTGGATAGCTCTGACATTTTTCTCCTGCCTTGGGAGATTCTGGTGGTGAACGTGAGCAATTGGAAGGAGCTGGCTGGAGTGCCTCTCTAACTGACTTGACATTTCATTTCTCTTAAGTGGCTTTTCACAAATGTTCGCCACATCAGTACTCTTATTCTCTATTGTGGTTTCTGTTCCTTGGCTAATTACCTCATGCTGACAGTCTGGCAGGTCTACTTTCCACAGTTTTGCTCTTTATTAATTTTGATACCAATGAAAGTGAAGGAAGACTAAAAGCTTTAGCTGGGGGTTTTAGGATACATCTAAGGTAGAACTTCCCTGTCCCAGTCTTACCCTACAGCTCCACCTTCTGTTTGAATTTCAAAAGTCTTGCCAACATGCCCCAGCCAGGTTTGTTTTTTCTTCTTCATATAAGGATGTACTTTGCACATTGCTTAGTTAAGGAGGCATGAATGGGGTGCACTTAATTATCCCTGCTGGCAATGTGTACCCAAATTCAGTCAGTCACCATCCTCAGCCTTTGATTATGATAAAGAGAAAGGTAAACAGCAAGGATAACCAGTAGAATATGACTACACCATCCCATTAAGAAATCACTCTAGATCTAGAAGAAATACTCAGAGCCTTATGCTTAGGAGAATGTTTATGCATTATGGTGATGACATACAATTTGTCTCATTTTCCATCCAATTCCATAGAAGTTGTTTTTCTACTGAACCACTTTCTGTTGTCTGTAATAAAGTGAACAAATGGAAACTCCTGCTCAATTGGAAGGCAGATCAGGAAATATGGATTCAGCCTGTGTTGGATGGGGTTTTCAGGCCTGCTGCGTATATTCCTGGACAAAGATCTGAGTCTGCATGCCCAGGTTTTGGCTATGGCTAGATGTGCATTTTAACAGTTAAAATGCCAGCTGCATTTGATCTTTGAGAAATCAGGTCTGGCTATGATGAAGCATAACTTGATCACACCTGAGTTAGGCTGCTGTAATGTAATCTACATGGAGCTGCCTTTGCTAAAGTGGTAGACCCATCTTTGGTGTTTCATCAAAATTCTTTAACTGACTGCATTGCTACTGTGACAACCGCCTGCAAAAAAAACCCCTCCTCTTTTTGGAAACTCTTAATGAGGGCTGCTTGTGACTTCCCTGTTGAAACAACACCAATGGCCCCTTCCTAGGCAGAATTCAATGTTCGCATTTATGTAAGCAGTGATCTGCAGGAGAGGGCTTTATCTCAGTCACACCAGCATTGCAGACATACTTAGTGAAGAGATAGCTTTCTTAGTGGCTCCTTCCAGACTCTGGAACACACTTCTACTAGAGATCCATTTGGTCTTATCCCACCCGCCTTCTGCCAACAAGTGAAGACATTTTTATTCAAGCAGGTCAGAATTCTAATTATGGAGTTACAGTGTGTGTATGGAAAGTTGTGTATTTTTATTTTTATCTTCTTCACTGGGAATTATCATATATACTCGAGTATAAGACAACCTGAATATAAGCTGAAGCATCTAATTCTACCACAAAGAACTGGGAAAATGTATTGACTCAAGTATAAGTAAAGGGTGGGAAATGCAGTAGCTACTGGTAAATTTCAAAATAAAAATTACATTAATTGAGGCATCTGTAAGTAAGTTAAAAGATTTTGAATATTTACATAAAACTGTAATTTAAGATAAGACTGTCCAACTCTGATTAAACCATTCTAACCTTCTTCAATGTAAATGTGCTTAGGTAGCCTTGCAATGATAATAAAGAGAGTAAAATAATAAATGTAATAAAAATAATAATAGAGTAAAATAATGGAATTGTAATAATAACAGTAATAATAGACTAAAATAATAAATGCAAGAATAACAATAACAATAAAGTAATAAATGTAATAATAGCAATTGTAAATACAGTAAAATAATAAATGTAATAAAAATAATACAGTAGAGTCTCTCTTATCCAACATAAACACGCCAGCAGAACGTTGAATAAATGAAAATGTTGGATAATAAGGAGAGATTAAGGAAAAGCCTATGAAATGTCAAATTACATTATGATTTTACAAATTAAGCACCAAAACATCATATATATAAGGTAACATTGTGTAGTAATTACTGTATTTATGAATTTAGCACCAAAACATCACAATGTATTGAAACAGCTGTGGATCCGGGCAGGAGGCAGACTTCGTTGGATAATACAGAATGTTGGAAGAATGAGGGTTGAGTAAGTGAGACTGTACTGTAATAGAGTAAAATAATAAATGTAATAATAATAATAATGGTGTAAAATAATAAAAAAAAAACTTGACTTGCGTATAAGCCGAGGGGAACTTTTTCAGCCTAAAAAGGGGCTGAAAAACTCATAATCAAGTATATACAGTATGTTTTAAATAAGCTCTAGTGTTTTAACTATCTTTAATAATTTGTAAACAATATTTCTTTTTTTAACTTCTGTAAACGAACATTTTAGCTCAGTCTTTAAAAAAATATTGCAAGCCATTTTCAATCCCATCCTGGGAGAAAGGCAAGATTTTTTTTGTAAAAAGTACAATAGAAAAAAAATTAGTTTTGGTGTTATAACACTGACCTGATTCTGATGATGATGATAATTTTATTTCTTATCCGCATCTCCTCGAGGCTCGAGACAGGTTACAACATAACTATAAACACATAAACATCTTAAAACATTCTATAAAATACACATATTAAAACAGATTTCTACAAAATACATATTAAAATACACAGAACAAAGATTAAACATAAGATGCAACTTTAACATTTGTAATTAAAATCGGCTTTGTAGGCCTTCTGGAAGAGATGGGTTTTCAGTTGTCTTAAATTCCAACAGCTTATTTAGCTGTCAGAGTGTACCTGACTGGTCATTCCATAGTCTTGGGGCAGCCAATGAAAAGGACCTTTGGATGACAGTTACCAGCTGGGTTCAGGAAGACTGGAGTAGACCTAAGTGTTCGGGGCGGATTCTACTGGAGAAGGCGATTCTATAAATAACTTGGACCCAAACCATGTAGAGCTTTAAAGATCAAAACCAACACTTTGTACTTTGTCTAGAAACTAATTGGCAGCCAGTGGAGTGACTTTAGTATAGGTGTAATATGCTCACTCTTGGATGTTCCTGTAGCCAATCTGGCGGCCATATTTTGAACCAGCTGGAGTTTCCAAACTTGGTACAAAAGTAGTCCAATATAAAGTGCATTGCAGAAGTCCAACCTTGAGGTCCTCCAAATCTAGAAAGTGGTGCAGCTGGCTTATCAGCCGAAGCTGAAAGTAAGCATTCCTGACAGTCACATCTACCTGGGCTGACATTTGAAGACACGATTCAAGAGCTCTCTCAAGCTGTAAGCACAATTTTGCAGGGGGAATGTAACCCCATTCCCAGGTTAGGCTCCTTAATGGGAAGCACATCTGTTTTGTCTGAATTTAGTTTCGGTTTTACTCAGTCCCCTATCAAGTTCAGATGGGAAAAGTTGAAGATTGTTTGAAGCTGGAAAGAGGGTCACCTTTTGGCATTAGAGAACATTCTCCAAGACGTTTCTTATGGTGTGGCTAATCACTCGTGTAGTCTCTTTCTCTGGCCAGAAATATATAGTTCTCTGTTTATTTTATTTACTATATTTCTACTCCACTCCCTGTCACCCCAAGGGGGAAGCAGAGCAGCTATATCTGTCTAATCTTGCCTCCCGCACAGGCCTTTCCTCCAGCTAGTGTCTCAGGTACAAGGAACTGATTAGGGCACAAACAATGACAAAACACAATGATTTGATAGTTCAATTCATCCCCATTAAATTAGTTAGCATATTTTGTATTCTTGCTTTCCAGCAGTATCTTTCTTCTTATTTCCTTTAAATTTGGGTGCAGGTAAAACAGGTGAGAAATTTTTGTTACTGCATGCAAAATTAAATTTGGCTCTGTAGATCCGAAAGCCAAGGATATCTGCCTAGTGTCACTAGATTTTCCATTAAAATATTGATTTTAAAAGGAGAGATTGAACACATTTTATGATAAATTTGCTTTAGAAGATGAATATAGACACCTAGTTTTTGGTGTTTTTAATTCAGAGTAATAACAATGAGATTTGTGTAGTTGAAGATGTTATCTTGAGCCAAGCATTGCTTTGCCGGTGACCCTGAATCCTGGAGCATGTGATTTTATACTGGTATTAAGAGCTGATGAAATGCTTACTTGCTAAACGTGGTCCAGTCTGGTTGGAATCTTCGTAATTCGGAATAAATTCGGAAATATTTGCTTTTTGAAGTGATTTCCAAGTTTATAAGGAAACGATGTCCCTTTGCCCTTCTGAAGCTTTTCCCGCCATTTCTGTTCTGAAGCAGTGAGTCGGAAATGATTCAGCATTTCAGGGGGATGCCGATGCCCAAGGGGCGCCCCTGTTGCCAAGGCCGGGGCCCGTCCCTCTCCCAGCATTGGGAAGTGAGTGCGGGAAGAGGCCCTGGGAGCACGCATCCATGGGCCGTGCTCCACCAACCGGCCACTGAGCCTCCTCAGCCAGTCGACCTCACTTATGGCAAAGCCTTCTCTGGCTGAGTGAAGTGGTTGGCGAGTGTGCCCACCACTGCTTCCCGCCTCCTTCCTCATGCTTCTTTTGTCCTTCCTGGGCTCAGCTGGGGTGAAACGGAGTGTCTGGTCTATGCCACACAGCTCCCAAAGGTCGCCTTGGCCTCCTTCCTTATGCTGGAAGCACTGGGCACAGAGGATGCAGCGGGCGCAGCAGGAGAGGACTCATAGCGACCTGCCTGTCTTCCTGCCTGCCTAAACTTCCTGGGGCAGGAGGTGAAAACTATTATTATTATTAAGGCTGGGTGGCCATCTGTCAGGAGTGCTTTGATTGTGCTTTCCCTCCATGAAGGCAGAATGGTTATTATTATTATTATTATTATTATTATTATTGAGGCTGGGTGACCATCTGGAGTCTGGGCAAGTGTTTTAAAACAAAGTGGTGAATTTCCTTGCTTTGCTGTCCCTCCCGCTTCAGTCTTATGCCAGAGAAGCCGTTTTAAACAAGCATGGATGAATTTCCTTCCTTTGCTCCCCCCCTTCTGGGGTAAAACAACTACTTTCAAAGTAAAGACCACCCAATGAAACAGGAAATAATACTGTTAAACCATTATTCGGAATTCAGAAGTCTCAGAGGTTTTGGGAAGTTTTGAACATTTTTTTTGGTGAAAATTGGAATTGACTTCCAAACTGAACCACCAGCACTCCCTAGATACTAAACAAGTTTTGAACCAAATGTTTATGGATCAACCAAGCCTATTACTTGCATTGTGTTCCTTTTGTTTGAATAGATGAACATGAAGCTAGTAATATGCCCTAACTATATCCTACAGTGGAGAAGTAAATGTGGTGCAGATAAAGGGAAATGTGTGGATTTCATTCATGTGGAATTATTGACAGCTCTTGTCATTGTCCTTTGTCTTGTGTGTTCTTATGCAATAAGTGCTGCATCAAAATTCTGCAGGTGACTACTGTCCTTCTCCTGAACCACCTGCAAAACAGCTCCTCCCTGTTTCTTCAATGCCTTAATGAAAACTACAACTTTAAGGCAGAATTTGGAAAACATTTTTACCTACTTGGCCAGTGGCTGGAAGATACTAAGAGATGTAGCACTTCTGTGGGTCACTTAACTCAGTCAACCAAAACACAGGATTGCTCCTTTTCTGAACATTGCCACAAGTTGCAAGCATACAACCCTCATGAAAAAGATTTATCGACTTATAGAAAGATACCATCTTAAGAAAGTTTAAGTGAGAACTTGTTTCCTTTGTGTGGATTTTCCCACTCACCATTTTTGTGGTCTAGTTTATTGAGACAGAAAAGTGCTGGACCCTGTTATAGCAAACCACATGTCTATTTTAACTTTTAAAAAAATGCCAGGCGATATGGAGAAGTGATATCATTTGATGGCGGGCGAATTTAACTGATATGCATTTTTTTTGCCAAAGCAGCTAACTCCAGATTATTGTAATAAAACTTCCTGTCCAACTAGAGTGGTACCTACCTTAATCCTATCAATTCTTCTGCAACGATATGAATATCAGTAGTATTAGACAACCTGACATTAGCTTTGTAGGGCTCACAAGATATTGATGCTACTACATGTGTTCTTTCCAATTTGCTCCCTCCCATTTGTTTTTTGTGTTCCTGATGTCTTTGAATGAATGCAGGAGCTTGATTAGAAGTGGAGGAAAGGAGCTGTAGATTTTTGTCCCTTCCTCTTTGTCTTTTCACTCAGAGATGCATTACTATCCATCCTAGGAAATGTCAAGAGAGCATATGCTCTGGCTTTTACTTCATTTGCATAATGAGGCTAATGTGTAGGCACGATACATAGAGAACATCTTCATGGATTTTTTCCCTGTGGGGTTGGTGCTGGTTGTTAAATTGTTTCCAGTCTGAAAGGCAAGTCCTGTACCTACAGGATATTTTCCAAGTGAAAGAAAGGCATAGTCATAGATATATAGCCATAGATGTGAAAGCCAATTACCAATGATTAGTTAGAATTGGATATTCCAATTATTCATTCCATTCTTGCTGTAAACTTGGAATGTCATATTTTTTTATAGATAACTAAGTACTGTGTGATTGTTGGTTTGGATACAGAACCTCAGGTGCACTTAAAGCTGCAGATAAGAATCTGGATTGTAATCAATGTTTCAGTTGTAAATATTGCCATTTAGCTTATAGAGGTAATTTAAACTGTTCTTGCAAAACTGAAAACAAAAAAAAAAACAGGCCGAATTAATTCGCCAATATGCCACACAGCTCTAACTGTTGAAATAGTTAGATAAGGGCCATTGTTGAATACCTTCAATAGAGGTATTATGGTGGATTCCTTACTTTAAGTAGGTATGTCCAACCCCCCCCCCCCCCAAACACAAGACAAGACAATAGACATGCCCAATGGTATGTGAAAAGATCTGGGAGACCAAATCTTCTTTCTTTGATTGAAATTTATAACCTTTTCACTGAAATTCAAGGAAGAAATGACACCCCCATATTTTAAACAATGCTTTTTAGATTCTGAAAATATTGGCAAGGTATACGTAGAGGAACTGAATCCCATAAACATTTCCAGGTATAACATTTATTTTAATCTTGTTTACCTCATCTCAGAGACTCATCTTTGAATCCACTCATCTCTTTAAATCTCATGCAGTATATTTATAAGATTAGTTATATTAAGATTGATTATCTGATCTGTGTCCATAGAGATAATGTATAACCAAATAAGTAAGTGAATTTGGGCAATATTGAAACTAGCATGTTTGAAATATGCTAGAATCCATCTTGTATCCCACTGGCAATATTTCTAATTTGGACCATTAATTAAATAACCACATATCTTTCCAAAATTATTAATTAGCTGCTTGGCTTTGAACTGAACAAACTGAGCTCATTGCAAAAAGAATGTTTTTAACTTCTAAACCAACGTGCAGAAATCCATTGACCTGGAATTATGTCTAAGACCTGGAATTATGCTAAGGATTCCAGGCAGAAACTGCATCTTAAAGGAGACAATAGGCATCCTTGCCTTAACTTTGTTTCAATATTTTAAAAAGTTGAATTGAAGGAGGGAAAACATTGGTCATAGCTCTTGGTGCTGAATATTTTTTTAATCCATTTCAAAATATTTTAATGAGCCCAAAATTAGTCTGAGAAAATAAAAATTTTAACCCTGTCTCAGTATCTAAAGAAATAATAGCTGGCTGATCAGTTTTAGCTAAGGTTAAAGCAATTAAGTCCACAAGCATTCAAATATTATCACATCCCTACTTGTTTTTGATCAATCTGACCTGTTTAGGACCTACCAAAGATGTAAATACTTGTTGTAATCTATTGGCTAAAATGGTTGTAAATATTTTGTTACCAAGCTTAAGTAAGGATATAGGAGTGTGGTTAGCACAGTGAGTATGATCCCTACCAGGTTTTATTGTCTGAGCAATATAGGCATCATTTAATGATAAAATAAGGGAGCCAGATTCTAAGATAAGTTGGTAAAGTTGGAGCAGTCATTATGCTAACAAATTGGAAAAAGCTTTGTACCATTCACCCAGAAACCCATCAGGAGCAGGAGGCTTCCAATTTTTCATGTTTGCTATCACATTGATAATTTCCTCTAAGTGCAAAGGTCCCAAAAGAAATTGTTGCTGTAATATTCTAAGATGGGGAAGATCAATATGAGAACGAAGTCTCCATATCCTGTTGGTGAATTCCATTATCAAAGCTATAAATCTCCACATAAAACCTCAAGAATTGTAGATTTATCTCTGTGGGCAATGCGTATAAATCGTTCCTTTCATTTGATGGCAGAAATAACATGGTTTTGATGTTCATGCTTTAAGATGATGCACCAGAGTCTTATTGGGTTGTTCCATATTTTCCCAACATGCTTGCTGTAGACATGTCAGAGCGAGTTCAGTTTGCTGCAGATGAATATTGGTCGATCCATATTTAAGAACTTTCAGAACAGAAAATTGAGACACAAGAGCTTTCAGCTCCTTGTTCAGTAATGCTTTTCTTTTAAAAAAGGAAACTGTCATAGTATTAATCAATTCATAGTATAATTCATACATTTGAGAGCTAAAGGATATTGTAATTTTACGTAATTATTCAACTTGTGTTAAAATATAATCAATATTTCCATAATGTGCATACACAATCCTCATGTACTGCAAACAAAGCTTATCATTTAGTACTGAATTTATGCATCCAATAATAATGGGCAATTTAAAATTTATAGAGTAATACCCTATCTCAGATCCTCTTTGATGTTTTGGAAATATTGTGGGATGCTTACCAAATCAAACATGTGATTTATGATTCACCCCTTGGAGAGGAAATAAGAGTTTACATCTCCCAAATGTTGACCCTTCTTTCAAAATTCCATAGAGGAGGGGAGCAATTATTCCTGATTAATTAGGAAATATGTTTTTGGGCTTGTTATCAGACCTGCAAAACATAAGGACCTACCTTGTTGGTTTTTGTATCTGAATTAATAATTCAGCTTAATTCTCACACATGTAACACACTCATCCTTTATAGTTTGCTTTGTAATGAATCTCATTTTTACACACCCAGTCACTACAATTATTATTATTATTATTATCTTCATCATCATTGTTATTTTATTTCTTACTTGCCTCTACTCATTACTTGAGGCAGGTTAAAACATTGCTAAAATACATACTCAAAATGTATAATCATTTAAAAACACCCCATAGACTACACATATTAAAACACATTTCCATAAAACACATATTAAAATACACAAAACAAAAAAAATCAGACATAGAATGGGAGTTTAATATTCATTATTAAATCTATCTGAGTATGCCTGTGGTCTTAAATTCCAACAGCTGTTCTAACTGTTGGAGCTCTATTATTATTATTATTATTAACTATATTTCTACCCCGCCCTTCTCAACCCCCGGGGGGGGGGGACTCAGGGCGGCATACAAGGCACAATTAGATGCCGACACAGTACACAATATAAAACTACTAATACAACAAGATTAAAAACATCAAAGTTAAACAATTATCACCAATCAAATTAAGTTAAAATTCCATCTATAACAAGTCCACATTCAATCAATAGCGGAAGCCGTATTTTCATGTCCGTCATCATATTAGTCCATTCCAAGTAAAGTGCTGCATTAAGTTACTGTGCAAAGACCTGGTCCCGCAACCATGATTTTACTTTCTTCCAGAAAGCTAGGAGGGATGGGATTGATCGTATTTCGCTTGGAAGTGCATTCCACAGGCAGGGGGCCACAGCCGAGAAGGCCCTGTCTCTCGTCCCCACCAGCCGCAGTTGAGTTACTGGCAGAAGCGAGAGCAGGGCCTCCCCTGATTATCTTAAGTTACGAGGTGGGACGTAGCGGCTGATGCGTTCGGGCAAGTAAGCTGGGCCAGAACCATATAGAGTTTAAAGGTCAAAAGCAGCACTTTGAATTGAGCCCGGAAGTGGACAGGCAGCCAGTGGAGCTGACACAACAGGGGGGTGGTATGCTCCCTGTATGTCGCTCCATTTAGTAACTTGGCTGCCACCCGTTGGACTAGTTGAAGTTTCTGAACCGTTTTCAAAGGCACCTCTACGTAGAGTGCGTTGCAGTAATCTATTCGAGATGTGACAAGAGCGTGGACCACCACCACCAGATCAGACTTCCCAAGATACAGGCGCAGCTGGCGCACAAATCTTAACTGTGCAAAAGCTCCCCTGGCCACCGCTGAAACCTTGGGTTCCGGGCTCTACTGGCAGATTGTTCCACAGTCATGGGACAGCCAATGAAAAGGTCTGCATGATTGCCAATCGTGTTCTGATGGGCTGGAGTATCTGCCTTCCAGAGAACCTAAGTGCTTGGGGCGGATTATGAAACTTGCTCTCATGAAGCACTTCTGGAGCCAGTTCTCTCTACAGTTGTCATTGTTGTAGTATGCTTTCAAGTTGTTCCTGACTCTTCATGGTAAAACCACATCTGCAAACTTGATGGGTTTGCTCTAGCTGTATTCATGCTGCAAAAGATAAATATTCTACAATGCAAGACCTCAAGCAGCTTTTTATTTTTAATGGACTAGATAAATTTGTGTTAATAAAAATACCAACCATGCTAATTCAGGGTTCACAACCAATGGCTTTTAAATGCTTTTCCTTATTTCTGCCTGAACCGTTTACCAGAATTGACTCACAGTGGGACACAGCCATCACATGTGGAAATACAAATTAGGACATCTGCAGCCCCTGAGACATTCAACTGAATATGACCCTATAATATGTCCAAATTCTATGAGAGATAAGTACCACCTAAAATTAGTTCAACAGATTTTTTTCCTAATATTAGAAATAAAAAAACCAGAAATTGTGTATGCCATCTCCTTGAAAACCAAATGAGCTCACACAATGCCATCAGTAAGGCTTGCCTCCTCAAAAACACAGATATATTGTTCTTTAATGGATATTTAATTGTCCTATTATTCTCTCCATATGGTTCTTTTCCTTTGAGCGCAGCAGGAGAACTGATGTATTTTGGGATGCAGATTTCTACTAACTACACCGAGAAGTCAAAATGCAGGAATGATTTACCAGGAATCAGAATAAACAAGAACCGCAATATTCCAAGATGGCCACATTTCCTTTCTTACTTGTGTATCTCAGAATGTAGGCAACTTGCCTTATTTTAATTTTGTTGCAAGTTTCCTGTTTTCTAGATCAAGGAGTCTACTCTCAAAATGGAAAATTGTGCTTTTGTTCTCTTGAGTGATAAAATGACAGTCTAGCTGTACATTGGCTTGAACTAAAGTGTGTGGTTATTTCAAATGTTAGAGGAAAGCAGGCCACTCTTAACAGTGAATGGGAAGGCTTATTAGGGTCATTGTACCCCCTCATCGCCATGAATAAATTTGCATTGAGAGGCTTCGTGGAAATCTCAGTATACTTCAGAAGGTAAAATATTCCATGCCTATTGGAGAGGTTTTGGATATGGAATGAAGGGTCTTCCAAAATAACTAGATAGTCAGAACCAGAAGACACATGTTTATATGAGGTAGAACATCTTCGCCTTCTTTTATTTATATTTAGTAGGTGACAGATCTTTTCTGCAACAAAAAATTGTGGGTGCTGTCTTAGTTACTTCTCTGAAAAATTATAAAAGGGAGCCTCCAATAATCTGAAATTGGCATAATACACAAGGACAAAACATTGATTTTGTGTATTTTTGGGAAGATCCAGTATCAATGTTATTTATAATTGGGACAGAAAGTATTTTAAAATATTTTTTAAAAAATCCCAGAAAGGACCTCTCAAGAGATGAGGAGCCCCTTCCCTCCATTTTTCCAGGTCTTTGATAGAGGGAAAGACTACTCCCATCCCCCTAGCCCAGACTCATTTTTCTCACCCCAGCCCCTACTTTTCCCAAGATACAAGAGTAGCACAGTGTGGAGGACTATGGGTTATATTCTGGAAGCTAGCACATGATGAAAGCTTCTTTCATTGAATTAGATGCCAGAGCACATATTGTCTCTTCATGAGTAAGCCTAAAGACCCCAGATCCTGATCTTAGAGGCTAAGCAGGGTCAACTTTGGTTACTACTTGAATGGGAAACCTCCATAGAATACCTGATTCTATAGCATATATTTCAGAGTAAGACACTGTCAAACCTGAAAGCACGCATATAGACATAAGTCTCATTGACTCTTGCTTGCCTTCTTGGCTCTTGCTTGTTGAGTGATTGCTCCTCACTCAACTTGGTCCCATGTCATGCAGAAGTAGGAGCAGGGAAAAGGTGAGAGAGGGTTGTGGACGGCAATATTCCCAATCTCTTCTGCCCACCTTGATGTCTTGCAATGGGTGGGCACTTGAGTGATCCAAGACAATACCATTGAAGGTTATAGCCTTCTTGATCTTCAACTTAGCTGCCCTGGCACTGGGTCCTTTCTACCCTGTGAGACCTCTTCAAAAACTGCATAGTGTTCAAACACATCTGGCAGCAGAGAGAAAATTGATTAAATTATTTGTTCTGCCTTATGGCAATGAACAACTTAATTCAGCAAATCCCTGTTGTGGGCAATTTTCTACTCCAATAGTTTCTGGTGAAGAGGTACTATCTTCCAATGAGGTTCCACTTCAGAGGCAAATTGAAGAGTTTGTTGTGGTTTATTCTGCCAGTTGGTGCCAATGTACATTAGACTTTCAATTGGCAGAACTTCTGCCAGTTCTAAGCTGTTAGAAAAAAACCCTCTTTAACTATATTTTGTCCAAAGTACCATTATGGTCTTACTTGTGTTGTCATCATGCTGTAACCAGACTGGGTTTCAGATAGTGTATCAGGTGAATGTCTATCTTTAGAGGGCATGTTGACCTTGCAAGGCAGCATCACTTCACTTCTATTTCATATTTTCCTGGTTTGCTTGACATTTATTGCCAGAATGAACAGTGACGTCTGAAATCAACTATCTGTTCATAAGTGGTTAGAGCTGTCCATGGTAATTACTGCATTCAGAGCTGCTTAATGAGCATAGTCCACATTTTCTGAAAGGCAGCATGCAATTCCAGGCATTGCTCCTGTTTTCTTATTCAACCTCAAGTGTCTTGTGAATGTACAAAATCTCTTCAGGTTCATCATTACTCTGAAGTGGCTATGGATTGAGACATGGTGCCACAGTCATCCAAGCTTTCATGTAATCTGTGATACATAGTCCATTGTATATTTTCAGCTTCATTATGTCAAAGGACCTTTACCCAATGACTTTGGTAGATATGCTCTTAGTCAAGGAGCCCAATGGGGACCCACAGTGGTGCAATGGGGACCCACAGGTTGAGAACCACTGAGTTAGAGCTTCCCCAGGAGGTAGCTGTCCAGCCTCTTTTTCAAGATATATAGAGAAAATACTATTTTTGAAGATATCCAGAAGAATACATCTAGAGAAAGAGAACTTTAGGCTCTTTTTGATGTGAGAACAAGACTTTTGCTAAACTGCTCTTACTACCAAGACATTTCTTCTAATGTTCCATTGAAATCTGTCCTTTGGTAACCTAAATACATTAGATTTGGTCCTACTCTTAGGGGCAGCAGAAAACAGGCTTGGTTCCTCCTGGCAGCCCTTTATTTGAAGAGTGCATACATGTCATCCCTCATCCTCTCTTTACCAGGCTGAAGATGTCTAAACCCTTCAACATTTCCTAATATCTTTTATTCTCCATAGCCCTTACAATTTTTGCCTTTCTACATATCCTGCTTTGAGAGAACCACATTCATGACAAATAAATGAATAATGAAATTATTATAGACAATTGAACACCCGGGTGTTAGAAGGTTTCATTTTATTTATTTTCATAATTTATATTCCACCCTTCTCACCCCACAGGGGACTCAGGGTGGATCACAATGCATATATACAGGCAAACATTCAATGCCATAGACATACAACATATATATACAGACAACGAGCTACACAATTGATCGAGAGCTCACCCTGACCTGGGCAGGCCTCAAACTCATGATCTTCTGGTCAGTAGAGATCTTATGCAGCTGACTCCCAGCCAGCTGTGCCACACAATACCAAAAACAAACAAACAACCCACCATCAGTTAGTGAGGAATACAGAAGGGAAACTCTGTGGATTATTTGTTTATCAGTCAGGAAGGACTGTATACTTAAAGCCATCCCTGTCTGAAGTCCTGTTAGCTGGTACAAGAAGTTGGGAGTTTTCATTGTAGACACACACAGTCTAGAATTCCCTCCTATTGGAATCTTAATAGGCCCATTTCAGAATATTCCGTTTGACAGGCTTTTAGTGGCATTGACTGAGAAGTTCTGGTTATTTAAAAACACACCTAGGAATAGTGTGCATTGACCTTATGTTTTGAACTAACTGATTGAGTTATTTTAGTCTATTTTCTAGTTCATATTAAGCTCAGTTACGATAGTTTCATGTCATGTGGTCATGCATCTTCAGTGCTCAGCTAAGCAGTTTGGTAGGGCAAACTTTATTTTAAAACATAGCAAGTGATAGGTGATTAAAGTACTTCCTGTTTCTTTTAGTTTCATAGGAATTGCATCAAATATACTGTTTGTTTTCACTCTCACTCTGGTACATAATAGCTCATCAGTGACATTTGGGGGAGCTAAATCATTATGGGGAGGAAAATTAATTGGATTGACAAAATACAGCTATCTCTTGGGTACTTGTGAGTGAAATATTTATTAAAACCAGGCATAGAAAATAATATTTTAGAAGTTCTGATGCTCATTCACCTTTATTACAGCTGTACCCCCCCCCCCAAGTGAGTGAGAAAGTGAGAGTAGCTTTTAACTTCACTGCAGTCTCTACCAAAGTATTTGACTTCCATATGGGCAATAACCTTTTAAAAGAGTCTTTTACTGGTTGTGTCTGATAAAGCCATTATAGATATCGATGTGCTACCTAGAAAGATGTAAAGAAAATGCATTTAGTCTTTTTAGTAAGCTTTCTTTGTAATTGTTGTTTTTGACATGATCACATATAGATAACACCTTGCTAATGGATGGAAAGGAAGGGACAAAGAGGTTTCCTAGCTGCATTTTCTATTGTTTTTAATGCGATCATAACAATTTTGTGTATGCACATTTAGTAGGAATTCAAGCTGTGTTTCAATTTCATATCCATTTGGAAATGTGGTTTCAAACAAGGCAGCAATACCTTATTACCACTATAACTAACTGCAGAGCACGTATAATTTTCAAAGTACTTTACTGACTTGTATCTTCTTGTTTTCCTGAAATTCCATAAAATAAACCTTTGTCGGCAAAATCCAACAAAGGATAGGTGCAAGATTTTCAAGAGTCATTGTTCCAGAATGGATCCAGTTAGAACACATCCAGATAAATATTTTCCTTGTGCTACATTTAGACATAAAGAATGTATATGCACTCTATGTATATAATGGATGGACTTTTTTCCATGACAGTACAATGTAATTTAAATTACAGTGTATCCTCATTTGTTTATTAATTATTATTCAAATTTGTGAGTCGCCACTCCCGGGTGGCTCGGGGCGACTTACACCAAAATTCAGGATTAAAAATAGAACAAAAACACCATTTGTTGTCTTTGCCAGCATGAGTATTGTTGTAGTCCATTGTTTTGTGTCATTTTTTAAAATAATGCTTACACTGGTAATTTCAAGGTTGGACTTTTGCAATACACTGTATGCATGCAATACAACCTCTGTACCAAGTTGGGAAACTCCAGTTAGTTCAAAACATGGCAGCCAGATTGGTCACAGGAATATCTAGTAGTTAATATATTACACCATTCCACTAGCTGCCTATTAAATTATAGGCAAAGTACAAAGTGTTGGTTATGACCTTTAAAGCCCTACATAAGTTGGGACCAAGTTACTTACAGGATTGTTTTCTCCCATACAATCTGCCCCAGAACTTAGGTCCTCTGGAGGATGTTTACTTCAATCAGCCAGAACCCGACTGGTAACCATCACCAGTGGACCTTTTCATCAGCCGCCCAAGACTGTAGAATGACCTGTTGCAAGAGCAAAATTAAACCTATCTCTTCCTACTAGCCTATCCAATTTAATTATTGTTCTATGTTCTATGTTTTTTAATATATGTATTTTGTGTTCTTTGTTTTCTCTATGTATTTTAACAATATTTGCCCCACCTTGAGCCATAAGGCAAGTAACAAATAAAATTATTTATTAATTAATTAGTTAATTATGACTAGACTGATTTGTATAATTGAGACTGTGCTTTGTAGAAACATCACTGACATGGATTCCTGAGCCTTAGGTAGCAACTTAATGTGCACTAAATAGTTGTGAAAACATGTTTCCTAAGAACTAGCAAGGAGCTAAGTAAAGACTCACTTTTACAAAATTGTGCTGTTATAGATAAAATATTGGTAATATTTTTGATTGTTTGTGCAGGATCACACAATTTTTACACAGGGAAAAGAAATGAAGCTTCGACACCTTATGCAGCTTCCTAACATTCTTAACATTCTGCTAGGCAGACTTTCTTCTAACATTTCGGAAGTTCTGTTTGGCAACTGAAATGCTTGTTGGATAAGAGATTTCCCTAGGCAATTATAGTTTGAGTGTGCACAGTATTACTCTCTTCTAGCACTACCATCTGAATTAGTATAAATGTTAACTGGTAGGCAACAGAACAAAAGAAAATTAAACTAACAATTTGATTCTGTTTTTATTTATTTATTTATTTATTTATTTCTTCGGTTTTATATTCCGCTCCTCCCTGCAGGCTCGGGGCGGATCACAATTACAACATACAATAAAACATACAGTAAAACAGCAGTAAAAACATGGTACATGACCGAGATGGAACAGGTCTATAGTTCATTGCTGGGACAGGCGAGCCAATCGCGTTTGGGTCTAGCCAAACGCTAACCTGAAAAAGGTTGTCTTACATTCCCTTCGAAAGGGAAGGAGTTCAGGGATCGCTCGGATGTGCTCAGGAGCGAGTTCCAAAGTGCTGGAGCCGCAGCAGAAAAAGCTCTCTGTCTAGTACTGGACAGATGGCAGGAGCGGGACGATGGAATCACTAACAAATTTTGCTCTTCCGAGCGCAGTGATCTCGGGGGAACATACGGGGTAAGGCGGTCCCTCAGGTACACAGGCCCCAGACCGTGTAAGGCCTTAAAGGTTAAAACCAACACCTTGAAGGCAATCCGGTACTCAATAGGAAGCCAGTGCAGGTGTCGGAGGATGGGAGTAATGTGCTCTCTCACTGGTGCTCCCACCAGCAGGCGAGCTGCGGCATTCTGCACCAGCTTGAGTTTCCGGATTGTCGACAAGGGAAGGCCAATGTAGAGGGCGTTGCAGTAGTCCAGTCTCGAGATGACCGTCGCTTGGATCACCGTGGCCAGGTCGTCCCTGGACAGGTAGGGGGCCAGTCGCCTAGCCTGCCGTAGGTGAAAAAACGACACCCCGCTGACCATGGAGACCTGGGCCTCCATGGTCAGCTGGGAGTCCAGTTTAACACCCAAGCTCTTAACCAAGGGTGACGGGCTAAGTTGCTCGCCATCCAGGGTAGGCAACCGGCACTCATCCAGCCCAGGGCGACCGGGCCACAAGATCTCCGTCTTCGACGGGTTCACCTTCAGCCGGCTGGCACGCAGCCATCCAGTCACGGCTTCGAGGCATTGATGGAAACAATCGGGTACGGTGTCCGGCCTGCCGTCCATTCTCAGCAGAAGCTGGGTGTCATCCGCGTACTGATAACACTCCAGACCAAAGTCGCGGGCCAGCTGGGCCAAGGGCGCATGTAGATGTTGAATAATAAGGGCGAGAGGATGGCCCCCCTGGGGGGACCCCACAACTTAATGGGAGCCTCCCGGAGACCTCCTCTCCCCTCTCCACACGCTGTCCCCGATCCCGGAGAAAGGAGGCCACCCATTTAAGGGCAGTCCCCCTGACTCCAGTCACGGCTAGGCGGTGGGCTAACAATGCATGATCTACGGTGTCAAACGCTGCTGTCAGATCTAACAGGACAAGCAGGGCTGATCCACCCTGGTCCAGCTGGCGGCGGTTGGTCTGTAATGGCGACAAGCACGGTCTCCGTCCCATGCCCAATACGGAAGCCGGACTGGAAGGGATCAAGTCCAGCTGTGTCTTCTAAGAACCGCTGCAGCTGATCCGCTGCTGCCCTCTCAATTACCTTGCCTAAAAAGGCAAATTAGACACAGGTCGGTAATTGGAGGGAGCCGAAGATCTAAATTCGGCTTCTTCAGCAGCGGTCTTACCATTGCCTCTTTCAAACCCCTGGGAACACTCCTTGCTCAAGGGAGCTGTTGATAATCTTTCCCAGGGGTCTCGTAGCCCCTCCCGGCAAGATCTAACAAGCCAGGAGGGACACGGATCAAGGGAGCAGGTAGTTGGTCTAGCTGCAGTCAGTAACTTATCGACAGCTGCTGCGTCCAGCAGTTGGAAACGGGTGAAGGTGGGCCCGCCGCCGAGTGGCGGCGGGGTCTCGAGCTCGCATACTGTCTCAAAAGTGGCTGGGATATCCTGGTGGAGAGTCGAGATCTTGTCGGCGAAATAATTCTGAAATGCCTCAGCTGTGGGAGCCGAATCCCTATCATTTGGGACAGTCGAAATTGTTGTCAATGACCGAATTATTCTAAAGAGTTGAGCTGGGCGTGAATTGGCTGACTCTATCAAGGAGGAATAATGAACCTTTTGGCCTCCTTGATAGCACGCTCATAAACATCCTTGAATTGTTTATAAGCCGATCTCGACGCTCTGTCACGCGATCCCGCCACACGTCCTCTAACTGTCTCCTCCTCCGTTTCATCGCTCGCAGCTCCTCGGTAAAACCAAGGCGAGCGATTTCTACGAGGTGAGAGAGCGTCTAGGGCGATCTCATCTAAGGCTGTGGAGAGACAGGTATTCCAGCACTCCACTTGCCCCCTCGACTGAGTCGCTGGTGAGTTCCAAATCCCTCAGAGCATTCAGGAACCTAGTGGGTTCCATAAGTCTCTTCGGGCGAACCATAATGGGTTCGGCACCCTTACCGGGTGGAGGGGCCACTCCCAGACGGACTTCCAGGACACTGTGATCCGACCATGGAACCTCTATAATAGAGGTTGGGATCACTTTAATTCCGGCCGCGAAGATCAGATCCAGGGTGTGTCCGGCTTGATGTGTGGGACCGGTCTTACAAAGTGAGAGTCCTAGCATCTCCATGGTGGATACTAGGTCCATGGCTGCTATTGAAGGGGAGGCGGTATCGGCGTGGACATTGAAGTCCCCCAACACAATAAGTTTAGGGAACCTCAATGCCCACTCCGAAACCACCTCCAGCAGCTTAGGCAGACTCTCTGCTGGTGCGTTGGGTGCACGGTACACCAGCAGAAAGGCTACACTCCCACAAGAATCCCACACTAGGCCCGCACACTCAATTCCTGGGATGTTCGCGGTCGGGATCGTCCTGGAATTAAATTTGTCTCGGCTGAGAATAGCTACTCCACCACCCCCCCCCCCCCGTCTCTCTGTCCTAGTCTGGTAGCTAGCCACAAAACCTGGGGATGTCAGCTCGTGCAGAAGGACATCGTCTCCCTCCTGTAGCCATGTTTATGTTAGATGAAGTCAGCTCCATTGATTCCATTGATATTTGCATCCTATTAAAGTGGTTCGTAAATTTGGAGTCTTAATTAGACTTCTTTTGTGAGAGATGGCTATAGTTTAGTGCAGGCGAGCTACTTTTATTAATACAAAACAACCACCTTTCCCATATAGTGCTCTTAGATATTTTAGATCACCCCATCCATCATTCTCTGCTAGCATGGCTATTGCCTTTGTCAAAAGGGGGTGATGATAATTTTAGCAGAGAACATTAAGCTTGTTGAGTCCCCTGAACTGGGGAAGGCTGAAATAAGTTTTCAGAACCAGTGATTTCCAAGCTTGTTATCTAGATACCCTTTGATGGAAAAGTTGGGGAAAGAGCTGGTTTTTCTACAGAATTTCAGAAAAGTTGGATTCTGATCTGTAATTGGAGAAGATACATTGTTTAGTCCCAGAGAATAATGAATTCCAAAATGGATGCATAGATGGACTTTGAGGGGAGGATTTCTTTAAACTCTAGTTCTTGTACATATGTATAAATATGTGTATGCCTCCAAGTCACCTTATGCACTAAATATTTTTCATTTTGAAGCAGATTAATGATATTCACACCCCCACCTCAGCCTTGGTGGTATTAGCCATGCAAACAATGCCTCTGCAAATGTGAAAGCAGATACTTGATAGTAAAAGGAGGGCAGCGATAGATATTGATAGCTGTTATCAGAGAGATAGGAGAAAAACTACTTAGGTAATTAATTAGAGGTACTGAGAAGTCTCGATCTCTGTGGCAACGATAATTACAAATGCACACAGACAAACCAACAAGCACAAATACATGATAAATATTACCCAACAGACTGTCAGAGTAGTTTAGCACTGTTAGCTACAGATGGAAATAGAACTGATAAAGTATCCTTTCAATCCTTTCCCCTTGTCACTAGGATCCATTCTGGGTATATGGAGATTGGTGCCTGTGTTTCTCAGGGAGTTAATGCCTTTGTAAATAGGTTACCTAAAGGATTGCCTTCTCCCATACAATAAGCCCCAAACTCTTAGGTCCTCTGGTGGCAGTTACTCCAACCAGAATCCTGGTGACTGTCACCCAGAGGATCTTTTCATCAGCTACCCCAAGACTGTGGAATGACCTGCCAGAAGAACATCATATAAATGAGCTGTCAGAATTTTAAAACCATCTGCTCTTCCAGCTCTTCCAGCAGACATACCCAGACAGTTTTTAAACATGAATTTTACACATGTATCCTTTGTTTAATCTCTGTTTTGTGTATTTTAATATGTATTTCATAGATATCCATTGTAATATGTATCTTTTATAGAAATACATTTTAATATGCGTATTTGTGGTTTGTTTGGTTTTTTTAAATACAATTTTATGTGTTTTAATTATTATGTAATCCACCTCAAGCCACGAGGAGAGGTGGGTATGAAATAATAATAATAATAATAATAATAAATCATGTAACCCAAAATAAGACTACGGACTGACCAAAGATTTGTTACATCAGAAGAAAATCCACAGTTTTCTTCCAGGTTCTTTCAAAAGTAAATCAAAGAGAAATGAAAAGCAGAAATGTGAAGGGCCATGAAGAGAGAAGAAGAAGAAGATAGATAGATAGATAGATGATAGATAGATAGATAGATAGATAGATAGATAGATAGGAAAAAGAGGGAAGCACACAAACAACAAAAAAAACAAAAAGAAAAGAAAAGTGGTTACAGGATAACACATTTCCAAACAGTAAAAAAACGTTGATGACACCTTCTGTAAGAAAATCAGACAATTATGACATTCTGGAAGAACTTATTCACTTGAGTCCTAGCCAAGCTAGGTACAAGGATACACTGAAATAGAGTACAGTGACGGATGATTATTAGTGACTGAGCATTATTCATTACAAGTTGATAGTATATGGATATTGTAACAGAAATAAAAGTAAAGAAAGCCCTTGCACATCTCTTGGGTTGAAAGCAGATGTTGCTAATGTATATCTGGTTTCTGGGAATAGCCAGGACTCCTTGTCCTCCTGGGCTGCCAGCTCTCCTGAATGAGCTTCTGGCTCTTCTCTTTCTAGGACTGAAACACAGAAGTGCCCCAGTAGGAAGGATCTTGATCTATCCCACCAGCATGTGCTTTATAGACATTATGATGAAGCTCACAAGTTAGGAGAAGAAGACGTCACACACCCCACCTCATCTCCTTGTAATCAAAGAGTGGAAAGTGCTGCCTGCACAGCCATTTGCCAACCAGAGTGATGTTTAAGTTATGTTCATTCTTTTTCTCTGCAAGGATTTATAGGTAAACCAAGCAGAAAGATAGAGACCTGCTAACATATCTATCAGTATACAGTTTCACATCCATATACATATGTTGTTATGCATCATAAGCATAGTAAAGAATGAAACAGAATCCCAGCACTGTTCTCCTGATCAGTCTTCCATAAACACAACTGTATTAACTTTCAAAGCATGGCTGCCTTTCCTTCATAGAGTGGTAGATGACATCAAGCATCCCTAGTCCACAGCCATTGAATACATCTTGTGTTCACCTTTTGCCACTCAGCATGGCTGTTGGAATTTTTTTTTCAAAAATAGGTCTTACATTTTCAATACACTTCTGCATCAAATTGGAAGTCTGGACAACTGGCAGATAAACCTGCCTTCAATAGTCTGTGTTTGCACAAGGCAAAGATATCCAGATTCTTGGGTTTTTCTCCCAACTTTGTGTGGTAGGCACAGAGGCTGAAAATGCAACCACCAGCATGTTCTGCCAAGCTCTTTTTCAGCACTAAGGTAGCATGGCAGAATTATGTCTCACTGAGATTGACGTGCCATGGGGAGATGATAGGTCTGCTGGTTTTTCCAGAACCCCCTTCTCTGTATTTATTACCTTGTTGCTAATACAGTGTAACTTGAAAAAAACAAGCCAACCATCATATATTGGAGGTTATATTGCTATTAAAGCTGTTAACATGTTAACAAGATACAGGGTAAGAGACGGGAACTTCTGAATTGATGGCAGTGGGTTGCTAATGCCAGCAACAAGCTGCTCATTTCTCAGGCTGAGGAAAGGTCATACTCATCACAAGCACTATGGAAAGCTGAAAGAAACCTTGAAGTGATTCTTGATACAGCAGCACTGCTGACTGATGTTGGAGAGCAGCAGAACTGGAGAGAAATGAGGCACCGGGAAGTAATACTTCCTCTTTCTTTTTCTTTTAGCGTTGAAAAGAGAAAGAGATCTAGGCCAGCTTTCTTACCTCTCCATCAACATGCTGGAAACTCTAAACCAAGGAGATATGATATTACCAAAGACATTTCTATCTTGAAGCTTGATATCAGCAACCAGGCAGATGTACCCAAAGACTGTATGAAATGAAGTGGATGTGACATGTAGGGTTTTGTCAGTGCTCCTTAAACATATTACACTCTGATGAGCAATAAGGTGGAGAAGGGATCATTCAGATATTGTATGTTTGTTTTTAATTAATTCCCATGCCATCTTTTCTCCCAGAGTGGGACCCAAGTTGCCTTCCAGAGATAATACATTAAAAACAATGATCATAACATTTAAGAAAACAATAAAATTATTTCATAAAACATTTTTCAATTGTGCTTTTACTTCAATTTTGGGTAGTCAGGGTTGGTCTAGTGTACATGCTTGGGGGGGGGAAACATGGGAAAAAATAATATGAACAGCAGTCATGGTTCTCAGAGGGCAGTGCATGGCTCTGAAGGTTGGCCATTTCATCTGAGTTTTGGTAGAAGCTCTGGCAACTGGAGGTGTGGAGCAGACAGACCTGGGGGTTACTACAGCCTGTGTGTTCCAGGCAGCCCTTGCTATTTGGCTGGGGATGAACTAAAGTTCAGGGGAAGCGTACTACACCATGATAATGGCATCGTAGTGCTACATGGTGTCTTGCACCTTGAGGGGAGGGGGGATGTGTTTGTGTATCCCAAACAACAAACAGGGACAGGGGAGATAGTGAGTAAGCAGTTCAAAATACTCCGTGTGATATGATTTTAGCTTAAATTTATGGTACAATCCAATGTTTCAAAATGTTTCTGAAGGTACTATAGGAAATGAAGCAATCTCCCTTGAAGTGCATTTTACAGACAGCCCAGGTGTTGCAGGAAAGGGAGCTCATGCAATAAGGATTGGTGTTGCATTTTTCTTTATGTACACAGCCAGGAGTTGGAGTAGATGGCCCACATGGTCTCTTCCAACTCTATGATTCTAGTAGTGGTTGAGATCTACTATGCTATACTTTCCAGTTCTGTTTTAACTCAAATGTTGACATCTCAGCTAAAAACCGGATAGCAAAGCTACATTTCTTGTTATAGAATACTATTGAGTAGTCCCCATTTTTCTGTTGAACAGAAAGCGATCTTTTCATTTTGATGAAAGGTACAGCTCTTCAGCTGCAAGGACAATAGGAAGTACTGATAAGAAGCAACCGTTGCCTTCATTCTGTTTCTTGGGCTGATATTGTATGCTGTAACTCTGCCATTGAATCTCCAAAGAGCAGTGCCCTCCCTCTGTAAAAATGGTTTTATTTTCTTGACTTCATGTGACAACAGTTCTAAGGTTCCTGCTGTTTTGCATTAGAGCACTTTGTCAGGAAAAAGCAACTCCTGGGTTCAAGTGCTACCTATTTGCTCTTTTTATCAGATATTTACTTAGAGGGATTTCATTATGCTGAATCTACAGGCTGTGAATAAATTGGCATGCAGGAAATTTATTCCTTTTAGAAGAGAGACTTTCATGCTGCGTAGAACTATTTAATAAAAAAGAAACGTTTATACAAAAAGCAATTACTTCGCTAGTAATTTTTTATGTATTCTCATAGCTGCTATAGTAGATACACTCTATTTGTACTTCAGTATGAGCTTTCTCCCAATTGCTGCTGTAGTCCCTCCAAGTTGTAAGTTTGAATTTTTGATGTCAGTTGTACTTCAGATGAGCAACTGACTTTGAAAACGGATTACTACATGTTGGTAGATTGACTCTAACCCCACATGAAGGTTAAACAGCAGGTTATTGGGAATTGGTGCCATGGAGGAAAAGATAGCACCTTGATCAAGGGTTTGCCAAACCTTGTACCCAGTGCAGTAAATACGTAAGTTCAGCTATTAATACAATTGTTTACATATCATGTTGTTAAGATTACTGCCTCACAAACTGTGAATCCTCACCCTTCATTGGGTCCCTTTAGCTTGATGTTAGGGTCTAGAAAAAATGTCAGTAAATTTTTTAGACATTTACACAAAGATTGTGAAGCGTTTCTAGTGGACTCTGAACAAGATGCTTCAGATGTACTTCATAGAAAGGGAAATTAGCCTGTTTAGCAAGCCTTGCAAATGCTGGCTTGTTATTAGCAATTGTTTGGTTTTTATACTTATTTTATAGACCTATACACCAAGGGTCATGAAAATTTTCTCAGGTTGAAAAGAGTCACAAGTAGAAACATATAAGAAGCCCTGGTATAGATGAGAACTATGAGAACTTTTTCAAGGATTTGTGAAACACATACTGTAAACCCACCATGTGCCTGTTTGTCCCTTTCTGCCTCCCTCCCTCCCCTCTCCTCCTCTCTCTCTCTCTCTCACACACACACAACTTGTGTCTACTTGACACAAGCAGTGAAATATTTTCCCCAATTTTGTGAAAATTAGGGGGAGAATTAGGTGTACGGGACCCCAGTAGTCCACCAATTTTGTGAGAATTAGGAGTACGGGACCCCATCAAAAGTGGGAAAACTGTGAGAAAAAAAACCTGTTGTTTATTTGAACCTGAGAGCACAGCTTTGTACAACATTTAAGTCTTCCAGGCAAATATATGGTTCACTTCTGCTGGAAGTCCTTTCAGCACTGTATTCTAGACCAGCCTCCCCTAGCCCCAGAGAGAGAGAGAGAGAGAGAGAGAGAGAGAGAGAGAGAGAGAGAGAGAGTGGGTGGGCAGGTGGGAGAGATCATCCTAGCTTGAATCCTTGTGACTTTACCTGTTTTTTTAAAGTTAAAACAATAGGCTTCATGGACGCCATTGCTACAGTGAAAATCACTGTTCTGCGAATAATAATAATAATACTTTATTTATATCCCGCTACCATCTCCCCAAGGAAACTTGAAGGGAACTCGAGGCAGCTTACATGAGGCCAAGCTCAACAAATACATCAGTAAAAACAACAAAGCAAGCAAATAAGCACAATACAATATCATACATAACAAATAAGCAATAGCACACAAAAGTTTTAAAAACACTGTGGGCAGGGCAAACTGTAGTAGATTTAAAAAAAATTAATACTGGGTGTGAACAGAAGTGGGGGGTTGAGGGTAATGTGGAGAAATCAATCCAATGGGTAGATAAACTGCTTCTGAGGACATATTACAGAAGTTGGTCAGATCAGGGTATTGTTTCCTTTATTCAGGGAAGGCACACTGGAACAGCCATGTTTTCAAACTCCTCCTAAAGACTGCCAATGTGGGGGCTTGTCTGATATCCTTGGGGAGTGAGTTCCAGAGATGGGGGGCCACCATAGAGAAGGCCCTCTCCCTCGTCCCTACCAATCACGCCTGTGAAGGGGGCGGGAGCAAGAGCAGGGCCTCTCCAGATTAATGAAGAGATTGCGTGGGTTCGTAAACAGAAATGGGGTCACGCAAGTAGGCGGGTCCCAAACCATTCAGGGCTTTGTAGGTAAGAACCTGCACCTTGAATTGGGTCTGGAAAATGAACTGCAAGCAATGGAGCTCCTTAAACAGGAGTAGATGGCTCCCTGTAAGTCGCTCCAGTTAGTAATCTGGCTGCCACCCGTTGGATCAATTGAAATTTTTGAGCCGTCTTCAAGGGCAGCCCCACGTAGAGTGCATTTCAGTAATCCAATATGGAGGTGACTAAGTTATGGATACCACTGTGGCCAGATGGGGTTATCAGAAAACCGGTTTCGAAACACTGCAGTGGCTCTGAGTCCTAACATGTCCTTCATGTAGATTTAATTACACTTCATTTCAGAAGGGGTCACAGTTGGATCTGTTTATCGTATTTTTGTCATCTTGGCAAAACACTCTTTAGAGTTTTGAGGCAATCCCTCTGGGGTCCCATAGCAGATGTTTTCCCTTTATTGTTAACTTGCTTACAGTCTGCCTTTTTTGTGCCCCCTACATTTTCTGTAACTGCATTCCTTATAAAATGCTTTTCTGCTTACCTCAGAATAATCTATAACACAATATTTGCAGTCCTATTTCTGCTTTGCACTGCAAAGTATGATGGGCCATTCTCTAGTAAGAAAAAATTGACTTGAGAAATAGTTATAAAATGCATTGCATGACAAACATCCAAGTGATAAGGTTTGCAATTCTAGGCACAGTAAGCTTGCTGAAGAAAGTAATGCTTGCTCCTGAGTAAAGATGCACAAGATTGTCATGCATGTAGAAAGCATTAAAAAAAGTCTCTGTACGTATAGGCCAGAGCTCAGATTGTTATTTATTTCCCAAAATGATTACATTGTAGTTTATCCATAATATGACAAAGGATTACTTCTTTGTGTCTTTTTTCAAATGATTAAAAAAGCCTTTAAAATACTATACCAATGACCTCAAATCCCTCAAATGTGTCCACAACAGTGCATTCAAAATAAATGTTATTTTTTTGCACAGAAAAAAATGTTATCTTTTGTCACAGCCAGGTTTCGTTGTTATTAATAGTTGGTTTGCTGGGGTTTGCCTCCAGGACCCAGTGTGGATACCAAAATCCATGGATACTCAAGTCCCATTATCTACAGTGGTTTAGCAAAATGGCATCCAAATGCAAGGGTTTGCTTTTTGGATTTTTCTTTTGAATTTTTCAACCCATTGTTTGTTAAATCAGTGGATACTGAATCCATGAGCACAGAAGACTTACTGTACTGGATTTCCTCATGCCAAGTAACATGTTGCAGGTTACATTATTAGTATATCATGTTAATTTCTGAACACTAGAATATGCACACCTAATAAAGAAAACTAAAAATGAAAACAAAGTACCACTGTCTGCATGAGAATAAATAACATTACTCAGTACTGTCTTCCTGTCAGGTTTAATCTGCCCACCTCCTTCCCTCATTCAGCATCTGCCACCACAGGTATGGAATCTGCTGCTTGTCAATCAGTGATGCCTACTGATCCTTCGCTGGACTGGCCACATTGCTGGACTGGCCACATTGTCTGAATGTCTTCCAAAGCAGTTGTTTTACTCTCAACTTAAGAATGGAAAAAGGAATACTGGTTAGATTTAAGCTCATCTTTAAATCTCTTTTGCTGTCCACCAACATTCCATTTTCTTTGACAGCATTGTGTCTGCACAGAGTTGTCCAGTAGTGCTTTCTGGTAAAATCTGTATACCATTCTGAGATTTGTGGTTAATGGGGCACCAGCACTCTTTGGTAGAGAAAGCTAAAGACTTTGTAAAACTACCCCTCCCATGATTCCATAACATTGAACCATGGCCATTATAGTAGTTCAAACTGCACTAATTCTACAGTGTAGATACAATCCTAAATTGGTTATAGGGAACATAAGATCAGCCTCACCATCTACTACTGTGGACACTTCAAAGTGATGGTCATAAAACCTTTCATGGCTTGGGTCCAACTTATCTGCAGATTTCGAATTCTTCAGGGCTTTTATTGATCCCACCATTGTCATGAGTTTGTTTAGTGAGTAGAAATGAAGATACCTTTTTGGTAGCTGCTCCCAGGCTGTGGCACTCTCTCTCATAGGAGGCTGAATTTCACCCCTCTTTTTCCTTCAAGAGCCAAATACTGCACCTTCTTTTTAAAACTAGACTTCTGGTCCTAGTTGCTATGGAAATATTTCTTTCTTTAAAGGAAGGTGTTTTACTTTCTACCCTATTTGCTATGCTGGGGGACACAAAATAGCCCAGGATACACAAATTTCCCCCTTCTGCTATGTGCCATTCATTCTTTAAAACCTATTTTTGACATTATTCTTGATTCATGTTTAAGTTTAGATTTCAGTGCTTTACTACTTTTATTCTCATATTCTCATATCTTCCTAGCAGGATTCCCCACTGTGCAGTCTGGTTATTATTATGTACATGGCAAAGATCATTCGTGGACCCAAAACACACAAGGGATGTAGTTCTCTGAGAGCTATTGCTGGTCTAACATATAAATCAGTACAGTTAACATTGTTACATTACCTTACATATCTTTTTCCATTTAATAATTTGTCTCTTAAATCTGACATTACTATGCAGGGCATAAGGTAATTTTTTTCTATTGATGTTTTTATTATACATCTATAAATTACAGTAATTAGTACTTTCTTGTCCACTGTTCTTTTGTAAAAGAACACAATGACATCAAAACATTCAGGCACAGAAATATATAATTCTGCATTGGTTACCTGTCTTGATTATAGAAACTATTTTGTTTGTTATTGTTCCAAATACTCCATCGAGAACCTGTGTGTGGTTTCGGAGTGCTGAGGGGATTCTTAGTTATAGAAACAATGGCCATTCGAAAGAGTCCTGATGAATCAAACTAGCATTCTGTTCACAAATAAACCAGTCAAAGAAACTAGCTACCTTTGGGAAGTCCACAGGGAGCACATAAGTACTCTGCTCCTGTGCTCCAGGAACTGACATTGAGAGTCATACTGTCTTTGATATCAGAGGGAGTATATAGCCTTCACAGCTAGCAATCCTATTCTCCATGGGTTTTTTTCCTGGTCAGCTTTCAAAATAGTCCAGGTTGGCAACCTTTTCTACATACTGTAGTAGCAAATTCCACAGTTCAACTCTGTGGAGAAATACTTCCTTTTATCTAGCTTCAGCCTGCATCGTTTAGTCTCAGTGGAAAACTCCAAATTATTTGCATACATTTTTTTCCTGTCCACTTTCTCACACTATACATATTTTATACATATGTCCTGTTTCTGCCTACTTACCAATTATCGTCATCATCTAAATATTTAGTGGCATCACTGTACAAGTAAAAGAACAACAAAATGGTTCCCTTCTCTCAGACTTACAACTAATTCAAATATAGCAGTGAAAGAAAAGGGATGGGAACGTGCCATGGAGAAGTAGGGGGTGTTCAGTGACAATCACTTGTTTTTGAGTATGTCTTCCAAGTGTAATGTCTTGGCAGTGGGGCCATAAATGATCCATATGTTCTTCTGCAGTGAGTACATTGATTTACACGTGGAAGGCGGTCCTGGTCAGGATTGGTTTGATGCCCCTTCCTCTTGACATGTTTCTCCCCTTTGTCCTCCATTCGTGTCTCTTTGAATTCTGTAGCACTGTTGGTAACAGCTGATCTCCAGTGAAACCCCTCAAGAGCCGGGGCTTCCCAGTTCTCAGTGTCTATGCCCCAGTTTTAAAAGTTGGCTTTAAGCCCATATTTAAATCTCTTTTCCAGTCTACCAACATCCCATTTTCCATTCTTGAGTTGGGTATATAGTAACTGCTTTGGGAGATGGCGATCAGGCTTTTGGATAACATAATCAGTCCAAGTAAATTGAGGGGATTAAGTCTAGTAGATACTGCTATTTTCTCCCTTAGAGACCAAGGTAGTGGCAGTTGAGATGGAGGGAGGGCCTTTCATCTGCTGCTGGGCCTAGGCATCATATAGCTGTTTCTGCCTCTTCTTCCCTTTCAAAGCCCATGACAGTGGTAGTTGGGCTAAATTGAGGGTTTTCATCTATGTCTGGGCCTAGGTATAATGGAGCTATGCCTGCTGCTTCTTCTTGCCTTCAAAAACTAGGGCAGTGGCAGTTGGGATGGAGGGAGTCTTTCATCTGCTTTTAGCATGACAATGTTTCCTTCTGAGGGAGCTGGTCTAGTCCCTAAATCATGTTGGCTGATCTTTTCTACCCCTTCTGCAAATATACTCATGGAAATTTATTTTTCTCCCTTTTCTAATTATGCCCAGCATGGAATTTGCCTTTTTGCAGAAGCCATGCACAGTGGGTCATCTCTTTCCTGCAAGAAGCCTGAAGGGAATGGCAGATGACATCATTGTCCTTGTTAATCAAAAAGAGAAAATTGAAGCTGGTGCTTTGGCCTTTTTCTGCTACACTGCTATCTGGTATAGGGATGTAACTCCTCAACTATTTCATCCTTGAATGTAATGACAAATAATTAGGGCAGTTTTCTACTCATAGTAAGGCAAAACAATTTCTTTGTACTATGCTCCCTGTATTTGAACATTCTAAAATATTGTGTGTTGTGATTGAGCCTCCAGCTTCTACTGATAGTAGTGATTCAAAAGACTCTGATGGCTCAGCATCTGGGGAGAGTATGGAAATGGGTGGGGCTGTTTGTAACAGGAGTACTGGTGTTTGCAGAAAGAGGCTTACTCATGAGTCAAGTGAGTCAAGTGAAGAGGATCACTTGCAACTCAAGAGAGTCAAGCAAATAATTACAGCACCTACAGATTCTAAGACATTTGAGGGATTCTCTGGGAATTATGGGAGTCAGAGTAAAGAGGACATTTCTACTAAAATGGATTGGACTCAAGTAAGAAAAATTCAGAGGGCTTGTGAGGAGCCCACAAGTTCAGACACCTGGGTAGGATTCGCTGATGATCAGGATTGGCCCTCAGAGTCCCCAGACAATGGGGGGATGTTCTAAGTCTTAACCACAGGTGGAAATCTTGGAGGGTCAGCCAAAGGGCAGCAGCTGCTGGGATAGTAACACCTGAGGATGATGATAGGGTGTCGACCTCATCAAGTGGATCTGACTTGTAGTGAGCTTAAAAGGTGGGCATTTTGGGACTAACCTCTGTGGCTAGCAAGGAGTTGCCTTTGGATCCTAGGACTCTTGCATCTTGTATGCTGTCATCTTGCAGCCTTGTTTCCAGACTGATTCTGCTGCTTCCTGTGGTGGGGTTTGAACTCCACTGGATTGCTCCCCTGTTGGACTGTGGGTTGTGTCTTTGCTTCTACGTCTATCTCCTCTCCTTGACCTTGGCCTGGCTCCTGGATTACATCTCTCTTATGCCCCTTTGGATACCTTCTTGGACAACCCTTTGATGACTTCAATGCTGATGACCTTGGATTGATTCTGACGACGACATCTTCTCTGCTGCCCCCAGTGTGCCTTTCTCTGTTTGTTTTGCTTTGATTTTGCTAAAGAGTTTTGGCGTTTTGAATGCAGGCCTTTTTTCCGTTTGTTTTCATGCCGGTTAAGGCTTCCTTTTGTTAGCGTTTTCACTGACCACTAAGTGCTTTTGTTTTGCAAATACTTATCTCCAGAGACTCTGTGAATATTAAAACAAACTATTTACACTTAAATTGGGTTTGGCTCTCTGAACTGGCGTCTGCTGCGACATTGTGGAATAATTATTATGCAGAAAAAATGTTTTTGCGCAAACCCCCTGTTTTCTGCATATGTAGTAATGTTTTATATGTAGAAAAGATGAAGCAGGTTATCTAGATCCATTTCACGTGGTTTCAGGCCTGGACTTAGGACAGAGCCAGCTTTGGATGCCTTGGTGGACTCCTTGGCTACTGGCCTGTGGGTTCCCTCGGGTCTATATGCTGTTCCCCATGGTGTCCAATGTATACTTGAAACTGCTGGGAGAGGTCATCCAGAGTTTTGGAATGTGATGCAATCTATATGCAAATAACACCCAACTCTATCACTTCTTTCCACCTAATTCCAAGAAAGTGGACCATGCCCAAAACTGATGTCTAGCAGCTATAATGGACTGGATAAGGGCAAACAAATTGAAGTTTAATCCAGACAAGACAGAGATGCTCCTAGTCAGTCATAAGACAGGTCTGGGAATAGGGAGTTAGCCTGTGTTAGATGGGGTCACTCTCCTTCTGAAAACGCAGGTTTGCAATTTGGGGGTACTCCTGGATTTGGTTCTGAACCTGGAGGCCCAGGTATCAGCAATGACCAGGAGTGTTTTTGCACAATTAAAACTTGTGCGCCATTCCTGGAGAAGTCAGATATATGGTGATAGTGGTACTTATTTTTTCATGTCAGGAGTGACTTGAGAAACTGCAGGCCACTTCTGGTGTGAGAGAATTGACCGTCTGCAAGGAGGTTGCTCAGGGGATGCCCGGATGTTTTGATGTTTTACCATCCTTGTGGGAGACTGGTCTCATCCCCCTGCATGCAGAGCTGGAGCTGACAGAGAGAGCTCATCTGTGCTCTCCCCAGATTCAAACTTCCAACCTGTCAGTGTTCAGTCCTGCCAGCACAAGGGTTTAACCCATTGTGCCACCGGGGGCTCCTATAGTGGTACATACCTTGGTTACATCCTGGTTGGACTACTGTAATGTTCTCTATGTGGAGCTGCCTTTGAAAGGTTCTCAGAAATATCAGTTGGCCCAAAGAGCAGCCACCAGACTGCTAACTGGGACTGGCTACAGGGAGCATACAACTCTTCAGTTGCAACACCTCCACTGACTGCCAACACAAATTATTCCCATACACATATTTTGCAAAATAATTCTTCACAATTCTTCATGACGTTGTGAAGCGTTGAATACCAGATAAAAATGGTGCAACATTATTTCTGATTTGTTATTCCTGTGATGGAAAGCCCATTTCAGACTAAAAAATTGATACTTATTAATATTCTTTCTATTCCCTGCTTTCTCGGGGATTGTCAGGTAGGAAATTCAAAGAAAAAAATTGCAAATGAATCAACTGGGCAAAAGAGCAGTCTTAATAGCTTTGTTGCAGAACTGATAAAGATTTCTGGGTTACACTTGTTCACTGATCTTTTGGCAATGCAGGAACTCTAACCTGGGCATTCTCCCACTGCCTTTTTGACTTTCTGTTTCCTCCCTTCTCTTTCTTTGCCTATTTCATGAGGGGAGCCAGAGCTTCTTAATCTTATTCTGACATGTTACAAATATGCTTCCCATACATACATGATCTTGGCTGTCATAATCTAAAGGTGCTGTCCTCATGGCGCAAATGATCTCCCTCTTTTCCCTCCCTCTTACTCTTTCTATCAAAAATGATAGCTTAAAATAGATATACATAACTTTCAAATAGACAGAGTGATATTTATAAAGAAGGTCATTTTTAACAGCTGGTTAACATTGAAAGGTTGGGTTTTAACCTAAGACAATTGCATGGGGCATAGCCTCAGTGTTTTTCATCCTGTGTGTCTTAATTTTTTTGCATATTACTTTTAGCTGGGAAACAGTCAGAACAGTTTTAGCCACTCTGAAAATCTTCCCCCTGGTCACCCATCCATTTAAAGTTACAATGATCTTGGCCCTTTGCTGCACAGAGGAGCATAGAGAAATACAAAAATATCAATATAACAACAATAAAATCATGCTATTGCAATGAAGCAATTACAATACGACCATTGTGAATTTTTAGAGCACAGGTTTTTTTGCACTTTGTTAAACTGTTTGCATATTCATTTACATGCCCTTCACTTTCAATTGACCTTTCTTGGCCTCAATTAAGACCCTTGCATAAACAGCCCGGTGAGCTGCATAGGGCCATGATATTACCTTATTCACTGACTAATCCCTATTTGGGCAGATCTATTTCACAGTGCTCTGGTCTAAAGGATGGGGGTGAGGTGGGGTATGGGGGTGTGGGGTGTGAGAATAGTTGTTACCTAGAGTTACATTCTGTGCCACTTTTGTGTTGTATGAAAAAGCAAAATTGCATGAAAGTGGGAAGTCATAAAAGAAGTACTCAGAGCACTTCCTTCTGGATTGCCAGTCTTGACATGAGAACCCCCTCTATGACTCAACCATCTTTCCTATTGTTGTTCTGGTAGTGGTGTTTATGTGGAATTTCTTTTCCTGTAGTTAGAATCCACTGTCCTGTTTCTTAGTCTCTGGAGCAGCAGAAAACAAGCGTGTCCCTCCTCAATATAACATCCTTTTAATTATTTAAACATGGCTAAAATGTCCCCTCTTAGCCTTCCCATCTCCAAGCTAAATGTACAGCTTCCTAATAGGGCTTGGCTTCCAGACCTTTTACCATTTGAGTGTCAAACTGCTTTAATTCTACAATGGAGATGCACTCAGAGAGTATGATTTGCACAAGTAGTATTTATTATTCATTCATTTTTGTTTATTGAAACTGTATTCTACTTTTCTTCCCAAACTGGGACATGAAAGCAGCTCAGATTAAAAACACAGATACAGTGAAAACGAAAAGGAAAAAGCTCCCATTTACAGCGCCTTCCCCAGTATCCAGCCAATTGTTCAGAGTAGAGGGCTAATTAAGACAGAACCAGCCCAGTATGTCTCCTTTGTCAGAGAGTTCCAGAATCTGAGAGAGACCACTGAGAAGTCCCTTGGTGGATAACCATAGTGAAAAAATGACCACCTAACTGTCCACAAGTGTTCTCATGCCCAACTGCTGGGAAGACTTGGAAAGTATCCATGTGACAAGGACTTAGGAGGTCATGTGATGCCATAGTTCATACCTCCTTCCCCTTTTCTGCTTGGTGTCTACCAAAGTCAGCCAATGTTTCTGGGCTTCTGAAACCAGATGTCTCATCTAATGTGTTATTAAAGTTTTATAAAGCTTTGCAGAAGGAAAACAGTTCATCTCTATCACACCCCCTGTATGTGTGTGTGTGTTAGAGAGAGAGAGAGAGAATGAAAGAGAGAGAGAATGAGAGAGAGAGAGAGAGAGAATGAAAGAGAGAGGGGGGGGGAGAGAGATTGCATGGTGACTGCCAGCAATATGTGTGCTGAGTGTGTGCGACTGTTTTGTTGATTGCTCCTTTTGCTCTCAAGGAGATTAAGCTATTTTTAGACCAAACTATTGGTATGAAGCCAGCAGAAACGTTACATCTTTTAGATTTATGAAAGTTGCTGGGCAGATCTCAACACTCCCATAGAGCTGCATTTATTTGTGCTTCCCTCAACCTTTCTTTAATATATTTTATCTGTGTTCTGGTTTGTGTAAGAACCCCTCAACATTGTTAGAAGCCCTACTATGGACTGGGGTTTGTCAGTAATCTCATTCGACTTTGGGTGGCTATGCTGTTTTTTTTTTTAAAAAAAGTAATTTATTTTCTAATTATTCCTTGTCTAGAACACCCACGCATTGCTGAAGTGTCGCTATTTAAAATATTTATCTCTCTGCACTACGTGATCTGCTTAAAGGCCATAGCAGAGCAGTGAAATAAGAGCACTCATTCTCAATGCAAGCGTGTTACTTTGACTTGTCTTGGGCTGTTTTTACATCTCCCTGTAAATACATTTATTTTTATTGTGATGTTTTGGGGCTTGTGGCATCTGGGAAAGCTGGAGCTATTATGCTGTTTATAAGTTACATGTGAAATGAAGATAAACAAGTGAAATACCCTCCTGGAGAAATCCATCTTTTTGCTTCTCCCGCATATGATGAACATGCATTTGTTTGTGTGTGGAGCTGTGTGTGTTTCTGTTGCTTGCATTCCCATTTCCTTTGCACTGCCATCAGCACATGTGCTATTCATTTGAGATTCCAGTTCAGCTCTCCCCCGCTGGAAGATCTTGATGCCCTTTACAAACATTAATGAAGTTAGCCTTGCAGCATTTATCCTCTGGAATAGACAAGGGTAGTTAGCCTCACTTCCATACCCTGGGAAAATGGCTTGTGCAGGACTGCGTGGTGACCTTGATTTGGAAACAAGTTTTCCTTATGTCCCCTTATCATCTTTCCTAATACCTCCCTAGCTTTTTCCCATTCTGGCAGGGCTCCAACCTTTCCGTAAAGCAAGATGAGGTAGTCTCATAACGCAAAAGTTTGCTAAGGTAGTACAATTTCCATAATTAGAGCCTCTGAGAAATGTGCCATTCTTTAAAAATAAAAGGATTTTAGAGGGGAGGGGTCCCCTCATGTTTCAGAAAATCTCAGAGTCCCCCTCTCTTTTGTGTGTACCCAGGTGTCCCAATACTGTACTCTCCAACAGTACCAATTTAGCAAGGGCTGTAATGATTTCTGTTGTCCCACTTTTCCCATCAGCTTTCAAAATACTCAAGTTTCTTTCTTCTCTTCCACTTTCTCCATTTATACCCAGCTTTTTTGAGATGCTGAAAACTGAGTTCAAAATGTAAACATAGGAATTCATCCCACGGGATAAGTGTTTGGAAGCGTTGTTTTCCCCTTAGTCTTCACAACACCCCGTTTTGAAATTAAACAGATATTTTTCCTTACCCATCACACGGTTTCCCTCTTTCCACTTTCTTTTCTAATTATCTGTTTGTCTTCTCATCAGATAGGAAACATATTTCTTCTCCCACTATCTCCTCCCCCATTTTTTCGGATATTACAATCTCTCTTTATAAGTACAGATAGTTCTGAATTCAAAAGGTATTTGTTTTATGTTTTAAAAGAGATATAAATTGCCATTCCTTTCTCCTCAGTCCCAAAATGGTAATGGTGGAAGAAAGGAATCAATACTGTCCATCTCAGCTCATCCCTCCAAGATGATGTCATTGTTATGTTTACAAGCAGGCAAGGAGGAATTCCCATCACACATTAAATTGGGCATTTTACATATCTCTACACAGGGAATTGAAAAAAATGTCAATTGCCAATCAACTTTGGAAGCATAAGAAAAGAACACACTTCAAAAATAGCAAAATACCTGGAACCCATATTACGAGCTTGTGTCATGTGATGGGCTCCATCGGTAACCGTTTCTTAAATGTGCCGAAATGCTGATTTTATTGCATGTGATGAAGTCCATAGTTTGCACTCAGTTGTGGTAATTGAGCAGTGAGGAGAGGTGATGAGGGAACAGTATCTTGCCCTTCCCAGTAGGCTCAGGCAAATGCAAACTGCTGTAGTCTCTTCTGACTTGTGTGTTCTTCTTCATTCATCCATTTTTGGCATTGAAACAATATTCTGATGTTTGTTGCTTAATCACATGTGTTCTAGTTTTCATCAGTGTAAGGTTAGAGGGTATCTAGTAGACTAATGACATTGGAAAGAGTGTTCTGCAATGTGAACGCTCTGTGTTTGCCTTAGGAAAATTGCTAGCCTTAAATGTCCTATCTGAATAATGCCTTCAAGGCCTTTACGTTTCCGATCTCTAATAGAGTTATAATGTATGTTGAACGACTGTTAAGAATTTTTGGGAGGGATCTTTAAGATGCTTCCATGGTAGAAATCCAACTCTAAATAAACATGGAAAGGAAAATTAAAGTAAAAACAAGTTATTTCCAGTTTTCCAAATTGACAGATTCAATAATTGTCTTTCTCCTGAAACTTTCTCCATTATTTATATTCCCTTTTGCCTCTCACTGATACCTTTCCCAATCAGTTTTTATAGCTCATTGAGTCTGAGAGTTTTATGCTGAATTTTAAAATATCTTCTCTTTCCCACATCTCTGAAGTACTAATCTCCCAGGCTGAGGGATGCTGGGACAAAGAGGAGTCCTCGGAGTGGAACTCTGTAAAATTAGCTTTTGCGGTATTAGTGTTTGCACAGTTATAGACTGACGACCAGCATTTCACTGGATTGATTGGCAGCACACTTCTCTTCTCAGCAGGAGAGGCTTGTGGTTGGCATCTCCCCTTCTACTACAGCCAGCTCTATTATCTTAGAAGCATGCAGGGAGCAATGTTCATCATATTTTGTAAAATGATCTCTATAGTGTTGTGTGGTTTTGCTTTTTCTTTGTATTACAAAAATATTTGGACACCTGGTTTTTAAGGACTGTGATACATTGGATCTATTACCATACAGAAAATAAATGCTTGTGGAAACAATTCATGCTTGTGGAGCACTGAATCCCGTTATGTGAAGTTATAAAGAAAATATGAATGCACTAGAACCCTCCAGTTTGGCAGCAGGAGAATTATATTAGACTGCAGCCCCCAGACAAAGTTCTGTCTTTCATAAGGTCTGAAATCTTTCCTGTCTACTGTGGTGTAATGGTTTAATCATTGAACTATGATAGGAGACCATTGACCAAATCCACTTTTAGGCATGGAAGTCAAGTGAGTGAACTTGGCCAAGTTGTAAGGAGCTCCATTGGCTGCCGTTTATTTTCTGGTCCCAATTCAAGGTACAGGTCATCACCTATAAAGCCCTTAACTGTTTGGGACCCGCCTACCTTTGTGACTGCATCTCCCTCCATGAACCCGCCCGATCCCTCCGATCCTCGGGGGAGGCTCTCCTTTCTCCCCTACCATTATCTCAGTCCCGCCTTGTGGGAACAAGGGAGAGAACCTTTTCCGCAGTGGCCCACCGTTTATGGAACACATTGCCTGGTGAGATTAGGCGAGCCCCCACTTTAGAAACTTTGAAGAAGAATCTGAAAATATGGCTCTTCCGCTGTGCTTTTGGAGATTAGCCATATAATCTCATATCGCCAGTAACTCTCAATATTTGCTTTTAGTGTACACCTCCTCCCTGTACAAATATGTCCCTTTTTTGACCCCATCTCGGAAGAGTTCCTCCCTCACAAATAAACTGCTCCACTGCTATCTTATCCCCTGTTTTTACCTTTAGTGTTTTATTCTATTCATGCAGCCCGCTCACTGTTCTGTGTTATGAATGATTTCATTCACACATTTTTATATTGGTTGTATTATTCTTATAGTTTGTGTTTTATGTAATTGGTTTATTGTTGTTGTTTATGTTCGGATTTTATTTACTATATTGTGTTGTTGGGCTTGGCCTCATGTAAGCCACCCTGAGTCCCCTGTTGGGGAGATGGTGGCAGAGTATAAATAAAGATTATTATTATTATTTTCTGCCAGCCTCAGCAGATGGCAGTGACATACACCTCTGAACAAATCTTGCCAAGAAAATATACATAAATGACTTGAAGTCCCATAACACAATAAAAGAAAAGGCTAGTGTGGTGGCACAGTCTGGACATTGGACTACCACTCTGGAGACCAGGGTTTGAATCCTTGCTTATCCATGGAAACCCAATCAGCCTTTTTACTGCATAGAAAAGATATGATCACAGAAATATTCATTTTAGCACAGAAAATTCTTTTTTCAAAATAAATCATGTCAGAATTTTAAACTGAATAAATACTCAATCATAGAAAGGTTTTGCACAGAAAGTAATATTTCTGTGTGGACATACTATTTCCTCACACTAAAGCCTGTTTTCTGAACAGAAGGTACTGATTTCTGCACAAAACAACCACATGTGAATTCGGTGCAGACGAAACTGCAAATAATCTTTGAAAACACTAGCTTTCAGATATCCTCTTGAAGCAAAAGGAAAAATGCTGAAATTACTTGTTGTTACCTTCAAGAAGTAACTTAATGAAGAATTATGTCCTTACTTCATAATTGGTAAGTCTTGAACTGAGGACTTCAGTCTCTTAGGCATATGCTGCTCCAGTTCTCTCTCTGAAAATAGCCTGACACTGAAATTGTCTATTCACCATTCTGCTGCTATAGTACACTAGCAAACAAGTTGATAGACCTCTTTCTGCAGTGAGATACAGTAGTAACAGCATCTCTTTGATATCTACCTGCTTAGTAATAATAATTATTCCCAAAACCCATTGTTTCTTTGACAGCCTTAGGAATTAAATCATTACTTTGTGCCTTTATGTCTTCTACCTTTGTTAAACTATATTTTCTATTTAGTGAACTTTGCTTTTGTTGGAATTCTCCAAGATTTGGTGAAAAGCTATATGACTTTTGCAAGATGATATTCTAATGGATTACGTTTCTGTTTAAAAGGCCAGATACAAAGGTCCTGCAGTGCTTTATCTGAAAAAAACATGTTTTAAGAACAGTAAGTCTGCCAGCAAAGCTCTAATTTGAAGCTTCTCTCCTGTTGAACTTAATTCCGTTATGATCTAAATCTTAAGAAGTAGCAGATTGCTTGGATTAAGCATCTTGCTCTAACAGGAGCATATGATCATTGAAATTCAGAATTCAGTGTCAGCATTGAAGAATGGACTCTACAACCAGATGGGTTAAAGAGACATTTTGGCAAAACACACTCGTCACCTCATTTCATTGCTAGGCCAGGTGGCTTCATAAACTTCCTTTCTTGATCTCAGTCTTGGGTGCATTGAGAGCAAAGTTTCAAACAGTATGTGAATAGTCTGAACTTCATATGCTCTTAATCCCAAAACATTTTCTTGTTTATTCCTTTCTTACCCTCTGCTTTCTCTAGTAATTCCTTGGATTATGTGGCAGCTGAATCAATCTTTTCTCTTTAGATTAAATTTTTGGAAGTCTTGTTGTTGTTCTTCTCCATAGCCTTGGCTAACCTCATCTGTTTGTTATATGTGAACTTGTACTTAAACCACTGAAAGACTAGTTTAAATTTGATTCTCTTCCTGATTCACTACAATTCTTTTCTCTTTTTTGTCTCATTCATCCTCATGCTCAATACACTTAGTGTCTCTTCTCTAATTCTCCATTCATATTTACACAGCCTCTTCTAAATATACTTTCCCTATCTCATCCTATCTGCACCACATCTTTCTTTCATATATTTCCTCATTTCTTTACTGAAAGGGATACTAACATGACTTCTCATGGGCTAACCCAGGAAAACTGGTTGCATATCTTTTTCTATTGGAGCTACCCACACAACGCTTTCCTCCCCGTGGAGGGTGAGCACCTTTCAAATCAAATCAAAAACTTTATAACGGTCACAGACCAGCACAAAGCGGGCACAAGTGCCCTAAGAGGAGAAGGACAACTCCCCAGTAAACAGTTATTTAAAATCAGACTAGAAATCAATATAGAAATATATTTTAAGAGACAGGATATTGTTCCCTTTCGGTACTTTGCTTCCACTTTGGGAGAACAGTAGGCAGGGCCTGCCATCCGTTGTGTGATGGTGTACGACAGGCCCCATCAAAGCCATGCATGAAGGTGGCAAAAAAAGCATTTTTTGCCCTGTGTGAAGAGGTCCTTGGATAATTTGCTCTTATTTGTTTGAATTTAGTCTGCCTTGTTCTACTCTTTTTATGTTTATGATTTGTTTTGTGTTTTTTTTGCTTTTGATGTCATAGGTTATGCAATTTCCTGTTTTGTTTTTTAATCCCATACTTTTCTGATTCCTATCATATCTTTCTCACTGTTCCAAAGTCTTTCCCTCCTTTTTATTTATTTATTTATTTGTTTGTTCAATTTTGTATTCCGTTCCTCCCTGCAGGCTCGGGGCGGTTCACATAACATACATAAAACAACAATGTGCATAAAATATTAAAATGACATAAAATTCATATAAAAACAGTGGTCAGGCAGGCAGATTAAATTTCTGGGATTCAATTAAAAGCAAGTCTAAAAAGTGGTCTTGCATGCCCTCCGGAAGGGAATAAGATCTGTAATCGCACGGACATCATCTGGAAGTGCGTTCCACAATACAGGGGCCGCTGCTGAAAAGGCTTGTTGCCTTGTTATGGACAGGTGACAAGAGCGGACTGATGGAACAGTTAGCAGGTTTTGCTCCTCTGAGAGTAGTGATCTCAGGGGAACATACGGGGTAAGGCGGTCCCTCAGGTACACAGGCCCTAGACCGTGCAAGGCCTTAAAGTTTAGAACCAGCACCTTGAAGACAATTCGGTACTCAATTGGTAGCCAGTGCAATTGCCGTAGGATGGGAGTAATATGCTCCCTCACCGGTGCTCCTACCAGTAAGTGAGCGGCAGCATTTTGCACTAGCTTGAGTTTCCGGATTGTCGACAAGAGAAGGCCAACATAGAGGGTGTTACAGTAGTCTAGTCTCGAGATGACCGTCGCTTGGATCACTGTGGCCAGGTCGTCCCTGGACAGGTAGGGTGCCAGTCGCCTAGCCTGTCGTAGATGGAAAAATGATGTTTTGCTGACCATGGAGACCTGGGTCTCCATGGACAGCAATGGGTCCAGCTGGACCCCCAAAGTTTTTACCAAAGGTGACGGGCTTAGCTGCTCGCCATCCAGGGTAGGCAACCGGCACTCCTCCAGTCCAGGGCGACCGGGCCACAGAATCTCCGTCTTCGATGGATTCACCTTCAGCCGGCTGGAACGCAGCCAACCAGTCACGGCTTCAAGGCATTGATGGAAACAATCGGGTACGGTGTCCGGCCTGCCATACATTCTCAGCACCAGCTGGGTGTCATCAGTGTACTGATAACACGCCAGACCAAAATCGCGAACCAGCTGGGCCAGCGGACGCATATAGATGTTGAATAATAAAGGGGAAAGGATAGCTCCCTGGGGGACCCCACAACTTAATGGGAGTTTCCCAGAGACCTCCTCCCCCCCCTCTCCACACATTGTCCCCGGTCTTGGAGGAAGGAAGCCACCCATTTAAGGGCAGTCCCCTTAACTCCCGTCATGGCCAAACGGTGGGTGAGTAATATGTGATCTACCGTATCAAACACTGCCATGAGATCTAACAACACGAGCAGGGCTGATCCGCCATGGTCCAGCTGGCAGCAAAGTTGGTCTGTAATGGCGACAAGCACGGTCTCCGTCCCATGCCCAATACGGAAGCCGGACTGGAAGGGATCAAGTCCAGCTGTGTCAACTAAGAACTGCTGCAGCTGATCCGCTGCTGCCCTGATGGCATCCTGTGTGCTTCTTTCCCAAAATAAATATCTTGTTTTACCCTCTTGGCTTATTGCTTTGTTTGTTGTCACTATTTCACTTTGTTTTGCTTACTGCCACATCATAATTCTTTCTTTCAGGGCCCATATTATGGGCCCTCTCACACTTTTACTGAAGGCATCCAAATGACACCTCTAGTAAAAGAGGCTTAATTTAAGGTAAAGCAGGAAAACCCTGCTTTATCCTAAATTAATTTGATAGCCCGTTAAACCCATGGCTTTGTGAAAAACCCAGCTCTAATGGGCTATGGGCCCTGTGTGGACTGGCCCACAGGTAGTTCTGTCCATACACCTATCTCACACCTTCTGGGCTCCTGGAGCCCAGAGATGCAAGATATCCCCCACCCCTTCCAAAGTCCCCCTTCCCAAAGCCTTAGAAGTAAAAAAGAAACTCACCAGGAGCCATTAGACCACTGTTTTCCTGCCAAATAGAACATAACAATGATGTATGAAATGAGGGGGGGTTGCTCCTGGCTCCCCCTGGCTTTTTGTGTGCATCATTGGTATTTTTCATCAGGCAGGAAGACCTGTCTAATGGCTCCCGGTGAGTTTTCTTTTTATTTTTAAGGCTTTTTTTAAGGATGGCCAGGCGGACAAAGCCCATTTTCCCCCTGCCTTTGTGGACTTAAAATCCCTTTGGAGCAGGTTCCCTAAAGTGGGTTTAATGTATATGTGGAACCAGCCTCACTGTCTTCTACCCCTAAAGTGTGTGATATCTCCATATTTGTACTCAGTGATGATAGCTTGCTATTTTATCTTCATAGTAGTTTTGTAATTCTGATAGTACTTGACCTTTCCGCTCTTTTCAGATGGATACACTTTTTCTTTGTACACTTTATATCATCTCTTTTCTTTGCAGGGATAGGAAGAGGAGACCATCTTTTAAAAATAAAGAACCAATTAAAAATCTGTAAGCAAAATTTTTACCACATCCAACCAAGAAATACTTGTTAACTATCTCCCATAGGGAAACAGTTTCCTAGACACACAGTCTAGCTACTCAGTTCCAAATGTCCTGCCTGTGCAGTTGCTTCTCAATCCTTGTAAACATATTACACATTCTTTCTATCACAGTATTCTTTGGACACTGCTTCTTCCCACATGTCTCTTTCTTGTGACTTGGATCCTTCAGCTTGGAGAGGGTGCTGCTGAGATCATGTTATTCCTATGTTTTGTTCTCTTCGTGGGTTCTGTCCTTTTATTGTGTATTTAATTTAGCTCTTTTATATTAAATTGCAAATGCCTTCATTCTGTTGTTTTCACTTTATTATTTTATCCTCTCTTTCCTCTATGCTGCTTGATATCCCCTTTCATTCACTGATACTGTTTCTACTATAAAACAAATGTTGCATTTTCTCATCTCCTGTTTCCATATAAGCTACCCGTTCCTTCTATGTTGCCTCTCTTGTTCCCCTCGTTTATTTAGCTTTATTTAGCTTGTATGCCTGAGGACAGGACCAGCTTTATGTAAATCATCTGGTTTTTGTAAATACTTAATGTGACAAAAGATTAGTGGTACAAGTAGATGGATCAGCTTTGTCAGTATGTGCAGGAATATTCTGTAATAGCCACCTTTGTCAAGAAAAACACAACTACCACATTTATATCTTCTAGGATGCAGGGTTTATTTTCCATTACAAAAATAGGGGAGGGGGACAAACAATATTTTAAACATTTAATCTTGAACACCCTGCAAAAAGTCCCTGTTTTTATGAAGGATATGATGGATGAAAATTGCATGTTCATTTGCAGGGAATGAGAATCTCCAGATGCCGGAGCTTCAGAATTCTAATCCATGTCAGAAAAAGCTTCCGTTCAGACATGACATATAAAACATTTTATATTGTATTGTCACATGGAATGCAGACAGAATGAGAACTAAAAATGATTTGACTGAAGATAGCATTGTAATGGAGGTGGCTTGGAGAAAACTGAAGGAGAATTATGCCAGTACCTAGTCTTGGTCTTCCTGTGTCAGCGTTAATTTTATTGCCATTCTTATAGTTTTGCAAATGAGACATGTGGTTTCAGTTTGATTTTGTCTTCTCTGGTATTTACAGCCTGCCTTTGTCCCGGAGCTGTACTCTTTAGCTGCCACATTAATAGAATTACTCTTTGGAAAAAATGGCATGGCCTTCCAGAGATGCACTGATACCTGATCCAATTAGGAATGTTAAATCTCAGTGCAGCTGACAAAACTTGGATTTCTTTTGTGAGAGTATAAAACCAAAGATATTGGCTTAAACCTTGATCTGAAGGGCTTTGATCTTAAGTTGTAAAAGACTCTGCACAAGATGTGCACATTGATACTCAGAAGTCTTCTCCTGTATTGAAGACAAGATGCAAAACATATTCAATCTGAGACCTACCTGACATAAGCCATTGGGCCCAATCCTTTGTACATTGGCCAGTTCTCCCATTAGGTAGGGAAGCTTTTTCTAATGTAATAATAATAAACTTTATACCACACCACCATCTCCCCGAAGGGACTCGGGGCGGCTTACATGAGGACAAGCCCGTCAAATAGAAATACAAAATACAACAATGCATCAACAAAACAAGCAAGCAAAAAACAATATACGCGTACATAAGTAATATAACTTAACAAAAACCAAGAACACATAAGAAATTTAAAAACACTATGGCAAGGCCAAATGTAATAAATTACAAATTTTAAAAAACAATGGGTGTGTACAGAGTAGGGCATATCTAGAATGTAGGGAGATCAATCCAATGGGTAGATAAAGTGCTTCTGAGGACATTTTGTAGGGAATTGGTCAGAGCAGGGCATTGTTTCCTTTATTCAGGGAAGGCACATTAGAACAGCCACATTTTCAGGCTCCTCCTAAAGACTGCCAATGTGGGGGCTTGTCTGATACCCTTGGGGAGTGCATTCCAGAGTCGGGGGGGCACCAGAGAGAAGGCCCTCTCCCTCGTCCCCGCCAATCGCACCTGCAAAGGGGGTGGGAGTGAGAGCAGGGCCTCTCCAGATGATCGAAGAGATCATGTGGGTTCGCAAACAGAAATGCGGTCACGCAGGTAGGCGAGTCTCAAACCGTTCAGAGCTTTGTAGGTAAGAATCTGCACCTCATTTCTAGTACTGCCAACATTAGTCTTCGCTCATGGCAATGTGTTTTCTTCTTTACTACTGTCTTCCTTTTTCAGTCTGGACTTTGTTGTATCTGATTGGAAATCATAAGTAACAAACTGGCTTTTAATCCCTGCTTTGATGGCTGGGTGCTTGATTCTTTTTTTCTTTTCTTTTGCTTCTCCCCTATGGATTGTCTTTTGTATATTCTCTCATTTTCTCTGTTTTCTTCCTTGGACCATATTGCATATCTTTCATAGTTATTTTCCAGCCAAGAGCCAAGCCTTAAATGCCTCTCACACAGAAAGGGGGGGAAAGCAAACTCATAGGAAGTAGATGCACTTTTGAGTGTTCTCAAATAATTCCAAACTGTGTCAAAACCCTTTAGCTTTAAGGCTCCACTAAGGACACAACATTTAACTCAGTGGTTCTGATTACTGTGTTGGGTTAATTAGTTAAAAAAACAATTAAGTTACTGAAAAATGTCCCTCTGATTTAATCAATATAGTTGTTGATTTTTTTAAAAAAAAAAAGATTATAGTACAAATGCATAGAAAATTAGCCTTCTAAGTATTGACTTTCTTTATTTGATTTATATTCTATGTTTCTCCTAGGGTACTTAAATTAATTGTACTATTAAAAACAAATTAATAATACCATTTAATTTATTATGAGTACAATTTAAAAGGTTGTACTCACAATAAATAAAAATAAAATACTAAAAGCAGAAGCAGTGTGGGATAATGGTTTGAGTGTGCAACTAGGATTCTGGGACACTGGGGTTAAATGTTTCATGAAGCCATGGATGTTCATGCTGAGACCTTTAGTTAGTCACACTCTCTCAAGAAGATAATGGCATATCTTGCCAATATTATCCTGGAATAGGTCACCATCACTAGGACAAGGCTTGAATGCACACAACAACTTCTTTTTGAGAGCCAGTGGGTTATGGTTGTTTCAGTGTTGGACAAATGAATTGGGAAACCAGCAATGGAAACCCATTGTGTGACAGATAGCTGACACTCTCTTTGTTTAAGGAGAAGACAATGGAAAACCTCTTTTTGGGTGGGTGATGCAACATCTAAGAAGAAAATATTCTTTTCACCTTTCAGAATAGATGTAGTATTTTTCTGCAAATGTATGCAGCTTCAATTGTGTAATCTATTAAAACTTGTACAATTAAATAATCAAAAAAGTTTCTTTTACTTAATTGAGAACATTTATAAACTGCTTTTCATTTTTAAAATATCCAAATTAGTTTGCAATATTACAGGAAATGTTGGAGGCCCAGGGTACCCAAAAACTTCAATTAAAATCACTAAGACTGCTATGGGAACTAATTGGTTTAGTAATCTGGAAAATGCCTGGCCAAACAAATAGGTGACAGCCCTACTTACAACTAGAAGAAGAGAAATGAGACACTGGATATAAACAAGTTCTTCTTAATTTTATTCATTTGTCTGAAATCTGTTCTAGTCAATTGCGAGATGGTAGTAACTGACTAATAGATGCTCAGTGACCCAGGCAAGATAATTAGAGCTTTCTGTCTAGCTCTTCTTTTTCCTTTCCACAGCAGGAAAGCTAGTGGCAATCACAGCAAAATGGACTAAGAATAGACCATTTTGTGTCAATTGAAAACCACGAGCGCTTCCAGACAGCACTTAATCATGGATTTTAGTGTGAAGCAAAAAATCCCAGGACTTCAGGAGAGGTCCACATACAGACCTGTTGGTTCCAAGATTTAAAGGCTCCCAAGAGGGCCGCCGAAGGAAAATGCCAGGTTAAAAAAAACACCAAAAAAACCTTGCAGGATGTGGGTATGCAGAGATTCGGTTATATGGATAACCGGAAAAGTTCAGTTTGTTTGCCTTCCAGACGTTTCATGAACTATCTGCCACACAAACAAACCTAATGTATGGACCATACAAACCTAATGTATGGTCATACTTAGGCAGTATGACCACTACTGCCTAAGTCAGCAGTACACAAACAGGAACACACACTTCTAAGCCAGGAACAGAACTATTTTGTTATCTACTATTTTTACAGCCTGGCTGTCTGGCCATCCGTCTAGACCAGGGGTGTTCATTAGGTAGATCGTGATCTACTGATAGATCTCGAAGGGCATCCAGGTAGATCGCAGGCAGATCGCAGGCACAGTGTGTATGGCTCCCATGCCATTTGTGAGGAATGCTCAGGGGCTTATTATACTCACATTTAGTTGAATTCAGTCTTAAAATGTATTCTATGGCTCTCACTGAAATAAATTTCCTAATATTTTGCTTTTATGGCTCTCTGAGTAGTGGGTAGGTAGATCTTTGGCTCTCTGAGTAGTGAGTAGGTAGATCTTTGGGACTTGTTTGTTTTATAAGTAGCTCGCATGCTGGAAAAGTGTGAGCACCCCTGGTCTAGACAGATTTGGTTGTGTACTTGTGGCATCCAACAACAGGGTCCTGTTTCTGGGTTATACATGGCTTTTCCTATTAGTCACGTACATGACCTTGGCTTTCACTATTTACATTGCTCTCTAGCATTTCAATGTCCCTCCTTCAGCCTGTAGTAGGTAATAAAAAAACCCTGAAAGTTTGGATGTGTGGATATGCTCACATAACTGCTTATCTGCAAAATTTCTATTTTATGTGCAGGCCAGAGAAACTGTGCCCTTCACATGTTTCATAAAGTATCTGCCACACAAAGTTTTTGGGGTGGGACTACTTCTGTCTAAGTCAGCACTACACAATGGAACAGGGACACACACTTTCAACCTAGGAACAGAACTTTGTAATTATTGTCATTTTTTACAGGCTGCCTGGACATCTGGGTTTAGTAGTGTACTAGGGGCATAGAACAACAGAGTGATGTTCCTGGGTTATGCATGACTTTCCCTGATTGCTCTTCTTGTGAGAAGATGTACATGCACAACATTGACTAAGGGGCTACGACTTTGTCCTGGCCAGAGGTAATGTGCCCTCCACACATTTCATGAAGTTTCTAGCACACAAACAAAGTTTTTGCTTTGTACTCAAGTGTATTTATAGGACATGACCAATCAGGAATAAACACCTAAAACCCAGGAACAAAACCAGATTTTAAAAATCCTGTGATTTCAAATTGCAGGGACATACAGACATGTGAAGACCTGGATATTTGGCTTAAAACTGTGATATTCTTGCACCTGGAAATCTTGCATTTTTGGCCTGTTGTTGCAATTACTTCCGGGTTTACAGAGAACGGCATCTGGCTACCTTGCTGATTGTTGCAAGAGCTCCTGGGATAAAGATACTGTCTAGATGGGCCCTACATCTCCTTGTCATGACAGCATAGCTGTCTGTTATGCAGAGAAGAAGCAGCCAACCTTGCTCAGAAAGCAAACAAGTCAATGGAAATTATAGAGACCACATTTGTCTATTTTTCAGTTAGTTCAGCCATGCCATTTATCAGGAACTGTAGCATTGAATCTGGAGGATTGGCAAGCTGGCAGAGGGGTAAGGGGACTTTCTCAATGAGTTCTGTTTCTAAGTCATTCTCTTTATTCTTACTGTCATAAAGCTAAAGAATGTTTATGTTGAGAGATTAGCCCTACCTAGACAAGGGTTGAGCAATGTCAATGGACCTAGAGGCCGCTTTCTGTCCCAAGGGTTCCCTGGGCATGGCAAAGTCCTGAAAACGTTCACACATGTCCTGGAAAATAAAATTAGAAGTAGATAGAAATCACTTCTGGATTTGTAAAAGTTTTTTCAAGTTGCACAGTACAGAGTGAACTTTTAACCTACTTAAACTGTGAATCACTTCTCCTGAAGCAAAACAATTCAACCTTTTTTGGAGGGGGGGGGGAGCGGTTTAGAGAAACCTGTGGTGCAGGGGCCTCAAAAACTGACTTCATCTGTCCCCAGGGCCTCTCTTGGTCCACAGAAACTTCATGCTGTTCTCTGCACATCTCCTTAGTAATGCAGACAACTCATATAGAGATACATGTAAAAAGAAAATAACTGAAGAATAGTCAAATCTGTATCCTTTAAAATGTACTGTAGTTTATGCATTTTCTCTCTTTCCTATCAATTATTTCAGTCTTTAAATATTTTCTGCATAGACAAGTACTGAAGACTTTATTGTTTGAAACCATTGTTTGAACAGAAGCTCAAGAGTGAGTTGTAGTCCAGTTGAAAAATGGGAAACCTCAAGTGGATAACACTTTGACTGCTTTTCATGCCATGTTTATGGCATGCTACAGTGAGAATGTATCCATCTCCTTTTCCTTTGTTATCTAATTACCATTCCATTGACCTCTGTTACCAATCCAGGCATAATTGTATTTCAGCCCAAGCAGGTTGATTTATCAGAGTTTTGGTATGTGGCACATAGAGGAAGTCCTTCATGATAATTTCTGTCTATGAGGAAACCAAGTCAGAAGAAATTTTGCCTGAAAGTAGCCAGATGACATGATGGATTTGTCATGCTGCTAGTGAAAACTCAATCATGTTTTTGTTCACTTTATCCATATTCCACTTATTTTTTCTTCTCATCTTTATTTCATATCATGGTTGCAAGATTTTATGGGGTTTACCTTTCCACTGAAAATCAAGCAATTTCAAAAAGATTTTTCCTAATTTTTACATCTATTAGAGTGGTTTACCTATTTCACACATTACTTGCCTTAGACTAAAAGTATTTTCTGTGTATTTCCTCCCATTATGTGCAGTTTAGCTGTTGGCATTTTAAAACAAGCACATTGCATTATACACTTTTTTATTTCTCATAAACTCTATGTAAGAAATATAAATGTCCTACTTCTTCACAATAGGTTTCAGGAGATACAGAAAGAATGCTGCTGCTCCCCCTATCTTACCTTGGTTCTTCTTTTGCAGGTGATCAAGGTAGATGCAGGAACCATGCCAACTATCCATGACATATGTCATCTAGTCCCAGACAGCCACACTGGCTTATGCTATGTGCTAGGATCCAGTCTGATCAATCATGCTGTGGTTCTGGTTAGTTGAAGAGAGATGGGTTATAGAAGTAGAGTTGGGAAGGGACATTACTGGTGGCCCCCAGGGGTGTCAGTCTTTTACAATGTACCTACTCTGCATGCTTTTTCTTTTAACATGGCCTCTACTGCTTTCCTGGACTCCAGGGAATATTTGTATCTTTGTTATTGTTCCTTTTCCTTTCCTTTGTGGCTTGTTTTTTGTAAAGCAGTTAGGGCATTGAGCCAAAGCCACTTTAAAGAAGACTGGGACCTGTATGCCACCTTGTGGGCATCTATCCTCTTAGGGGATTTGGAGAATTAAATTAAACAAATAAATAGATTTTTGGTAGAAAGCTTTCAGGGACATGTCCAGTTTAAGAAATTTTGGTCCTGCTTCACTTCCAGGCAGCAAGGGAAGCAAGACGAGGCAGCATGGCTCATTATTATTATTATTTACCTTGTTTTATCTTGTTTTCTCCCCATACACAATCCAATAGAAGTTTAAAAAATGTAAAATACATATACATATGAATATAAAAATTTTAAAAAATTAAATATTTGTGTTATAGATATAAAAGTTTAAACAGTTAAAATACAATTAAAATTACATTTAAAAGCTAAACACCCTCGCACAATCTTGATCCTGAGGTATTCTTTTAACAAGTGAGCCAGGAGTGTTGATTTATCAGCCAACAGGTAGATTGGCCAATAGCTGGATCCCTTAGCTTTTGCTGTGCTGAAGCATGTTTTGTTGTGACCAGTAAAGTTTTAGCTTTTTAAACTCCTGCAATGTGTTTGTTACTGTCTTTTTCTCCCTGCCATGCTGACTTCTCCTTTACTGCCAAGATAGCAATGCTACTTTTTTCCAACAAAATTCATTTCCATCCTAAGTGAAATGTCCTGACTGTCTTCAGGATCTCAGCCATCATTGATCAGGCACATTGCGAAAGCAGTAGGTTGGTCCCAAACACTTCCTCTTTAAGACAAAACAACAGTTAGTAAACAATTTTATTTCTGAAATGAACTGATTCAGGGGGAACAAACATTTTGGTTATGTTGAATTAGTAGAGGAGAATACAGCCACTTCTTCAAAATTGCTCACATGAGGTTATGCTGCTCTACAATAACATAGTCATGGAGGGAAGATTTGGAAAATAGTTTCGAAGAAGTGATCATGGCAAGTAATTGCAGAATAATGGTATTGGATCAATATAGCCATGAAATTAAAAGTCGCAGTAGCATAAGTTCAGTTGTGTAATATTTCTGACTCCTGCATTTTGGCAGAATTAGAATGAAGGGCCCTATTGTGTTTTGCACGACTCAAACAAAAGTGATGTTCCATGGTATGGCCTAAACTTTGCAGAGCCTCTGAGGAGAGCACTTTCCTTGATCAGCCAAAGTTGGCCCAAACAACATGAGCCGATATAAAATTCAGCTGACCTATAGGTATTGTTCACATAGAAAGCCCCCATTTACATGAATGACAATAGTAGGAATAGTGGAGCTGCTTGCTATATCAGATTTAAGAATGACATTTAAAAAAAATCCAAGCCATTGACTCAACCATTTTTTCAAGGCATGACCTGACTGGAGAAAGGTTTAATTTCAGATAATAGCAAAGTTCAACATTTTGGCGGGGAGCTCTCACTGCTCCAAGTTTCATGCCCAGTACATCGTTACAGCCAAACTGGTGATGGCTTCCCTCTGATCTTTCTCTTTTTTTCTTTAAGCATTTACGAGATACCTCAGAGATGAAGCTTGCTATTTGCATGCCAGTTTTTTTGAGAGAAAAAGATAAAAGAAAATTGGTATAGAAACACATCATTTGACTACAGTGGCAGTTAGTTTTTAATATACTGTAATATCAAGCTGTGCCTACATTACCCCAAAGTACACTGTTGCCCTTCCACATTACTTATTCCATTGTTGCCTAGATGTGAGAGCTCACTGAGAAACAAATTTAATGAGAGACACATAAAAGGCTCATGCAGGCATTTTATAAGAAATGATATTCCCCCCACCCCCTGGTTCCTTAAACATAATTCACATCACTAGGCTTCTCAGAGACTGAGCACACCATTGTTGTAGAGGACAATTATTGAAAGAGAGAGAAAAATAGTGAAGCGTGGAAAATGACAGAGGATGGGAGTCAGTGGAGAGGAAGAGGAAGCCGGGGCAGTGATCATACATTTAACCAACATGGAAATGTAACTCAGTTGTCCAGAACATTATCGCAATGTCTTCACTGACAGATAACTGTTTTCCCAAAGATCCTTTGGGTAACTACAAGGAATTCATCTTGAGCAACCTGATATCTGGATGTAAAGTGAGATTATGTAAAATTGTTTTGTTTCATGGGATGTCACCAACACTGTTACAAAGTATATGGACAAAGAAGAGAATGATGTGATTATAGGTCCACCTGAGGATAGGAACAGGGTGCACGGGGGGGAAAGTGTTGCGTTTCAACTGTGGGAAATGGTTGCAACAGTATCTTTATGGTCATCCCTTTAACTCACAAATATGAAGGAACATCACATAGAGGTGAAGCTTACCACATGGTCTATTGTAACCTCTCATCACTTACTACTTTTGAATCCCAGTCAGGAAGGAAAGTCAATTATGGTAGTGCATATGTGATTTTGATATTTCCTTGCCACCCGTCACCCCTTATCTGCGTGCATGCACACACACACACTACAATAGCTGCATGGTGCAAGAAGCAAACACAACCCTTATATTGGCTGGTATGCATAAATGAAGGGAGCTCTTGGTATAAGGTTGGCGCTTTTCCATAACCATCAGAAAGGTCAAAGGAAAGTGATGCTAAGTTTTATGTGAGCAGTCAAAGAAACTGTAGGAACTATTTACACATCATGTAGTGCAGAAGTTATGGCAAATATATTAAATGATTATTTTACAGTGTTTTTTGTGCTCATGATTTAATTTATAAGCACATTAGCTCGTCTCTTCAAATGAAGGCTTCTGATTCTATAATATGGGTAGAAAATGACGAACATTTTGTGGAAATATCACCCATTTCTAGCTTGTACATACACATAGGGGATGCAGAAGGGATAAATAGGAAAATGCTATTCACTGTGGTTGTCTTCATTTCCCAGTTAAATTTCCATGAAACAGCTTACTTACTCATTCACTTTTATGGCGCTGAGAAAACAATGTACCACAATCAGCAGCAAAACAGTCACTTGTATGTTCTATTTTTATTGGAAATCAGAAATGCTAAGGAGGTTGCTCAGCATACAGCATATCAGACCTCTTACAGCACGCTTAATTTGAAAAGCTAATTTGAAAATGCATTGGATGCATGTATAAATATAGAAACCCACAAGGAGACTTTTTGGAGTTGCCTTTTGTCCCACACTGTAGCATTTGGGAACGTGATGTCCTCGAGAAAGGGGTGTTTTTGCCCCCCCCCCCCTTGTAAAAAAAATATGTTGTTGAGTATAAAGCTGGATCTCCACTGGTCTATATCCCAGAATCTGATACTACATTATCTGTTTATCCCAGATAATCTGGCAGTGTAAACTCACATAATCCAGTTCAAAGCAGATAATCTGGGATCAGATCCTGGGATATATGTAGAAGGAGTCTAAGAGACATTCTAGAAAAAAGAATAATGGGAAGCTCTAGGATAGATAGACAATTATGAATTTGTTTCAGAAAAGAGTTACAGTATATTGCAATCATTGCATCATAGAATGATAGAATCATAGAGTTGGAAGAAACCTCATGGGCCATCCAGTCCAACCCTCTGCCAAGAAGCCGGAAAATTGCATTCAAAGTACCCCCAACAGATATCCATCCATCCTCTGTTTAAAAGCCTTCAAAGAAGAAGCCTCCACCACACTCCGGGGCAGAGAGTTCCACTACTGAACGGCTCTCACAGTCAGGAAGTTCTTCCTAATGTTCAGATGGAATCTCCTTTCTTGTAGTTTGAATCCATTGTTTCCCATCCAAGTCTCCAGGGCAGCAGAAAACAAGCTTGCTCCCTCCTCCCCATGACTTCCCCTCACATACTTATACATTAGTGCTTGAAATAACCAGAGGTGCACAAGAAATACAAGGAAAGGGGAAGACAGTTAGAAAAAATCATAAAAAGTAGCCAGTGTTTCTCCAATCAACAGTAGAGAAGGTCACCTTTTTCTTGGTCAGAAATCAGGCCAAACAAATTGTAGGCCCTTGTGACTGAACAGGTGCATGGGCAGTGGTTTCATTCACCAGGAAAATATAGAAATAGCCAGAAGTCAGCCTTATTTTCTGTCATCCTGGATGGGTTACTGATAGAAGAGAACAAGATTGCCAGCAGAGCGGAGCATCTTTTGAACGAGCATTCATTCCATTGTTATTAGCGGATATTATTGAACAGAAGCCTTTAATAGAAAGGGTTTCTTTTTAGAAAAGGACTCAATGTGAGGTGGGAGCACTGAAAGCAATGCAGGGAGGGACAAGCCATGAATGATTACAGTTTATCAATCTGTGGGCATAACTATTACCCCTATGTTGATGAAGGGGGAAAGTAAGGTTGAAACCACAACAAATGTGAAGTGATGGAAGGAGAATGGAAGAAATACAAAGAGATAGGGTTAAATCCCATGCCACTGGAGGTAGGGATATGTGGAGGATGAAGTGTGCACTGAAGTGTCTATGGGTAGGTGTGCATGTGAAGAATGTTTAATTCCGGCTTCTTGTTCTTTTTACTCATTGGAAATTTTGGTGGTCTTATTTTAAATCTGTTTATTTCAAGAACACCAGATATGTTCAGAACTTGGGACATTTTCATAATGTATAATTTAAACCATTGATGAAGAAAAACAAGAAATAGATTTGAAGCAAAGATGTAAATACCACTGCCCTAATGCAATGGCAATAATATACATCATAAGGGGTTTCCGCCCTGGTTATTTCTTCTTCAACTCTTTCAGTTTGTATCTGTTGCCTATCATGCCCAGATACCTAAAATAGGAAGTAGTGTTTGTAAACTTCCTACAGCCCTTGCCTGGCCTCAAGAACTTTGGTTTGGATATATTAAAGCAGCCTCAAACCTTAATTTTCCAGATGACAAAAGTTCCAGTTCAGACAACTTTGCCAAGAGTTAATCCTTTCTTTGCTTTTGGGGCAGAATTGTTGGGTAGGATTGCTGTTCTTGTTGTCCATCAGACTCATCTGTATCTGTATACCTTTATAAAACGGAATGTTTGTATGTGTGTATGTGTGTGTGTATGCGGAGGGCGGAAGGGCGGATATGTGGCAGCTATTTGCATAAAGTCCTTTGATTGGACAGCCTCGCCACTCCAAAATTCTAAGGCACCAGACAGAGGGCATTGATAGCCACTGATTAGCCAGCAACCCAGAATCCAGGCCTTTACATTCAAACAACAGGATTTCTTCCCACTGAGGAGAAAAAAGCCAGCAACCCAGAATCCAGGCCTTTACATTCAAACAACAGGATTTCTTCCCACTGAGGGGAAAAAGCCAGCAACCCCGAATCAGGCCTTTACATTCAAACAACAGGATTTCTTCCCACTGAGGGGAAAAAAGCCAGCAACCCAGAATCCAGGCCTTTATATTCAAACAACAGGATTTCTTCCCACTGAGGGGAAAAAAGCCAGCAACCCAGAGTCCAGGCCTCTACATTCAAACAACAGGATTTCTTCCCACTGAGGGGAAAAAAGCCAGCAACCCAGAGTCCAGGCCTCTACATTCAAACAACAGGATTTCTTCCCACTGAGGGGAAAAAAGCCAGCAACCCAGAATCCAGGCCTTTACATTCAAACAACAGGATTTCTTCCCACTGAGGGGAAAAAAGCCAGCATCCCAGATTCCAGTCCTTTACTTTCAAACAACAGGATTTCTTCCCACTGAGGGGAAAAAAGCCAGCAACCCAGAGTCCAGGCCTTTACATTCAAAAAACAGGATTTCTTCCTAGTGAGGGGAAAAAAGCCAGCAACCCAGAATCCAGGCCTTTACATTCAAACAACAGGATTTCTTCCCACTGAGGGGAAAAAAGCCAGCATCCCAGAATCCAGGCCTTTACATTCAAACAACAGGATTTCTTCCCACTGAGGGGAAAAAAGCCAGCAACCCAGAATCCAGGCCTTTACATTCAAAAAACAGGATTTCTTCCCAGTGAGGGGAAAAAAGCCAGCAACCCAGAATCCAGGCCTTTACATTCAAACAACAGGATTTCTTCCCACTGAGGGGAAAAAAGCCAGCAACCCAGAGTCCAGGCCTCTACATTCAAACAACAGGATTTCTTCCCACTGAGGGGAAAAAGCCAGCAACCCAGAATCCATTCCATGCAGGCCTTTTCCATTTTTTTTTACTCCTTTCTGTTTTACACCGGTATACTTTCACAGGCCAGGGCGGATATGTGGCAGCCACTTTCACAGGCCAGGGCGGATATGTGGCAGCCACTTTCACAGGCCAGGGCAGATATGTGGCAGCCACTTTCACAGGCCACAGCGACCAGCACGGGTGATGGACCTGCACCAAACTTGGTACACATAACCCCCACTATGACATGACCCACGGATTATGGGATTTGTAGTACTTTCCAAGACTTTGGTTCCCACAGACCACTGAGGCCACCAAAAGGACCAATACAGACCAAACTTAGCACACAGCAGCCCCCATGACCCACTCTACGTCCTGGTGCAGTTCGGAGGAGGGTGGGCCATGGATGATGGGACTTGAAGTGCCTATACTCACTTCCAAAGTCCGCTGCAACCCTCATCCAATCACTGATCGAGACCAAACTTGCCATACATAACCCCCATGACTGCCTTCACGACCAGGTGAGGTTTGGGGGAGGAGTGACAATGGATGATGGGATTTGTAGTACTTTTACACCCCTCTGTTCCCACAGACCACTGTGGCCCCCAACAAACACCAAGAAAGTCCACACTTGGCACACAGAGCCCCAGTGACCCACTCTACATCCTACTGAAGTTTGGAGGGGACAGAACATGGATGATGGGACTTGCAGTACCTTCCCTCACTTCCCAATCCTGCTACAAACCTAATCCAATGACTGATCAACACCAAATCTGGCACACAGAGCCCTCATGACCCACTCTACAGCCTGGTGCAGTTTACTGTGAGACGGACCACGGATGATGGGACTTGAAGTACCTTCACTCACTTCCAAAAAACAATGCATCCCTCATCCATTCACCAATACAGACCAAACTTAGCACACAGAGCCCCCATGACCCAATCTACATCCTACTCCACTTTGGGGGACGGGACACACAGAGATGATGGGACTTGCACTACCTTCAGTAATTTCATGATACCACTGCAACTCCCAATAATGATGGATCAAGACTAAACTTGGCACACAGAGCCCCCATGACCCACTCTACATCCTGCTGCACTTCTCAAATGACCCTGGCAGGGCCGGGTCCCCAAGCTAGTACCTTTATAAAACGGAATGTTTGTATGTGTGTATGCGGAGGGCGGGAGGGCAGAAGGGCGGAAGCAGCCACTTTCACAGGCCAGGGCGGCGGATATGTGGCAGCCACTTTCACAGGCCAGGGCGGATATGTGGCAGCCACTTTCACAGGCCAGGGCGGATATGTGGCAGCCACTTTCACAGGCCACAGCGACCAGCGGGTGATGGACCTGCACCAAACTTGGTACACATAACCCCCCTAACCCCTTTACGTCCTGGCGTGGGTCGGGGACATGACCCACGGATTATGGGATTTGTAGTACTTTCCAACACTTTGGTTCCCACAGACCACTGAGGCCACCAAAGGACCAATACAGGCCACACTCAGCACACACAGCCCCCATGACCCACTCTACGTCCTGGTGCAGTTCGGAGGGGGGGACCATGGATGATGGGACTTGAAGTGCCTCTACTCACTTCCCAAGTCTGCTGCAACCCTCATCCAATCACTGATCGAGACCAAACTTGGCACACATAACTCCCATGACTGCCTTCACGTCCTGGTGAGGTTTGGGGAGGACTGACAATGGATGATGGGATTTGTAGTACTTTTACACCCCTCTGTTCCCACAGACCACTGTGGCCCCCAACAAACACTGATAAAGACCACACTTGGCACACAGAGCCCCAGTGACCCAGTCCACATCCTACTGAAGTTTGGAGGGGGACAGAACATGGATGATGGGTCTTGCAGTACCTTCCCTCACCTTCCAAGACTGCTACAAACCTAATCCTATGATTGATCAACACCAAACTTGCCACACAGAGCCCTCATGACCCACTCTACATTCTGGTGCAGTTTGGAGGAGGGTGGACCATGGATGATGGGACTAGAAGTACCTCTACTCACTTCCCAAGTCTGCTGCGACCCTCATCCAATTACCGATTGAGACCAAACTTGGCGCACATAACCCCCATGACTGCCTTCACGTCCTGGTGAGGTTCGGGGGAGGACTGACAATAGATGATGGAATTTGTAGTATTTTCACACCCCTCTGTTCCCACAGACCACTGTGGCCCCCAAAAACACCGAAAGTCCACACTTGGCACACAGAGCCCCAGTGACCCACTCTACATCCTACTGAAGTTTGGAGGGGAGAGAACATGGATGATGGGACTTGCAGTACCTTCCCTCACTTCCCAATCCTGCTACAAACCTAATCCAATGACTGATCAACACCAAATCTGGCACACAGAGCCCTCATGACCCACTCTACAGCCTGGTGCAGTTTACTGTGAGACGGACCACGGATGATGGGACTTGAAGTACCTTCACTCACTTCCGAAAAAGAATGCATCCCTCATCCATTCACCAATACAGACCAAACTTGGCACACAGAGCCCCCATGACCCAATCTACATCCTACTACACTTGGGGGGGGGACAGAGATGATGGGACTTGCACTACCCTTCAGTAATTTCATGATACCACTGCAACTCCCAATAATGATGAATCAAGACCAAACTTGGCACACAGAGCCCCCATGACCCACTCTACATCCTGCTGCGCTTCACAAATAACCCGGGCAGGGCCGGGTCCCCAAGCTAGTGTGCAATAAATTAAAGCACATACAAGTCTTAATAAAAGACATCTCTTTGTCTTTTGCTTTCCTTCTGCACATGTCCTTGCATTTTCTGTTCCATGCTTCACTTGCATTAACTCAGCTGTGCCCTCTCTTTTGCTACGCTCTGGATTTGTGTTGTTTGCCAGCAAGGAAGAAGGGTCGAGAGAAATGAGAAGGGAATGCTTGGTTGGACTTCGTGCTGCAGAGATGCCAGCTCCAATTTTGTCATCTCGACTGTTTTAAGGGCCCCTAAGCCAGAGTTCAGCAGAGGGTATATTCAGAGACATTTACTGGAGATGCCGATATGAAAGGCAAGGGTAACAGTGGGCAACGGGAAGCCTAGGAGGGGAGGGGAGAGCTGGGTAAAATGCTCCTGGCTAAAGAACACTAGCAGCCACAGTGCTTGGGTCATGGCTGTGGGGAGGATGTATAGTGTTGCTGCTGCAAGAGTTTTCTCTTTCATTGTGCATATATGTATATATGTTTAGAGCATTTCACATTGCATGCTTGTCTCAAAGACATTTGCAGCTGATTGCAAAATATAACCAAACCAATTACAAATAAATCCACTTACAAATAACTATTTACTTGTAATTAATTTATTTTAATAGCTAGAAAATAATCCTGTTACAATGGAATTTTAATTTAATGAGGGATAACCTCATTCCATTTTTGTTTTATCTGTAACTGTACCAGCATTATATTTACTGGGGCATGCGGCATCATTGCTTTGATGAGTTTGCACCACAAACTAGCAGCTTTTAACATTCTGTGTTTTTTGAAAACAGCAAATATAGCAACCAATTTAATTATTTTTGAAAAATGAGATAAGAAATCGTTACTTTAAAATTGCAGCTACAGTAGTTAACTCATGACAGGTAATTGAATGGTAAATAATTACTTTGTAAAACTAACTATCTAAGTTATACATTTAATAACTAACAAAAACCAAAACTTATAACAATGGCAAGTTTAACATTTGAAATTATATTGTCTGAGTTGGCTTTGGATTATAGCATTTTCTATATAGTTTTGGTGTCTCCTAAGTGGGCAGATCTATATTCTAGGAATGCTTGTTGACCTAAAGCTCCCACTGTAGACTCAAATTTTGTTGGTACTGAGGAGTGTCTGTTTCGAAATCCAGCCAGTTGCCTAACTGTTGATACACACAAATGAAATTGACGTTGATCATCATATCCCAGGGCTTTTCCAGACAGGTTTCATAATAAATAATAATAAACTTTATTTGTATCCCCCCATCCCACCATGGGGACTCAGGGTGGTCCAAATTATGTATCGGCTATACCAAATTAATCCAGAGAAAATTGGGATATCCCAGTTTGCTCCAGATTAATAAAACACCTGGAAAGAGCCAGACCTTCCAGGTGAGGGCCTTGTGGGCATTGCTTCCCGGGAATGTTTTCATAGCTCCAGGGGGTCAATCCTCATGCCATCCTTGTTCTCCTGGATGGCCCCCTCCTCCCGCAGCCATTTTCCCCTCAAAAAACATACCCAAGAGGCCTGCCAGCAGTGCAGGAGCCTCTGGAAAGTTTTACTGACATGCACAAATAACTGATCAGGAGGTGGGAAGGAGAAGAGGGATTCTCTCCCCCCCCCCCCCCCAATTGCATCGTTTTCACATGTCAGGAGTATTTTCTGGAAGGATCTGCACTGCGGGCAGCTGCCCAGGTAGGTTTTTGAGGGTGAAATTGGGGGGGGGGGGCGCTGAAGGAGGGCTGGATGTCATCCTGGGTCAACCAGATGGAAAGCCTTGAGTTGGAGGTGGGAGCTGGAATCCAAAACACCTGGAGGGCTAAAGTTTGCCCATGCCTGGTATAAAAGGACTTCCATAGGTTAGTATAGTTCTCTCTTTGTTGTCATTCTTATCAGCAAGTATGTTTTTTCGGTTCTCACAGAACTTTTAAGAATTAGCAATCTTCCAAACTTGAGACCATCTGCTTGGCACCCAAGCAGTCCCAGAGAGAGAGAGAGAGAGAGAGAGAGAGAGAGAGAGAGAGAGATGGTTTGTACCCAAGCTGAATAGAACATTATAGATCTTACTTTGCATCTCAAGAACTTCCCCACAGGTGTCCAAGCATAGTTCTTTGTAGTGCAATTTGTAATTGTTTCTCATATAGTAATGTATTTCTGTATAAATCAATAGTAATGCATACAGTGTTTTTAATTCTCACTCATGCTCTCACTCATGTCAAACACAAATGGCCAAATTTCTAGTAGTTCAAGAAACCGATTTCTGTTTACAACTTGGGTTGACTTCTGCTTTATGCAATTGGTGCTATAGTCTCTGCCGTTTTAGAATACCTTCACCTTTCTTTCTTCTTATTTTTTATAATGCTTCCTAAATATTTTCCAAGCTGCTAGAATAACACTAAACAAAATGGCCATTGGTTTGTAATGCAATTTCCAAGTGGTTGTTTCACTGGGGAGAGGAAAGAAAATGTTAACTCTAATCAGTTTCCAGGAAAAGAATAAAAAATAAATCATCTGCCTCCCCCACACACACACACCTTAACTCATAGGGGAAGCATCGCTGCCTGGCATCCCCCCATTCTTCCTCCTGTGTTCTCAGAGAAGCACCCTAGCATGCTGCAAGGATGTTTCCTCTAGCCCCACTAGAAGTAGCTTTACATTGTGTGATGGCATCTGGTGAGCTCTGTCGAGGAAGCATCTTGGAAGCATTCTAGGACGCTTCCCAAAAACCATGTGATGAAGTGGTAAGGCACAGTGCTTTGAATGCGATTTTCCTGCTTCTTGGCAGGGGGTTGGACTGGATGGCCCATGAGATCTCTTCCAACTCTATGATTCTATGTCATTTTTACTCCCCCCCCCCCCCCTTAATTCTTTCCTGATTCCAAACGGGTTTCATAGAAGAACGGGAAACCTTAACAATGTCTACAGTTCCGCCCTAAAACTCCACAGGTGGCTGATTGTGCCCTTAAGAGCAGCAAGACCCACCAATATTTGATTCTCCCACAACCCTCTTGTAGTAATTCATTGTTTTTTGAATAGTTCAACTCTTCTGTTTCTTCCAGTTTCACACATTTCCACGACTATTTCTCTTTTTCAAATAATTCTCTCATTCACAGAGTATTACCTGGATTTTAAACACAGTCAGGCACTCTTGTTGAATCCAATATTAACTGGAGCAGAAAAGTAGTGCAGATTTTGTGATGTGGCTGAAGGTAGAGCCTGTTGAACTCTTCTCATTTGTACCTTGTATGCCAGACCTTCAGAGACAAAAGGCCAGTGTATTAACCTGCTGAGTGAAGCACTCAAATTGAGTTTGAAGTTATTAAGTGGAAAAGAAAATTTCCATGACAAGTGAATTCCCTGATCAGAAGACAAGCTATAATGAAGCAGGGCAGTTTGGCTAAGAAGGTTTATGATGACAGCTGTGTGCAAGGCAGACTTTCAGTCTTTTTCAAGAAATGTGGTGGGGAGGGAGAAGAGAATCAATAGAAATCTTTAGCTATTTAGACAGCAATGGTTCTTGTTACATCTTCACCTATTGTAATGCTTTCTCTGCCATCAGAATGCCCCCCCCCAGGGTATTATTACAGAATTACTACCAGAATTACTATCATATAATATTTAATAAAGCAAAACCACTATGTATTGCTTAGTATTTTCTAATAAATGTTACTGTCTTCTCACTCATTATGTCTACTTTCTTCAAAAGCATAGTTTGCTGTACTTTTGGTGATGAATTTCCATGCTACCCTGGTTTTTTTGTAGTGATACACAAAAATCAATCAAGACTGGTTTATCTAGGGAACATGTTGATACCTCTGAATGAAACATGTCATTTGTATAATGTTACCAAGCAATGGTGGTTTTTTGGTTGGTGTGTGTGTGTGTGTATGTTGTCTGTCTGGTTCTCTTCATTGGAAGCTTCTATATTAAGACTGGCTCATCATGGAAGATCTTGAGAAATATGAAAAAAAATTCTCTACAATCCCAGAATTATTACTGAAGTACCACTTGCAGGTGCATAGTAGTTTGGGGTTGCCAACTAGAGGGATGAGAATATCTTGTCTATAAAGCAATTACTGGTATGTAAACCTCACTCACTCCTAATGCATTCTTGGTGCGCTGTGCCATTGGAGCCTTGCACTTGACCTTATGCCTGACACTGTTTTATGGCAGAACACAAGAGCAGGCTAATAGACTTGTCAAATGTCAATCCAAAGCAGCCCCCGGGCTGGAATGGAGGCTGGGGTGCCAACCTTTCAGTCAGCAAGTTCAGCAGCTCAGTGATTTAATCTATTGCACCACCAGGGGGCCCAAGGGGGTACTAAACTCTAATACAAATATGAAGAAAAATAATTATTCATCAATACTTATTTGTTAGTTCTGACTAAAAGCTCAGAGCCAATTTAACCAGTCACAATAAACTATGGAAGGAGAATTTCAGGAGTAGAGCTATAGACTGAGGTGAAGAAATTGCAGGTCTCCAGATGTTGTTGAATTAGAACTCTTAGCATTCCTCACCAATGGCTTTGTGGCTAGGGCTGCTGGAAGTTGCAATCCAACAAACCTTGCCCACCTCAAATAATGTATTTCTTAACTGTACTTTGTCAAAATGGGCGAAGGGGGAAGTTGGGTGATCCTGATCCCAACCAGCTAACAACTGGATACTGTATGGGGGAGGGGGGTTGGGCTAGAAGCAAAATGATATAGCATAGATGCTTCTCAGTGCAAGAGCTATTTAGAGGCCATCAGAAGTAGAATGCTGGATAAGAGCAGGAAAATGGATAAAATCTTCGGGGAGATGGGATGTGAAAAGAGTTGTGGAAGTTCAGGTTTAACTTAGTTATATATTTTTTACTGGTTGTATTTTATGCAACGGTGCCTTATTGTTTTCATTCCATAATTGCTAGAAAAATAAGGTGTGTGTTGCCACTCTGAACTCAGAGACCAGCTTAGCCACTTGTCCAGAATAGGGGTCACTCTGAGGCCTGAACATGAGGGCAAGAGTAACTGGAGCTCTAGGATTGGGACTGCAGGGTCAACCTGGAAAGGAGATTTACCACAGAAGATTTCCAAGGTGTGAATAAAATTATTTGCACATGCATGTGAATGCAGTATAATAAGTAGAATGAAAATATACTTAAAGCATTAAAGCAAAGGGGAAAGATTGGATTCCAAGCATACTTTCATTAACAGGATAAGATGTGAAATAGCTGTCTAGCTCTGTTGATGAACTTTGTGGGGCCTTTGCTCCTGTTACTCTCACCTTGCACTGAAATCTGTTTTAGACATACAGAGTAAAGTATCCATCCTCCACCACCTCTGTTCTGTCTGGCTTGTTTTTTGTAAGGCTTTGAACCAGAGACTGGAGTAGCGCTGCTCCTAACACTTTGTGATCTTATCGTACTACCCGCTTAATGCAATTCCTTCTCTGGAAGGTGACAATGAATCATCCTACTGTCTGGACACTTCTGTCTGGGACACCTACCAACTGACCTTCAGGGTGGTTGGATTTATCTCTTTTTTCCACGCAAGCAGTAAATTCCTGATACATAGAGAGATACTGATTATAGCAACTGCTTAGGCTTGCTTTGCCACCTTCCACATTCAAACCATGATTAGATTTATTTCCCTCTCCTTTCAGTATGGACTTACAGTATTTCTTTTCCTACAAAAGAAAAATGGTTTATTCTTTCCACATGCTTTGCAATAACCCCTCCAACATGTTCTCTCTAGAGAGGCCTTACCTCAGCCCCCAAGAAGCCTAGAAGCTTAAATGTTTCACTTGTAATGATAACACATTTAGCATGTCTCTTCAGCAATGTACCCTTTCACACAGATCCACCTATGTTTACTCCTTCTGTCTTGTTTGGCCCCTGGCTGCAGTGGATTCAATTGAACCCTGCACTTTCTGCAACACCACAAATGAGGACCTAACAATGGAAGGTGCCTCCAAACTGTAGGGCTTAATGCTATGGGATCCCATAGTTCTACAAGTTCTTTTGCCTTCTCTTTCAAAGAGTTCTTGTGTCTCACCAAATTACAAATCCCAGGATACCATAGCATTGAGCCATAGGAGTCAAGGTGGTTTCAAACTACATTAATTTTGTAGTGTGGATGCACCCAGAGACAAATAGAAAAAAGGATACCTATCAAGATAGAAAAAAGTCATTACTGGTTAGATTCTGCCTGTTAAGTAAAGTGATGCAGTTACTAATTTAAAATATATTTTGCATTGTCTGTTGGATAGTGTCAATTAAAAATATAAACTCCAATTAAACATAGTCTAAACTTAAACATACTATCAAAGTTACTATTAGTCAGTAGAAAGAAACTGATTCAAAGTAATTCAAACCAGAAATACGAACAAATATTTACAATAATTACTGTAGAAAAATAATCTTTGCAGCAGGTGACAAAGAGCCACCATTGTGGTGATAATGCAAAGAAAGAGGTATGAATACAGAAAGTAATGAGTTGTACATCAGTGACTTGAGACAGACTTCGCCTGCCTTTTTTCAAAATATACAATTAATAGTACTGTGGTTCTACTTTAATTACCATGCCACCAAACTACAGAATCCTTGGATTTCCAGTTTAGGGAAGAGTATTTAGAAGCCTTATTCTCTTAGCTATTTTTGTGACCAGAGTTGCTCCTTCATTTCTTTTACCCTCAAAGGAAAAATCAGAGACTTCCAGGGAAGTACTGTATTGTAACTCTTCCTTTTCCTTCAAAGAAAAAAGTTAAATGAGAAACTTAAATATTACTTTACATACCTTGTCAACTGCTGTAAACCAATCCACCATTTCCTTTTCCTTTAAAAAGAAGGGACATAGTTTGTAGCATTCCTCATAATGGATACTATGGCCAAGGCTGTAGCCCTGGGGGGGGGGTAGGGGTTCAAACCCCCTCTCCTGATTTTTTCAGGTGAAAAAATATGGTTTACTCATGGATTTTGAGTTTCACCCCCCCCCCCCCATTTTCCTGGTTATGGCCCTGACTAATGTTATGGCCCTGACATTAAAAGAACCAAGTTGTGGTAGAAACCTACTCATTTGGGGGTGAACAGGTGAATGTGTAAAGATGCTTTGCTTTATATCCCATATATCAGAAGACAAAATAAAAAGCTGGTGAGCAATGCAAAAACAAGGTAAGTGCAGGAAAGACTGATCCAATGAGCCATGACGTTGTTGAGTGATCGTATCCAGAACAACATATGATAACACTTGATGATAAATAGGCCTTTTAAAGGGGTCCTTAACTTTTAAACAGATTATTTGCAAAAACTGTGCCTGCATATAATTGTGCTGCTGCACACAAGCAAGACTTGTTTCTACATTTTTCCAGAACAGATTAGAGATTTTCTAATTAAGGAAAGAGCTGAATATTAAACACTGAAATGGATAAGCGACTTATAAAAAGACTAGCAAATTACAAAGTGAAATCATTAAATCATCCCAGCCTCTTCTCCCATCACTCAATGCACACAGATGATGTTGTGGATAGGAGGAGTAAAAAACACATGTATCCATGGGTCATGCAGCTGCATTAACTAGGCTGTTATGTAGAGAGAGAAAAGGTAGACATCCGCCTGAACTTTATTTAAAGGTAATATTTAAAAAAACAGTGATAAGTAGCAAATATTGTTGCATGGAGAAACCAGAGTTCACATCCCACTTACTAACTGGAAGACTTTGGGTAGATCACTTTGTTTCTGTCTACTCAGCTGCTTTGAGTCCTCTTCAGGAGAGATAAAGTGGTGTATAAATAAATAAATATAATAATAACAATAACAACAACTCATCCTGCAGGCAACCATCCCATGGAATCCCCTTTGTGTCCTTCAGGGATATGTGTTGGGAATCTGAGCTGTTAGGCTCAAAAATTACCCTCAGTTGGGGTAATGCCACCATAATTATAGCAGAGTGCTAGAAGCAAACTTCATAACCAGTGGAGTCTTGTGTGTGGTGAGCCAGGATAATCTTCCATTCAACAAGATGGCACATGATTGCAAAGTCACAACTGAAGATTCAAAATATTTAAATAAATAATCCATTCTAGAGAGAAAAGGTTTTGGAGCTATCTAGCTTACTAAATCTCATATTCTAAGAAGTAAAAGGGCAAAAAGTCAAAAATATCAATGCAGTTACATTTTGTTTAGAGAGAGGCAAAATGCATCCTCACTAGTAGGAGAAAAGGCAGAGAGAGAACAACAATGGAGGGTGGCTGCATGACCAAAAAAACAGGACAATAAAAATACCTTTAAATAGGAAGTTACCTCATACCTCACACCTCACAGAGATTCCATTGCTACATCTTCAAAGAGGAAGGAGACAGTGGCAAGCAAGAAGAGTAAACATAAAGGCCCCTTCTGGGATAAGCATGTATAGGAATGTGGGGAAGGAATTCCTCACTCTACCTATTTCTAGTCTAGCAACTCCTTGAGGTCTGGAGACTTGATGGCGCAAGAGACTTGTACAGTCCAGGGATGAAACCCAAAAGTATGATATAAATAGCATAAATTACTATCAAATACTATTATATATTCATCTTTATAAAATTGTTACCAGTTATTTGTTTTCATAGTGTCTTTCCCATGGAAGAGCTTTTGCCCAACGGTAAACCATTCTTTTCCAAATGTGGAGACTTACCAATATAGCAGGGGTGCTCATTAGGTAGATCGCGATCTACTGGTAGATTGCGTAGGGTGTCCTGGTAGATCACAGGCAGGGCGGGAGGAAGGCTCAGTCCCGCCCTGCAGGCTCCCGACGCCGCCCAGGTGCAGAAGGAGGTTGGACTGGATGGTCCTTGGAGGTCTCCTCCTATTCTAGGAAACCGTTGTTGTTGTTGTTATCAGAGGCTGAATGGCCATCTGTAAGGAATGCTTTGATTGTGTTTTTCCCTTATGGCAGAAGGAGGTTGGACTGGATGGCCCTTGGAGGTCTCCTTCTACTCTAGGAACCTGTTGCTGTTGTTACTGTTAGTAGTAGTAGTAGCAGAGGCTGAATGAATATTATCATTATTATTATGAATAAATTCAGAGGCTTATTATATTCACATTTAGTTGAATTCAGTCTTAAAATACAGTATACTACATGGCTCTCATGGAAATAAATTCCCAAATATTTTGCTTTTATGGCTCTCTGAGTAGTGGGTTGGTAGATCATTTTGACTTGGTTGTTTTATAAGTAGCTCGCATGCTGAAAAAGTGTGAGCACCCCTGCAATATAGGTACTTTGTTTTTGACAATCTGATATAACAGGGAAGCCATAGGAAGGAAGCAGATGCAAAAGGCCATGTCCAGAATGTAATGGAAATAGATAAAGTAATTTGCAGTCAGATTTCTTTGAAGTAAATGGGTGTATAGCAGATGTTCAGTGCTAAGAAATGTCCTGCTTACATTTGCTATACCAGCAAGTGGTTCCTGTATAAAGATGACAGTCTGAACATTTGCAAAACTGTGTACATATCTTGGTTTCTCACCCTTGTATTCTCACTATCAACTTTGATGTACTGATTGCAAGCTTCTTAAGAGACCAAAACCTGTAAGACAGAGAAGATTTTAAAAAAATCATTAACCTTCAAGAAGCCTACTTTTAATACCTCAGAGATTTGACAGTTATTTTCCTTCCAGTGTTATGCTGTGACTTATCATGTGGGTGTCGGTAAAATTTTCCTCCACAAATTTAGTCCACTAAAAGAATGCTTTTTAGTCTTACTCCGTTTTAACTTACTATGTGGAAAAGTTAGATTTGTAGTTAGTCTCCTGTGTATTGTAGGTCTTGCTCAGAACAGGTAGGATATCACTGACATAATAAGTCTCTGAAATCCCACCTCATTTCCATGACTTTAGCATACAGTTCTTTCCGGAATATTCCCCGATATGATTGCTTCTTTTCAAACACCTTGAAGATTATTTTATATATTAACCTTAATCTTTGAAAATGCTTCCCTTTCAATGTCTACAGATAGGAGGGGGACCAAATGATGTTTTGTTTCTGTTCACCTTGATACGTACCTTGATATGAGAACATGTCAAAAGGCTGCTAAGTCATGACACACTAGCAGAACTGATTTCACTAAACCACGAGTCTTGACTCCATAGCTCATGGCCTTTTCACACTACACATTTATAGCAATATGATTCCACCCTAACTGACAAGGCAACATCCTATTGAATCCTAGGGTTTGTAGAAAGTAGACATTAGTTGGCTGAATTTATTGGAAAGGCCTGGTTGCCTTGAAAAGGTGTGGTGAAGCTCTTCCAGATTATATTTCTTTTCTGTTGAATGTATACCAGCCCTTTCTCCCATGGATTTTTCTCTAAATTTCAGCCTGAAGTTCTACTCTGAACTTCTTGTATTAACCCAGGGTGCTGACCCCACCTTCAGGTCACCAATGTATTTTCAGCAGCTTGGATAGTTTTTTAAAGTACGCAGTTTCATTGCCTCCACTCATCTGGACGCTACCAGATCCCACTATAGGAAATAAGAACATAGTCAAAAAGTTGAGTGTTTGGGTACATAACAGGGTTCTTCCTCATCCCGTGCATCTTTTTAAGCTGCATAGAAGAGGAAATGCAGTAGATGCTGCTTGAAGGATATGCTCCACCTGCTGAAACTCTGGATGCTTCTACACAGGATTACAATCTGTGTTTAAATAACCCTCTTTAGCATGGGTTTCAGTCCCCATGTTCAAATAAAAACCCGGGCTTTCCGGGGGGGGGGGTGTGGCTATATTCCTCTTGATTAAAATCTCAAAACTCCCCAATTTCCCCCTAAAAGTAACTGAGAAGATGGGAGAGGTGAGGAGGAAAATTCCTCCTTGTCACCTACCCCAGGGCTGTCCAACTGCCGGCCCTGCAGGTGTTTTGGACTTCAACTCCCAGAAATCCTAGCCAGTTTACCAGCTGTTAGGATTTCTGGGATTTGAAGTCCGAAACACCTGCAGGGCCGGCAGTTGGACAGCCCTGACTTACCCCATCTCCTAGTGCCTCATTTTCTTGTATCAGGAGGATATGAGAAGGGAAGTTATGGCAGCCAGGTACCCTTTAAGTTACTTTTAGGGGCTAAATTGGTGGCTTGGGGGAGGGGGTGGGTGCCATTCCTCACCTTTGGGCTCCAGGAGCTGAAAAGATTCAAGATGGCAATAGAGTAGTCCCAGGACTACCAGGAAACAAGTCTCCACATGCCCAATACCCCATTAGACCCTGACGTTTAAGGAAGACCCATACCTAATGGGGTATGAAAATAATTTGAAATCCTTGGTGTGTTACAAATCCATTCATTTTTTACCAGAGGGGTCATTTGGATGGCTCTGGTACAAATTGAGACAATTCCTAGTTTTGGGACCTATCTGGATGGGCCCTCGCTCTTCCATCTAGCACTTATTGGATCATTATTTATTTATTTATTTATTGGTGCTTATATTTCGCTCTTCTTACCCCGAAGGGGACTCAGGGCAGATCCCAGAACAGATATACGGCAACCATTCCATGCTGATTATACAATGACAAGACAGACAATAGTTAGAGGTATATTTAGGGTTTTTCTCATCCTTCGGCATCTTTTGTAGGTTGTGTTAGGTTCCAGCCATGGGGGGTGGGGGGGGGTGCTGTCATTCTTTCTCCCTACCAAATAGCTTTCTTTGTTTGTAAACTTTCTTCCAAAACACCATGCCTAAAATACCTCCCCGCTTAATGCGGTTTCTATTCATCTACCCACATTGCTGTTTTCGAACTGCTGGATGAGCAGGGGAGCTGGACTGACGATCAGGAGCTCACCCTGATCTGGCTTCAAACTGCTAACCTTTCAGTTGGCAAGATTTACTGCAACTGCAGCTGGTGATTAACTTGCTGTTTTAATGCCGGCCCTGCCTACCAACAGTGTCTTCCCCTTTCTGTCTGGCCTTCCTACTAACAGTGTCTTTCCATTTGTATTCAAGGCAGTCAGTTATATTCCAGTCAGGTCTTTTGTTTTGTGTATGAGCTCTGACTGGCTTCTGAATTTTGCTGATGCAGCAAACAAACTGTGAAAATTAGCCCACATATGTATGTATATGCACGTGTATATCTGTGGAAGGGGGGCAGGACACATAATTTCAAGCAGGCATCCCCAAAGTGTGGCCCTCTAACTCGCAGAAGCCTTAACCAGCTTGTTCAATAGTCAGGAATTCTGGAAGTTGACGGCCCAAATAGCTGGAGGGCCACAGTTTGAGGATACCTAATTTAAAGTAACCATAATCCTGAATTAAAATAACTGAAATGTTTCCATGGGCTTAAACACTACTCCTTGGCCATGATATGGAAAGTTGATAACATGGTGGTGATGGACAGAAGAGAAATAAAAATTACATTCAAGAAATCTGTGTTTTTGTATTGCATGTTTTGTCTTAATCTCTCTTTTCAGCCTCACTTATGGTTATACATACATATTTAAAATATTTACATTATTCCAGTTTTAAATCATGTTGATTTTTATTATTCATTAGATACTTGAGCGAGAGAGCCTTGTGGGATTGGAATTTCATTCCTTTGCACAGGGACATTCTTCAACTAACAGCTTGTGAGTGAATACTTAAAATAAAATGCATGCATCAATTGCAATAGTAAGCTGGAATTGTGACAATCTTTTGCTTTTCTAACTGATAAACTGCAATATATTATCATTAATATGCATTTAGTATTACAGGTAATTATATTTTATAAGCTACTGCGGTCCCTGTATACACTTTAGAAAACAAATATGACATATTGACTTACTTTTTTAAAAAATGGGGATGTACCTGAAACTGTTTGTTTTTAATTTTTCTACTGGGTTAGTGGAACTATATGTGGTAAGTATCTCCATCTTGTTATCAGCATTCTGTGCCATGACCCCTGCAATTCAAAAGAGCCCCAAGCAGCTGTGTAGCAACGTCTTTGGATGTTGGCAGGGAAAAACCACCCTTTCTACAACAACATTGGATGCCACCCCTTGACTTTAGGGGGAGGTCCTGGCAGCCATCTCTTGTTTATTACTATAGTATTTTTTCTGTCTAATAGCACAATATTTTCAAGCCTTTTGCTACTTTCCACAAGATCAGATGTGCCTGATTTCAGGTATATAGGACAAAGCCTTCCACTTTTATAAACAATCTATAAAAAGCATATGTTCATTAATCTTGACATTTATTTCAGTGGGAAAACAAGTTGCTCTTTTCCTTTGTGTTAATTTATTTTAGAGCCTCCTGACACAAAGTTTTCATGCATAATATTGCTCACCACCTTCCAGTATTTGATAGATTCAGATAGGACAAAAGGTTCTGCATTTTTGTGGACCCCAATTTATCCCTAGTTTTCAATGTCACAGCTGTCTTCTCTCCCTTATATCCTGACCTTTCTGTGAACTGTATATGCAGTTCAAACTTATGCAAAAAAAAGGCTCTAATGCACAGCAACAAGAAATATTTGTTCCATTCACTTGAATTTGTATTCATTTTCCAGTATAAAACTAATGAGATGAGTGAGGCTCATTGATTTCATTTTCTATTCATTTTCAGAGCAAACAGAATGTCACAGAAGTGATACATTTCCAGGCGGGTAGACTTGTTAGTCTGTTACAGTAAAACCAACAAAAAATCTTCTGGTGCATTACAGACTAACAAATTTTATTTGGCATAAACTTTCATGGACTCCAAGATGCCATTGGACCCCCTGCTGTTCTAGTGCAACTGTCTAAACGGACTACCCCTGGGCATTTTTGCAATGGACAGCATCACATTTAGCCATACGATTCACACCTGAGAAAACAGCTAAAATAAAATGAGAAAGGAGGAGGAGAGAACAGCTTGGGAAAAAGATTTGAGAATGCCCATTAGGCGCTTTTTATGCTTTGCACATGTGATGCATTAGCCAGTAAACAAGATTGCTTTGGTGCACCATTTGGCAGTCTGAGGGATGCCAAGACTATTTATTAGCTGGGTTTTTAAAAGCCATATATTGGGAGGGGGGAGCTCTATAAACACATCCAAAGGCATACACAGAAAAAAGATATCCTGTTCCAGTCCACTGCATTAAAGGAGAGAGTAAATCACAAATAAATAGATCTACTGGTGTGGCTCAACTGTTTAAATGGACTGTGTGTGATGTGTTGCATTTAATAAGGGTAAAGGTAGAGGGCTGGTGGTGTAATCGCAGAATTGCTCTTTGAAGATACAGGAGGAGTTGGAAAAGAGTCTAAGAGTTCCAAGCTGTAAACAAATAACCAACAGGTCTATAGTAGAGGCAAATTATTTTTTTCACGCTAGCAAAATTAATCTGCATATCAAGGCCGACTAAAAAGACCAGAAACTTCTAGATTTTCTTTCTGTTTTCTGATTTTATTTTGGAGATCCACACATGTTTTGTTTATCCCAGAATATTTTCTGTCACCTCTAGGTACAATCAGAAACTTTTTATGCCACCTCTCAAGCTTGTTATGAAATCAGAAAGAGCAGGAACAAAATCTGGGACAATTTAATCAGACTGAATATATCCAAAGTCCAGATTTCTAGGAACTCACATTGGTTAGAAGGGATATTTTTGTTAACGATGGCAGGAAGCTTGTAAGGTTGTGGGGAGGAAGGAGGGGATGCTAATTTTACATTTGATTGAAAGGTGTGCCCAATTCACATACTGGCTTTTTCCTGTATAAGCTATTACAGCAAGAGGACCTCTGCAATCCAGGCTTGAAAACATACAGGTAGTAGACCATTTCTGCAAACATTACAAGTAAAGTCTTCAGTGTTGTATATCACTTCTAGTAGAAAACGAGACTATTTGTCTAATCATAGAAATGAGTAATGCGGATGCCAAGCCAACATCATAAGATTCTGGTCACAAACCAGTGAAGTGCACAGCTGTACTCTTTCCTCTTTGCTTCTAGATGATTGCTAGAGTGTGTGCTCAGAAACTGATAAGGTTAATTAGTTGTTGCTATGGGTAGTTGGGAAATAGACATTTGTTTGTTGAAAAGCTGTTTTCTTTACTGCTTTTAATTTATGTAGAATTCCCCCATCCCTTGTTTTTTATATATCAAATGCACTTTATTCATATTAGTTTTCCACACAGTAAATCGCAAGTTTGATGATATTCAGGTTTATCTGTGCTGGTGTTTATTGAGTCAACAGCTCTAGCTTTAGTTGGTTATAACCTTTTCTTAAAAATGATGCAACCATGAAAATCAACAGTCAAAAATTACAAAGAATGGGGAATTTAAGTGAGCAGGGGGAAAGGTACTTCACACACTGTTTTCTGCACAATATATTGTCTTTTGTACTAAATAATTCATTGCATAATAAGTCCTGAAAAGTTACAAAATTAACACAAAAAAGTATAAAAATTAACACAAATTCTTGTCATGCATCCTGGAAAAATTAAAATTTTGCAAAAAAACCCCAACCAAAAATAAGTGAAGAATAGCTTTCCAGATATTAACTTTGTTAGAACTACAAAGATATTTTAGGTTTGATATTCACCCAGATTACAAAAATATGGTTACTAATGATTGAAACAAACAAACCTTTAAAAGTACTTACCAAACCATTAGACAGCCCAACCAAAAAGATCTTGATATCTGGATTTTTAGGGTTATTTGGGATGGTGATTCAGAAAATTGTGTTGGATAGTCCATATCGGCTCTAAGTTTTTTTAGATATGATTGTCATGATTTTCTGTGGGCGAGCAGATAGTGACTGGTATATAGCATATTTCTGTATCTTAACATTAGAACTAATGGGGGTAAACTGGTGCCAGTTTTGGAATAGGTCGATGAAATATATCTAGAAACACATATAACATTTGAAGTGCAAAAATGTGTGTTTGCCAGTGTTATGATTGTTGTCACTGTTAGCCGAGTTATACATCTATTCCAAGATAATCACTGAATAATTTTTCTTTTTGACTTCCATTTAGAGCACCAGTCTCTGCATGCAGTTAGCATTTTATTTAAAAATGCAATTAGTGGTAATAAAGCAAAATTAGAAAACAAAAGCTCAGATTTTTAAAAGTCTTCTAAGAACGCAGACCATTTTTCCTAGCATCATCAGGGGCACGACTACAGGAAATAATCAACAGTATTTGACTGTGGCTCCATAATATTTCTGGTAAAAACTATTTGATCAGTCCATGGACAGCATCACATTTTAATTTTTTTTAAAGATGGCCATTCAATTGTTGAGGGGGTGGGGTTGTTTTTTTGCACACGATGCTGCAAAGGTGGTACAAAATCTTTTCTGTTACCTGTCTTTTAGTTTCCTTATCCACCTGGACAACTTTTTTTTGCTTATCTGCCATTTTAAGCGCCATGTTAGAGTTAAGAAGGCAATGTGGATTTTGGATCAGAATATCTAGCAGTGGCTCTCAACCTGTGGGTCCCAGCCAGTTTACCAGCTGTTATGATTTCTGGGAGTTGAAGGGCAAAACATATGGGGACTCACAGGTTGAGAACCATTGTCCTAGAAAGAGATGGAAAATTAAGAAGAAAAACATAAAATGGGACAGCATTGGCTGAGAGTTGGAGAAAAGACAGAAGGGGACAAATAGTGAGATCATGCACACATGATAGAAACAAGCATATTGATGTTCAGGACAAGAATATTCTGGAATACATAGCCACTGCAGTTAATTAATCTCACGACCGCTATATCAGGAAATGTAACTCTGGGTCTGTTGCAATAGGACAATGTCATCAGTTTGAAAGGCAACATAGAAGACGTCTTCCAGTAACCTTTTGGTTCATGTATCTCCGAAAAAGTAAAAGGTTCATGTGTCTCAGAGAAAGTTTGAATAGCGGAGGATTTACCCCCCTGCTCTCTCCGACTCAAAGACTATATCAATTTGTGCCATACATACTTAGAAAGCCACTTGCCCACAAATACAATATTTCAGAGCAGTCAGAACTCAGACAAGTTACTATTTTATACCACAACTACTAGGATCCTAAGTCCCAAGGGCCTCTGTCCCTCCTGGACATGCAATATAAATAAATCAGCCCCATTAAGGTTTCCAGAATTTAGGGCCTGGCCCTAAGTCTCCAGTTTTTGTGGTTCATCTCTATGCAGGAGAAAAGATCCGGAAGCGGATGAGGCCCTATACAAACTGCTCGACATAGCGGAAATGGACAAATTGACGCTATTGTTGCGAAAGGACTCAAGTAAACTTTTCGAAGACACGTGGAGACCGTTATTAGAGTATGTAAAGAAAAATAAGAACATTATGTTGAAAGGATACTGGATTTAACAACAGGACGATATATATTAGACTGTAAAATATTATTATGCATGCTGGTTCTGGGTGAAGATAACCCGGTTTAATGTTAGTTAGGTGTATGTACGTTATGTAGACCCCTTCCCCTAATGTAGATCCCCCTACCCCGATTCCCTCCCCTTCTCCTCCCCCCTGGCGACCCCAGGATGTCATGTCCGATGTTGGATGTTTCTCTTTTCTTTCGTTGTAACTGTATTTTAACCAATAAAAACCTTTAAAAAAAAAGAAAAAAGATACAAATTTGGTGGCTTTAGCTCCAGGCAAAAGAAAAGGGCTGAGTTTGGATTTCCTTGTAGAGCAGCAGCTAGCCTCCTTGGGGAGAAGGACATGGATAGAAGAAGCTGTGTCCGAACAGGAGTCCCCACCAAACTGCAGCACTTTGTGGAATATTCAGCAATTTAAAAAAATTCAAAATATAGCAGGTTTTGTTTTTGAGTGTCCTTGTTTAAATTTGATCAGCATGGAATAATGCAAGATCACTATTAGAAGGAGCCTTGAAATGTTCATGGGCACAGCAGTATTGCTACTTGAGACACTACCTACAAAAGGCCCAGAAAAGGCAATCAGCCTCTCCTTTACAGATGGTTATCCTTCACACCTTAGTTTCATAAAAGGGATCAAATGAATTAACACCTTAGTTGTATAAAAGAGCTCAGAGCTGTGGGTGACACATGGATCTAATAAAAACATTTATAATGTTAAGTGAATATATTTATTGCAAACAAATTTGCTCCAAATCTTGTATGTACATAAAATCCTCTTAGGTGAACATCAATCTGATAAAGGATTAAAACTGTTAAATGATTAAAGCATTTCCTGCCAACTGGCAGAATGTGTGACTTATGCAATGCTTTATTTTATTTTCTAGTTTGCTGTTTCAAATCTTTTTTCAGATAACATAACAGTTCCCACCCATTTTGGGGCATCCTGAATCTATCATATGCTAAGCTTCATATGCTAAACCGCAGGAGAGGTCTTTGTATTAGCTACAGTTTTGTGGTTCAGCATCTTGATGCTGCTCAGGTTTTCATTTTACTTGATTGGGAAATGCAAGTTACTGGGGTATTTATGTCAGAATATATAGAAGCAGAAAATGCTAAAGTTTCAATGGTGGCAAATCTTTGTTCACAGTAAAATACAATTGAGTAAAAAGACAGTTAAATGTGGTGTTGGCATCATGACTTAAACAGGTACCACATGTGTCTAACCTGGTGTTCTTCAAGTGTGTTATTAGAACATCAGTTAGTGTTGGGCAGCTCACCATCCTAGGTAGCTAATAGCAGGGCTCCCAGAGGTCATACAATCGTTGAAGTTCAGGGAAGAAATGAGAAATGTATACCTCTCTGTTAAATCCTACCCAATTGAGGTTTAAATACTCTATAGGTACAGCTTGGAAGAGCTACACAAGTTCATGTGGACCCCTTAATTTCACAGGGCTTTATTATGCAAGGAACACTTTATGGAATGAATTATGACCTGAGTTGGAAAATTCAGATGAAGAAGAGGAAGCAGACTGCTAGGAAATCTGAGGCCAAGGCGCCAGGCCTTGAACCAGAGGGAGGCAGTATTCCCCAGCAGGATGTCACCGAAACCTATTGCCGTCTTTCATTCAGTGACAAAGAGACAAAGAGAGATTGCTTCATTCCCAGAGGTTATTGCATAGGAGATGTTGACCTAATTAGTCACCCCATGTCTAATTACCTGCCTATAAATCTCCCAGCTACTCCCTGCCTGCTTTGTTACTTTCAACTCTCCCTCTTGATGGTTAGCAGTACTTTTCCAGCATTCACATTTTTCTGACCTTGGGCTGGCTATAATTTACTACTGTGTTTTACTTCTAGGTGTCTTTGTTGTTCTGGACTTGTGACTTGATGAACAAGTCATCATGGACCAAATTAACTCCTCAACAGCTCTTACTTTCCAACCACTTGTTTCTGGGCTCACTGAATCATAGGACAATTGTGCCAGTTCTTTCCTTTTAAACGTAGCCTATAGCAATATATGCTGCCTCCCTCCAGTCCAAGTACCAACAATAACTGATCCAAATCAGACTGGATCTGGTGCCTTTAGGCCTTAGCTAGCAAATACCCTCCAACATTTCACAAATTAAAACCTAAAACATTCTGACTTTAGAATTCGTTGGGGTTTTGGGGTTTTTTTTTCTCTACATGACATTCTCCTTTGCTGTTAAAATAATCAGGAACCAGCAATAATATTGGCAAGGGATAAACTTGGATCTTTAAAAATGAGAGGAATATGTTCCTTTTCAACATTTTGAAATCTGCGTCTTTCACAGTTTGCAAATATTGATTGTTTTCCAACTGGTGATTGATTGAAAATAGTTTACAAGTGGCAAATTGTTGTGGGGGGAAATATTTCACTTGGATGAAATCCAACCATGTCCATCTGCTGGTACAACAGATTCCTCTACCTGGATGCTCCAGTGTATTTATTCTGGAGTACTTAGAGACCCTTTGAATGTAGGAAGAGAAGTCATCCTGCTTTGGAATCATAACACAGTGGTTTCCTCTGTTACATCTTTTTATTGGAGGTTCTTAACTCTATTGTGGAGCAGATTTTCAAAGATTCACACACACACACACACACACACACACCCGTTCTTGTTTTCTATTCATTTTCCTTCTTCCAGATTTCAGAAATTGTTATCCAGCTGACTTTACTTTTACATGACATGATTTTTCCTCAGATTGTTGCAATGTGGGGGAAAGCTACTCTTGGTGGTTTGTTTGCCTGTAGCGTGGCATCATCAATTCCCCTCTTGAGGAAGAGATCTAGGGTCAAATTGGAACTGATAACTTCTTGTTTAGCATAACCCTGATTAGACAGTCAGAGGTTGAATCTGACACTGAGTCATTAGTAGCTGTCAGCACTGAAGCATCCAAGTGGAAGGACTACAAATAAGTGGAGAAAGGAGATGCAATAAGAACTCAAGAGGGCTGTTGAAGCATCAGCAGCAGCAACCTTGTATTTATGAAGGAGAAAATAATAGTGATGGTTTTATGGCACGTAAGACCCTGTTTCCCCTTGGCCTGTTTGATTAGATAGCATTACCTCCAGGGTTCAGTGGTACCTCATTGATTACATCGCATTTTGCTGGGAATGTTTGGTTCTCCTAATCGATACTGTCATTGCTCTAAGTAAGGAAGGTATATATCTTGTGCTTTGGGCAGAAAGCATTAACAAGGTACCCAGGACTCTTTCATGGGTGTCTCCCTTTGTTCCATTGAATGTATGATTTTTTTAAAAATCCCCCTTTCTCTAAACATTTTCCCTCACCATTTTGCATGCCTCCCTCTAGAACATGCATATTATTTAATATCAAAATTGGTGGGTGGATTCGCTTTGTTCATTGGAATAATATTAGAAAAGAGATTTGTTAGAGAAGGTGTAAATACTAATAGCTTTGAAAAAGAGAAGGAAAGATTCAGACAGCTGTTTGAGACTATAGTTAGAATACAGAAATGATGCAAAAACACCTAATGTTCAGTATTAGCCATATGATTGTTGTCCTGTACTATGCCACTCACCTTACTTTGTGCTCATTGTGATAGCACAATACCCCCCTTCATAGGCAGGTTTTCTGTGTCTTCTGTGCCTACTATGCTTGTTTGTGAGCTAACCAGACATTAAAAGGACAGTGAACGGAAGAAGGCCTGTCTGAGTAGGTTTCCTGCTGAACAGCACTGCAGGTTTCTTAGGGCAATTAAGCTGTATATCAGAAGTTCCTCAAACATTCTTTGCCCAAATTCTGGGCTTTTGACATGTATAAAGCAATCTAGAAACCAGAATACAAAATTGTGTGTTTTCTCTCCCTCCCTCCTTCCCTCTTTTAAATATTTCCTACTCAAAATGGGAACAGTAATGTGTATTCTGCGTTTTTTAAAAAATGCTCTTATAGTTAATGGGACACATTTTATTTTGCATATTCTTTATTTTCTTTGCGCATCCTCAAACCTTTTAAACAGGGGACCAGTTCACTGTCCCCCAGACCGTTGGAGGGCTGGATTATAGTTTTGTTTTTGTTTTTTTTAAAAAAAACTATGATCAAATTCCTATGCACACTGCACATATCTTTCTTTGAAGTAAAACAAAAAGACAAAACAGGAAAAAAATACAGTATTTAAAATGAAGAACCACTTTAACTCAATGTTATGGAATCCTGGAACTGCAGTTTGATCTTTTGGCAGAAAAGGCGAAACAGCTTATAAAATTTTAAATCCCAGAATTCCATAGTATTACGCCATGGCAGTCAAACTGGTTGCAAACTGCATTAATTCTGCAGTGTAGATGCACTCTTTTTTCATCGCTTTAACTGTGCATAATCGGGTGCCCCCTCTTCATATAAATCAGTGTTTCTCAACCTTCCTAATAAGGTGACCCCTTAATACAGTTCCTCATGTTGTGGTGATCCCCAACCATAAAATTATTTTCGTTGCTACTTCACATCTGTTATTTTGCTACTGTTATGAATCATAATGTAAACATTTGATATGCAGGATGTATTTTCATTGTTACAAACTGAACATAAAGCATAGTGATTAATCACAAAACAATATGTAATTATATATTGTGCGATATTTATTTCTAATTACAAATAAGTGAAATTTGGACTTCAAGCATGTTGTAGCATGGGTAACAGTCTTAATATAACAGCAGGGAACCCATGAATATGTTTACTGATCCGCCTATTGGCTGAACTCTCATGACCAACAGAAAATACTGGAGAGGTTTGGGGAAAACATACTCAGCAATGTGGGAGTTGCAATAGCTCCTGCAATCAAAGAGCATTCTGAATTGTTCCAACAATGGAATTCAACCAAACTTGGCATGCAAAACTCTCACGACCAACAGAAAATACTAGAGAGGTTTGGTTAAAATACACTCAGCAATGTGGGAGTTGCAATAGCTCTTGCAATCAAAGAGCATTCTGAATTCCCCAATTCCCATGACCAATGGATTCATCATAGTTTGTAGCAGCCACACAAACAAAGTTTCTGGAGGGGAAAAACTACTTTCAAAGTAAGGGCTGCACAATTAAACAGGAAATAACACTTTCAAACCAGGAACAGATTTTTGTCGTGCAATTTGGTTACAGAGTGTGATTCCAGGTGAGAAGATCTGACCAAAGAAGGAGATCAGAAGAGGAGGACTCTATTATTATTATGTTTATTTATACACCACTTTTTGTCTCCACAGGTGACTGTGGGCCCTTCCAAGCAGGCCCTATAACCCAGGATCTGATCCCAGGTTTTCTGCTTTAAACTGGATTATATAAGTTTTCATTGCCAGATAACCTGGGATAAACAGAAAACCCAGGAACAGACCCTGGGATATAGGGCCTGTCTGGAAGGGCCCTCAAAGGCAAATAATCCACAATATCTGCTTTGAATTGCATTATCGGAGTCCACACTGCCATAAAAATCAGTTCAGTATGGATTTTATAAAACTGTGTGGAAGGGCCAATGCAACGTACATTTCAATACAATTTCAAATCTACAAATATATGAAACATTGCAAATGAAAAAAATATCATTGGTATTATTTAAAGCAGGCATGGGCCAACTTGGGCTCTCCTTGTGTTTTGGACTTCAATTCCCACAATTTTCACAGCAGGAGCCAGAAAGAGGGGAAGGAAAGGAACCCCAGGTTTTGATTAGACATCTTTCCTCCGAGAGGCAGGCATTTCTGCCACCTGTACTCTTCCCTTCCTGTTTAACTCGGGGGGGGGGGGCTTTGCAGGGGCTCCTTGAGCCCTGCGCCTAGATAGAGATGGAGGGAAGGAGGAAGGGCCGGATGGTGAAGGGAGGCTTTGGGGCTGCCTATTGGCTACACAGAAGAAAGGGGTATAAAAAGAAAAGGAGGAGAAAAGGAGAGAAAAAAGAAGGAGAAGGGAGAAAGGAGGAGGGGGACAGAAAAAGAAGAAGAGAGGAGAAAAGAGGAGAGACTGAAATGGGGAGAAAGAGGAGGAGACAAAAAATTAAAGGAGCTTTGCATTAGCAAAGCCAATACTGATTCCTCTGTGAGGGAGGCCTCCTCCTCAGCGGACTAGATAAAGGTCCTCAGCGGGTCACATATGGCCCATGAGCCGTATTTTATCAAGACTTGTATATCAAGACCCTAAATGTTGTTTCAGATGTTATCATTAGTTATTATTTGTTACTTACAGATAGTTAAAGATTCTTTATGTTATTGTATTTAATTTACAAAAATGTATAGTACTTTAGAAAAAGTTGTTCCAAATCCCCCAAATCATTCTTAAAAATTAAAGTGTTAAGAGATGCAAGGGAAAAATATTTGTTACTCCTCACTGCAAAAATTGTATTATGGATTAAATGTAAAAATAATGTTGTTGTATCTTATTGTCTCACAAAGGAGTGTTACAAGGAATGTTACTTCTAATTTGTTACTTCAAAGGTCTGCTGTATATTTGCAATAACTTTTTTTCACTTAATTATGCAATCAATAATATAACTGGAAAACCTCTGAAACTGTAAGGGAGCATGTATAAAATGGTCAATGTCTAACAAGTTCTGTGAAGGCCACCTACGTTAAGTGGCTGCTGTAGCTTGGCTAATGAGTCTTAATGGAAAAGCATTCTTTGCCCAAATTCTGGGCTTTTGACATGTATAAAGCAATCTAGAAACCAGAATACAAAATTGTGTGCTTTCTCTCGCTCCCTCCTTCCCTCTTTTAAATATTTCCTACTCAAAATGGGAACAGTAAGATGTATTCTGAGTTTTTTTTAAATGCTCTTATAGTTAATGGGACACATTTTATTTTGCATATTCTTTCTTTTCTTTGCGCATCCTCCCGAAGAGTGTTAGAAAGAGCAACTAATTGAATGCAAAATCTAACAGAAGGACTGAGTGATTATTGAGGGTTTTGAAATGTCTAGGGTTAGAACCAGAGTACGACAACAGCTTGAAGGGAGAAGCATTGGGCAGCGTTTGTTCCATGTTGTAATGAATAACCATCATCTCTTTGTTTATCTGCCTCGCCTGCCTGGGAGAGTATGGCCAGTCAAGCCCAGCCGCCTCCATAGGGACTGGGACTGGTGCTTCTGAGCAGGGCAAGCCAGTTGGCCTGGTGGCCGCTGGCATAGGCAGAAGAGGCTGTCTGCTGGGGTGGCACAGCCTTGCCAGCAGCACCTCTGGGCTCTGCTAATCAAAGTTCAGTGATTCCACGTTCCACTTGGCATAACAAATCTAATGAACTTAGCAAGCTCAAGGGGCCCTCTCTGCTCTTGTTAGCAGGCACCAGCTGGGAGCATGACAAGGGAGGAAGTGGGAGAAGGCACTGCCTGGGAAGGTCCTTTAGTACAAGAGAAGGAAGTCAGGACCATACTGAAAATGGGATATTTCCAACAGTGCTGCAAAGCAGAGCTGGGCTATGGAAGGGTGACAGCTGTGTACCAATTTGAATTTTGTGCTGAAAGGACAGTAAAAGACTTGCAGAGAGATGTAAGCTATGCTGCAATTGTGCAGGTGTCAGAGCACTACTGAAGCTAAAGTGGGGAACCTGGAGAACTGCTGCAATGCTGCACTGCAGTTCCAAGCCCAGGAGCTGAAGCACAGCAAGAAAGTGAAGAACAGAGGACTAAGCCCCGCAGAACAGGTCTGCTCCAGCACTTGAATTAACTGCCTTCACTGGAAAATTACATTCCCTTTAACCTGCTATTTCATTTTCCCCTCCCTTGGAAACCTTTGAAGCTTCTTTTTTGTACTCATATGGAACAGTGAAGCTGTTTCTTTCTAATTCAGGGGAAGTGCTGGCATTCAGCTCCTGCTGGGAAGAAAATGTAGGAAACCTGCTCTTACCAGCCCATGATCTTTCCCTGTCCTGATTAGCGAGTTGTGCTGCAGCACACAAGTGAAAGACCCTCAGGGAAGTAGGGAGAGCAAGGGCTGCTGTCGCAAAGGGCCAGCCTTCCAGAAACTACCTGCCTTTTATATGGTGTTTAGGCTGCGGCACCTTTGTGTATCACTAGCATCAATTTGCCCCAAAGTCCTGCTTCAGAATCCAGTGTTTCTTCATGACAAATTGACCAGATATGGTGGCAGCTTGTTTATTCTTTTCTTCTCAGTGTCTTGTTAATCCTTGGCACAAGTTTATTAGCCAATCTTGTTTTCCTGAAGTCAAGAAGAAGTTATAGGCTTTAACAAGACCCAATAAATATTTGTGGAAAATAAATCCAATCAACAGTCATCTCCAGGAATTTGTCCAAACAAAATGAAAGACCATTCTCAACATGCAATTTAGCCAATTGCATGTTGGCTAGATACGTTCTATCTGATGTATCTAACCAACATGCAATAATTCTGTGGTTTTAATTCAGGTGATCCACATTGGCTGTCGTTCCCTAAGGCAGCACCTTTATCTGATTACAATGTTTTCTCAGTATTCAAAGCAGTGGTTGTTGTTTTACCACCAAGCCTGAACTACATGTGTTAAGTGCTGCATAGCAGGGATTGAGTAAAATGGTTTCCTCTTGGAACTGCCTCACCAATGACATGGCAGTCCCAAATTTATGAGGTAGTAAAACATATTATCTTACCCCAGTTTTGGAAGTCCTGACTGCAAAATGATTGGCTCATCTTTCTCTGTTTAAGCAGAAATGTGCCCAAATCTGTAGTACTGATTCTGTGTGCCAACAAGTATAGATACTCTTCTGTGAACTCTAAAGATATTAAAATATACTGTTGTACATGTGTAAACAAAAAATAAATGGTGAGAAGTATTATGGATTCCAGTTTCCTTGAGTTTCAGTTTCCTAGAAAGGGGGCCACATGAGGCATATGGTACTTTGTGATGTGAGATCGATCAATCAATCAATCACCAATCTATCTATCAATCAATCACGCACACTGCATATAGTATATAGCATAAAAAGGGGTTTCTCTGCATGATTTCTGTTCTTCATAGCAAGAATAGCACTGGATTCAATGGAGAGAGTCAAATAAGCTGCCTATATCCTCCTTGGATCCTGGTCTGGCTCAAGTTAGCCTACTGCTACATATGCAAATCTCACTTACATCCCGCTCCCTCTTCTCCAGTGAGTTATCTCTTTCCATAAGCAGAGCCTTCCTGAGCCATTAAAGCTAGAATGCTACCAGTGATCTTTTGTCAGCCCTTACGTTATTGTAAGACCTGATAAAAGGGCGCAAGTAATGCTTGCTCTACATTCAGGAATTTCCGCTTTCAAGATGTATAAAGTTGGAAAGGATCATTTGACCAACCCTATGTCTGTAACAACATTTCAAAAAATGCCACAGAGATAGGTTTCCTGAGAAGGAGATGGATGTGTTTGATGAAGAAGCTGGTATGTGTGTATTTTAAAATCATTTGACTTCCTTCATCACTCCAGAGTGAAAGTACTCCTGTATGATTTTAAATTGTGAAAGCCAGAGTAACACCAGATCAACATGTATAGAAATTAATGAATTAAACTGAGAATTTTCAAATAGATATCGTGAGAATTAGGGACTCTGGTTTCAACCACTGGTATATTGTTAATTAAGTTAGCTAAATTAGCTAAATACACTTGTCCTAAAATTATTCATTTGGAAATGAGGGGCATATTTCCAAGTTCATACATTTAAAATCACAGTATACCTCTATGTGTGTCTTCTTGGAATTGGCCCCCACTACATTCATAGGGTGTTACTCTTAGGTAACTTCACACAGGATTGCAGGCTTAGATGAATAAAGATCTTATAATGCCAATGTCTCAGAGATGGAAAGACACTGAAATTAAACTACAAAACAAACTTCAGTGGTACGTTAATCGGTTTCATCTGGTTAACAACATACATTTTCCCCATATATATCAGTAGTTCTCAACCTGTGGGTCCCCAGGTGTTTTGGCTTTCAATTCCCAGAAATCCTAGCCAGTTTACCAGCTGTTAGGATTTTTGGAAGTTGAAGCCCAAAAAATCTGGGGACCCACAAGTTAAGAACCACTGCCATAGATAGACACCACTTCTAAGTAATGGCTCTCTGCGGCCCATGTTTGCCATTAGCTAATACAATAATGGTATTTTCTATACAGGACACTGCGGAGAAAACAGCATTTTCTGAGCAGACTAATTATTTCCTAGTCTGAAAAAGACCATTTTCCGCAGAAAAGGTGCATATTTTTGCATAGAATAAGCCCCTCTTGCAAATAGACATTGGGAATACCACAGAAAAACACTGCAGCAAGTATAAAATGTTAAACTATTTTTTGTTGACTACAAAAATGAAAGTTAGGAAGATTTAGATCCCTGGTTTTGAAGGAATGTTGCCAAGGTAAATTGGGACAGCTTCATGCTGGCTCCCCTCCCCTCGAGGAAGATGTACTGCAGAGTCAGCTAGTTCACGCCCAGACCAATTGTTTAAGGTAATTCGGTCTTTGACAACAATCCCAACTGTCCCAAAAGATAGGGGTTTGGCTCCTTCGGCTGAGGCTTTCCAGAACTTTTTTACTGACAAGATTTCGACCCTCCGCCGGGACATCCCGGCCACCTTGGATACAGTTAGTGAACTCGAGACTCCGCCGCCACTCGATGGGCCCACCTTCACCCGTTTCCAACTGCTGGACGCAGCAGCTGTCGATAGGTTGTTGACTGCAGCTAGACCAACTACTTGCTCCCTCGACCCATGCCCCTCCTGGCTTGTTAGATCTTGCCGGGAGGGTCTATGTGGCCCCCTGGGCACGATCTTAAATAGCTCCCTTGAGCAAGGAGTCTTCCCAGGGGATTAAAAGAGGCTATGGTGAAACCGCTGCTGAAAAAGCCGAATCTATATCTTTCGGCTCCCTCCATTTACAGGCCTGTGTCCAACTTGCCATTCTTTGGCACGGTAATTGAGAGGGCAGCAGCGGGGCAGCTGCAGCGGTTCCTAGATGACCCAGCTGGACTTGATCCCTTCAGTCCGGCTTCCGTATTGGGCATGGGACGGAGACCGTGCTCGTTGCCATTACAGACCAACTTCGCCGCCAGCTGGACCAGGGTGGATCAGCACTGCTTGTCCTGTTAGATCTGACAGCAGCGTTTGATACAGTAGATCATGCATTGTTGACCCACCGTTTAGCCGCTGCCGGGGTTGGGGGACTGCCCTTAGGTGGGTGGCCTCCTTCCTCCGGGACCGGGGACAACGAGTGGGGGGGCGGGGAGGTCTCGGGAGAGCCCCACTTGATTGTGGGGTTCCCCAGGGGGCCATCCTCTCCCCCTTGTTATTCAATGTTTACATGCGCCCCCTGGCCCAGCTGGCCCGTGACTTTGGTCTGGAGTGTCATCAGTACGCTGATGACACCCAGCTTCTGCTGAGAATGGATGGCAAGCCGGACTCCGTACCCGATTGTTTCCATCTATGCCTTGAAGCCGTGACTGGCTGGCTGCGTGCTAGCCGGCTGAAGGTGAATCCATCGAAGACGGAGATACTGTGGCCCGGTCGGCCTGGGCTGGGTGGGTGCCGGTTGCCTACCCTGGACGGCGAGCGACTTAATCCATCGCCGTCAGTTAAGAGCTTGGGGGTTGTGCTGGACTCCTCGCTGACCATGGAGGCCCAGGTCTCCGTGGTCAGCAGGACGTCATTTTTCACCTCCGTCAGGCTAGGCGACTGGCACCCTACCTGTCCAGGAAGGACCTGGCCACGGTGATCCAAGCGACGGTCATCTCGAGATTGGACTACTGTAATGCCCTCTACGTTGGCCTTCCCCTGTCGACACTCCGGAAACTCAAGCTAGTGCAGAATGCCGCGGCCCGCTTGCTGGCAGGAGTGCCAGCGAGGGAGCACATTACACCTATACTCCGGCAACTGCACTGGCTCCCTATTGAGTACCGGATTGCCTTCAAGGTGTTGGTTTTGACCTTTAAGGCCTTGCACGGCCTAGGGCCTGCGTACCTGAAGGACCGCCTTACCCCGTCACGTTTCCCGAGATCACTGCGTTCAGATGAGCAAAATCTGTTGTTAATTCCATCAGTCCGCTCCTGCCACCTATCAACGACGAGACAAAGGGCCTTTTCAGCGGCAGCACCAGTGCTCTGGAACGCCCTTCCGGACAGTGCCCGTGCCATTACGGAACTGGGCCCGTTCCGGAGGGCGTGTAAGATGGCCCTCTTTGGACTGGCCTTCAATTAGGCGCACCGACAATTACCATGCTGCATACCTCCTCACCGAAGTATGACTATGTAACTGGTTTTAAATGTGGCTTTTATGTTTTTTATGTTTTACCGACTGTAGGGCCGCTTGTTGATATGTTTTTCAACCGCCGCCCATGTATTTGTGTTATTGCTGCTGGATGTATCTAAATATGATCCCCAATTCCCTCCTGGCTTTCCTCTTGGCCTGTGGGGATTGCTATGATTTTGCTATCTAAAATATCACACTGCTACACCTCTATCTTGGGCCAGCAGTAGCAAATTATGCAGATTTCTCTCCCTCTCCCCCTCCCTCTTCCTTTCAGTTTCCATTATCGGCTTTGGTGGAGGCTGTAATTTATTACAATTGGCAGCCTTGTAATTTTGGACTCTTTTTATTATTTAAAGCTTTCAGAGACAGTATCTTTGTGTATCCAGAGCATTCATGATAGTGTCTCTGGACTCCCAATATTAGTGATGCTTTTTTGTGTGTCAGATGCTCATACACTTGTGCAATTATTATTGTGCACTCAATAAAAATGCATTTAAAAAGTGATAACTAAAATGACATTTAACATGGAAAGCACTTAAATATAATTATACTATATGCATTACACCATTTAGTGTCACAATTATTAAGAAATATCTTAGCTGTTTTCTTATAGGAGATGGTGGAGGGAACGGAAGGCATATGTGTGGCATTTTAAACTTTTTTTTCCTGTTTAAAAAAATATTTCTCCCTTTTTGTCATTGTAATTCTCACCTGCCTTATTATATTTCTGAGGGCTGCTGTGCTGGTTATAGCCTTGCCTGTTTTTAACTGGGCTTTCAAACTTTCTGTGCAGAGAAAGATGAGTTTAAGTTAAACCAACAAGAGGATTTTTGCCCCAGTGGTCTCATTCTTCTCCCTAGCTTTCTGAGCCATATTGTGGCTCAAGCTTGGAAACCCCTCTCTCTGCCCCCAATTCCCTATAATAGGAGATGAAAACACCCATCAAGAGAGCTTTGCTTTATGAAACCAAACCCTTCACTCAAAGCTCATTTTTAACAGAGGCCATGCAGGTATTCTTACAACCATAATGAGGGGATGTGATGTCATCCCTTGTAACTTCCCCCCAGAGATCTTGAATTCGTTCATTTTCTGCTTCCAGTTAAGGACTTCCTATTATTTTTTAATGATCTGAATAATAATTATTATATTATGTAATATTATTATTATCCCCTTTTTTCTCTCCACAAGGAGACTCAAAGTGACTTACATTAAAAAGCATTGCAATACAATGTAAAATCTACACATATAAAACATTAAAACAGAATTGAACAACAATGGTAATTTCAAAAATCAGTTAAAATTCATGAACACATATTCAAATCTAAAAACCACAGCACCCCCTATTTATTATTGTTTTGTTAGATCTACTTGATCAAGAATAGCTGGTACCACGCCAATTGGATTTGATTTTCTGGTATAACTCCTTTGAGGGGAAAAAAAAGCCTGAAACAGCCCCATATCTCAGCTCCTAAAGGGAGCCTTTAAATCAGTTTACCAAGATAGCATTGGCTAAAAGAAAGAATAAGTGCAAAGTTAAAAGAAACATTTTAGTGGTATTATTTTGGCCCTGGAGTTTTTCATAGCAAGTAAGGATTCCCCTTGCTGCTTACAGGGCTCAGGAGAAGAAAGTTAGCTATTAATCTTGGTGTATTCAGGCCACATGAAAATGTAATAAAGTTTCTAATGCTTCAAATTAGGGGTATTTCCAGCAATTTGTTCTGAACTGTTCCACGCCATTTTATGTCACTTTGCACTGCTCCCAAATACTCTTCCCCAAAGTGCACTTTCAAAACCATTTTATTTTATTAAATACCATTACAAAATGCTAGCTTTAAAGTGCAAAGCACAGAAGTGGCACTTTAAATGAGGTGTAGATAAGTTTGGTTGAAAATAACAAGTGTACAATTAACAATAATGTTCAATTTGTATGTCATCTATACTTTGCTTGGGCTTTCCCATAATCAGTGACATCCCTTCAAAAGACTCCCACAGCTGGGTGATGTATTCCAGTCCTGGGAGAAGATGAAGAAGATTGAAAGTGGCCAATCCCCTCCAACACACACATGTCACATGCCTCTTCTCTTTGGCACCATTAATCATAGAATCATAGAGTTGGAAGAGACCTCATGGGCTATCCAGTCCAACCCCCTGCCAAGAAGCAGGAAAATCACATTCAAAGGTACCTTCTTCAAGGGAACTCTTACAGCACTGCCCCCACTGCTTCTGTCCTGGTTGGAATGCTGAGAGGGTGGTTGATCTAGTTACATAGTGATCCCTCCATCTTAATTGGGGTGATGGGCACAGTGTATCTAAGAAAGTGGGAGAGGTGAATAATTTTTTAAAAACCTGGAAATAACACCTCCCTAGGAAACCTCTAGTTCCACTAGCATGACTCCATGGTCAACTCCAATATAATATTTCTGGAGGATCTATAAATGCCTAGAAAAACTTTCTCTCCAGGAATCTCTAGGTCCTCCAGTATGACTCTGTAGTGAACTTCTGCTGGAAATTGACCATACAGTTGCACCGAATAACCTGGAGAATCCTACAGAAAACATATTAACCCAATATGGGAATAATCAAATCCACAAAAGTGAAATCTGCAAATGTGGAAGACTGGGTGTATTCCATTCTGCTGAGAAACATAACTTTCTGTGTGCATGGAGGAATCTGACGATTGATCTTTAAAGGGAATAATGTTGCTGCTAGTGGTGTTATCAAAGCAAAGAATGCATGAAGTTTTGAAGTGTATAATATATGTGTGTGTGGTTGGGGAAGAGAGATATTTCAAGCACAAAAGCCCAAGCAAAGAACCCATTTTGGTTTTATGAAAGGCCACTCTTTGAGTAGAGAGTGGTGCCTCAGGCCCCTTCTACACTGTCATATAATCCAGATGATCAAAGCAGATAATCCACATCATCTGCTTTGAACTGGATTATATTAATCTACACTGCCATATAATCCAGTTCAAAACATTTAATCTGGATTTTATATGGACATGTAGAAAGAGCCTCAGAAAAGGAAGGGGGAAAGCCCAAAACATCCTGTCATCTGGTAAATGTCATTTGTCTCAGAAAAAAGAAGTGGTAAGTGCAAACATTTATCCTGGTTGGAGGAGCCCTAATGGATTAAACTGGAACTGACTGCATACTCACCTGCTGAGGCAAGCATGGTCCCTTCCTTATGCCCTCATGTTTTGCTGGTGAAGACCTCATGGTTGAGACACATTTTTGGCAGTTAAATTGAGTTGTAGTCAGGTGGCTGTTGACATTTTGATTAAGCTATAGTTCGTCGTATCTGAATTTTGAATAGTGCATAGGATTGACCTAGGAAGAGAAAACATGGTAGCTGATCCCTTGTTTTTGAAGATATAAAATAGAGTTTTTACCTGGATCTTCCCTTAGATGAAACTCACAGCTCCCTTGGTAAAAGAGCAGAAAACATAAAAACAAAACAAAACATTTAAATGCTAATAATAATTGGATGTTTATTTCGTGCAGAGTCATAGAACAAAGATTAGTAGTATCCAGTTGGGTAGTACTACCAAATACATAGCTGAAGAAAATGTAAGTTCTTTTGGTAGAATTCAGCTACTGAAGTGGTATGGATATATGCCAAATGGAATAACCAACCCACTCATGTTGACTACAACTCCTAGAAATGAACTGAAAACACAGTAAATGACATTATCTTACCATGAAGAGATTGTAGGGCCTCCGAGTCTTAATCATGCCAGACTCTGTGTTGGAAGCGATTTTATAACTACTTCAATGCATTCTTTAAACAGCACATAACATTTGGAGTCATTCTTGGCAGATGAATGCATCTTATTTGAGAAAGACTCGCTGTGTATATAGTTATGCTTGTTCTGTGAGGCAGGAGCACATGAAAAGCGAGAGACCGAGGGGAAAAAGAGCATTTGGCAGATTTCATTCAAGCCAAGCCAATCTCCAAAAATTATTTCTGCTATTCTATTTTTAATGTGATTTGCTCTTTGAATTAATAAACACTTTAAAAAAAAAAAAAGGTTTATGGGTCATTTAACTCAAAAAGTTGTGAGATGCGTCTTGGGGCCTAAAATAAGCATGGCATGAGTTTGGGCATTTTCTGTTCCCTTTTTCTTCTACTGCTCACATAACTGGAAGCCATGCAGCAGCAATTATAAACATGACTAAGAACAGCATATTTTGCTTGAAGAGACTGGTATATATGGCTGTGTATTTTTTTAAGGGAGGTGGACCAGGGACGTAATTTTTTTTGTTAGTCTTGTGTATGTTTTGTACTGATGCTTTCATATTGGAAAAGTATGAGTATTGGCAGACGGGGAGGATTCTTTTCTGACTCTGAACGATAGAATTCTCATCAGCTTTATGATCAGACTCTGCTGGGAATTATCTGGCATTATGTTGGGTTAGTTCATTAGTAGGGCTATAAAGGCTGTAGGAAAAAATGGACAGCTCTGTAGAGAGCATTTTTAATTTGCAAAAACCAGAACTAGTTTTGCAATAGCAGACTCAGGAAGAAAAAAAATTATTTGGCTGTACAATTAATTCTTTTTAAAACAATCTCTTTTGGGAAATCAGGTTACTTTGAATTGGGAGCAAAGACTGAGAGGCAGTGAAATAATATGTCTCACCCATCTCAATGCAGAGCATGTCAAACCAAAACTGAGGCAAAGACCCAGTATTTGAATGCTGAACCGATGGCTTGGCCTACACTATACTGCAAGTATTAAGTAAAGGGCCAATGATGGGAAGGAAAACAGGTTAAAAATAAAGTTAATATAAAGCAGGAGGACATTGCTTTGCATTTAAAAACTAGAAGGAAACAGATTTCATCTCTTCTAGTGGTTCTTATGCATTTGAATTTCTGACGCTCCCCTCTACACTATTTCTTTTCAAATAAAGCTCCCTTTGACGCTCCTCTCTACATTATTTCCTTTCGGCTTTCAAGATAACAGCAAAAAGCTTACAGAATGTACTCTTGCTAGGAATGCAGCTAATCTATGCATATCATGCTTTTGAGGAGATAGAGTATAACATTGGAATTTGGCTGCATTATCTATTCTTTCTTGAATGATGTTGCTGGACAGCATAAAATACTGAAGCACATTTTCATTCCATCTTTTGAATTCTTCCCAACACACACACACACACACACACACAACCTTTTCAGAGTTACCCACCATTGTTCCTCTCAACGTACCTTTCTCCAAGCTAATCCATGTACAGGCAGACCCAAAGTTACAAGAAAGACAGGTTCTGTAGGTTTGTTTTTAAATTGAATTTGTATTTAAATCAGAACAGGTACATTTTAAGTATAACTCCATCTCTCTCTCTCTCTCTGTGTGTGTGTGTGTGTGTGTGTGTGTGTGTGTGTGTGTATAGTTTGTATAGCCTAAGGTCAGCTGAACACCCATGTGGTGTTTGTTTTGCTGTTTGTGCCACTGTTCAGAATATTTCACCTCATTTATGTCTTTATGATCATAGGATTTTGAAAACATTGGCCTGTTGTGGATTGGTAAGAAAGCTTCACTGGAGACACCTTCTCACTCTTTCAGGAGTTAATTTCCCTTCCCAGGGGTAGATTTCTCTCACGTCCTGTTGTCTCACCCCTGTTTGTAACTATGAGTCATTTCTAGGTCAGATGTTTATAACTCGGGACTGCCTGTGGTCTCCTGCACTTTATGGTATCAAAAGCTTCATGTTGGGATGATAGAATAAAACCAGTCATATCAATATGGAAAAAAAGAGATTGGAGCAAGAGATTTTTAAAATAATATTATTTATCTTCTCCCTTCTGTCATGGATTTCAAAGCAGTATATTGTAAATCAATTTATCTAATTTCACATAATAAAAATATGTAAACAAAAGCATATATAAACAGAGATAAAATAAAATAATAAATAGTACATAAATTCTAAAAGTTTTCAATTATTAAAATCTCCATCTGCAAAATTAGATGGGATTGATTAGACTTCAAGGGCTCTGATGAAAGAAATCAGGTCTGGTGACACTTGGGCCTCTGTGTACCCTTTTGTATTCTTTCTTGTAATATTCTTTCTTGTAATATTAAACGTTGTAATGGAAGATGCCTTCCATTTGCTTACTGTTTCAATTATGGTTAGTCATGTCCTATCATCTTAGAACATTTTCAAGTGGACAATTAAATGTTGAAGACTTATGACCTGGTTTCTGGCTTGAAACAACATAATGAGGCTCTGCATAAATTGAGATGTTTTACTTTTTGGTCAGAGTAAACATCATTAAAAGTTGTGCAAAGGTATACCCCTTCTGTCAGTATTTCTCATTCGTCCTATCTTTTCCCTTAAGTAGCTTTCCATTCTACTGCTGTGCTGCTCACTTCTTTGGATGTAATGCCATTTTGGTTTAGAAGCAAGTCAATCTACAATGAGGCATTAAGCACTCAACTGATATGGACCATATCTGGAGTACTCAATTATACGGGGTGTATAGTTACAGCTCTGTGCAGGACAAGGAGAGGGAGTAAATTGTTGAGTTCCATGCCTTCTGGGTTATCAGGTGGCAAACTGACAATTCTGACTTTCCACTTGGAGAGTGTGTAAAAAATTATGACTCAACCCAGCGCTTTCTCAGACCAGAACACAGATAGCCCTCCTGAGGTTTTAGAACAACCTCGAGAACAAGCTCTCGAGGTTTAAGTAGAAGATGCCAAAAGAGCATGTTGCTGTTTAAATAGGAGAAAAGAGGGCCTATTGTGTAGAAACTCATGACACCAACTTTAGCTAAATCTTGGAAGTTCTTCAGGCCAAGCTGAGAGGTGTTGTGTGTATGGTTGTGCTTTCATATTTCTGGTCAGCCAAATATGTGTTCAGAATACACAAGGTGTGTGTCTATTTCAGTTACAATAGGCAGGGAGAAAATGGAGGGGGTAGAACAAGTGGATAGAAACATCTAATTATTCCTCCTTCTTTTTATCATTCAATCAATGGATTCCTGATGGCTCTAGTGATCACAAAGTACCCATATGTAATGCCAGTCCAGTGCCTGGGAAAAGCTGTATGATCCAGAACTTGATGTCTGGATGAGCAAGCTAATTTTCATATAGAACTGAAACCTGATAAATGGAAGTGTGCATCAACCCCATCCTGTTTCATTGTCCCATATAAACACACTCACGCCTTAGGGACAGGGTATGGATTTCCAGTAGATCACTGCAACCCTTCCTCCATCCTATCCTGCTTGCTGCTGCACCCAGAACACCGGTGGGGACAAAGGCCCAAATGGCCTGCAACCAGGATATCTGAAAGACTGCCTCTTGTTATATGAAACTGTCTAAAATTTGAGGTCCTCAAAGTTAACCTTGTGGTCTCTGCTCTAACGTCTTCTGAAATAATTCTGGCATGTATACGTATTAGAACTTTCTCTGTAGTGACTTTCCCTTGCCCAAGAAGTTAGGCTGGTTCCATCATTTTTTAATTTCCAGTGGGCAGTGTTTAAATGTTTTTAAACATTTTGAGAGAACATTTTGATGTGTTTTTAAAATGCTTTCTCTTTGTACTGTTTTAATTGCTTTTATATGTTCATTGCCCCAGGAACCCAGTGGACTGGAACACGATATGGAAATCCCACAAATAAATAAATATAGATGTGGGACTCTCGCTGAGATATAATTTATGTTATTGCTGACTAGTTAACTAGCAATACATGACACTTAAGAGAGTCATGGCACCAATATACACCTGCGACAATTGGTGAAAATTTAAAGAAGTTTTTTTTCTTCTGAAACTTGACAATCTTGTGTGAATTAAGTAGGAGGGAGGACATAGAAGAAGGAGAGAAGCAGACAGAGTTGCTTGAACTGCAAGGCATTGAAGGATGGGAATAAAAAGCTGTGCAGGTCAAGGTTGGAAGGTCAGCATAACTAGGATATACTGTATAAAGAGAGAGGGATGACTTGCAAAGGGTAGATGTGGGAAAAGGCAGGAGTTATTTATCTTTTGCTGTATGGGTTGAAATGTGGATATGAGAAGATAAAGCTTCTTATTCATATTTGCTATATCATGCCTGGTAAAATTCCCTTTCTTTCTCAGCCATTAAAATCTTAAGAGCTTTCTCTTCCTTTGCATCTTACTGTACAAAGCCCTAAATAATCTGTGAGGAGCAACATAGGGCTCAGATGGTATAAAGAGGAAAAGCAATGCTTATATGGCCTACAGAGTTTTGGGGGGCTCCCTTGGATCATTGGACAAGGACAGGAGAAGATAGATGTGGTATTCAGTCTGTTCCTGTTGCATCTTGTAAGTCTACTATGATAAAACATGGGAATTAGGACATTGCATTCCTATACATTGATGTGAGTTTTACGGTTTTAGGAAATGTTTATTTTGATAAGCAAATTAGAGTTTTAAATGAAGGAATATAGACAGACTTTGGTTATGTATTTTGTCTTTATTTTATAGCTCAAAATCAAAGAAATAGAAACTGGATGTTCATTTAAAACTGAGAAAACATTCTTGGTCTAATCTGTTCTGCTTGGAATAATACTAATTAACATTATAGAAAAATGCATTTCTGCACAAATGTGTGCACAAGAAGAGAGCCATAAGTCTGAGACTGTCAACACATATTTCTGTGTCTTGTCTATGTGAGCAAATACATGAATTTATGTCCTTAAGCAATCATCTTGAGGTGAGTTGTCACATAGTCATCTCTGCAGGGTTTTTTTGTTTTTGTTTTTACAAAGAACGAAATGTGTGGTTGAGTTGGATCATGTGCCATATTTTGTGTTCCCTTGACAAAAAGATGAAGACATGTAAAGATGAAATCAGAAATAGGCAGCATGCTGTCAGGAAAGATGAATTTCTACCACTGATTTACTTCATTCCGAAACTGTGGAACAGTAATACAGAAACATGGGTATGGAAGTTTTTCTATGTCTATAACCTAAAGCAAATTCTCTCCATTGCTCTAGATTCTGCTCAGTTTTGTGTTAAAGAAGCAGCACTGGAGAAATATGGGGCTAGATTAACTTATTAAAGAAATTTGATATCTATGTCTGGTGCCATATGTGTTCGTGCACACATAAAAAAATTATATGAATCTTAATAGTAAATTTGTAACTTCATCTTACATTCAGCTTTGTAACATATTTGTAGAGCAATTATATACACACTTTCTTAATAATTAGCCTCACTATCATGTGTGAAGCTTATTCCTATAGTAGATGTGCACTATACAGGTGCAATAGTCAATGAAGTAGATGTATGCTAGGTCATGGTTTAATACTACCTTATACAGACATAGCATAAAAAGAATAGAGATTCTCAATATCATAAAAAGCAGTTCAACATCTTTCTGCAAACTCACCCACCCCTGCCCAAATTAGATCAGGTAAGAATTACTCATAAATAAAGAACAAACCAATGAACCTTCTGGAAGCCACTTGAAAACTTCTTCCAAAATTAGAGATTGCTTCTTTCATCAGCTTTCACTTTTCATATTATTCTCTTTTTAGGGCTAAATCTACATATCTTTGCTTTTTTCTACTTGCAAGAGAGATCTGGAAAGTTTTTATCTGTTATCTGAACTCCCGTTTTCCCTCTACTTTGCCTTTCCCACATGATCTATAAGGGATTCTAAAAGTAGTCGCTGTTTCTGATTCAGCTAGAAAATAATTCCATTCTATTCTAACTTTGTATGTTTACTTGAGGCACGTTGCTGCCATTAAGCACCAAAGGCTGTGCTCCTCCAACCTATCTTCATCATTCTCCCACTGCCAATAAGGCTTTAAAAAACCTGCCAGACAGACAGAGAACAAGGAAGGAAAAGAGTGGTGGGTAGATGTAAAATATTCAGTTAAAAGAGTTTCTTTGTCAGACAGTGACCGTAATAAATTTCTGTTGTTGATTGAGGTGTTCCTTCTTTCTGTCATTCTTCTTGTCTTCTTTTTTGTAGCAGGGGATGATGAAGAATATCTAATAACACTGGCTCTTTAATTTCCAAAATGAAGAAATTAACCTGCATAGAGGCCATGTTTCACTAAGGGCAGAAATGATATATAAATCCTGGTTTTCTGATACTAGTGACCACAGCTGTTAACATTTGCTTTTTTGAGCTCGGCAGAGTATAAATGAAATATGTGTAATGATTTCCCTGTGCTGTAGTGGTATTTCATGGGAAGGTGCAAGTGTAGAGCTGAAATACTGTAGAACTTGCCACATGTCAAGTGTTAAAAATCATTGGCAGCGCTGGTAAGGGATAGAAGAACCCACTACCGCACTGGCAGCCAGAGCTGAAGATCAAGGTATAAGCATATGGACATCATTATCGGAAGTGCAAAGGAATAAATCCAAGCAGCAATTAAAAATGTAAATTGTTACTCACTTTTGAATTAAATCTGAGATGTCTGAAATAAATGCAGCTAGGTGGTTTTGAAATCCATTTGAAGATTTCTACAAGAAGTCGTTTTTCCCTGGATATCATTCATAGAGATCTTTAGGGCATCTGGCAGTAATTTATCTCATGTTTCTGTTTGACAGAGTTTATACTCTTTTTCCTGTTTTTACAGAACTTGACTGTTATTTCCATGTCAAAATAGGTTGTAGCAGCAGTGCAATGGGGTGGTGGGTGGTCATAAATGTGATACTATCTAAGATATCTACATTGAAGAGAGCATTCCTAAGCTCCTATTTATTTATCTATAACATTTTTATATTGCTTTTCTCCCAGAAAGAGACTGACTTCCTTTTGTATCATCATTATCATCATCATCATCACCTCATTTGTATCTGAGATGCAAACAAACAAAATGTAAAATAAATATAGTGAGGGAGGTCCAAAGGCTGGAAGCAGCCTTTTACAGCTCATAATTGGCATTTTGCCTGAAAATGGACTGGCAGCCAGTGTTGCGAGAAGGGAGTAAGTTGCTCCCTGTATCTGGCTGCAGATCTTTGGCCCATCTTTAAGTACTTTTTAAAATAAAAAACCCATATAGAGCAAATTACAGCAACCCAGACAGGATGCAATCCAGACATGTGCCACTGTGGCCAGGGCAGACATTTCTAGGAATGGGTTCAGCTGGCACATTAGCTATAATTCTGCAAGTTACAGAATAGAACCTGAGCTGAAAGGCTCAGCACTGAATCCAGAAGTACACCCAACTGTGTGCATATGATTCAGGGGGAGTATAAATGTGTCCATCAGAGGCTGTATTTTCAGATCTACCTTTTGACTCACTCAGAGCATCTCTGTCTTGTCTAGTTGAAGCCTCAGCGTGTTGCCCTCATCTAATCCCTTACTGATGGTAGATACCGGTTTAGTATGGAAACAGCTTCTTTGGAGTTACGTGGAAAAGAAAGACAGAGATGGGTGTCATCAGCATACCGTTTGCCTGAAACCAAAACTCCTGATGAACTAATGTACATTTTAAAGTAGCATGAGGGACAATATGGAATCACAACCCCCCCTCCCCAAAAAACCCCCAGATCAATAGCCAAGGGATTAGACAGAAATCCCTCCAGCACCACTTTCTCGACTCTCTCTTTCAGAAAAGAATGAAGCCACCATAGAACAATGCTTTCAAATTCCATCTTAGAACATAAATGATAAAACGTGATGGTTGGTTATACCCAGTGGAGATTCCTCACTCAAGAAAATAGGCATTAGGACCATTTTGTCTTGGGAATGGCCAATTGAGAGAATTTGATTCTTCAGAATACAGTCTTCTGAAAGGGAAAGCCATCTGAGACCTATTCAAAATCTTCCAGAAATGGGAGACCCCCTCTCCCCATTTCTTTTGGATGTGGTCTGTATGCAGCAAATGCTGAGATGTGAAGGCTAATGGAAAAGAGTTAGACTCCGTGATAAAATTGAACTTTCCTCCCCCTGTCCTATGTTATGCATCTGTGGAGATCAAGGCAAATGAGAGTGTGGAAATGGACAAAAGAAAGAATGTCTTGCAAATTATACTTCCCTTAGGGAAGAGGATCTGTTCATACCATATGGTCCCACTATTATGTTTGCTGAACTGACTAGAATGATCACTCTCGCTAAATGTCTCACCATCCCATCTTTTAATATCTTGTGGAAAGGACAACTACCTTTCATATTTAATAGCTTCTGTACAATAAAAACCTGGCTAAGGTACATACTGAAGGGGATGTAATATTTTTGTTTCACTGGGAGGTTTCCACTATGTGTGTGTGTTTGTGTCACAGAAATCTCTCTTGGTATGCTGCAGGGGCTAGGATGTGACATCTGTACTGAGAGACTGTGCTTTAGCAGCAAGTGCCCTTAAATAGTACATCACTGAAGCAGCAAAAATAAAAACAAAAAAACCCCTCTTTGCTGAACATCCTGGGGAACCTGCCTGCAATTTGTCCCTGATGTAATGTTGTATCTTCTTGGTGTTGAACGGTGATAAATTTATTGCTCATGGATGTGAGTCAGTAGGATCTACAGTATGGAGTTAGTATAGTTCTAGTTTTGTCATCAAAGAGGGAAAACTAGTTTAAGTTTTAAATGGCAGTTTCAATTTTGAGGAACCAGCATCCAGTTTCTATAAGCTAACTAGGTTCAGAGTTAAAACTTTTAAAAACATATCTGAACCAGGTCATCACTCAGGGGCAGAGCACTCTCATGGAGTCTCTGCTCAGTGTCACACTACACAACTATACCACTTGATTCCATTTTAACAGCCATGGTTGCTTTTCATGGGATCTTGGGATTTCTAGTTTAGATAGGGATTTTTAGAAGTTTCAGCCAGAGGGCTTCAAACAACATGCCTCAGGATTCCATGGGGTGCTGCAATAGTAATTAAAGCAGGACATAGTCTATGACTAGGCAGTTTTCTAATGTCCTGTGGCCCTGTGGAACAATGCCTCAGCATCTCCACTTGCTTACGGTTTGTATCTTTGCAGCAAATCTTGAATCTTTCACACCAATTGAATGAGATCGACCCTTTTTATACCAGTCCACACATTAGCCATACTTTCTGCAACTTTACCAGATCTATGCTACTTCTACATATTTGATGACCTATAGAATTAAACTGAAATTGCAATGATAAATTTATGTATTTTCTTTCAACTTGGTGTCAAGTTTGCAAAATTAATTTTCCTTCATAATTTTTATTTATACTCAGATAATTATAGTCCTTTCTGATTGAAGTACATATACATACATACATATATATACATACATACATACATATACATACATACATGCATACATACATACATAAAACTTTACTTTTAAGTTTTGGCACATTTGTTTGTTCCTGCCATTTTAGCAGATAATACTAGCAAACTTAGTCACCAGATTCCAAGTTAAAAGACATGAATGAATGAATGAATGAAGCAAAGTACAGTGCCCTTATCCACAGATTTAATATCAATGGTTTCCTTTACCCTTGCCCCCAAAAATATACCCCCTCAGAAGTGTTTGTGGGCCTCCAAAGGTCCTCCATTGTTATTCGATGCCATGCTTCTAGCCCAGGTATAGTTTGCTATTTCCAGGGTTTCAGGTACCAAGGGAAGTTTTTGGAATGTATCCTTCATGGATATGGGAGTTATACTGTACTTAACTGACAAATGTACAGCAGCCTCCAAAAAACTTACTTTTTTTCAGTTCTATAACCTCATTTCTTCCAAAGACAGTATTTTGCAAGCCTGTCAAATGTGTTGAATACAGCACTAGTTTTGGATGTTTAATTTCAGCTCTTATCAAAACTTAGTCATGCATTTGGGTAATTTGAGACTGCTTCCAAGCAAGGCCTAGAAAGGAAGCCACCCACTCAGTTTGCCACTTGTGGCCTTAATCAACAATGGAAGCTAAAACTGGGTCTAATTTTTGGTTGGGAGAATAGGATGGGAGGGGGCATCCCATTTTCTCTGGTGAAGCATTAGTTTGCCCTGCTACCAGCACAGTCATTTCTGATTATTTGTGGAGTATGGAAATTGTTTATTACGTACATCAGCACATATCATATTCTTCCTAACTTCCTTTACACAACTTTTAAAAATTCCTCATTGAAGCAAAGATGATGCCTTCTTTGAAAGTATCTCTATAGTTTCAGAATTATTTCATATTGCAAAGACTTTTAAGGTTCATCTAACCCATCAATGTGAGTGAGCATTCAACTAGATGTATGTCTGTTCTTGGACTGAATAGACAAAGAAACAAGGAAACTGCTGGAGTTAATGAAGAAATGACCTGCACTGATCATCACTGACAGTTGCAACATACCTGGTATAATTTTAGATGCAATGATAATAATACTAATGAATATGCAGTTTGTGGGTATTCCATCCACATTGATGAAGCATGATAATTTGCCTTTGAAAATTAGCACCCTCTCAGACACAGTACATTAAATTTATGCCTGGGCCATTAACACCCCCAAAATGTGTGCAAACACTGCAGAAACAGATGCATGCAATGTGTGCTCAGTTTGTCAATAAAAACTTGAGGCAGGAATAATGTCAACCTGTAAAGGCTGGCAGTTTGGTGGTCCTCTTGTGATGTTGGAATGCAACATCCTTCTAATTGCTGGCTAGGTCTGATGGGAGTTGCAATCATATGTTGGCAACATGATCTAATTAAGCTGATGACTGAATCTGTGACACACAGGAGAGGAGAATATCTCCTAGACTGTATTTCTTAAAAAAGAAAATCATTTTCTTTCTTTACCCATTGAAGAGACTAGAAAAGGAGAAAGGGATACACCTTATAATGATAGAAAGTTGTGTGTGAGAGAGAGACTCCCTTGATAGGTAGGGATGGAAATCTTTGCCTATTACATTTTCACATGTTAAAAAATGGGGAAAAAATGTAGTTCGATCCCATAGATGGAGTGCAAAAGTGGATGAAATCTTGCTCTTCATACTATGTACACTGAAAAACTAGCAGGCTCATATGTGGAATACATGTCGGGGAGGGGTATTCTGGTGATCTTGGGGAGAGGGATATATGGTGTTGACCTCAGGCTGTATGCTAGAGAGAGGTTGAGTCGATTGAAGACCCGCCCTCCCTCCAATCTACGTGCCATCCCTAAGTGTTCCTCTAATAGCCCTTTCCATCCCTACTATCAATCAATGCCAGGTCTGTAGTTAATAAAACCGCAACTCTAAAAGACTTCTTTCTAGATCAAAAAGCAGACATTATTTGTATCACAGAGATTTGGATCCGTGAGGGTGATAATATCCCTTCACATGAGCTGACACCTCCAAGTTTCCAGTTCTATCAACAAGCCCAGAGTGAGGGACGGGGCAAAGGAGTAGCAATACTCATTCGTGACCACTTCACCATCAGGCCGACCCCTATTCCAAAGATGGTTGGTATTGAATGTATGGGGGCAACGCTTGATAGCAGAGAATGTGTGGCTGTTTTGTTGGTTTACTGGACACCTGGGTCCTAGAGGGAGAGCCTGTCTGAATTATTAGATCTTGTGGCAGACTGGGCCCTGAGATTCCCTCGACTCATCATTCTTGGGGATTTTAACATGCAGGTGGATGTGTCTTCTCCTTCCCTAGTGACTAAGAACCTTGTGGCAACTATGGAAGCACTAGAGCTCACATTACTTAAGACTGGTCCCACCCATCGGGCAGGCCACACCTTGGACCTGATTTTTGGTTCAGGCTGTCTCTATCTGCATCAGTGGAGGTCCTGTGGTCCGATCATTCAGCTCTGAATGTTTGGATAGATCTATGCGCTCCTCACACCCAAGAAGCCAAAGCAATCTTTGCTTTACCTAGGAGACTCATAGAGCCTACCAGCTTTTTGAATGCCCTCAATGTTGAACATCCCTCTCACTGAGCAAGTTAACAACTGGAACACCAGACTGTCAGCAGCTTTAGAAGAGATTGCTCCAAAATGCCTTTTCCTCCTCCGTTGAAACCGTGCCCCTTGGTATACCAGCGAACTAAGGTCGATGAAGTGTGAGCGGAAACGGCTGGAACATCGGTGGCGCCGGAACCCAGATGAATGGTCAGCATCTGCTTTCAAGGATTTCTGGAAGTCCTATGAGTCAGCAGTGAAAGAGGCCAAAAAAACCTACAACTCCTCACTAATAGCAACTGCAAGAGCCCGCCCAGCGCAGATATTTAAAATGGTTCGAACTCTGACAACCCAGCTCCTACAACATTAGCTCCTACAACATTGACTGTTACAGCTGAAGCATTTCAGAATTTTTTTTACTGACAAGATCAACACGCTACGGCAGGAGCTGGCCGCAACAGCAGATATTCTGAATGAGCTAGAGACCCCGTGGCCATCTGATGGACCTATTTTTGACCAGTTCACCCCTCTTGACATGGAGACCGTTACAAAAATCCTGGTTGTGGCAAAGCCCTCCACCTCCTCTCTTGATCCTTGCCTATCTTGGCTGGTTAAATGCTGTTTGGATGGATGACAAGATCCCTTAAGGAAAATCAACAACTGCTCACTTGAGCTTGGGGTCTTTCCAGATAATTTAAAAGAAGCTTTAGTCCATCCTTTATTGAAGAAACCAAACCTGGATCCTGCGATTTTGTCCAACTATCACGGTTACATCTAGACTGGATTATTGTAATGCCTTGTATGTTGGCCTTCTCCTGTCGACTACTCGGAGGATCTGCATTATTCAGAATGCAGCTGCCAGGCTACTTGCAAAAACACCTTTGAGATACCACATAACTCCAACTCTGTTACATTTGCACTGGCTTCCAACAGAATTCCAGGCCCTGTTTAAGTTGTTGGTTCTGACCTTTAAGGCACTTTATCGTCAGGGGCCAGCATATCTCAGAGACCGCCTCTCCCCTCTTCACCGCCAGTGGTCACCACGACTCCTCCAACTAAACTTACTGTATGTTCCAGGCCCCAGGGAAGTACGTCTCGAGAGCAAAAGACATAGGGCCTTCTCCATCTCTGCCCCTGTCTTGTGGAACTCCTTGCTTCCCCACTTGAGGGCCATGTGTGACTTGCGACCCTTTGCTCAGGCACTCAAGACCTGGCTTTTTAGCAGAGCTTTTAATGTTTAATGCAGTCTATTCGGTAATGTGTGATTTTTTATGCAATTGTTTTATGTAAAACGCCTGGAGCATTTTAATGGAGGGCGATTAACAAGTGAGAAACTGATGATGATGATGATGTAGCAAAATATCTAGTTCTACATTAACAAACCTAGGTTACTTCTATGCAAGACAAACAGAACTGGTAAATCAAGTTTAAATGGGAAAAGGAATCCATGTCACTGAGATCACTTGGATCTCTACCTGTAAAAATAAACACTACAAAAGTAATTACATGATCCTTTTCATGGAAGATAACGCCATTCAGAAGGCTGGAACACTATCTCCTTGATAAGATGAACCACTTACCAATAGGAATGTAATGAATATTCACAAGTTTTCTCATCTTCTGTGAGAAACAATGTCTTAACACATTAAGAAACACTGGTGAAAAAAATAATGATCACCATGATCATTTCCCTCTTTATACAATAACAAAAATGGATGTGATTGAAAGCAACCCCCTCCAACCCCACTCCCCTAATACCCCTTTTGTACAATTTCTGGAGGAGAAAGGCTTGTGGTATTTTCAAATACTTCAAAATGTGCCAAACCCTGCATAACTATGTGTGTTTTCATTATTGTTATTTAATTGGTTTAAAGCTGTTTTAATGTAATTTTGTTATAATGTTGTTTTTATGCAATGTATATGTGGCATCGAATTGTTGCCTTTTGTCAGCCACCCTGAGTCCCCCTTCGGGGATAGAGAAGGGTGGGTTATAAATAACTGAAATAAATAAATAAATAAATAAATAATCTTACCCAGTAGAAACACAACTATTGATTCCCCCCCCCCCCATTTTTTCACTTGTGAAAATGTAATAGGCAAAGATTTCCATCCCTACCTATCAAGGGAGTCTCTGTCTCTCTCACACACAACTGATTATAGATATGTTAAATCTAATGGATTAATAAGAACAAACCAACACTTCTAACAGCCTTATCTGAGCTTGAGTTAAAAGTTAAACTGGTTGGTTTCCTGTAAGTGCTAAGAAAAATTGTAGCCAATAGATTCTGCATTGTAAAATGGATTCCCGTTGTAAAGTTGCTGTCCTCCAGACACACTTTTTAGAATCAATTAGGCTGAACAAGGTAAACTGGGTTTGGTCTTTGGGAATATATATCTAATTGGCGCAGTGCAATTCCATTTCAAGTATTATTCAAGTATTATTTAATATGCTGGTTCTAACCATTTTTAATGCCCTGAATTGATTGGAACCCAAACACCAGGGACATCTCCTCTTTCAACCTCAAACAGCTTGTGTTGAAATCTTTTTGAGTACTGCTGAGTACTGCCACCACCAAAAGAGAGGCAAGTAGAAATGAGAGAGAAGAGAGAGAAATGGTCAGTTGGTTGTCTCCCCACTTATGGAATTTGTTGAGAAGGTAGCCAGCAGCCCCTACCTGTAGCTGGTTGAGAACCAGAAGATTCAGAGAAGCATGTCCTCATAGCCAGATGTAAATTTATTGCACTGTGCACGGTGCTTTGGAAGACAGGGACAGATGCTTTCCCATGTCCTTGTCTCTGGCTCTCTACTAGTGATGGAATGGCCATCGTCTGGGGTTGCAATGATTCTGTGATATAGTAACAATAAAAAAATAATGTACATAGGGTTACAGTTGACTTTTGTGTTAACAGATGTCAACTGGTATTTTCTAGTTTCCCTTTTTTATGACTTGCACTATTTTGTTCTCATGGGGAAGGTGTACTACCGCTATGGCACTTAAGAAGGCATTGTAATGGCAAATAAGGTAGAAGCACCTTATTTGTCAGTCCAAGTCATGTTAAATTTTATTTTATTTATTTATTTATTATTCGGCTTCTATGCTGCCACTCCCGGCGGGCTCGGGGCGGCTAACAAAACTAAAACAACAGCATAAAAATGGCAACACAGGTTAAAAAGAGCATAAACACATCATAAATAAGATAGAGTCCCTTCTAATGAGGTTGGATCTAGGCAGGTCTAGCTTGCTTTAGACTTTGCAAAGACACTCAGAACCTTCGACAGCTCATCGGGAGAAAGATGGCTGGATTATCCTTTAAAAGGGGCCTATTTCTTCTATAGCACTGTTTCTTTAACTGTGGGTCCAAACCCACAGATAAATATTTGGCTCCTGGAAAATTTGGCAACAGTTAAAGGTTTCTGAATGCCACCTAGACATTTACATGAACCTGTTAGCAACAACTTGCAGTATTCACAGTGGACTTTGTACAATATGTTTCATCTGTCCTTTATAAAAGGGAAAATTAGTCTGTTTAGCAAGCCTTGCGAATGCTGATTTATCAGTAAATGTTTGATTGTTATATCTATTTTATAAATTTATATAACTGGGTTCAGAAAGGGTTGTAAGGGGTTTCAAGTTGAAAAAGTTTAAGAATCTCTGATCTATAGAGTCTTTTCTGAGGTCCTTCTGTGTTGTTGAAGGGTATGTGTGCTTGGTTCTGCAGCTTTTGACCAGCACATCATAGTTGCATTACACTGACATAAATTATGTTGTTATAATTTATATTTATTTTCCACTTTTCTTACAAAATCAGCATTGCAGGACTGATAATATGCATTCTTGAGGATAGAAACCATGAAACTGTTGAATATTAAGTTTACTAGAAAGGCAGAATAATACCGTGTTTCCCCGAAAGTATGACACCCCCGATTGTAAGACGTATCGGGGGTGTCAGGGGGGTCGGCTAATGTAAGCCGTACCCCGAATGTAAGCCGTACCTCGTGGCCACGCCCACGCCACCGCCGCCACCGGCCCATCGGCGCGGCACACTTCCGCGGCACACCTCCTTTCTGCCAGGCCTCAAGGGAGGGGAAGAGAGCCAGAAGCATGGCAAAGCGTGCGCTGCGTCAGAGTGACGCGTCGTCGCTTGCCCGCCCCGGCTCTCTTCCCACTCCTTTCCTTTCTCCAAGAAAGGGAGGGAGAAGAGAGCCGGGGCGGGGCAGAGCAACGACGCATCACTCTGGCGCAACGGCGCTTTGCCATGCTTCTGGCTTTCTTCTCCCTCCCTCCCTTCTTTTTCCTGATGAGTCTGTGCTGCAGGGGGCGTCGCGGTTTCCTTGCAGCCCCTCTTCGGGGGAAGGGAACAGAGGCGCAGAGGAGAGCCCTTTGCACCTCTCTTCCATTCCCCGAATAGGGGGCTGCCAGGAGAGCGCGCGATCGCCCCCTGCAGCCCCCTCTTCGGGGAAGGGAACAGAGCGCAGAGAGGAGAGCCCTTTGCACCTCTCTTCCATTCCCCGAAGAGGGGCTGCCAGGAGAGCGCGACCGCCCCCTGCAGCCCCCTCTTCGGGGAAGGGAACAGAGGTGCAGAGGAGAGCCCTTTGCACCTCTCTTCCATTCCCAAAGAGGGGGCTGCCAGGAGAGCGCGCGATCGCCCCCTGCAGCCCCTCTTCGGGGGAGGGAACAGAGGCGCAGAGGAGAGCCCTCTGCACCTCTTTCCATTCCCCGAATAGGGGGCTGCCAGGGAGAGCGCGATCGCCCCCTGCAGCCCCTCTTCGGGGAAGGGAACAGAGCGCAGAGGAGAGCCCTTTGCACCTCTCTTCCATTCCCCGAATAGGGGCTGCCAGGAGAGCGCGATCGCCCCCCTGCAGCCCCTCTTCGGGAAGGAACAGAGGCGCAGAGGAGAGCCCTTTGCACCTCTCTTCCATTCCCCGAAGAGGGGCTGCCAGGAGAGCGCGCGATCGCCCCCTGCAGCCCCTCTTTGGGGAAGGGAACAGAGGCGCAGAGGAGAGCCCTTTGCACCTCTCTTCCATTCCCCAAAGGGGGCTGCCAGGAGAGCGCGCGATCGCCCCCTGCAGCCCCTCTTCGGGAAGGGAACAGAGGCGCAGAGGAGAGCCCTTTGCACCTCTCTTCCATTCCCGAAGAGGGGGCTGCCAGGAGAGCGCGCGATCGCCCCCTGCAGCCCCTCTTCGGGGGAAGGGAACAGAGGCGCAGAGGAGAGCCCTTTGCACCTCTCTTCCATTCCCGAAGAGGGCTGCCAGGAGAGCGCGCGATTGCCCCTGCAGCCCCCTCTTCGGGAAGGGAACAGAGGCGCAGAGGAGAGCCCTTGCACCTCTCTTCCATTCCCCAAAGAGGGGCTGCCAGGAGAGGCGCAATCGCCCCCTGCAGCCCCCCTCTTCGGGGAAGGAACAGAGGCGCAGAGGAGAGCCCTTTGCACCTCTCTTCCATTCCCTGTAGAGGGGCTGCCAGGAGAGCGCGCGATCGCCCCCTGCAGCCCCCTCTTCGGGGAAGGGAACAGAGGCGCAGAGGAGAGCCCTTTGCACCTCTCTTCCATTCCCCGTGTCTTACTTTCGGGGAAACACGGTAGCAGGTGGCAAAGTGAATGAAAAAGGACTCTACAGCTAAGGAGGAATATCTGAAGGGTAGCAAGTTCTTTTCAGGTCCACAACCCATTGATATAGAAAGTGCAAAAAAAGACTCAAGAATTAAGAGCTTGGAATTTTACTTGCTGGGGTCAGTGTATGTAGCCCCAAAGAATGACAGGTCTAACATAATAGCCACCTAAGAAATTATCCTGCGATTGAAGAGTTCTTCCTGCTTCTGTGCACATTCTTGACAAAGAAGTAGAAGAAATAAGATAGTTAGGACTGTCTTCAAAGCAAACGCAGGTGAACTTGATAGTTGGAGCCTTAACCCCATTGCCAGCTAGTAGCTGGTGTTTATCCTTGAAGTTTAAGAGACTGTGAATCTGAATCGGAAAATGACTGAGCAGCTGTATGGAGCTTAGTGGTTGTCAGTGATGGGCTGTGAGTGCTGATGCTCATTTTTAATTTATGCTAAGCTGCAAGTGAGGAGGTGAAGTGATGTGTGATCTTTGGGAATATCTCAAGGCATCAGAGTAATGCATATATTGGTTGGAGGTCAAAAGCATAGCAAAGGCTCCCTCGAGAATATTTTGTTGACAAAATATGTACTGTGCAAGAAACTGGTATTGTTTAGACTTCTGTGGAAATAAAAATGGTAATTTCTCAGTTCTCTCCCCAGGCAGATAAATTCTTCTGGGAAAAAGCTTTGAGACAAAATTATCATCTTCAAAGGTCCAAGAGCCTGAAGCAGCAACTTTATCACTAAAACCATCTTATATTAATGTGGGACTTGTTGCTGTTTCAAATGCTCCTGTTAGTGTTGCAATCCATCAAGAATGTCCTGGCTTCATGATACTCCATTCTATCTCTCCTCGCATCCAATCTGGCCTTCTTCTTCCCCAGTCAGCTATCATTTGCAGACCACTAGCCAGTCCCACTAGTTGCTGGGGTATTTATAAAGGATTTCCTCCTCCCCCATCTTAAATTTATGTGTGATTTTATTTCTGAAAATTTGGATTTCTACTATATATTTTTTTTAAAATTCTAAACTGTCTGCATATGGATTTTGAGGGCAATGGACTAGATCAGAAGAATGCTTGGCACTTGACAACTTGAGTTCACTCTTAGTATAAATGATTGTGCAAAGTAATAGACATGTTGGTATCATGAAGTTAGAAGACAGTTTAAGCTTATCCTTAGCTTTAAGGAACAGATCTTATCTGATATCAGAAGCTAAGTAGGATCAGGCATAGTTGGTGTCTGGTAGGGAGACCACCTGGGAATTTCAGGTGCTCTAAAGCTGAGTTCAACAGAAGACAATGGTAACTGGCTCTGAATAAATATTACCAAGAAAACTATGATGGTGTGCCACAGGTCTGAATTGACTCGAAGGCGCAGAACAGCAGTAACAGCAACAACAGTTGAAACCATTTGAAACATCCAAATAATTTCACATGTGTGCTTAGGTTCATCACATAGCAGTAGAAAAATCAAAATTTTAACATCTCAGATCTCAGCAACTGTACTTTTTTCTTGGTACAAATATTTTTGTCCTTAAAACCATTTCTTCTTTTTTTTCTTTTTCATATAGGAGAAAAAATACCTTCCTTCAAACCCTCTTCTTTATATAGGACCCTTTCCTTCTTCTCAATCTGCTCGCTGTTTCTGGTTTTCCATCAATCCTTCTTCTAATTGTCCCTCACATCCATATTGCTCTTTGCCTGAACCTGCCCCTTCTTTTTACTTATCCATCCCCAGAGATACTTAGGGCCCTTCCACACAGTCCTATATCCCATAATAGCAAGGCAGGAAATCCACACTCAGATAAACCAGTTCAAAAGCCGATAATGTGGGATTTTCTACCTTGATATTCTGGGATATATGGCAGTGTGGAAGGGCCCTTAGAATTGCCTCAGTGTTCATTCTGACATTCAGTCCACTGTTAAAGCAGAACAAATGTTTCATAATTATTCATACTAATTAGTTCATGTTTTGATTGTGGTCACTTTCATTCTTATGGGTAGTGTTCACTTGTTGTATATGTGTCACCCTTGCACATTTTAATTTCATCTACATCTTTTCTCAGCTAGCTAGTGTTTTTGGTCAGCCTTCTGGTTGGCACCAAGCAAAGCCTCATTAGTTAGCAATTAAATCCATATGCAAATGAACAAATATCCTTTCCACTCCTGCCCAAGGAGAGAATGACCACCATATTAACAATTAGCTAACAGAGAGGAAACTTGCTTGTCCAGTGGTTTTAGGTAAGACAAATTCTATACTCCTCTGTTTCTTGGGAACAACTATTATGGCTTTTTACAGTGTTTCTTCATTAAGGCAGCAAGATTATTTTTGTTCTTTAGTTTTGTTTGCTTCATTATAGCTGGCTGTCCCCAAGGATCAGCTTAACTGTAGATTTCAATCCATTACTTCTCATCTAAAGGAATTGCTAGGACAGTTGCTTTTTAAATTGTACATAGATGGAAAACGACTTGCAAAGGAGGTGAGGGGGGCTAGAGAGATTGAAGATTGGATCCCCTTGCCCCTTCTGTTTTCTCTCTCATTACCATTCCATCTCTGCAAGGCCAGGGGTTCTTATGGGGCATGAAAGAAGTTGAAACCAAGAAGAGGTGGTTCTGAGTTCATTATTCAGGCTGTAGGTTCATTATCTAGGTTTGTTGTCTGCTAGCACTTAGCGCATGACTCAGCACCATGTGCCTCCAATCTCAAGTGAGCTTACTTCTGCCCCTCTGAGTATGGAGAAAATGTTACAAGACTATGACTGAGAGCCCTTCATACTGCCATATAACCCAGAATATAAAGGCAGATAATCCACAATATTTGCTTTGAAGCAGATTATCTGAGTCCACATTGCTTATAATCCAACTCAAAGCAGATAATGTGGGATTTTATACAGCTGTGTAAAAGGGGCCTGAAACCACCAGAAGACTAGCAATACTACTGCAGTTTGCCAAATGTTGCAAGAGATGGCTAAAAGCATGTCCCTGTATTTCTTCTTCAACAACAACACCTAAATCATCCATTGCTTTGCCCATCCTCTTCTCTAACAATTCTCCCATTCAATTCCTTAAGCATTCTTTTATTCTATTTATTTCCCTTTCATGTTGGGCATTTTGTTTTTATCATATAAATGGCCTTGCTCTTTTAATTCATTTCCATCAACATCTGTCTCCTTTTCTGTTGTGCTGAGCTCTTTTCCCCATTCTGGTTTCCCACTATAGCCTATGTAAACATGTTTGCAGCACACCAGCAAAATGTTCTGAGATGCTGACAGTGAGGCCAGATGTCACTCCCACCATGACGTGCTTGATTCTCTTTGATGGTATCATGAAACTGACATCCTGTTAATGCAATTGAGATGTCACTTTGATTACAATCAATGCATGCAATATGAATTAACACACACACACACACACACACGAGAGAGAGAGAGAGAGAGAGAGAGAGAGAGAGAGAGAGAGAGAGAGAGAGAGAGCGCAGGGAATAGACATTATATGGGAAACATGTTTCTGGAACTTGGATTCTAAAACACCATAACTCTGCCTTTGAGAAAGGTCTGAGGAGTGAAGTGTTTTTCCACCTGTTGCTAAGCTTGATTGACAAAGTGTGACACAAAAAGGCAAAAGAATCCCACACTGGCTCACTTCCAGCTTGTAAAATCAAGTTTTTTGTTGTAGTAGTGGTAATAGTAGTAGTCGTATTCATCCAGTTTGCCAATAATAGCTGAAATGTAGGGTCTTAATTTCATGGTCTTCCTCTTCTTGGAATTTACTTGGAAATTACTACCTTTCCATCCCATGGGATCTCTGGAACTCTGAAACTGTTGTTTTTCAATACCCACGTCATCATTGTCATGTCAGGTGAGCATTGCTAATAGTTGCTTTAATCTAATAACATGAATAATAGCTCTGTGTTTCCAAATTATGCTTACATGGGGGCATTGTGGCTGGAAAGTTCTTCTTTTGACTAAAGGCCCTGAAACAGGTTTTTATCATGAAATAGGCAAAGCTGAGTATTCCACTAATCTACAGAGCAGGTCTAAGGAAGAAATGCTTTCCATTTCCTTTCTAGAAAGTTTGGGAACAGATCTGAGAATACAGTTGGCATGCCATATCCATGGATTAAACAATAGTCTCCAGAGATTCAGTTATGCACAATTTGAAAATATTTTTTAATCCAAGAGGCTAATCTTGATCTTGCCATTTTATACAGTTTTACAATGCCACTGCATATAATGGGACTTGAGCATACACAGCTTTTGGGGTCCACCAGATATCAAGGTCTCACTATACAGTAATGACTTGGAGTACAATAGAAGAAATAGATAAAAGTGGAGAAAACTGCATTTACCAGCTGAAGGTTGAAAAAGGGGGGAAGTAAGGAAAGTTTCAGAATCTAGAAATCTCTGGAGGTAAGGAAAAGTCTGTTGTGGCAGAAACAGTGTTGAGAGGCTAGTGTGGTTATGCCATAGGGCAAGCTATAAAGGGTTATGGAGACCATTCACTGCATAATACTGCATAAGTCAGTCTCAGTTTAGCAACACTCAGCTCTCTCATCCTGTGACATTTCATAAGAAACTCAGGCAGACTTTCAAAAGAGGTAGTATTTCTCTCTAGTTGTTATGTCAAGTTTAATCCATGACTACAGTGCTGGCATTGTTATGATACAATCTATTTTAAATCTATTTTCCTCACTGCATGAATCAGTGTTCTGTGAGTGTGTTTGAAGGAAAAGTGAGGGAAATCATTTCATTGCAATGCAACATTTACTTATTCAAATTAGCTGTGCATGCATAATTAACCTGCTAAAGAAATGTTATACAAGGGTGAAATCCTAGACATTCCTTCTTGGGAATAAGGCTGATTGAATTTAAAGGTAGATACCTCCCAAAAACCATATATGGATAGGATAGGGTGCCAAGTTGCTTCCATTGTCATATTAAGGAAAACACTTTTCAGGACTGGATGGATATGTTTGTAAATTTTGGCAATTATATTTCTAAAGGTCTTATATAAAGATATTTTGATATTAATTTCTTTGTATTAGTATAGTCTCTGTTGGCTATTAAACACACTACCAGCAATTAAAGAAAGGCTGTTTATTTCATAGTAGTAAATATTTCACATTATTATTATTTTATAAGATGTAGATAATGCCTCTATAAAAGTAAATAACATACCACATCACCATCATCTTGTTATATTCCAGTAAAAAAGTTAATAGATTCTTAAGCTTGGCCTGACTATTTCAATCTGTCAATATTAAGGTATAATGTGGCAGAAGAAAAGATGTTTGCATTGTTTTTCATGAGCAGTAGCCAAATGCAAGAGATTTGCCATTTCGTAATAGGACAATGCTGGCATTAGTATGCCCTCTGTGTCCAAAGGTTTCTCCTTGAAGATTGTTCCTTTTCATTTGCTTCCCCAATTGCTCCTGCTCAGCTGGAGCTGCTATGCTTTCAAAACACATTATTTTGTTATGCTGTTACTTGTTCAGAGAATAACAGGAGAAAAGAAGAGAGAGGGACTATAAGAATTAGTTATGTTCAGCTTCTGCAAAGTGTTATGCTTTGTATTTGGACAAGGTTAATATTTCGATCCACCTATTCATGTCCAGCTTCCTTTACATTGCCAGGATAGAGCTTGCTGTTTGCTGAAACCCTATTTTATACATGAGGCAAGAAGCTGCCACAAGAACAATATAGAAATGGCAGATAACTAAAATACCTTTTTTAAAAAATTGCATTTGTAGCCTTTTATAAGCAGCTTGGGCTATAACCTTTAAAATTAATCTTTTTCGCAAACCTTTCTATTATTCTGAAATAATAGTGTACTTAAGCATTGTGTCTAATCAATGCACAAAGAGAAATACGATTGCACTTAGCTAGTTTACCTGTTCTACCTCCCCCTGGGCAGGTTGATCTCCACACCGCATAAGTAAGAGATAAGTGAGGCATATATGAATGGTTTCAGTGGCTATAAGTTTAGTGTACTACAGTCTTGCCCCATCCCCCTATATACATGTATTTTTCCTAGTGTATTTTTTCTTGTTAAGATTTCAAGTTATCGGACACGAGTGCTCCAAATTCTGTGCACATGCCACATGCCAACAAACCCAGGTGACATGAGGCATAGGGTTGGAGCAATCCTGTGCTTCCAGTCTGTTCCAATTTATCCTGGGATTCTCTTGAGTCATTGTGACATTTTCTAACTTGGAGAAAACAGTGTTTTGTATTCTCATATGAGTTCTTACGTTAAGTATAATTAGAACGAGTGTATACGGATGCTGAATGACAGGTAAAGAATGTGAACTATGTTTTGCATGTGGATGGTGATTGGTTCTGTTGAAATGACATACTGTGAATGTGCGTGAGGTGTCTGAAAAAGAAATGGAGGAGAAACGTGTGCATTCTGAGCATAGAGGCTGAAACTATGAGGGAAGGTTATATAGTTAAGTCACTTTTGTGAGTACAGTGTTAATATAAAGGAAACTGCCTTTTTCCAGAAGAGTGAAGAATGAAACAACACTAATATAATTCCACCTAAGCATTAGTAAGGACTTCCTGATGGTAAGAGTTGTTCAGCAATGGAATACATTTCCTCGGAGTGTAGTGGAGTCTCCTTTTCTGAAGATTTTTAAACACAGGCTGGATGGCCATCTGTAAGGGGTGCTTTGATTGTGTATTTCTGCATAGCTGGGGGTTAAATTGGATCCCCTCAGGGTCTCTTTCAACTCTGTGATCTTCTAATAACGTTGTCTTCATTATATTTATTATTTATCATAACCACCTATGGTAGGTAGTAACGTGATCATTATGGTGGGATTGGTATTGTTTCTATCAGGGAGCTAAGTAAAGCCTCTGGTTTGCATATATATATATATATATATATATATATATATATATATCCCCCTTATCTTACCATGCCCTGATCCCATTTGTGTGGGTGGGTTGGGGTTGCTAGAGAGACAAGCAATTGTACTCCTGGAAGTTTTTAGTTGGTAAACTTTTCCACTACATGCTATTTTTAGCATCCCAGCGCCTTTTTAGGCCCATGGATGTTTTTTCTTCTTCCAAATTCCATTCCATCAGAATTGCACATTCACTGTAGACAGAAACATTTCCCCCCAAAATATGCTTCAATTGACTGTCATCAAATGGTGTTCCGCTTGTTGTAGGAGTAGTGGTGTTCCTTTCCGAAAACCCAGAAAGGTTACAGTTTCCTAGTATGTATTTACTAGGCATGGTTTAGAACCCAAAAATAGCGAATCAAAAATCTAATGGGGGGGGGGGGGACTTTTTTTATTAGTAATAGAAAGACTTACAAAAAATTTTCCAAAAATTTCTAAAATGTATAACGTAATTACTAACGAAATTCGTTAGTAGTTCGTATGCCAGCGCATGCGCATTCCAGATAGTTTTGGCCTACAACTCTGTCACGATCACGGACTTAGCGGGCCCCTTAATCACACACACAGAGACGTACTGAAGGCTAACTACTTTATTGAGTATAAAAACAGTTCCAAAGAATATATAGTCCAATAATATGCAATTGTCCAAAAGGTAAAAAGCAAGATTGTCCAAAGTAAAGTAGCAAATAGACTTGAAGCTTGGCAAGGCTCCGCAATCCAATGCGGTTCAAGAACGAGGCAGGGCTCCGCAATCCAATGCGGATCAAGAAACAAGGCAAGGCAAATACAAGGCAAGGCTTGATGACCACGGCTTAGCTTGTGGTCCCACTCCGCTTCACGCCTATTCAGGAAAGACGTGGCCGGAGAACTGAGGATGCGTTCCCACGGATCCTATACTTAATCCTTCGGCCGAGGTCTGCGACGCTCTAGGCTTCTCCGTCTCCAATCTCTGCTCACGGACCTCGGTCGGTCTAGGACCCTAGACCAAGCCCTCCTGGTAGACTCAATGTCCCGTCTCCTATCGAAGGAGCGACCTTGCCTCTCAGCAGCTGTGTCGCTATCTTCCTGAGAACTTTCCTCCCTAACACTTTCCCACTCGACTACGTCCATGTTTTCACTTTCAAGCTCTTGGGAATTCCTCCCCCGGGGTGTTCATAACTCCTTCGCTGCTTCCCATCTCCACCTGGTGATCGGAATCTATGCTAGGCCCAAACATCATCTCATCCCATGCCAAGCTCTCTGCAGGCGAACGAGGCCCATCCGAAGGGCCCTGTGCTTCACCCCAGTCATCTAGCTCATCCTCTGAATCCACATCTGCTGCTGCAGGCCCTAAAGCTAATGGAACCCCAGGACCTATTCCCTGCCCTCCAGGCACAAACGAGAACTGCTGTGCTACAAACTCCCAGAAATCCAAACAGCTGGTAAACTGAAGGAGGGAAGGAAGGAGGGAGGGAAGGAGGGAGGGGGTATTCTATTCTTGGAAGCAGCAAAAAAAAGGAGGAGGAGCCCCCCCCCTCGCTCCTCGCTGCCTCTCTCTCGCCCCGATCCTGAAGGAGTGAGGGCCCAAGTTTGCCCAGGCTGAGGGGAAAAGGAAGAGGCCTGAGGCTGTGAGGAATGGTGAGAGTTGAAGTCCAAAACACCTGGAGGGCTGAAGTTGGCCCGTCATGATGCGCTTTAGATCCTGGCAGAGGAGGAGCAGCAGACGGGGCCCTCCCTGCCCTTACTCCCTGCCAGGATCTAAAGCACATTCACTTCCCCCTCCTTTCCCTGCCAATAAATCGGAGTATTGGCAAGGAAAGGAGGGGAAGGAGGAGGCGATTCGCCTCCCCCTCCCTCCTTTCCTTGCCAATACTCCGGTTTATTGGCAAGGAAATGAGAGGGGGTTCAGTTCCCCCTCCTTTCCCTGCCAATAAATCGGAGTATTGGCAAGGAAAGGAGGGGAAGGAGGAGGCAATTCGCTCCCCCCCCCCTTTCCTTGCCAATACTCCGGTTTATTGGCAAGGAAAGGAGAGGGGGCATTCAGTTCCCCCTCCCTTCCCTGCCAATAAATCGGAGTATTGGCAAGTAAAGGAGGGGAATGAGTAGGCGTTTCGCTTCCCCCTCCTTTCCTTGCCAATACTCCGGTTTATTGGCAATGAAAGGAGGGGGGCATTCAGTTCCCCTCCGTTCCCTGCCCATCGATCGTGATATTGGCACGGAAAGGAGGGGAAGGAGGAGGCGACTTCAGCCCCCTCCTTTCCTTGCCAATACTCCGGTTTATTGGCAAGGAAAGGAGGGGGCATTCAGTTCCCTCCTTTCCCTGCCAATAAATCGGAGTATTGGCAAGGAAAGGAGGGGAAGGAGGAGGCGATTCGCTTCCCCCCCTCCTTTCCTTGCCAATACTCTGGTTTATTGGCAAGGAAAGGAGGGGGGCATTCAGTTCCCCCTCCTTTCCCTGCCAATAAATTGGAGTATTGGCAAGGAAAGGAGGGGAAGGAGGAGGCGATTCGCTTCCCCCCTCCTTTCCTTGCCAATACTCCGGTTTATTGGCAAGGAAAGGCGGGGTGGCATTCAGGTCCCCCTCCGTGCCCTGCCAATAAACCAGAGTATTGGCAAGGAAAGAAGGGGAAGGAGGAGGCGATTCGCTTCCCCCCCCCCCCTTCCTTGCCAATACTCCAGTTTATTGGCAGGGACAGGAGGGAGGGCGGCGAGAGAGGAGGAAGATGCCCCCCGTGTCCCTCGCTGTCTCTCTCTAGCTTCGATCCATGGATCCATGGATGGGGCTAGAGAGAGGCAGCAAGGGGCGCAGGGGGGATCCTCCTCCTCTCTCGCCACCCTGCCATACGCGGGAGATGAGGAGGAGGCCCTCGCTCGCTGATTGGCTAAAGGAAAGAAGGTGGTTTTATGGTACCACCTGGTCTCCATTAGCCAATCAGAAACCACGTCGAGTAAGGGCAAAGAAGCACCAGATACACTTACGCACCAGATACAAAAATGGCGCTGCAAAGTATCTTAAAAGAAAGGGTACTTCCGGGATCGCTGTGGCGATGCGTATAAACTAGAAAGTCCCATTACATACGAATCCCTTCCGATTTCATTTAATTTTCATAACTTTTTTCTCATGCCTAGTATTTACCCTAAACATTTTCTTGCTTTAGTTCCATGGACTTTAGATCATACTCTTTCTGTTTCTTTCTCTGTTCTGAACTTGACTGTCTCTGCCACCAGTTTCAGCCGCGTACCTTGTACTGTGTAGTCTCTGTACATGCTGAATTATATGCACAGTGGGAGGGAAGAGGGCAGCATGCTAGCTTTCATCAATTGGGTTGGGCCTGTGTGGGATTTCATGAAGTACTTTCCTGATTGAACCTTGGGGGCAATCCATGACTATCCTGAGAAAATGAGAAAAAACAGTTTCAAAGACTTCTGGCTGTGTGGTATGCTCAGCTTGTAAGCATGGAAGAATGTCGTGAAAGAAGAAAAAGTTGAAAATCTTAAAGAGGTTAACAAGCTAGCCTCCTGTTCCCATCCTCTTTCCATTTTTGGCAACTAGCTACTGTTGGCTGCTGCTGAATCTCTTTTCAGATGACATCTTTTTAATAATTTTACTACAGCAAGAGTTATTATATACCCGAGTTTCTTTCAGCACTGTACGTATTGATTTGCTTTTTCATATATATATTTGTGTACATATTTGTGTACATATATTTGTGTGTGTATAGTGTGTATACACATATACACATACACACATATCTACATATACACTCTGTATATGAGACAGCGATATGGTGCCTTTCAGAATCCTATCTTTAAAGAAATTATCAAATGTACCATTTTGCTATTGCTTGAAGAAGCTGAAGCAGGGTATCAGTATCCTGAGCATTTCCTAGTTTATTATTTTAAAAGTTTCTTTCTCTTGTCCTAAAAGCACACACACATTTTTCTTAGACATTTAGGAGGTTTCTGCCTATTTGTTAAAATACCAATTTTTCTGCTTTGAATCTCTTTCAACAGATCTACGATGAGAAAAGGAACCTATTTGAAGTAAGAGAGAATGTTCCAGATAAAATCGTGGAAAAAGTGGCAGGGGACATCGAGAGCCTGTTGGCCAAGAAAGTCCGGGCATTAAAGGTAAGATTGCTCTGTGAAAATGAACTTATATAGTGTGTTTAATGGAACAGAGAATGAGCAAAAATGGAACTGGTATGTATGACTAAGTCACAGTCCCCATGTTCTGATTGTGATTATTTTATACAGCACACTTCACAAAATGTTTGGGAGGCAGACAACATGGTATTTTGAGATATGGTGATGGCGGTAACAGCAGCAATTCAGTTCAGGCATCTTCATGGCATCTCCACCATGCATGGAGTTTCAGCTAGAGATCTTTTGCAATATGAGTAATGTGTATCTTCTCACTGATACAACTAAATGATCTCAGGTTCTATTTTTCACTGGGATATTCAGAGAAGTGGTCATTCGCACTCGTTTGGGGAGCTATAATCCAAAATATTAATGTGAGAGCAAGTAGCAAGTGAGAAGGGCAGAAAGTAATCTGAGTCAAATTAAAATATACAATTAATTTGGGTTTTGGAGTACATTTTCAATCTCTTTTCTCATTTTGTATCATTTCCCTCCTGAATTCTATAACTTTCAAAGCAAGCTAATGTGCTTAAGCCGCTCTGTTAGTTGACCCTGCCCCTCTCTGTAATAATCTATGGTATCTGAAAGGATTGCTTCATTTTTTCAGATGAGAAATCATAACACAGAGGACCTAGAATGTAGCAAAGGAGCTCTTATACTTTAATGTCTATATAGGTCCTCTTTCACTTTCTTAATAGCTGATGACATAATTCTATGGTACAAGGCCTGTTGCACAACAAGTGGCACATTTTCATAAAGTCTCATGGTTATTCCAGTAGAAATACTAATATTGTACTGTATTCAGACTTCTGTTTTTTTATTGCAATTGTTGTTGCAATTTGTGTGCTGCTTTTCCACGCAAAAATGTTTGAAGTGACTCATAATGCTTAGATAAAATAGCATCTATTAATACTAAGTTCTGCTTTTTAATATAATAATAAAACTTCATTTATAACCACCCCATCTCCCTCCGATGGGGTTCATTGCAATATCACATTATCAAAATTTGAATACATAACATTCTAACACAATGAAAGAAAGTCTACATAGATGGAAAAATGTAGTTGTTCCAAAATACAGATTGAAATCAACCAGGTTCTTGAGAGCAGCAAAACAAATAAAATAAAAGGCAATTATGCAAAAATGCAATAAACACCAATCAACCCAGTAATGGAAATGTTCACCCAACCTTTCTGTGGAATGTGGCCTTTCATACCACTACTCATATGTTAAGGCTATAATCCTATTTACCCAGAAATAAAGACCACCGAATTTAGCAGGACTGAATTCTGAACATGAGATTGTGCTATAGGACCTTTACCTACTACATGTGTTTTCACATAACAACTGAATTCATTAGTCAGGAGAATTCATTTGTAACTGGGAATTTTCAAAGTCCAATAAAATGATTTGACTTACCAGCATACAGCACAACCAGTTGACTGTTGGTGATAGCAGTAAAATTGATTCATGTATTCTTCTCACTTAATTAAAATGGGATATAAAGAGAGAGTTATGTGTGCAAAGAGAACAGAGACCTGATACCTTTAAGAAAGAAGGGGAATTGTAGTAAGTCTAGTTTGCAAGTCATGATATGACTTTACTACAACTCCCTCTTCAGTAGAGTTATTAAAGCTGGGGGAGTCTTGTTTTTTGTATGCCCAGCTACTCTATTTTCAGTTCATAGGTCTGTTTATAAGGAACCATGCCACCCATATTAATAACCATAACTATAACTGTACCAAACTTGGTTTCAAGCTAAGAATATGTTCGGCTCCTTCCAAAACACAAAAATAATGACACCATCTCATACCAAAATGGGCCACATTGTAATAAGTGAACTGTGTTACATTAAAGGGCTATTGCTTTTTATAGCTGTCTCCCCAGACAACTTTGGACAGCTCTGTCCAGTTGTAGATGAACATTCAATCTTTATCTTTTACATACAGAATATGTGACTCAAGTCTTTACTAGCTTCTATTTTTAGGGGAAATTGATGATGTGCTATCTTGCTTACCCACCCACTTAATTGGTAGCACTACCTATTTACAAACTGTTTGGTATTTATGGTGCCTCATGCTCTAGTTTTCTATAGATCAGCCTCTGAAGGAGTAGGTAATTCTTCTTAGAACCAGGATTTAGCCCTAGTTGCTGATCCCAGTACCAAGCTGACCAGAAGCCAAGGAGTAAATTGCTTTGTAATTGTTAAGAGTTAACACAGAAGTGGAAACTTTTGCACACATAGCTTCTAAAGCAATGCAGCAGTGGGAAAATTGTATTAGCCATATTTCTTTTTTTGCACACATATTAAAGGGACAGCATGCAAGTAGTCCCTGAGTTACAAACAACTGACTTACATCTAACGCCTAGTTAAGAACAGGGGGTGAGAGAACAATACGTGAGAGTGCTGTTCAGTTTGCCATTGAAGAATTAAACTGGCTGAAGTGTTGATTTGTTTTGTTTTTAGTTTTATAAACCGAAAGGCATCGATTGGGTGTCTTTTTTATAGTACTGCCTTGCTTATATGCTGATTTACCCCCACCTCCCACTCTTTTTAGTTGAATCATCACCTCTTTCATGATTAATCAGAGTGATTTTTTTAAAAAAAGTCAGAAGTTACTTGCAGCTGAGTCAAATTGAAATGTGGAGCATGAGCAAAGAGGGGGAGGTGGATGTGTAATACAATCACAGACATATAAACCATCTCTTTGTGACAGAACTTTCGAAGGTTTAAGAACCCTGTTTCTAAGGATGCTTTGCTTTGAGCTATACCTCAAGGAAGGTGGAGTATTACACAATGTTATATATGTTTACATGGAGGCAAATCTCAATTTGTTCAGTAGCATTTCTGCCAGGTAAGTGTATATAGGACTATATTCCATGTACTGCCTGTGAATTACCCATGAGGAAGTCATGTGTATAGTTGGAATTCTGAATTAAATATGTGCCGATGTGCTCATGTGAATATAATCCCCTCAACCATCACCACCAGCAGCTTGTTTGACAGATGATGCCTATTAATTTTTCACATAATACGCCTGGCCACAGACAATTTTCTTTTCCTTTTGAATGCTGCATATTCCACAGTTTACTGGAGGTTATGCCTTGAAGTGTGCAATTTCTGTACCGTGACCTGAATAAAAATTGCTGTCTAAGTTGATGTTTTTATCTCAGTGTTCATCTTGTCCAATAGTATAAAATATAGTGATTGGAGTATACAGGAAAGGGAAATAACAAAAGAGCTATGACTGTTTTGTGCCCCCTTCCAGATTCTCCCTCTGTTCTTAATCCAGTTTGGCAGCTGGCTCTGTCTGTTTAGTCGCAGGACCTATGGTATGAGTACTTCAGCAGTGGGAGTCACTCACTGCCAGTGGGTTAGAGTTTTTTGTTGTTGTTGTTGTTGTTGGGTTGTTTTGGGGTTGTTTTTTTTTGGAAAATGCAATTTTCTGAAAAAGATCTGATCTATCATCTATGTTAAGAAAGAATCCTAACTATCATAACAATCATCATCACTAGACTTGGGACCTAAAGGAGCTTACCAAAAATGGAATCATACAGGTAAAATAATATTTGTGCTTTCCTGCAGCTTATTAGTAATGCCTGTGCCTATGATCCTCAATCACAGGGAATTAGTTAAAGATTCCAAAAATTGTGCAGACTGCATCTGATTTCCAATAAGATCTGATACACAACAGAGTTTGGAAAATTGACTTATTTGGACTAACTCCCACCCCACCCCTAAAGTCTCCATGGCCAGCAGTAGAACTCTCCAGTCTGGCAGTTGTATGGTGGTCAGTCTAAAAGTGGCAAAACAAGCAGATGAAAGTGCATGAAATGCTACCCCATCAAAATGGATGTCGTAACTTGAGCACTTTAAGAGGCAATTTCACCTAAAAGCACCCCTGCTTTGTTTTTGAACTACACAAATGTGTGAGATTATATTTTGGGGTGTTTGTGAGGAAGAAGCACTTTTTGCCTTTTTATTTACATAGACCGTGATTCAAGGTAGCTTATTTAATCATGCTGTGCCTCATTTCAATGACATTGTGTCAGCTGTAGCCACCTAGCTTATCAGATGGAGAAGAATGAGTGGGAAGAGCAGACATATAAAACATTTATACCATTACCTTCTGTCAGGCAAGATTGTGGCTTACAAGTAGGACGCTTGCAGTCTAGGTACTTGACTTTCATTGTTTTTCTATGTTTCTTTCCACCCTACCAACCTCAAGTGCACAAAATTGGGCTAATTTATATGGTCCATAGAATTAAATGGAAGTGCGTTTTTTTTCACATGTCCTATACTTGTTGTGACCAAATTCAAAAAGATAGCAGGTTTCCTAAACTTTTTGGGGGAGAAAATTCCTGCAGGCATGGTTTACCATGCAAGCAGTTATTATCTCTTATAGACAATTATAAAAGACATGAGAGCCCTGCCATCTTTGGCATCTGGGTATATAACTATACAACTTGAGGCTGCATGTCAAAATAATCCCCAATTATTTCACCCCAAACCATTCCAGTATATTAAAAATAATGTCAAAGAGAAGATTTTCCTACCAAAGCCACTTCAGGAGAAGTTTTATCAGATCGTTGGTTTGCGCTTGTGAACTGACTCTCAGTAACAAGAAGATACAAAATAATTTATTGTAATTAATTTTCCCTGAATAAATCAGTGGAAAAAGATGAAAATGTGCATACTACTGCAACCAACCCACCTGTACCACCCCATAGCTTTCTCACCGAAACTCTACATTCCATCCCTATAAGAAATTCTTGGCAATATTTTGAATAATATTTAAGCTGTATCTCTACGTAAGGTTCTCAAATATACTTGCTAGAATCACCCACACTAAATTCCTCTAACATGATAGTGCAGTCCAAACATCATGTAGTTTAATATTGTGCATCCTTTTGGAGAAGTAAGCCCCACTTACTTCCCCACATGGACACGGGATTGTTGTTTCAGAGTTGACATTGTGATGACAAAGCATTTGTGGTCAAATAAGAAGTTGGGACCCACAGAGTCTTATGCAGCTGCTTCAGCTCTGGTGTGACTGACATGTGTGATTGATGTGGCCTAAGCCCATCAAGAAGTGGGCTTTGACGTCAAACCCAGCCATCAAGAATCAAAATCTGGAATATGGTCCGTTGGTTTCTTTGAAGTCAGAAGAAATCTTGATCACAGCAGTTGGTTTGCATAAGCCTATATTGTCCATGCAGAATAGATGTCACAGGGCAGATGCATTTTAACAGTGCGGATACATATAATGTTCTCCTTAAAGCTTATGCACTATGTGCATTCTTAATTACTGCTTCAGCTCCTTGACAGGAAGAAAAGCATGCAAATGTTTAGAGGCGTGATTCACAAGCATTAGTCCTCCAGGTGTTTGTGATTTCAGCTTCCAGAATCCCAGTTGGCCAAGGTGCCTGGGGGTTTCTGAGATTAAGTTTCAATCAATCAATCAATCAATCAATCAATCAATCAATTGCCTTTATTTCAGTTAACAAACCTTAGGCAGATACAGAAAAATATAATACATATAAAAGTCACATATAAAACACAATACAGGTTATCAAATGTACACATATTAAAATCGTTGGCCTTAAAATGTATATCTCTGAAAAGCTAATAATACATATCTAGGGCTGTGTAGTTTTCTACTATTTAGTGTAATACAGTTATAATCACATAAAGACTGTAGTTAAATTTCTCAGTTTCTCTGCGGTTACTTTTCTTTAGATAAAATGCTCTTTCGGGTCTTTGAGGCATGAGCAAAAAGATTCAAACACTTGGAGGACCAAAGCTTGGGTGCAATTAGTTTTTAGAGTCTGGGATAGAAAGACATGTGGGGCAATACAATAGTTTGTGGTAATGTGTTCCTTCATTCTCTAAACAACACAACTAATAGAGATAGACTTCCTTCCATATAAACAAAGGGTTAATGCTTGCGTTGGTTGTAAGTTTCATTTTGAGGGTCAGAATCATGAAGGAGCAACAGAGATCACAAATGACAATTGCCAAATGAGGATGAACAGTTTAAAATATTTCTCTCATACACACATACATACATGTACACACATTTATTTTTACAGGTTTTTTAAAATGCAATGATAATACACAAGGGGGGGCAGAACAGACATGGAGGCAAAAACAAGAGAAATAAGGGCCCTAATAAAAGTAACTGTTAATCCCAATTTTAACCCACCTTTTTATTTGAAATGTAATGCTATAGGAGAGTTCAGTGGATACCACCAGGGATACTAAAAACACAAATGTGTCTTACAACCCCATCACACAATAGGCTGCAAGCATCCTAGATCATATCATGAGACAATTTGACTCATTGGGACATATGATAATGCTTGGTAAAGCAAATGACAATAAGAAAAGAGGAGCGCCATACTAGAGGTGAGTAAAATGAACCCCCTCTACAGTTTCAAACTAGTATTGAAGAAAGTTTCTTTGCTTTGTAGATAATTACATAGGAAATCCTGAAACCAGTTTGAGGCCAAAATGGTGATTGCAGAACTTGCGGGGCACTGATGCATGTTAAGGGCTTTTTTCTTTGCACACTTGTGGGAGTTTGTTGTCAGTTTCAAGCTACATTAAATGGTTAGTGTAAGAGGGGGTCTCAGTCAAGGAAGCTGTGAGTCTGAATTTGTATGACCTTTGCAGCAGTTAGTGAAATGTCATTGGGGTCTCTTATTCATTGGGTCATAGTTGACTTGGCCATAAATAACAACAACCAAAAAATCACTAACAAGAAGTGCAAGATATGCCCATTCCAGTTTGATGGGTGCTGCATTTGTGTGCCCTAAAATAAACTTGATGCCATTATTTTGGAAGAATGGGAAGCAACCATCTAAAACAAGTGAGCCAGTCTAGCTGAATAGTTAGTAGCTAAGAATGTCAGGCTACTGGTCTCAGGGCAGCCTGGTTGAATTCCCATTTGTCCAGTGCAGCTGAGTGGATGACTTTGCATTACTCCTTTGATCTCTGCCGAACTGATCTCTGCCTAACTGAACTTACAGGGTTGTTTATAAGAACAGAAGAGGTCAACTGCTCTCAACCCCCTTGAGTAAGGGTAAGATATAGAAAGCAAAATAATATATGTCATACTCATTTTGCATCTGCTGCCTCCCAAAGCACCAGCTAAGTGTTACACATTGCAGGAGGCAGCAGACAACATCTGAATAAGTAGAGACGAGGAAGGGTAGTTGGAAACAGAGACAGAAAGGTCTTATGACTTTCCTAAGGTTATGTAAGAGGGAACTGGTAACACAGTGGCTTGGGAGAGAACTGAAGCTTCTGAAGCTCTGGCATAGACTGTATGTCTGATTTCTTCTCTCTGTTCAGATGCAGGAGAGGGAAAAAATAACACTTTCTCAGTGCATTTCTCAAATAACTTAGAGACAAGAGATTCTGTTGACGTGGTGTGTGTGTGTGTGTGTTCTGTCTCCAGCATGCTGAACATAAGCTCACCCAACAATAGAAATGGAAATTAGTCTCTTCTGCTGAGCACTTGTCTTGAAAACCCACACAATCTAAATTAAAGAAAAACATTTAAAGGTATAATCTCCCTGCTTTGTTAATTAATAGTGACAATTCATCCCCTTTCCCCCACTTATTCCTTAATTGCTGGTTAGTTGTTTTTGTTTTAATTATATTTTTAATTTGCTCCTAATCAAATTCTGGCGTCTCAGTATGGTTATTTAATTATTTTGCTAGCATATGTGTGCCAGAGTGTGTGGAAACGTATGCAGTTGCATGCTTTCCTCTGCCTTCTCTGAATCACCCCCACCCCTCAAACATCGCTCCATCTCAAGCTGGACCAGATCCAGTAATCCAATTTGAAACCAATCTCTGAGGTCTGGAATTCTAATTTATAGATTGCAGAGTGAGAGTTGAACAATGCAAACAACAAAATGGGAGTTTATTGTCTAATCTAATCAGGGGCAATCAGATGTTTGTAACAAGTCTATCAAAGCTGCGTTGGGCCCTTTTGCTGAGCGGTGTAACCAGCCTTCTAATAACACTAAAGAGATTTAGGGTTTCGTGCACTTTCATAGAGATTAGCTTGTGTGTTTTCCTTTCTTCCCCAGGGCAGGTTTAGCAGAAGCCCAGCCTACTTTGCTTTTCAAACTTTCATAATCAGCTTCATGCTCTGTGAAGGATTATCCACATGTTAGGTTTTATGAGTCCTAAAAATGGCAGGGTCCTTGCAGGTCACATATATGTAATTGTGGTGTTATATGGCTCAAATTGTGTTTTCATCAAGCTTTTTGAGTTAAATCATGTATGGGTTGTTGTAGGTTTTCGGGCAGTATGGCCATGTTCTAGAAGCATTCTCTCCTGACATTTTGCCTGCATCTATGGCAGGTATCCAGAGGTTGTGAGGATGCCTGCCATAGATGCTGGCAAAATGTCAGGAGATAATGCTTCTAGAACATGGCTATACACCCTAAAAACCTACAACAACCCAGTGATTCCGGCTATGAAAGCCTTCAACAATACATTTAATCGTATACCTCACATAAAGGTTAGTTTGGGAATATCCTTAGCTACATGGTACAGTACATAGATACTGGTTTACCACTACCCACAGGAGAATCAAATCAATGTATAAAAGAAAGTATGAAACACTCAGAGGGCAGTGTAGATTTTCAAACCAGGATGAGGAACTTACAGCTCTCTGGTTGGATTTCAGCTCTCATGAACTTTCGTTATTGGCTATGCTGCACAAGAATGATATGAGCAGAAGCCCAGCAAGGTCTGAATACAGCCATGTGCTACCTTTTCTTTTAAAGTTTCTAAAGTTGAAGGATGGGGTGATACTTCCCTAAATAAATCCTTTTTACCCAGGCTTAGGTGATGTGAATTGGAGAAGGAAAAATTTAAAAATTAACCAAATGGAAAATTACATTTCCTTATCATTCATAAGTATAAAATAGAATATTGGGAAAATATAATTCCAATGTGCTACTTTGTGGCACAAATTGTAAAAACAGTGGGATATAAATAACAAAATAAGACCAACTCATAGACTGTTGGTGGCCATAGTGCATGCTTGGAACTACATGTATCACCCAAAATAGACAGCCCTCATTACCTCTCCTAGACCTTCCTGTCTACCCATTTTCTGGAAATAATAGGTGAAGTACACAGGCCTGGGGCCTGTGTACTTGAAGGACCGTCTTTCCCCATATACTCCCCAGAGATCACTACGGTCTGGAGATCAAAACCTTTTAGAGGTTCCTTCGGTCAAAACTTACCACCTGTCCTCTACGAGGCAAAGATCGTTCTTTATTGTAGCTCCAACACTGTGGAATGCCCTGCCGGAAAGCACCCGGGCGCTTACAGAAATATCTGCATTTAGAAGAGCCTGTAAAACAATGTTGTTCCGGCAGGCGTTTAACATCAGTAGTCCTACTTGACTGTGTTGTGATAAATTGGGACAGCTGTTAGTAGCTTATAGTGTTTTAATGTATAGTGTTAAAGTTGTTTTATTGTTATTGCCTGTTTTATCTATGTAAACCGCCCCGAGCCTAAGGGAATGGAGTGGTATATAAATATGAATAATAAATATAAATAAATGAATAAATAAATAAACCATATACATGTTACAGCCCTCCAATCTAAACTCACCAACATTTATTTTTTTAAAAACCCTGCTTTTCAAATCAAGAAATGATTTCTGGTCACTCCTGGATTACAACCCTTCATTTTAAAAATGGTTTTGATAGTCTGTAGAGCTCCTAGAGGCATCCGGTCACAAACATTGAAACCTAAGTCTACACAGTAGGCTTGGGCACAGATCTGTTTTGAATATTTGCCTTCGGCTTCTTTGGACGCCCGTAATGGCAAGGACTCTACTGCCATGTTTTTTTCAACTGTAACAGACCACATGACTGCTGGTTGCAGCTACCTTCTGTTCTAGTCGGAATCACACGGTGCGTGGGGAGGCTGTCACGTGTTTGCATGGGGTTGCCCTGTGAGCCCTGCCTGTTGGGCCAATCAAAATAGAAGTCTTATGCAAGCTGTGTCTATTAAATGGGGTGAGAGCTTCCATTGCTTAGTTACTTCCTTGCTCTAGAAAGAGGTGATTCAATTGCTCCAGCCTGTCAGATTGCCTTGCCACTCATTCGCTTGCAGCTTTAGCTTTTGGCTTGTCTCATTGAATCTAATTTTATTTTTTGGATTTTCCTAGATTTTTTTTTATTTAGGGACTGGGAGTTGGAAAGTATGGCTGGGTGCGTGTGTGGCATTTGGGGACTTGTGAGTGAGTGTACTTTTCTTTTAGGATGGCTCTGAGCTGGAGGCGTGGTATGCTGCAAAAGCATGCCAAAAGGCATAGTGGCAGACCAGTAAGTGTTTATGTTATTTAAAACGTTTTCGGGGAGGATTTGGGGAGGGTTGGGTCCCCTTTTTGCTTCTCTGGGTCCACAGGGCCTGGAGAAGAAAATTGGGCTGTGTGGACAGACCCTTTGGTAGTCCCAGGAGTAACTACAGGTCTGTCCCCACAGGACCCATACTCCACTAGACCTGGTTCTTTCAGGAAGACCTGGGTCTAATGGAGTAGCAAATTCTTTTGGAACAAAGCAGGGTTTTCCTGCTTTGTCTTGATTTAATTCAGTTTTACTGGAGAGGCTGTTTGAATGCCTCCAGTAAAACCACAGGAGCACCTCAGTTATGGGCCCTGTCTGGATGGGCCCTAGGATTACTGGGAGCTGAAGTCCAAAACACCTGGAGGAGCAGAGTTGGAGAAACACTGGTCAAGATGTTCTTCCTCACTCATAGAATCATAGAATCATAAAGGTTGAAGAGACCTCGTGGGCCATCCAGTCTAACCCCCTGCCAAGAAGCAAGATAATCACATTCAAAGCACCCCAACAGATGGCCATCCAGCCTCTGTTTAAAAGCCTTCAAAGAAGGAGCCCCCATCACACTCTGGGGCAGTGAATTTCACTGCTGAACAGCTCACACAGTTAGGAAGTGTTCCCTAATGTTCAGGAGGAATCTCCTTTCCTGTAGTTTGAAGCCATTGTTCCACATTCTAGTTTCCATGGTAGAAGAAAACAATCTTGCTCCCTCCTCCCTATGACTCCCCCTCAAATATTCATCCATGGCTATCATGTCTCCTCTCATCCTTCTCTTCTGCAGGCTAAACATCCTATTTATTTATTATTTATTAACTTTATTTATACCCCGCCACCATCTCCCCAAGGGGACTTGGGGCGGCTTACACATAATAACAGCATAACAAATAATAAACAACAATACAATCACAGGCAATAACAGATAATTTAAAACCATTCTGGGCAAGCCAAATGTAAAATATTACAATTTAAAACTAAATAACACTGGATGTGAGACAGAGGTAGAATGTATATAACAGGAAATGTTTTAAAGGATAACAGGTAATTAATAACAGGTAATTAAAGTGCTTTTGAGGACAGTTTGCAAGAAATAGATCACAGCATGGCATTATTTATTTATTCAGGGAAGGCACATTGGAACAGCCACCTTTTCAGGCTCCTCCTAAAAACTGCCAATGTGGGGGCTTGTCTAATATCCCTGAGAAGTGAGTTCCAGAGTCGGGGAGCCACCACAGAGAAGGCCCTCTCCCTCGTCCCCAGCAACCGTGCCTGCGAAGGTGGCGGAAGCGAGAGTAGGACCTCTCCAGATGATTGGAGTGATCGCTTGGGTTCATAGACAGAAATGCGGTCACGCAGGTAGGCGGGTCCCAAACCGTTCAGGGCTTTGTAGGTAAGAACCTGCACCTTGAATTGGGACCGGAAGATGAATGGCAGCCAGTGAAGCTCCTTATTTGGGACAGGATGATGGATTTGTCATGGACCGATCACTACCTGGTCAGGTTTAGACTCACTGGGGCTCTAAACCTCTGCAAGAGTGGAGGATCAACTAGGAAGGCTTCCCTTTTGAAGGCTAAGCATGCCCATCTCTTTCAGCCGCTCTTCATAAGACTTGTTCTCCAGACCCTTAATCATTTTAGTCTTTCTCCTCTGGACACACTCACTTCAATTGCAGTGCCCAAAATTGGACACAGTATTCCAGGTGTGGTCTGACCAAGAAAGAATAGAGGTGTAGCATGACTTCCCTGGATCTAAACACTATACTCCTATTTATGCAGGCCAAAATCCCATTGGCTTTCTTTGCTGCCGCATGGCATTCTTGGCTCATGTTTAACTTGTTCAAGAGAACTCCAAGATATTTTTCACATGTACTTCTGTCAAACCAGGCATCTCCCATTCTGTATTTTTGCATTTCATTTTTCTTCCTAAATGGACTATCTTGAATTTGCCCCTGTTGAACTTTATTTTGTTAGTTTTGGCCCATCTATCTAATCTGTTAATCTGTGTGTCTGTATAGGTGTTAGAAAGTACTACTAGTCACATGAATGTAGAAATACGTTTAAAAGGGTGAAGAGCTTGCTAAATGTAGAATACTGCCATTCTAGATATCTGAGACAGTCTTAGACAGTGGTTTTCTAGGTCACTTGGGATACATTTCAGTGCTTACCCTGGAGAGTAGAAATGAAGTCATAGCCCTGCCCACCTAAGGAGATGCCTAACAAGTCTCTGTATTGGAAAAGGATATTTCACCATAGGTGTTGGCATATGAGCCCTAAGGCCAGGCATGTAGTCGGGGGGGGTTGAGGGGCTTCAGAACCCCTCCCCCAATTCTCAGAGTGGTCTGCGAGAAGGCCTTACTCGTACATTATTTAAACTGTATGCTTATTCATATCATGATCTTATCACCATACTCAATATATCCCATATGAATGGGGTATTTGGATAATCATTGGTTAATGATACAAAAGGTTTGCTAGGGTACATCCTCAGATCTCCCCCCCCCCCCCCTCAAAATCCTGGCTACGAGCCTGCCTAAGGCATTCCTGGTTGAATCTAAAATGTTTCTCAAGAATAAATAAATTAATACATCAGTGTGTGTTTCTTTTTTTTTCTACTAGCAACATGAAACCTGGCATATCTTAAAATTTACATCAGCTTATGAGTGGGACTGCCAGTTAGGATAGACAGGACAGAAAAACTTCTGGGTGGGCCAAGAATATGGTGATTCCACATAAAGTTTAGATGCTTACAGTATCTGCATGACAGTACCCAATTCAAGGAGGCTCAATTTGACTTCTAGGTGATATCTAAGTACAACAAAATAGGTAAGATGAGATGGGTCTACAGTGACCTGTCATGAATCTGTCATGTTAAATTCAGCAATTACTTGTTTTTGAGTGTGTGTCCCTGATTATAATTTTCAGGAAAAGAATTTGGATTCTGTGTATATAGTATAGTACCCATGGCCTAAATGCCATAAAGACACTGGATCCTGTCTGACCTTGGAAGTTAAACACTAATTAATACTTGAATTAATTCCGGGTGCTGAGGGCTATGATTAAAAGTAAGAAACTGGCATAATCACAGCTGAATATTCCTTGTTTTAGAAAACCCCATGAAATTAAGATGATCACCATGAGTCAACAAGCAAGTAAAAGCCCCCTTCCCATTTCCTATCAGTCCCTTTGCCTGAGGTGACCAAAAAGGTGTCATGGTACTTGTGATGGTTTCTCTTATACCAATTGTGTTGAGTGATTTCAGTTTCAATTTCAACCTTATCACTTCAACTCTCGTGGCTTCCATATCACCCAAAGGCCTGTCTCAGGTGATATCTGATTATATAAAAGATTATTTAATGTCAAAGTAATGTTTGATCTCAGGAATGGAAGATGACTGCTGAATGCCCCTAATAAACAGATAAAACTTGGGCTTGCTTGTTTTCTGAAGTGTTCACGGTGATGGAACTCAAAGCAGCATGAGGAGAAATGGGACAAATAAAGCCGAATGCAGACACAACTGAAGACATATTTCACAACATGTTTAGCCTAAGGAATTTTGGAGAACTAAAGCCAATCACTTGCCCAGTAGGGTCAGGTAGTCATGACTGTTTGTTATAGACTAGTCCCCAATGTAGTCATCAGGAGCTTTTGACAACTTACATGACTTAGTTTGCAAAGCTCTTGGCCAGTAAAAGAAACCAATGCCTATTTTGACTTGGTCTTCATGCTGGCTACAAGACCAGTGGCTGCTTATCTTGTCTTATTACAGAAGTGAAGAAAAGGTGACCTGTAGACTCCGTGGTCCTCCAATCCTGTTTTAATAACTATCCTTTTTCCCATCTGGCTCAGAGCTTCCCCCAAGGAGCAATATCACAACATTTTGAACACACTTTTTTAAAAAATAGAAAGTTGGCTTTCTTTCTTCTGGGCCTAATGTAACCCTGAAGTCTCCTTGAATATGGCAAACCTCCCAATATTTTGCTTTAAAAAAAAGTATGTGTGTGTGTGTGTTTTAAGTGTTGCATAGGCCACAAGGATCCCATGATATCAGCCATCTGTGTCAGCAGCTGGTTCTATAGCAGATACCCATACCCCACAGAAAACCTGATTTATCATAATATGATATCCGTTACTATTAGAGATCCATAAACATATTTTTTCTTGCATGTGACATACACACAAATATAGAAATTGAAAGAGGGCTGCATTTATTCTAGGCTGACAGATGATTTTTTGTCTTTTCACTTAGCCATTGATGTCCATTAAATCTTTGAGCGACACTGGAACAATGTATGAAATAACTGTATTAACTATCTCTTAAATCTTAATAAATAAATAAAAAACTTAGAGCTGACTAGAATGTAAATTGCACATACAATTGTGATAAAAAGGCACAGATAACATTAAAGAGATTTTATCAATTTAATGCAAGTTTAGCACCAAACTCTGTGATCCATTCTTTAAAGAGCAATCCTTGTTAGCCAGCTGAAAGTATTTAAATTGCCTGAGCTTGCCGTATAAACTATCTGAATCCACAGCCGTCAGTTCAAAACACTCTGTGCTTTTGGGGGATTAGAGAGAAACCTGTCTCGCAGCCATAATCAAAATAATATCCTACTCTAACCCCCCACCCCCACTTTATTTACTGGCTGCTTGAGCCTGTAGACCTTTGAGTGTGTAGCAAAATATAATTTAAAATACAGTTTTAGAAAAAGGGCAGCACAGATTAATACATTTTTGAAATAAATGCCAGAACAGAATCTTTAAAGACCATATCAGCCAATCTGAACTGAAAAGACTGACTCTGGGTGGGCTAGTTCAAACTGATATATAGGGGTTTTTTTTTTTTTTTAAAAAAAGGCTGATTGATGAGCACTGAGTATTGTGGAACTTTAAATCAGCACATGAAAAGTAAAACTTTCAGCCCTGCAATCAACTAGACGCCATTGCCTGGAAAAAAAGAATATTATTTGGTTGGAGCTTCTTAAAATTTATGATAGGCAGCTGGTGATCATGAATCTACCCAGGGTTTTACTGAATCCACTGAAATGAACAAAATCTGGCTATCAGTATTTTTTTTAAAACTCTAAAATCATGACAGTAAATTCAGAACAACATTCAAAAACAGGGGAATTCCAGACAAGAAACAATCAGGTCCAGCTAACCACCTCCCAACAAATGATTCCCCCAGGCAGTAAGAAGCCAGATCTTGAAACTCTTAGGCCATTAAATGCTAATCAAGGTGGCCAATTGCAACATTCACACCTACCTCAACCACACAAAAGTTATTTCTCCCACTCTGGACATTCTACCCAATTTTCCTAGTTTCCAACAGACCTCACAACCTCTGAGGATGCGTGCCATAAATGCAGGTGAAATGTCAGGAGAGAATGCTTCTGGAACATGGCCATAAAGCTTGGAAAACTCACAACAACCCATTTAAGAAATAGCTTGAGAAGCATCGAATTGATACTAATGTGGGAAAGTTGTACAACCCTAGGGTTGATCTGGTATTGGCAGTTCTTACACCATATTGGTTTGATATAGGTGGTAAAATTAATTCTATATGCTAACTTTCATATGGTTGCACATTGTATGATACCTTCTGATGATCATTACTTTTCGCCAAATATCGGTATATCTATTGTGCTTGTTTTAGCAATGGGTGATATTGAATTTCTATCTGCAATTATTCATTTGTAACAACGATTCAGACATGCAATACATGAGTGATTAACATACCAGTATGAACTGAACCCATAGAAATGGCCTGTGATCTGTATTCCAAGCTAGAAAGACAAAGCAGTTGGCTATAACAGCAATAGAAAGGGTGGGGATTTTCTCATACCTCGCTGCAGACTTACTGTGTATGTTAAGTTGTAAAACAATGAAAATGTCAAAAGGAAAATGAAGAGAAAACAATATGCCATCATGGGGCATCTATATCTTGAACTATCATTTGAATATTATACATGACAGCAACAACACTTCATCCTCAGCATTAAAATTTAACTATATCAGCCATTTTGAGTAGGTTTTTCTTCACATATATTTCTACAATTGTAAAACCTGAGCCATAACACTATTCCTGCTAATTGTATCACTACAAATTTATTTCTTGGTAACATTATCACCAGCCTCAGGCATCACCACAATCATCAAGAAACACAGAATGAGTGAAACTTCTTTGCTTCTTCTATTAAACCTGAGCTAAGTGTCTGGTTTTGTGTTGACGAGTGCTAAGATTGATCAGTCTCTTTAGGGATTCTTGTTCCAATATAACTATATGTACAGATGGAAGGATCATTTAGCTGAATGTGGCTGTGTTCCTGAGTGAAAATGAGCAGGCATCTTTTTTGCATCTATACTTTTATATATACATATTTGGGTCATTTTATCATGTCTTTTCTACATCTTTTACCTCTCTGACTGGTTGTAAAGTTCATTGTGTGTATAAAAGGAAGAGTTCGTTGTTGGTATGGTTCATTTGCTATGGTGTAACTTCTATGATGTACAGATAATGTGCAGCCAGGGAAAGCCTGCTTTGAAGCTTCTTATAGATAATGGCTGATCTCAAATTTTCTACCAAAGCCAGGGACATATAATATCTGAGGAATTTCCACTTACTTTTCATGGAGATACTTTGTAATTGCTAGGAGTTGCTACTTTTACTCTTGAATCCAAACACTGGATTGGCCAGACTGAAACAGAAGGAGATTAGTTATAAAATCTTTGTGTGGTATACATGGCCATTTGTTGATTAAATTCATTTCTATCTTGTAGGTATCAAACGAAGAATCTTGTTATCCTGTTTGTCTTTAAACACTTTCATGAGTCCAGTATGTTTGACATTTCTTGTATATTTATGCCCATTCTCAAAAAAACAAACAGAAGCTTATCTATAAAGTTTCCCAACAGTCTGCTCATAAGCAATTAATTGGACATACTTGAATGCTATTAGAGATCTGAATCACATTTTATTTGTGGCTGTCACAAATGGCTACAACTTAACGTTTAACAGGAAATGTTATTGTCTCTTGCTTCTGTTATACATTACACATGCCACATGATACAAGTATCATCTCTGAAGGTGTAAGATAGTATTCATAGTATTCTCAATTGTTCTGTTTTAATTTTTGTCATGGAGGTTGAAGAATAGTCAGTTGACAAATGTTTCAGGACTCTATGTGATTGTGTGTGTGCTTCCACCTTGTTCTTCACTCTTCTTCAAATGTGCCCCATAGTCAAGATCCTGTTCAGTTCTGCTTTGTGAATCCAGAATTGCTGCAAACTATTTCTGACTGTAAATATATCAGATTGTCCCTTGGCAGAGGCTCAGGGTATGATCTGATAAAGTATGTTATATAAACCATAATCCAATGTGGAAAGTGTTCACCAAAGAAGTTCACTTCTGACAAGTACACAAGAAAATGTTTAGCTAAATTTAAAAGAATATCATTTGATGTTAGGTTTAACCAATGCAGAGAGCACTAGATGCTGACCTATCAGTTAGTGGTTCCTATCAAAATACATAAAAAATCTGAATTGCTATTGATGTTACTGTCTATGGCTATAAACACCTTTTTTGTTTACTGTGTGAAAAAGCAGGGACAATGGGCCAAAAACTAGGCTGACAGAAGTGGAATCAAATTATATGCAGACAAAAGATGCTCAAGCTGCCTTAAATCTCCTAATGATTTCAGCAACATACTAAGAACAGAAATGTGCTAATCATTACTCAAAAATATAATCAAATCCTTAAATGTCCCCCAAAGTTGAGTCCTCATCCAGATGAGTGCTAATTTTCTCAAATTATTTAATCAAACACATCAGCCAGTACTTTAGTAATATTTGGAACATCCGTGTAGTTTATTACAGTTTTCAGTGAAAGAGGATTTAGCAACAAGGGTATTCAGGTTAGCTCCGAATTGTGGGTTTTTTTTTAATTAATTAAATTTTTATTGAAAGTTTTGAATACATACAGATGGAAAAAAGGGGGGGGATGGTTTTGGGGTAGGGCGGGTTGAGGGTATGAGGAGGGAGGGGGGGTAGGCAGGGGTAAGGGTTGGAGGCGGTGATGAAGGTTGTTTGGTCCGGGCTCTGGGAAGGATAGTAATGGGCAATGGTGATGGGAAAAGATAGAGATAGGGGTAACCCGTTTCCTTCCAAGTTCCTTGTTCATGGGTGCCTATTGTTTTTTTTTTTTTTCTCGTACAGTCTCTCTCCTTGTTAAGCTGGACATTTCTTTTTTTTTTCACAAGTTTTCTTTTAGGCTCTTTTTCCTTCTTGTTCCAGAGCCGGGTCTTCACAACCCTCCTGATACAAAAGCAATCTGTTGTTTTTAGTTTTTGTCCTTTTAGAAACTCTTTTCCCCTATCCCTCAAAATCTCTCCAGTGTTTGGTGACCATTGTCCGCTCCTCGTCCCCCAGTGTAGCTGGATCCGTACCCCTTCGCCTTCCTCGGCTTCCTCTCTAACCATTCTCCCTAGGAGATTCGAGGCCTTTTATATCCATCCCCAGGATGCCACATCTCACAGGCCTAAAGTACGCCTCAAGAAAGTAGGGGCAACTTTTCTCTAGGCTTTTCTTTCTTCCTTGCTGGGTTGTTTTTGTCCAGCTTCTCTTCCTATTGAGCTGCGTCCCATTCTTTTTGCCATCGCTCTTATCTGTATCCGGGGCGGGGCTCTTGGATGGTGCAGCGGCCTCTTGGTTTTTCCTCTTTTCTCTTTTTTGGGGAGCAGAGGTTTTAGGGCCCTTCGAAGTCATCCTTGCAGCTTCCAGTGAGACTTCCTCACTATTTTTGGGGTGAGGTCCTCTTTCCCCTGATACTTCCCGCGGCTTTACATTCTCCTTCCCTCTCCTCTCTCCACCCTCACGCTTTGCCGCGTTTTCCCCCTTGACCAGGGGCGCGTCTCCTCTATCATCACAGAAGGTCAGCAGCTCTGGCATTGTGGGGAACGCCTCCTCAGCTGGCTCTGCCCTTGCCCGTTGGGAGTGCCCCCGGACCGCACCCACCTGCCTTTCTTGCCGGGACATCCTGGCATCCATCCTCCATAGGAGTCCGTCCTGGGCTTCCCCTATTCTTCGCAGCTCTGCGAGGATGTCCCTCAAAGTCACTCCCTCCTCCTCTGCACCCTCTTCTTGCATCATCCTCTGCTCTTTTGCTCTTGGAGTATTTCTTTTTTATTTATTTATTTATTATTTTTATTTATTTTATTCTATTTATTTATTTATTTATTTTGTCGTTCCGGCTGTAAATCTTTGCCTTTGGGGTTGGCTTAGGTCTCCTCAATACTCTGACCTTTCAAGGGGTTCCCTGGGATCTTAGGGGGCCTATTCTGACTAGTTAGGGTTGTTGTTTGCCTCCTCTACGTTGCTCGCGCCGCCATCTTGGGTCCCAAATCTCTCCCCCCTCCGGTTATCGGGACCTTTCTGATTCTTTCCGGGGAACTCACGGGTGGCCCTTCTTTCTCTTTTTCCTCCTCCCTGGTTGCTTTCGGCCCCTTTTGTCTTCCTGCGCTGTCCTGTCCCTCTTTTCTTTGGGGCTCCCTTTCGTTCAATTGCTTCCCGCTTTCTTTTGGATAGCCTCTCTTTGTTGGGACTGCTTACCGCTCCTTTGGCGTCCACTCTCCCCCGAACCCTGGTTTTCTCTCCCTCTCCCGTTATTGGGGTGGGCCGGGCTGGCAGTAAATGCAGGCTCGTGCCCGCTTCTCGATCCGCTGGCCACTCGCCGGTGTTGAGTCACACCGGGCCCTCTTGGTCTCCCCCTCTTGAGGAGGGGGGGACCTCTGGAGCCCTCGGTGGGATCTCTCCCGCTTCGCTGCCTCTTGGCTGCTTCTTACAGCCTGAGGTGAGGGCGCGATTCACCCTCTGGCCTGCGGAATCGGTTGACGAATTGAGGAGCCCTCAAATCGCCCAACCTGCCGCCATCTTTGCCCGACCGGAAGCCCCCCGAATTGTGGTTTTTAACTCATTCATCCTGCTGGATGTTTCATGCTAGGCTACCTTCTTTTCATTCTGTTTACGGTCCCCTGGCAAGCGAGCATCAGTGGCTGGCATCTTTGGACACCTCCCAATGTTGTAGCAAAGGAGTGGTAGTAATTTTTGTGCATTCTGAAGCCTACTTTAAAATGTAGTCTTTCTATAAGATGTGACCAGATTATGTGGGGAGGACGAGAAATAAGAGATGGGAGTGGGGCAAAGTTTTGTGAAGAGGAGCAAATGAGGACTCTGGCCTCTTAATAATAATTCTAACTTCCCTAAAATGACATTTTTCAAACATTTTAGTAGCTTAAAATTTCATTTTACCATTTAGAAATAGGTTTAGGCATTCATAGAAAAGTGACAGAGTTACCAAGGGAATACAACAAATTAAATGCAGGAGCTCTAGGTGTGGACTAAATCTCACTTTCTGCAATACTAGAAAAGTGAGGGAGAAAAGGAAAATTTCCTTTGGGGAAAATACAATTAACAGAGAGAGGCCATCTTTTGCTTTTCCCCATAGCTATATTCCTGGATGAGAAAGAAAATAAGAAAGAGAAAGATTGAGGGAAGACTGCTTTCTCCCCAGGTTCTAGATAACACAAGGAAAGAAAAACTGTTGTTATAGGAAGCAGCAGTGCTGATGGAGGATGGACTGGTGGTTATGAAGGCCCCATTGGCGCAGATCTCCAACCCCTAAAGTGGGAACTTCTCTCTTGATGAGAATATCATCCTAATCAGAGGGGAAGACAAGTAAGAATCACATTGAATTTTTTGACTGCTGCATCACTCTGTTGACTCATGTTTCACTTGAGTCAACAAGGACCTTTGTCAAGGTAGGTGTCACCCATCTAATATTTGTGCATTTCTTTTTTCCGGACTAAATGGTAGTACCTTACATTTATCCCTGCCAAAGTTCTGCCTCTCCTAATTTAATATAATCTGTAAAGCATACCTTCTGTTCCATCATCCAAACAGCTCTATGAAATTTTAATTGTCTATTTATGAATGAGTACATGCGACTGCTACTCACCTGTGCTACTAGAGCAAGAAGAGAGACAAAAGGTGGCAACAGAGTGTTTTTATCCTATTTCTCCAACCACATCATGATTTCTTAAAAAGCTAATGTTTACTATTGATTTATAGAGGTTTGCATTTTAGTGGCAGAAAATGTGTCTTACTCTTTTCCATACTATATAATAATGTTGTCATTGTGCCATAAGCCTGCTGGGTATTTTTTCACAGCACATGTCCTACAGATGCTTTATGTCACTGAATGGGAAAAGGGGAAATAAATGGATTCAGAGCTCTCCATCGCTATTCTGACACATGCCCCTGGTTTAAATAATATATACTCAAAACAAACCTTTAGTCTAGGTGATGCCATTCTGGCCTTGTGACAAAGGGCTGTGACTCTAAATATGGCTGTTCACATCGTTTCAAGGCAAGCAGTTTAAACAACTGTGGTGATACTCATTTCACATTATGTAGACCCATGGCTATTGACTGCTTCTGGACATTGTTTGAAAGAAATGTGGAAATGTCAAAGAAGCATGCACAAAAGTGATTTAGTAGAAACAAGGAACAACTGAGTGTGGTTAAGGATTTAATTCTGGATGGAAAGGGGCTCCCTTATGCATGCTGTTAAAAAAGTAGTTACTCAGCCTCTTGACCTTGAAGTGCTTGGGAAGAGTTACTTTCTTCTGTAGGTTAGTTTGAAAACTAATCTGTTTAAGATCAGGACTGCTAATATTCCTGTCACTTTTGGAGGTGGGGGCAGGGAAGTAAGGATGATTGGCATCCAAATACTTTCATACTGACCTAGCTGTTGCCATGTGACATCTTGATGGCTCCTGATGATGAGGCAAAAGCAAAAGGATTGATTGAATGCATTATTGCAGCAGGCTGCTAGCTAATTTACTTAATCCTCAGTGCTGAAGAAACTCTAAAGTGCCTTCTCTCATCACACTGCAGCTGCAATTTATATTGAAAGAGAAAGTGGGTAAGTGCATATGAGAGGCTGAAGCAGACTTGAATTTTGTTCAGCTTGATTTCCCATGCATTTTGTTCTTCCACCTGCTCACCTTCTTCCTATTTGACTTTATATTCAAATATTTTTCTTGCTTCTGACTCTCTTCTTGCCACCCCAAATGAGATTTGCGTCTGCATATACACACATGCATAAATATGCCCAAAAAGTCAAGCTGCAAGAAATATAAAATGGTTCCTCTGATTGCTAAGGAATTTGTAAAGTGTTGCCATTTCAATAATGTAAATGATTCCTTGTTTCATATTGAGGGGGAAACCTCCATTTTGAAATCCATCATTTATACTCTCCCCTTTTTAAATTGTCTTGTAACATTGTTAACACATGTACTTTAAAATGACCTTCATTCACTCTGCAAAATAGAGGTGTGTTTGTTGTTGATATATGACTTCAAGTTGATTCCAACTTACAGCAAACCTATCACTAGATTTTGTTGGCAACATTTATTCACAAGAGGTTTTCTATTGCTTGTTTCAGAATATGACCCACCGCCCCTGGTATTTCAGTCCCCCATTCAAGCACTAACCAGGTCTGACCTTGCTTAGCTTCCAAGATCAGACAGGCTCTCCACATTTCTAATGAAACATCTCTAATGTATACACCTCCATATTTTGTTGAATGACATATCCCATCATTTTTTCCTGTGTAGTCAAACCTAAACGATGATCAGTATAAGCCAGGCACGGGCAAACTTGGGCCCTCCAGGTGTTTTGGACTCCAACTCCCACAATTCCCAACAGTCTCATATTCCCTCCTTTTAAGGCTGGTGTAGGCAGTATTTGGAGAGCCATGTGTTCTTTGTCCCTTTTTTAGGCATTTGGGAGTGATGAATATAAAAATATGCTTCTTGAAGTAAAACTCTGCACATCAAAGATGGAACAATTAAGTTAAAAATTCCTGTTAACTTGTCTGTTAAAATTCAGGCTCTCAATCCGATGTGCAAGAATGACATACAGTTCTTTCCAACTGAAATATTCAGTGTGGTTTTTGTTTAGTTTCCATAATAATCTGAGCCAGTTTTTTCTTCTATTTCCATTAAATCCCACAGCACTTTCCCCTATATATGCTGTTTAGTGCTTTTATATAGCCTGAGAGCCTCAGCATTCTCCATAAATTTTGGCCAAACCAACCCAGTTTCAATGCTCTGAAATGAATTGTTTAGATATTGCAATAGTTTTATTTATTTATTTAAAACTTTTATATCCCAATCTTCTCCACCTCTGCAGAGGGACTCAGACCAGCAGCACTCAATAACTGTTTTGTGCAGCACTCAGTAACTGTTACCAGAGGTGCTCACTCCTCGCTGTTATTTAACATCTACATGCAACCACTCGCCCAATTGGTGTCCATTGCTGAAGAAGCCTGGGTTTTCAGCTGGAGTGCCACCAGTACGCTGATGACATCCAGCTCATTCTGAGGATGGACACCAGGATGGAATCTGTACCCGATAATTTCCACCTTTGCCTAGAAACCGTAACGGGATGGCTGTGAGCCAGTAAGTTGAAGGTGAACTTGACGAAGATGGAGATCTTGTGGCTCCAGCTCATTCTGAGGATGGACCCAGGGGGTACCTGAAATCCAGTTGCCGATGTTTGACGGTGTGGCACTATGCCCGCAGCCTTAAGTCAAGATTGCCTGCGCCTGTAAGACAGCTTTTTACCATCTGCGACAGGCAAAACGTCTGGCTCCCTATCTCTCCCGTTGCAATCTGGCCACGGTGATCCAAGCCACGGTCATCTCGAGGCTCGATTACTGTAATGTGCTGTACATTGGCCTACCTCTGTCGGCGATCTGGAAACTCAAGTTGGTGCAGAACGCAGCAGCACGCCTGCTCTTAGGAGCCACAAGAACTGCTCATGTAACTCCACTCTTGCGCGAACTGCACTGGCTCCCAATTGAATTCCGGGTCTCCTTCAAGGTGTTAGTTTTAACTTTCAAGGCCTTATATGGTTTGGGGCCAGTGTACCTGAGGGAGCAGCTTACCCCATATGTGCCCAGAAGATCACTGCGTTCAGAGGGGCTCAACATGTTGGAGGTGCCTGGCATAAAGATCTGCAGGCAATCCAGAATGCGGCAGAGGGCGTTTGCAGTGGCCGCGCCGACCTTATGGAACTCTGCCAGAGGAGACGCGAGCTCTGCTGGACTTGATGACATTTTGCAGGTCCGTTAAGACCTGGCTGTTTAGGCAGGCATTTGGCCCCTGACCGGTGCCCGCCATAACCTGCCACCCTGCCGCGTCATTGCCACCTGCTTCATTGTTTTTCTGCTGTAGTTTTATTGTTGGGAGTGGGGTTTTAAATTGGTTTTATAATGTTGTTTTATGTGTTTTTACCTGGTATATGTTATTGCTGTAAACCACTCTGAGCTTCGGAGAGAGCGGTCTATTAAGCCGAATTAATAAATAAATAAAATAAATATAAATACCCCGGGGCTGGCAGCACTTGGGCGGCATTGGGAGCCTGTGGGACGGGACTGAGCCTTCCTTCCACCCTGCCTGCGATCTACCTGGACTCCCTACGCAATCTACTAGTAGATCGTGACCTACCTAATGAGCATCCCTGAGCTATACAGTAATACAGTACATCAGTTCCTACTAGATCAGGGGTGGGCAACTATTTTTTCCAAGGGGCCACACGAGAGCCAAAAAATATTATGGAGGGCTGCACCTAAAGGCGGAACTACATGCTAATCTACATAATTTATTTATTTATTCACTTACTATATTTACTCTATATTACAAATCATTAATATTAACATATTAATATATCAAGAAATATTCATATATTATTAGTATTAATATCATAATTATTATATTATAGTATATACAGTATATATAAGTATAATATATTAAAATTATAATATATCATATAACATATTATATTATTTATTATATTATTTTATTATTGTTATAAAATTATTATACAATAATAATAAAAAGCACTAAAATAAAATAATGCTTCCTTATAGTCCCCTTCTCTGGAGATTTTTATGCAGAGGCCAGGCAGGGGAGGCAAGCCAGGGGCCCTTAGGCGGGCCGGATAGAATCAGCCAAAGGGCCACATCCAGCCCCCGGGCCGCGGTTTGCCCGCCCCTGTACTAGATACATTCCTTTCTCTGATACATTAATTTATTTAGAATTTATTTATCTTACACCAGAGCTTTAAAGATTGTTTCGGACAGAACAACAAATAAACAGAGTAGAGCTATTAAAATACTTTGAAACCCTTCCCTGCTTTGAAATACAAGACAGAAGTTCCTTACCGTTGTGAGAAAATCCAACGAAAACCCATGTTAGGTTATGCTTTCCGGGAAAAGAATTGGGTGATAGAAGGGAATGCAGTGAAACTAAATGAGGCCACAGGTAATGCCAGAGCATAATCAGCAATACATTCAAAAATGCTTTTACAAACACAGCAGGACTGAAAGGGGCAGCAGAATCCATCAGTGAGCCAGGGAGGGAGAGAGGGGTTGTGAATCCAAAAACCAGGGAGAATACCAAGTAAGGAGGCAGTGACCTTGAAATGTTATGTTGTGTGGGACCAAACAAGTCCCAGTGATGTCCTCCTCTAATGACCCTTGTGGCTCGATATACAGCAGAAGATTTCTTTTGAACCACTCCAGAGGCAGTGGTCATGCTGACCAGGTCAAATTGAGAAAATGGCTAAATGCCTGCAGCACATAAGATAAACACATGCCTTTATAAGTATTAGCAGGTCAGATCTGCTAGATAGCAGAGTTGCTAAGGAAGCTGATCTCCTTGACAGCTGCCTTGTCTAAGCTTCCTGAGATAATGCATTCAATTAAATGATGGGCTGCTATTGCATCCTAGCTAAGGTTACTGTGCTCCCTTTAGAGGCAGAGGGCCATTTTCCTCTGAAAATCTGGTATTGTTATAGCTCTCTTAGGAAGTCTTGTCTACCAGATGTCAGAAATCAAAACTAACAATGGGTTACAGTTCTTACAAGAGAGCTGTATAATATACTCTGTAGACAAAGAGCATAGGTAAGTCAAGAAGATTTGGGATTCTCATTTCATTTAGCTGCATATCCATATCAGCAGGGTGGCAGCTGGTTGCATGCAAAAAGATATTTCTAGTTTTGCTTTGTTTTATGTTATTCTCCTTAGCATAAAAGCCTGTTATGCAAAATACAGGTTGAGCATCCCCTATCTAGAATTCTGAAAATTGAAATATTCCAAAATCATCCACAGCGGTACCTGAGACAGCTTGCTTCCTGATTGTTTGATAAATAAAACTTTGTTTCATGCACAAAATTGTTTTTAAATAATGATAAAAATGTATAAAATGGCCTGCAGGCTATCTGTATAAGGTGTAAATTAAACATCCAAAAATCCTCACATTTAGACTTGGTTTCATCTCCAAGATATCATTATGTATGTATATGCAAATACAGGGATGCCACTTTTTAATGAAAAATCTGAAACATTGCTGGTCCCAACATTTCAGATAAGGAATACTCAAGTTGTATCACAATCTATGATATAACAGTGGGCTCAGTATAGAAATGATCTTAACGTTTTCACACATTGCTCAGACCAAAATATGATCCCTCAGAGATTTTAGGCCTCGATTTTATTGTTGCTGCTTTCAGGAACCAATATGTTGTTCACTCTACATTCTGTGATTATATTTCAGTCTTCCTTCCATATATGACGCATGAGGGAAGCCTCACTACAGTAGGATTGTGCCATTTTATTTTATTTTATTGTCTCACCCAGAATCAGAGCAGGACCTTTTGCTAAGGTGGGCGGGGGATGATTGGTGGTGGAGGAGGAGCTTCCCTTTTAGGTTAGCTTTTCTTCTGCCAGGAAACAAGCAGCAACAGAAGTGGCAGGAGAAAGATTACTTAAAGGAGTGTCAGAGTTGAAGTTATGGTGTATAGCCACCTACTGATAGGGCATCAGTAAGGCTGATATAACTCCTTTGCAACAACCTTCACATGTTTATCACTCCACTATTACCACATTCCTTTAAGTATTGCAGCATGGCAATCACAGTTATACTCATATGTTCATCAAACAGTATTTTTCTTTGAATAGAAATGCTGTGCCATTTCTATCTAACATATTTGGTGTTTGTGAATGTATAGTTGCAGTGGTAAATTGCCACCCCCTTGTCCAGGCTTCTTATCAGAGAGTTTCCAGATACAATCAGCCCTCTGTATCAATGGATTCTGCATCTATTTTTTCAACCACTGACAGATTGAAAATATTCCTCAACCACTAAAATTGCAAAAGGCTAAACCTTAATTTATGCCATTTTATTACACCATTTTATTAAATGGGACATGAACATCAATTGATTTTGGTATCCACAGGGAATTCTGGAACTAAACCCCAGTGGATATCAAGGGCCTGCTGTGCCTGTTTTCCTACTCAAATTATGAACAAGATCGGTTCTGAAGGTTTGTTCTTAAGCTGAATTTGTCTGTAAATTGGAATAGGTACATTTTTAAGTGTAACACCAGCCAAAAAAATGTGTTTTTAAAAAGCTTTGGATAACAAAGGGAAGGGTGTTTTGCTGCCTGTGCCCCTGGTTAGAAGATTTTCCCAAACTTTCTGTCCTTATGATATTTGGATTTTGGAAAATGTGGCTTGTTGTGGAAACATGGATTGGTGATAAAGCTTCAGTGGAGACACCTTTTCCCCATGATAACTCTTTCAGGAGTGAATTTCCCTTCCTAGGGATAGATTTCTCTCATTTCCTGTTGTCTCACCTCCATTCTTAACTATGAGTTATTGGAAGTCAAATGGTTGTAACTCAGAGACCGCCTGTACTTATATCCGCCTCAAATTGTATATGCATCTATAGAAATGGTGGATCGTATATTTTATTAGGTTGTCTGAAGTGGGTAGGAAAACAGACCTATGTGGATGGAAAATGATTCTTGTACAGCTTTTTAAAAAATCAAAACAAGATAATTATATGATGCCAGTGGAATTTAGTTTTTACTTTGGTTAAAAACTAACCAAAGTAAAAACTTTGGCTATCAATCGAACAGGGCCACAGCCTGCATCATGTGATGGTGCGTGGCAGGATCCATGGCTGGAGAGGAGTAAGGGGCCAAAAACCCCTTGCATAAGAAAGGTAGTCTGCCCTTAGTGATGATGAATCCACGTGATTTCTTCAATTTTAATTATTCATACTCCAGTTCCCATCCCCAGCAAATCCCACAAATGAGTCACTACTAGTTGGCTTCTCGCAAATATCACGAATCTGTTGAACCTTAGTCCAGTTCATATCGGTGGATAATAATAATACTGTTTATTTCTATTCTGCTCTTCTCACACCGAAGGGGACTCAGTGCGGATTACAATACACATACGACAGACAGTTCCTGTTGGAAGACATACAATTTACACATAGACAGTGCAGTTCAGTTTTTAGAAGGACTTCTTCTTTTCCTGGCTGCATCATACAGGGTGTGCATCATAGGATGTGAGTGCTCCATTACGACACCATTGTTGTTGTGTCCTTGCGTCATTGCACCTTCACATCACAAGGGGGTGCTGTTGTTCCATCCTCATGACAGGAGCCTCTTGTTTCACCACTTCCGCATCTCCCTTCTCCGGGAGCCTTTTCAGACAAGTCTGTGCAAAAGTCCTTCCCCACTTTTTCTGTGGTCCCCAATTTGTTGTTTATTCACAGCTGGGCACAGCTGGGCTGTTGAACTGTTTGGGTGGGCAGTGGACAGGCTCAAATAGCTAGTCGTCCAAGCCAGCTCGAAGATTAGAACTAGCAACCTTCTGATTGCAAGCGCAGCTGTGTTACCGCTGTGCTATCTCCCCAGCCCTCTTCCGAGCTCTGTGAATCTCCATCTCCATCCCCATCCCCCATGGACTGCTCCTCACCACCAGACCCATCATCCCCAGAAAACCCCAGAAAGGTATTCATTAAATATTTGCCTTTTTCCTTTTCCTCTCATGTTCCTCATCTGACTCCTGCTCACGAGTAACCTGTTTCACATTCCTGACCTCAGGTTGAACTCTCTCAGCCTTGCATACAGACTCAACTACAACAATGAGGCATCACAGGGTTGTGAAAATGGTCTTTACATGGTACTTGCATTACTGCATAGTTCTATTGAATGCAGTTTATTAAATAGACAATGGTACATTTGCCAATGTGTACAGTTATTGCCTAATGGTACAACGGTGCAAACCTATGTATGTATGTATTTCTTTATTTCGGGCATTTGTATCCCGTCCTATCTCGACCTCTGCAGAGGGACTCAGGGAACCCATGGAATCATGAAGTACATTTAAGGCACTGATAAATACTTAAGCACCAACCAAGAATGTGGAACTACATGAGTATAATCCCAGCTGTTAGTTAAATCTAAAATAGAGCAGTTCAATGTTCATTAATTGTAGGAACACACAGAAAAATGCATTTGAGTCAATAGATCTAGTCTAGGTAAGACTAACAATGACTGGAACAAATGGATTTGTGGGACATACATCATCTTAAGGTATAGTTTGACTTTTCATATCCCATTTGTTGCAATGAACAGTACTAAATGTGATCAATCAATCCATTTCTTTATATCCTCCCTTTTCTCCAGAAATGGGATTTGATGTAGTTTAAAACATAAAAGGAAATACAAGTATCATATCCTTTGCCTTTTCTTCCAGAATTTTCTTAATACCTTCTATTGTCCAGCATACTTTTCTTGTCGTTCAGTGTTGTGTTATTGCTCAAGTCAGTACTGATATTTGAAAGTAAATTTCTGAAATGATGTGCTAGTAAAGTAACAGCCACTTTTCTCTCCTAATCACTACCATTGTAATACCATCTTTTTAAAAGCAGTTCAATTTCCCTTTCAGTTTTGCCAGGTTTTGGCATACTGTGTATTTGTTACTTAAATCCATTAGCCTTTTAGAAATTTCCTGTTTTTAATATTTTGCCATGGTTTTACTGGATGGTATGCAGTTAGTCCAATTTCCCTAAATAGTCACTCTCGTTGCTTTCTATTAAAATCAGATTGAACCGAATGAGCATCTCAAATTAGAGGTAATGTAACAATGCCACATGCATTTGACAACCCTTTTGAAAAGGCTGTTTGTGCTTTTTTTTCTCCTCATAGAGCAAAATGCAGCATTTGAATGCTGGTAGAAGGAAACAGTTTAAATCAATGTGAGATTAATATAGAAAACGTGCTGCTATGGGACGATATTGAGGTGGAGAGGTTAAAGAAGTGTTTAAATGGATTCAATATTTTATGAACACTCATAATAGACTCCGTGCTACTTACACTTTTATGCTCCTGCACTTGAATTCCTCATGTTGTTGTTAATGGAACTAGTGAGATAAGAATGCCGAGCTTAGTTTCCAGGAATTTTAGCAAAGATTTAGAATAGTTATTCAAAATTTGGAACCAGGAAAAACACCCCTGTTTCATCACATCCAGGAGTATAGCAGTGTGGATCATTGCAGGGACAGCTATGCACTACTTATTTATTTAGTTATTTATGATATTTCTATCCTGCCTTTCTCAAAACCAAAGGTGACTCAAGGTGGCTTACAACTAGGCAGCAATTTGATGCCTAACAATATACAATTAACAGAATTAAAAATACATTCAATAAAACACACAAAACCAATGCCTTTATTGTTAGTCTCACTGTCCATAAATCGTCATCTGAGCCATTCCAATGTTCATTTTCGTCTAATACTATGGTTGACTGTTGCATTAGATTCTGAAGGCTTGTTCAAATATCCACATTTTCACTTTTTTTCCAGAAGGGAAAGGGCTGATCTAATATCCCTGGGGAGGGCATTCCACAACCAAGGGGCCACCACTGAGAAGGCCCTGTCTCTCGTCCCTGGCAGTTGCACCTGCAAAGAAGGCAGGACCGAGAGCAGGGCCTCTCTGCACAATATTTAACTCTTAGATGGTTTATAGAGCAGGATACGTTCAGACAGGTAAGCTGGGCCAGAACCATTTAGAGGTTTATAGGCTAAAGCCAGCACTTTGAATTGTGCCTGGTAGCAAACTGACTGTGAGAAGAGTTAGCATAACAGAGGGGTTGTATGCTCCTTGAATGCCACTCCAGTGAGCAATCTGGCTGCTGCCTGTTGGACCATTTGAAGCTTCTGAACAGTCTTCAAAGGCAATCCCATGTAGATTGCATTTCAGTAGTCCACGTGTATATGGAATGTAACCAGAGTGTGGACTACCATGTCCAAGTCAGACTTCCCAAGGTATGGGCGCAGCTGCCGCATATAAATGGGTGGACTCCTTCCTCCAAGACCAGGGACAACAAGTGGAGAGGGGGGAGGAGGTCTCTGGGAGACTCCTATTAAATTGTGGGGTCCCTCAGGGAGCCATCCTCTCCCCTTTATTGTTCAACATCTACATGCGTCCGCTGCCCCAGCTGGTGCGCGACTTTGGTCTGGAGTGTTATCAGTACGCTGATGACACCCAGCTTGTGCTGAGAATGGACGGCAGGCCGGACACCATACCCGATTGTTTCCAACAATGCCTAGAAGCCGTGACTGGATGGCTGCGTTCCAGCCGGCTGAAGGTGAATCCATTGAAGACGGAGATCCTGTGGTCTGGTCGGCCTGGGCTGGATGACTGCCGGTTGCCTAACCTGGATGGCGAGCAGCTAAGCCCGTCATCTTTGGTAAAAAGCCTGGGGGTTCAATTGGACCCATTGTTGACCATGGAGGCCCAGGTCTCCATGGTCAGCAAAACATCATTTTTCCACCTACGACAGGCTAGGCGACTGCCCCCCTACTTGTCCAGGAATGACCTGGCCACGGTAATCCAAGCGACGGTCATCTCGAGACTAGACTACTGTAACGCCCTCTACATAGGCCTTCCCTTGTCGACAATCCGGAAACTCAAGCTAGTGCAAAATGCTGCGGCTCGCTTGCTGGTGGGAGCATCGGCAAGAGAGCATGTTACTCCCATCTTACAGCAATTGCACTGGCTACCAATCGAGTACCGAATTGTCTTCAAGGTGCTGGTTTTGACCTTTAAGGCCTTGCATGGTCTAGGGCCAGTGTACCTGAGGGACCGCCTTACCCCGTATGTTCCCCCGAGATCACTGCACTTGGAAGAGCGAAATTTATTAGCTGTACCAACAATCCGCTCCTGCCATCTGTCTACCACCAGGCAACGAGTCTTCTCAGTTGCTGGCCTGGCATTATGGAATACATTGCCGGATGATGTCCGTGCCATTGTTGAGCTCGTTCCATTCCGGAGGGCATGCAAAACCATCTTGTTTAGGCTTGCCTTTAATTGAATTCCCGGATATGTAACCGCCCATTGTTATTGCTTATGACATTTTATGCAATTTTATCTACTGTTCGTAGTTTTATTGCTATTGTTGTACATTGTGTGTTGCTTGGTTGTATGTGAACCACCCCGAGCCTGCCGGAAGAAGCGGTATACAAGACCGAATAAATAAATAAATAAATAAATATGTCATAACACAGAGACCAAAGAAGCCAAGTCCAGAAGTAAAAGGGGATAACAAAAGGTTTATTGAACAATAAATGGAAAAAGGACTAACAAAAAAGTAGCCATCTCGGCTCAAAACCCCTCAAAAATCCCAGGAAAAAAACCCCACAAAACAAAGCAGCAAAAAGCCCAAAACAAGCACCAGACATCCATCTGCGAAGTCTGAAGGTAAAATCCAGAAGCGTCATAAATCCAATCCAAAGGTCCAGGGCAGGAGAATGACGGATGAAAGGAGGAGACGATCCAAGGTAATCAGGCCTGAGTATACATGAATAGCACAAATCAGAGTCCCCATAAAACACAGTGTCAGGCTCCCTCCATTTCATACAATATCGAACTCTGTAGCAGGAACTCACATAGACTCAGCGGAAACCAAGCCCCACCACAGGAATACACGGCAGGCAACTAAACAGAAAAGCAGACATTGAATTCCAAACCCCCCACCTTTTCCCAAACATCAGCTTAAAGCTGCCACAGCAGCTCACCCCAAGACCAAGGTGGAGAAATAACCCAAAACTCACGAGTAACTGGAAACAGGAACAAGGCACGCGATATCAGGATCACAGGAATGCCAGAGACAAGAACCAGACATCAACTCTTTGACCACCGCAAATGCAGCCCCCAAAACCCATTTCTTATATAGCACTTAAACATCACTGTCGTCTGAAGACCCTTCTTGATCATGAGCACCAGCTGCTGCATCTCCTACAGCTGTTGTGCTCTGTGCAGACCTCCAATCTTGCCAACGTTGTTCAAAGCTTAAAGTGTCCCAATCTGTTTCTGACGCCTCAGAAGGCCAGTCTACGTCCCTGTCAAAGCCGAGGAAGGTATCCAGGTTGCTTTTCCAAAGTGAGAAATCGCTGTATAGCCGCTCCCTTTATAACAGGTAAATAATATAGTGGAAAAGCGCACTGCTAAATAGCAGAAATAGTTAAAGATGACACCCAAACCTTATCCATAGGGATGGAGATATGATTCAATCCAAGTGTCTGAGGTACAAGACGTGCATGAATCCAAATAGTGGAGAAGTGCAATAAGCGGAGGAAGGTATTCATTTTGCGGGAGGGGAGGAGCCCGGAGGTTCCCAAGGCCGCCGCTCCCCAACTGGATGGAAAAATGTTGTGGGACGCTCGCTTCACATGTAATTCTCAGTAGCTAGTAATCCAAATAGGCGAAGGGAGACGTTCACACCAGAATTGGAAAATCATATAGATGGAGGCAATTCATTCAATACAAGCCACGACGGAACTCAGTGAATGGCCACGCCTGTTTCACCGTAGATGGGCTTCTTCAGAAGCGGACAACCAAATGAATGCCAGGTATCAACACAGGGTACATATACATATTACTTTGTAACAAGAGCTTCACAGAAAGGAGGCATAGTGGACCCTCAGGTCACTTTGTAACAAGAGCTTCACAGAAAGAAGGCATAGTCCGCTGAGTCTGAGTGAGAGAGGATCTACCCTAGCAAACCTTTTGTATAGTTATCCCAATACCCCCATGCATATGGGATATATTTAGCATGGTGATCAGATCATGATATGAATAAACATAACAGTTTAAATGATAAATGTTATTTATTTACTTTCATTAACAAAACTTTTAGAATACTTTTGGACTTATTTTTTACTTTACAAGAACAGTCTTCTTTTCTTCTCCCCAGCCATTTTGTCAATTACTTTTTCTGGTTTGATTTGATGACCCGATGGATGGAAATCATTGCTAGTCCACTAAGTCTCTGGTCATTAAACTTCTAGATACACTTTTCACTCTCTTCATGGTTGAAAACGATCTTTCCGTACTGCATGTCGTTACTGTTAGAGTAGCTAACACAGTCAAAGGGAAATTTATTGACCGATAGTAGGTTTTGTCACAGTTCCAACACTTTAAGTACCTCAGTATCTTTCTTAATTGATGGTGTGATATTACACCACATTATGTATTCAGCCTTGATGGAAGCAAGTGCTGTGTCATTTTCAAAGCATTCTGACAGTTTTTCCATATGGTGAACTTTGTCTAGACCTGAAAACCCAGGGAGAAGCTGGAAACTGTTTAAAATGTCTTCATTTGTCATGAACCTTGCAGTAATGTTCTGTATGAGTGAATTAACACATGGTATGAACACCACAACTCTGAAATAATCTTCTACAGAATTAGTCCCTGGACTTGCCTGATGCACCTGTCTTGAACTTTGCCTTGGAATAGTCAAGTTGCTTTGAAATATTTTTTCAGATGTTGTTCTTGCTAAGTCAAAGAGTTTTACAAAATGATCTTTTGCATCTGCTCTCAAAATGTCTAAAGACTTTAACCATGACTTAGTGTTACTTATTAGTACATATTCTGCCTTTGGAGGCAGCATATTGGTAGCATAACTAACTTCATTTTAACATAGAAGAATTTTATAATAATAATAATATCATGACATTGAACCAAGCCAATGCCGGATCTGGACCAAACTTGGCACATAGAGCCAATGTGCCCAATTGTGCATACAGGCAGGTATTGGGGAATGATTGCCCTTTTCAAATGGTAGTTGTTGTTTACCTGGATCCAGAAAGCACTGAAGGCAGCCAACATCATATCTGTACCAAACATTGCCAACTGTGCATACAGGACAGGCGGGGATTGGAGGTAATTGATCTTGGATCTGGGAGTTGCAGTGCGTCCTTATCCCCCTTCTATAAAAGTAGATAAACTGAACCCTACCTTGCTGGCATTCACTGCTCAGTTTATCCATTTGTGCGTAACTGCTGGAATGAACCAGAAAGGATCCAACATATCTGCAATGGCTCTCATTTTTTTCAGGGATCTTGTACATATGTGTATCCTCAGGATGCACTAATTGAAAGGTGCCCAAGAAAAAAAGATAAGCACTGCTAAGATTATATCCAATTGACTTTTATCTAAAACCACATCCCTGTCAAAGTGGATATGAATAATTTTGTCTGCAAAGTGTCCTACAAATTCTTCACAGCGGGCTGTTGAGGGTCCCCTGAGTGATCAAGACAGTTCTTCTGGGTAACTCTGTGCAGATGTAGTAATGGCAGAAAAGCATGGTTTCTTTTCTGCTACTTCTGACATTGAATAGCTTTCCAATGGCCTCCTTATCAGCAGCATAGATTTATTCTCTTAGGGTGTGCTTGGAATCTCATAGCTAGCTAGAGCAGTTATCTCATGGACACAAACTAACCTACTGCAATCATTTCTTGCCTACTTTGCTGATTAGAAGTTTTGTTCTGGTGTCCTTGAGCACTGCCTTTAGAAGTCATTTTACATGGCATTTTACCTACACAAAAAAAAATTTAGACACTGTATAGAGGGGAAATATTTACCAGGATTTTTTTCAGTTTACAATGTTCATGATAATCAAACTAGAGTAAATCTTTCTATTCCAATAATGTGAGAGATTGTCATATTGAATTGTGTCTGGAAACAAAATGGCAGGAAGGGAGCTGTGCCAGCCCCAGTTAACAATCTCTTCAGACCAGCTGAAGTTTCTGAACACTCTCCAAAGGCAGCTCCAATTACAGCATGAAATTGAAACAGGATGTAACTAACCCATGTATTACCATGGCCATATCTGGTACCTCAAGGAATGGGTGCAGTTGGTAAACACTTTGAATGCATGAAGGGACACCTAGCAATCACAGAAACCTGGGCCTTTAGGGAAAATATAACCCTACCTAAGACAGGGTGAATCAGTATTCCCTGATCTGTCTTCTGACTGACTAGGGACACCTTTCTATTGTCTGGTTTAAGGTTCATCTTCTTGTATAAATATGTGAAAGGATGTCATAAGGAGGAGGGAGAAGGCTTATTTTCTGTTGCCCTGGAGACTAGGACTTAGAGCAATGGGTTCAAATTACAGGAAAGGAGATTCCACCTGAACATTAGGACAACATCAGTTGTTCAGAAGTGAAACTCTCTGCCTAGGAAGCTCTTTCCTTGGAGGCTTTTAAGCAGAGGCTGTATGGCCATCTATCGAGGGTGCTTTGGTTGTGCTTTTCCTGCATGGCAGTGGTTTATTTATTTATTTACTATACTTCTACCCCACTCTTCTCACCCCAAAGGGTACTCAAAGCAGCTTTCAATTTGGCTACTTCAATGCCACATAACAACACACTATATAAAAATCTCATTAAAACAACATACAAATAAACATTTTAATACAACAAAACTGTTAAAAACATAATCCTAAACCCATTGTCATCCTTTATGCTGCTACATACGTGTCTGTTCCATATTGCACTATTGTCCTATTCCCTAGTTCCAGAGCCAGGATTTAAGGTTCTTTTCTGAAGACCAGGAGGGAGGGAGCCAATCTAATATCATTGGAGAGGGAGTTCCATAGCCGTGGCTGGACTGAATAGTCCATGTAGTCTTTTCCAACTCTATGATCCTGTGATTCTTCTATATCTTACTATTTTTCCATCTTGAAACTCAAGATGGTAGTATTTGCGGCTCTTCAAAATCTACTCTGGGGAGTTGGTCCTGAGCAGACTGCTGGGGTCTTAGGGTAGGAAGAGAGATCAAGTACTTTCATGCAAGTGATTTGGTGCTTCAATGCTGTCGTTCTTCCCTTGGGAAGTGGTTTTGTTTCATTTTTTATAGGAAATAATTTTGCAAAATAGTGCCCACGTGAGAGCAAGGCATTATTTTTCCAAAGTTGCTTTAATGGGTTTTTCGGCACTCCTTGCCTCACTTTTTATTTTTCATCTCTCCTCTTGGAAATTAAGGATATTTTTTCTGAGTGTGCATTTTATTCATTTTATGCATTTAAAGATCTTGACCTGACTGTTCTCTTTTCTAGAAAGAAAAAGCAATGCATTGTGCCAATTAGTGCAGGAAATTAGGTGTCTGAGAAGACATTTTCTCTCTGATTGCTTGTATTTAAGTCTGATTATGCTTAAATCAGCCAAACATCACAGAGTACTATATGTAATACAGAGTTTTTCCCCCCTGTGAGAAACATGCTGGCAATGCAGAAAGGGGCACCTTCTAACTGACAAAAAGTAGAGGCAGTCTTTACTCATCGCTGCCTTCTGTACAAGCTAGAAACTAAGTATCTTTTTATTACTTCAGTGCATGGGTTCTCAAACTTTTTCAGCTGTTGAGCCCTTTTTGAAGCAAAAGTTTATTGTGGAGCCCCAAGAAATGTTCCGAGGAGGCCTCCTGTTGGTCCCGCCACCATCATGGGCGCAATTGGCAGGGATGAGGGAGGGGACCTTCTCAGTGATTGCCCCTCGGCTATGGAACTCCCTTCCTGGTGAGATTAGATAAGCTCTCTCCCTCCTGTCCTCCAGAAAAATGTGGGACGAAGTCTTTGCAATAAGGTAATAACAAGAAACCATCTGGTATGGCTGGTTTGAAGTGGTTTTAACAATTTGATATTAAAGTGGATACCACTGATTTTAATGTCTCTGTATATTTATAGTTTGTTTTATTTTGGCATTCAATGTTTACTGTATATACCTATGTTGTCCTCTGCCCTGAGTCCCCTTGGGAGTGAGAAAGATGGGATATAAATGCTTTAAATAAATAAATAATACTCCAGAAGACAGGAGCAGAATTTTAAAAAATCTTTACAGATTAGAGAGATGGGCCAAAACTAACAAAATGAAGTTCAACAGTGACAAATGCGAGATACTCCACTTGGACAGAAAAAATGAAATGCAAATATACAGAATAGAGGACTCCTGGCTTGATAACAATATGTATGAAAAAGATATTGGAGTCCTCGTGGACAACAAGTTAAACTTTAGCCAACAATGTCATGTGGCATACCCCTCTATTTTGCCTAGGTCAGACCTCACGTAGAATCCTGCATCCAATTCTGGACACCACAATTGAAAGGAGATATTGACAAGCTGGAATGTGTCCAGAGGAGGGTGACTAAAATGATCAAAGGTCTGGAGAAAAAATCCCTATGAGAGTTGGTTTAAAGAGCTGAGCATGTTTAGCCTGCAGAAGGGAAGGGGGGACATGATGGACATGTATAAATATGTGAGGGGAAGTCATATGGAGGAGGAAGCAGGCTTGTTTTCTGCTGCCCTGGAAACCAGGATGCAAAGCAATGGCTTCAAACTACAGGAAAGGAGATTTCATGTGAACATGAGAAAGAACTTCCTGACTGTGAGAGCTGTTCAGCCGTGGAACTCTCTACCCCGAAGTGTGGTGGAGGCTCCTTCTTTGGAGGCTTTTAAACAGAGGCTGGATGACCATCTGCCAGGGGTGCTTTGAATGCGATTTTCCTGCTTCTTGGCAGGGGGTTGGACTGGATGGCCCACAAGGTCTCTTCCAACTCTATGATTTTATGATTGTATGATTCTGTCATGCAGGAAAAGCACAACCAAAGCATTCCCAACAGATCCAGCCTTTGTAATAATAATAATAATAATAATAATAATAATAACCACCACCCCAGGGCCATCCAGTCCAACCCCCTTCTGCCATGCAGGAAAATCACAATCAAATCACTTCCAACAGATGGCCTCCAGCTTTTGTAATAATAATAATATTAATAATAATAATTGTAATAGAAGTAACCCCAGGGTTTTGGTGGCAGGGGAGGTGAGGGAAAAGGCTGTAGGTGGCAAGGGTGGTGGGGGTGGAGAGAGTAGGAAAAAAATGAGGGAAAGCTTGGAGGTGGAGGATGGGGAGGAGGAAGAAAGGTCAGAGTATGCACCATGGAGCACACTTTAAGAACTGCTGTGTGGATCTGCAGTGAAGGATTTTTTCATGTTGACTGGGATTATTTTTTATTTCAGAATTTACTTTATACTTCATTCAGTACTAATGACAGTGTTTCTCCTTACACAAGACAGAAACCTGTTGCACTCACCTCCAACTTCGAGCATTATTTATTTGGGCATACAAAAGTCTATAACACACTGGATTTGCTTGGAAGGATAGCTAAGTTTGAATATCCTGTGGTGTGATGTCTTTGTAAGTATTTGACTTGTGGTCAGATATTATAGTTGGCATAAAGCATCAAATATTAGTGTTGATTTCTTAATAGATATTCTATGACATGAATGAATAAACATAAATCTGAATCTGATGGAAGTCACAGTAAATTTTTGTCTGGTTCCCAATTCTTTTATAACAGCAATAATAGCATTGCTCACCAGCCTTAATCATGCAATTGAAATGAAGAAAACCTGCGACAACCTAAATAGATTTTTCTTTGTAGAGAAGGATTACAAACTGCATTAAGTGGCTATAATAAAAAATAAATTGCTCGGCTTAAAATTCCTTTAGTTTAAGTGGATACCTTTTGCACCAAGCTCTAGTTGTTAGATCTTGGGGTCCCTTTTTCAGCATTTTCATACATTTAGGTTTTTATATTAAAAATATGTTTTAAAAGAAGAAGGCAAATATATCTTTATAATCATGAGCAAATCATACGCTTCCATATAAGCCAAAACATATTTTGTTCACATGATCAGCTTATATGGATTTGCTTGGAATTGTTACTGGTAGAATATACACCCATGCATAGCCAAAACAATAAGATTCTCTGACCCATGAAAGTGAATGGTGAATATTCATCTTTCCAACCTTGCAGTTTGAATCTCTCAACTATAATAATGCTACTTGTGACACAATCACAGTGTCCATTAGTTAAGCTTCAAGTCACAGGAACATAGTTTAAAAGTACACCTGCTTTTACAAATGTCAAAAGGTTTTTCTAGTATAAATTAATAAGCTATTTATTTACGTTATTTCTACTCCGCTCTTCTCACCCCCGCAGGGGGACTCAGAGAGGCTAGAATTTATCCAGCTGGGAAAGAATTACAGCTGACTCTCAGCGCAACAACATGTGCTTCAAGGAAGTCTTATCGGTGTTACCTTACCACTATGTGTCCTGATCCAGGAGAAAAGCAGGATAGAAATAGATAAATAAATAATATGTGTGTGCAGTGGCTAAATTCTTCCAAATGCTGTTCGATATGCCTTGATCAAGTGAGTCAGCATGGTGTCATGGTTTAGGTGTTGGACTAAAACTATGGAAGACTAGAGTTCAAGTATATGCTCAGCAATATAAATTACACTGTTTCAGACTCAGGGAAAAGCAATTGTAAACCCCACCTACTCACAAAACCATATGATAATTCATCTTAAGGTCACCATAAGTTGGGAATGATGTAATGAATGTTTCATTCATTGGTTTTTCTAAAACCAAATGTAATTTTAAATCTGAAGAGACTTTGGCTATTATGAACTGGCCTATTTTCCACAGGATTATTTGCTCAGGAGGGATTTCAGTATTCCTATGAGCAACGATGGCAATTGCAGCAAAAACAAAGTAGATTCCCAAAACCAAGGTTTGTCCAACCTCATGAATAATAATAATTTTATTTCTCACCCACTTTTCCTCATGGATCAAGGTGGGTTATAAAATAATTGAAACACATAAGCATTGTAAAAAATGCAGATTAAAATTTATTCCTATAAAATACATGTTAAAATACACAAAACAGAGATTAAACAAAGGACATACATTTAAAATTCATGCTTAAGGACTGGCTGGGTAGGCCTGCCAGAAGAGATAGGTCTTTACATAGTTTTTAAATTCTGACAGCTCATTTAGCTGTTAGAGGTCTTCCAGCAGGTCATTCCACAGTCTTGGGGCAGCTGATGAAAACGTCCTCGGGGTGACAATTGCGAGTTGAGTTTTGGCAGGATGGAGCAGATGCTCCCCTGAGGACCACAGTGCCCAGGGTGGGGGGAAATCATATAGGAGAAGGCGATCCTTTAGTAACCTGGACCCAAATCATGTAAAGCTTTAAAGGTCAAAACCAGCATTTTGTACCTTGCCTGGAAATTAATTGGCAGCCAGTGGAGTGCCTTTGGGATAGGTGTGATATGCTCATTCCTAGATGTTCCTGTAACCAATCTGGCTGTTGTATTTTGAACCAACTGGAGTTTTTGAACTTGGTACGAAGGTACCCTAATGTAAAGTATATTACAGAAGTCCAACCTTGAGGTCACCAGTGCATTCACTACCATCTTCAAGTCCTCCAAATCTGGGAAAGGGTGCAGCTGGCAGATCAGCCGAAGCTTGCTTTTTAAAGAAATGTTCACACCAAGAGAAAGATGTCTTTGTCCATCAAAAATGGGGGCTATAAAGCTGAATCAAAAAACATTTGACTTCTCTTGTTGAAGTTACAGCACCTCACCCCTCTTGCATTTGCTTTTATCTATGAGAACTTAAGGTACGATGATGAAAAAGTACAGTTAATTTCTTGGGAAGGTGTCTGTACTATTAGTTTTGAAAATATGAAAGCAAATCCCAATGTATGACAACATAGAGTCTACCTCCTCAAGTATATGATTCCTCTGTTCAGTCTGTGTTTCACATAAGTCTTATATTCTCTGTGGTTCTTGTAAATGTATGCCTTTCCTGTCAAAGAACTTAAGATACTACCACCAACCAATGTGCTGTCGCACCTGGGCTATCAATGCCTTGTAAAAAGGCAAGGATATGGTCTATCTATCCCAGGGGATTGCTTTTTTGCCTCCCTTGAAAGGCTCAGGGCTCCAAGAACCAAACTGGACACTTTGGTTAACTCAAACTCTTTATTGTCCATTACATGAGTTAACTTCACTCAGGCACACTGCTTCATTTCCCCCAAAATAATAACTGGCTTACTTTAAAGTTCCTTTGCTGCTTTGGCCCAAGAAGCTGTAGCCGAAAAGCTCTCTGAGTCCTTTCTCTCTCAATTACTTTGAGGTAGGGACACTCACAGCCCCAGTCAGATGGCAGAACTTGAAGTCAAGAAGTCTTCCTCTGGATGCCAAAAGATTGCTTTGGAGGTGCTTGGAACTCAGAGTTACTCAGCCTTTCGATATGCTGAGCCTTTTGCTTTAACTCCAAGGAATATAAAACTGGTATTGAAAGATAACCTGACCAAGGGCCTGGTCTGGCAAACCTTCTAAACATGTCCTTTTTGGAGAAGTTCTGGTTGTCTCTGGAATGAAAAATGGCTTGCTCCCCAGATCCCTGGAAAAAGGGGCGGAACAAACTCAACTGGGCTCTGCAAATGATGATGAGCAGTTGCTAAGGACCAATCAATGCAACTAAATCTCTTGCAAACTGTGCAGGCTGTAAAAAACACACTTTAACAAAGCAAACCTTAAAGAATTCAAATTTTTCTATGTAGGTGGCGCTCACTTCACCTTCACATCCAATATGCAACTATGAATCGGAACTGGGCCTTCATTTAAATTCTTTTCTTAAATTAAAAAGCACTTAGAAGGAAATGCTATCTAATTTCCAAATAACAGTATTAGCATTGTGTGGGTTTGTTTTGATTCAATTCATTACAGAAGCCCACATTCTGCTGTAGCAGCTGTAGTGATGGCAGTGTTTTGGGTTTTGTTTGTTTGTTTTTTTTTACTATGAGCGATAGCTCTTATGAAGCAAGTGTCCTAAGGTTAAAAGGATGTATGTGTCCTGTCATCTGTTTTGGATTAAATAAAATTCATGTGTAATTTTAGCATCAGCAATTGATGTATGGCAATAAATTTTCCCTTAACCAAAGGATTCTTGCAGATTGTCATTTTGTATATTGCTATAAAAAGACAATTTTGTTTGTGTGTGTGTGTGTGTGTGTGTGTGTGGTTTTAATTAAAATCTCAGCCCATAGACTGTAATCACAGCTTTGAAACATTAATGTTTAGTACTTGCACCCATCAACTATTCAGTGATAATTTGTGAGATTTTCTCATTGCTACAGTCATGCAACAAATTAAAATAAGGATGGATAGAGCTAAGTCGGATAATATTTTGTGTACCTGTGGTTCATTTATTGAGAATGCCAGAGAGCTTGTTAGATCAGCAGTTCAGCTACCCCAAATATAAAGTGATATGCATAAAGCCTTGTATTTTCTATCAAAAGGACTAACCAGATTCTAGTTCTAATTCATCCATAACTAATTTACTTTATATAGATGGCATTGTCTATCTTTTTCTTTTCAATGGAGTCTGGACTTGAGGAATGGGGTTAAGGAAGCATGGATCTGTGCACAAGTCTAGTGAGCTGTGTATGTTTAGCTTGGGGAAAAGAAAGCTGAGAAGGAACATGAAATGAGTGTTCCCTCATTTCTCGCGGGTGTTTCATTCCAGTGATAAGTGAAAATCCACAATGCAGGGATACCTGGCTCCCCCTCCACTCCTCCTCCTCTTCCCCCTCCTCTTCCTCCTTTCTAAATCTCCATTGACTTTGATAGGCTTTGAGTCAAAGCCACTGAGGAAAGGCCAGGCCCAGCCCTCAAAAAGGCAGGCAGGGAGAAAGGGAGAACAGGGGAGGCATGCCACTGCCTTCTTCCTGCTCTGGCAGCTCCTTGGACAGCCAGGGAGGAAGGGAAAGAGCGTGCTTGCCCAGCTAAAGCCTGCTGTTGCTGCTGATGAGCTCTCTCCCCCTTTGCCTCCTGGCCTACCTGTGCTATGAGGAGAACCAGTTGGTCCCCAAAGAGGTGAGCGGGCCCTCGCTCTCCCAACCCTGTCCCCTCTGCCTCCAGTGCCTTTGGGCCTCTGGCTTCAGGCTCACTCACCACTTTGGGGACCAGCTGGTTCACCTCGTGGCACAGGCAGGCATGTGGGGATGTGGAGGGAGGGAGAGCTCATCAGCAGCAACAGCAGGCCTCAGCCGGGTAAGCGCTCACTTTCCCTTCCTGCCTGCCTGTCCAAGGAGAGACCTCCTCTCCTCCTCCTCTTTCTCCAACTCAGCCCCCAATAAATACATATTTATTTTTTAAAACCCGCAAAACAGCAAGTCCGTGTAAAGTGAACAACAAAACAGCGAGGGAACTGTACATGGTTAAATATTTGAAAGGATGTCACTGTGAAAAGGGGGCAAACTTGTTTTCTTTTGCCCTACGGAATAGGACACAGAGCAATGGAGTCAAATGCAGGAAATGAAAACAATAGGAAGACTTTTTGATGATAAGAGTAGTTTGGCAGTGGAATAGCTGCTGCCTCGGAGTGTGGTGGAGTCTCCTTCTCTGGGGGGTTTTAAGTAGAGACTGGATGACCAATTCTAAAGGGTTCTTTGCGTTTTTCCTGCATAGCAGAGAGTTGGACTGAATGTCTCTCGTGGTGTCTGTGATTCTATTATTCTGTGATTCTAAACTTACATATAAGATCATTGGGATCAGTTGTTAAAAGTACTTTTTGAAGTACTTTTAACCCATTGGATCACCTTGGGCAAGTCACAGTCTCTTAGCCACAGAGAAAGTCAAAGACCACCCCCCTCTAAACAATTCTGCCAAGAAAATCCTGTGATAGATTCATCTTAGATTATCATAAATTGGAAGTTCTTTGAAGACACAGAAAGAAGACAACAACAACTTGTGGTTATATGGAGCTATGAGCAGATATTATAGAAATGCAAAATAGAAATTGTTCTGAAAGCTGTGAGTGCCTCTGTTAAGAGCAAGGTCCCTTTTGTCTATAATATGGATTGTGAACCACTTTTGATATTGTGTTTATTCAAAACATATGAGCTAATTAACGTCTTAACAGCTCCGACATGCAGAGAATATGCACTCTCTTTGTGGAAGAGCACCCTGCCTCATTCTTAATAATTAAAATAGTCATATTGATCTTCACATTTTTGCAAACACAAGGCTAATGCTATTGTTTTGTGGCATCTTGACACAAGTTCATCCTTCAGAAATTCAACTTCTCAGATGCCTCTCTGAATTGTTAAGCACACCGTGCTATTGTCTTAAATTCTGAAATGTCATTCAACACACTTGGGAAGAGATACAAGCATATTCTTATGTTCATAATTGTGTATCAGCTATTACTGCAGCAATTAACATATCGTCAAAGTTACTAAGGATTTTTTAGTGACATCATCGCATTTTATCTTCATATTACTAGTAGCCTTTTAGGTAACCGTGTTTAAAATTTATTTCAAATGTATTCAAAATTTGAAGATCTTTTAAAAGAATAGAGCAACTAATTTTCTTACACGGCCTAGGGCCTGCGTACCTGAGGGACCGCCTTGCTCCGTATATTCCCCCGAGATCACTACGTTCGGAGGAATTGAACTTGCTCCTGGTGCCATCAATCCGCGCCTACCACTTATCTACAACTAGGCAAAGAGCCTTCTCTGTGGCAGCTCCGGTGTTGTGGAACTCCCTCCCGGACGACACCCGAGCTATTCCAGAGCTTATCCCATTTCGCAGGGCCTGCAAGACCGCCCTTTTTAGACTAGCCTTCAACTAGGCAAACCAGCCTAGTGTAATTCCCTATGTAATGGTACTTCTGGTCCAAGGAAATGCTACTGTATTTTATCTTGTACCTCGGGATATGATGTGTGTTTTTATGTTTTATATTTTATTGTATGGCTGCATGGATGATACATGTTGGCCTATTTTATATGTTGTTATCTGCCCCGAGCCTGCAGGGAGGAGCAGAATACAAGACCGAACAATAAATAAATAAATAAGTTATAATATTGTACTATTCAGTTTATAACCATCCTTTTTCTTTTGCAACACCAGATTTTAAAAGCCATACCTTGCAATTCCCCTGTTAACTGAGAAGTAAAACCTAATCAGTTTATTATGGCTTACTTGTAGTAGGTGTATATAAGACTACAATCTTACACTTTAAAATAGGGTTCTTTTATACTACCAGTATAGCACTTTAATGTCACTTTAGCTGGCATCCTTTGAAATCCTACAATTTGAATTTTTTGAGATATTTTGAAATCTTTGCCATGGAGCTCTAGTGCTCAGTATACTACAAAAATTAAAATTTCTTAGGATGCAGTCATGGCAGTTAAAGTAAAATCAAGTACTATAACCGTATTGGGTGAAAGGTTCCTGTAATGAACGCTGGATTTTCTTGAAAAGACCTCTGTAAGGACGACGCACAAACAGCAGCTTGATCCTACAAGTTTATTCCAGGTATCATTGCCTGTGAAGCCAGATCTGGCTTCACCCCGCCCCCAACACAGTTTATATACAGTCTCCGCCTCCACCATCTGTCCATCATCCCAAAGACCCAACCCCCCTAGCATGCAATGCTTAACAGAGGTTGCATCAGATCCAAATGATTCAGCAATCCCAGTAGTCCATTGGGGCATGACCCCAGGGGTCACAGAGTTAATGTCATAAGCCCAATCGTCCAATGGCTGCTCAGTCATCTCTCCCTGAGTCAGCATAACACAAGGCAGTGCTTCCCATGTTGGTGTGGTGTGGCCCATAGCTCAAGGCTCTCTCTCTGCACTGCTCCAGCCTTCAAGGTCGCACCTGGCCGGGATTACCAGTATTGGAAGGGTCTAAGATTAGAGCACACTTTGCTCTAATTGACAGAACCTTACAAAATACCCTCTCTCCTCCCCCCTGAGAGAAAGAGGATTTGAACATACCACTTAACTTATCATCTAAATCCTATTCTAACACCAAACACAAAAATCAAGACCTTGCTCCACAATCTACCCACTAGAACAAAGCCGTGCTGTCCATATCTTAAATAAACCCGGAACTCCCCCACACTCAGATAACCAGGCACATCTCTACCAAACGCTCAGCTTGTTCAAGGTCAAATACTACTCCTCACTTACTAAAACCTAAAACACCCCCATCCCTTTACTACCATAGCAAAAGGGATCACAGAACCACACTTCCCATGCAACTACTTATTATACAAATCCCCACAGTCCAATGCACAGGAACAAATCAACTGCGCATCTACTACTACACAATCAACACTCCAAGTCCCATAACTCTCAAAATCCTCCACTGCCCAAAGCAGGAGGCCTCAGGGACAAAATCACACCACCATCTCTATCACACACCATCAGGATTCTACAGCTCATAACTCCCAATAACCACTAACTGCCACCAGAATGCAGGCAGGAACATCTGCATCCAAACATTCTTTCACAAAACCAAAACCTCTAATATACCACATCCTCACCTGCGACACAGGACCAATTCAACTGTGCTTCGCAAGTACACAACAGAAACCCACTACCCTTACTGCTCCGGCAGCAACACTATCCTACTACCCTGGCAGAAGGCACTTGGGAAACTACAACTCTCCCCACTGCCCAAGCAGGAGGTCACACTATAATCCAAATTACAACTTTCCGCACAATAAACACTAAATGAATGAACATCCACACTTCTCCCAAACTATCCTATGACCTAACTCCTCTTGGCACCCAGCCACGAGGCCTAGGACCACCATGAATCACTACTACAAACAAACTTTAACTATTCAACCAGCCACACAGGATCACTCAACTGTGTCAAGTACTCTATTAACAGAAATCTCCTACCCTTGCTACCTTATCAAGAGGCACATACCAATCTCCCCTGCGACCAAACTCAGTCATCTAAACCCTCCATCCATCACCTGCTCCCACCCAAGGGAACATCTACATAAAATCCACACATCCAATCTCACACAATCTAACACACAACAACCTATAACACCCCTCACATAGGGAAACGCACCTAGGAAAACTATAACACCCCTTCTAGCCCATCCTAACCATCGCATTGAAATCAACCATCCAACCAAGCGATGAACACCCACACACCTAAATCAACACAACAAACCCAGGAACAAATCAACTGGGCAGTCTCGCCAACCCCTCTTCTCAAGGAAGGCACCACAAACTCTTTATTAACTTATCCATATGCCACAATCAAAGTTAAAACACTAATAACACCACAACTTCTAATCTAACTCTAAAACCTATCCTCTAAACTGAATATTCCAATACCAAACGCAGGCACGGCCATCTGCGCATAAACAACCCCTATACCTAACAGCTACTATAACTCGAAATAACCCTCCTCCTGGCCAATTCAACAGGAGGCATTACTATCACCAAATCAACTCCAAAACCTATCCTCCTGCCACAATTAACCTCATTGCAGATCCCAACAAAGGCTGTATCCATCCTTCTAAATCTCGGGACATACCTCTAATACAAATATAAAATATACATACATAATACCTTCCCCATTTAACATTTCTAAGACATGAGAGCATTACATAAACATCACCACCATCCCTAACTCAACACAACAATCCCTCCAAAAATAAATGAGACATAAGCATTTAAATGCATTCTATAAAATACATTAGGCACATTACTTTATCTAATACACAAAATCCCAGTGTCATATAATCCCAGTTCTGCACCATCAATTCCTGTCTGATCTAAGCCTAGTATCTCGTTCATGTTACATCTGCTTTCCAGAACACTTTCTCTCCCCAAAAGACCACAATTAGGCAACATATAAACATTCCTTTCACCATGCCACCTCCCAAAGTTACCTCAATCATAACCAACAGGCTAGAATGCAATTCAATTTTTAGAAGTTTCAAGTTCAGTACATTGCAAAGTTCATCAAGAGGTTTCTTCCATAGTTCAAGCACCAAACCCAAGTTCAGCACATTGCCAAGTTCATCAAAGGGTTTCTTCCATAGTTCAGGCACCAAACCCAAGTTCAGCACATTGCCAAGTTCATCAAAGGGTTTCTTCCATAGTTCAAGCACCAAACCCAAGTTCAGCACATTGCCAAGTTCATCAAAGGGTTTCTTCCATAGTTCAGGCACCAAAATCTTCTCTGGAACAACATGTTCCAACATCCCCTGATTCCAACTACCCCGAGTGACCAAATAACCATAGGGTTATACTCAGAACAGGATCAGCCATCCGGGATCTCGCCAACTGCTCGTTCACCTTTTCCACAGCTGACCCGCACTGGAAATGTCCGCTTAGCAACTCACAGCTCCACTTCTCCCGGCTACCTCTGGCTCCTCCTGAAGAATATCTGCTACTTGACACTCGACTGGCATTTCTACTGAAGAAGCCACCTTCCATAGCTCTTCCTCCTCAGCCAACGCCAAAACAGCAACACTCTCCTCCGAAGCCTTGGATCCCGGCAACTCCTTTTCCTTCAAAGCATAATCAGCCTCCTCCACTTCAGCATGTTGCTTTGCTAACACAGCCGGCCCATCACTCTTGCATTCCAGCTCACCTCCTCCGGGACCTCCAGCTCACAAAGAGTCTCGCCACACTCCAGAGGTTGGCTTGCTTCTAGGGAGGAATCACCTTGGCCAGGCTCCATAGTAATAGGAACAGGCTTCACTTCCCTTCTCTCTTCAACACCTCCGGGCCACTTTTCAAACTTCTCCAGCCAAGAAGCCTTCCCCACACTTCCTCCTTTCTTGGTAGTTTCACTTTCTAAGCTGGGCAGCACTCCAATCTTATCTTTCGGCAGCTTAATCATCTCTGTAACTTTGCCAGACTGATCTTCCTCCACCACTTCAGAGAACAGCTTTTCTGCACAAAGAACCTGGCCTCTTTCTGCTGCACTCCCACCTTCCAAGCCCAGAAAAAGTAACGTTGCAGACCAGGCAATCGCAATTCCAACACTTTGCAGGAAGGGTTCCTCCTTTTCTTCCACAACACAAGAAGCCTCTTGCCCACTCGCTGGCTCCAACATTCCTTCCATCGTGCGAAAGGGACTCTCTTCTCCTTTCTTCCTCTCCGGTAATGCAGCCTCTGAAGTTAAAGCAGTCTCGCTTTCCCCTTACTGCCGACCGGGACTTCAAAGGACAGGCATTCCTCTGCAGTTTCTCCTACAGGAGGCTTGACTTCCATCTCCGCATGGCACTCTTCAGTATTTTCGGCCGTCCACACAAATTTCTCTGGTAAAACAGCTTCATACCTTTTCCCTGCCTCTGGCTGGACTTCTTCTTCGGCATCATCAAAGCGTCCACCCTCTTCGTCTGTGAGATCCATCCATTCCTGGAGCCTACCCACTCTCTCCAGTATCACCTCCATCTCCTTCTCCAGTTCATTCACATCGTGATGCCCACAACGAAGAGCTTTCTGCAACACTTGCAGCCTCCAACAAATTTGCTGCCTTTCCCGGACCGCCTCATCTCTGGTCCCTATGGGAAACTGAGCTCTCTCCTGCCCAGTCTCTTCAGCCTTCCAAACTGGCCCTTCTCTTGGCACAGTCACCTTGGCTAACTCAGGTTCTGGGGTCTCTTTCCCCTCTTCTGCCAGGTCCACCTGACCATCCCTGGCACGCACCAGACGAGCACTCCTGTGCTCCACCGCCTGGCAAGCGCTCCTGCGCTCCTCCGGTTCTCTGGGCGCATCTTCCTCCTCCTTCTCCCAAGAAGGGGCGCCCTCCAACGATTCCTCCATCACCCAATGAGGGAACAAGCCTTGCAGGATCCTTCTAGCCTGCTGCTGCTCCACCTCACTTGGGGCCCACGAATCGTCCTCATCCGAGTCACTGTCCCAGAACTCCTCAGGACTCACCCATTCCACCTCCATCATGGGTCTGGACTTTGCGGATGGCATCTCACTGGATAAGCCCTCGATGGATTTCTCCATGATAGGCTTTTTGAGCAGATCTGGCTTTTCTGTAATGAACGCTGGATTTTCTTGAAAAGACCTCTGTAAGGACGACGCACAAACAGCAGCTTGATCCTACAAGTTTATTCCAGGTATCATTGCCTGTGAAGCCAGATCTGGCTTCACCCCGCCCCCAACACAGTTTATATACAGTCTCCGCCTCCACCATCTGTCCATCATCCCAAAGACCCAACCCCCCTAGCATGCAATGCTTAACAGAGGTTGCATCAGATCCAAATGATTCAGCAATCCCAGTAGTCCATTGGGGCATGACCCCAGGGGTCACAGAGTTAATGTCATAAGCCCAATCGTCCAATGGCTGCTCAGTCATCTCTCCCTGAGTCAGCATAACACAAGGCAGTGCTTCCCATGTTGGTGTGGTGTGGCCCATAGCTCAAGGCTCTCTCTCTGCACTGCTCCAGCCTTCAAGGTCGCACCTGGCCGGGATTACCAGTATTGGAAGGGTCTAAGATTAGAGCACACTTTGCTCTAATTGACAGAACCTTACAGTTCCAACATGAACTCCTGTGACATATCTGAGGTTAACTCCGATCCACATAGAAACAAGGGAGGGAGGTAAACTTTCCTAGCTGTGATATATTGTTGCAACTTCTTGATGTCATAAAACCACCCACCCCAAACATTTTGGATTACAACAGCCCTGATTGTGGTAAGGATGAAAAATGCTAGTTCTTTTTCAAAAAGATCAAAATTTCCACCTCCGCTTTGGCATTGGCATGAGAGTGTTGCTATAGAGACCCTCTTGGTGAGGATCTGCTCTTCAGAAGTGACCATTGTGCCTTGAATGCCTCTCAATGCAACTGAAGGGGTGAGAGAAGAATAGGCTCAACTTCAAGCAGTTACCAAATGGGCACATTTTTTAACATGGTACTGTGGTCATTCACTATTACAGCGTGTCCCACATAAATTCCAGTGGAAAGCAAATAACATTTTGTTCTGGATAATATTGTGTTCTAATCATGTTGCGCCTCTCCCATTCCCAAATCTGCAAGAATTTGGTTTGATTTGTTCTCTTGCCTTGTATTCAGACTTTCACCCAGTATGGGAATTAATGCAAAAGTTAAAAAGCAATGACATGAGCAACAATTTAAACATTTACAGTGGTTCATGTAAAACAATTTAAAAGGCATGTAAAATATAATAATAATACTTCCGTAGCAGATAACCTCATATACCATATTCAATTTCACTTACTTGCACCCAAGGAAAAATTGTCTCTCTAGGTCCTCTGGGTAATTCCCACAGAAGTTACCATTGAGTTGCTCTGAATATTTTAGCAAATTTTAAAGCATAAGATTACAGTCTTATATACACCTACTACAAGTAAGCCATAATAAATAGAGGGGATAGATCTCTATGCATTTCTAGGACAACAGTATAGAATTGGAAGTCAGCTAATTCAATGATGTTTGGTCTGTAGTTTCTGGTATCTGTGATCTCACCAGAATGCAGAGTCTTACTGTAGTAGCAGTGATATTAATAACAACAACAATACAGCAGACCCAAAGACCTTCTGCGATGGCCAGTTAACAACCCTTATGGTTTATCTTACTGGATTGTCAAAATTTTGACTCCAACTTTCCAGTCTGTAAGCAGACTTGTACAATGTAGCAGGTGAGAAACTGAGCTATGAAACAGATTGTTTTTCATTCAGATTTCACACCATCTGTGGCCATAGCCAAGTCAACTCTTTCTCTGTCTACTCTTTCTGTATTTTGGACAGTTTCAGTGTTAATCTTGTCTTCCATAATATTGGTTTAACCCAACATACTGCCTACCCAAGCCTTTTGTGAAAGTATTGACTTGATGGTCATCACTTCTACATTCTGAAAGCACTTTGCCTTTTGGGCTTTTCAAGGAGGTTCTCAGATAAGTAGTAGAAATCACAACCCAGTTTTTGCTAGTTAAAATAAGGGAATAAGTATAGGAGGCATATGAGGACCTTGATATGCATTCAGGGTTCTAAAATTATACTGGATTTTTTTTCTTCCACTCAAAGAATAATCTGTAAAAAAGTTGATATGCACCTTTACTCAATGGAGGAAATAGAGCAGATGGCCTTTCCATTGCTCCTGTTATCTGCCTCTTTTGTGTTATAGTGTGAATTAGTGCCATACTAACACTTAATTTGCAGGGGCATTGCTCTGCTAGTCTGTTGTAAACACATCTTCTGCTACCTGAAAGACCAACAGGTTTTATTTCATATTCTGAGGGATATGTCAGACTGTGATTCCCATGCCAGGAAACATTTTGTTAGTTAGTCTTAAGGTGCCACAAGCATTGTTGTTTTATTTGTGGTGTTATGTTTGTCTTTAAGGTCTCCAATGGAAGGGGCAAATGAAATTGTATCACTCTTTCTGTAGTCAGAGAAGTAAAGGGCAGTGAGATTAAAGGAAAGAATTTCCAAAGGTTAAAAGGGCATGTTGAATCCCACAGCTCCAGTGAATTTTCATGAAAATCAGATGCCCAAAGGGCCCTTTGTAGTTTCAAAATATCTGCTGCTGATTGAATTGAAAGGTCACACGTTAAGGCTACAGCAGAACAGAAATGAATCTAGGCATCCCAGGCTGCATTCCTATTAGACTCTGAAAGCAGTGTTCTGCTGCTGCATTTAATTATTTAAAACAGCATTCTCATGGTGTGCGCGCTTTAGGATTCTGCACGTGGCCATGGAAAGCATCTTAACTGACCCATTTGTTATGGTCTCTACAATTTTGGTCCCTGGCCTTTAAAAAAGGAAAATAAAAGATACAGAATTGAACAAAAAAGCAGAGTGGGAGCTTTTTTTATATAGAAAGATTGATCATGTTAATATTTCTGAAAAGAAAAAGGGACGGCTTGTAGCTTGTGAAAAGACGGGATTCTCTTCATCTCCATGGTAACAAAGTTGTCACCAGGTGTAGAAAATGTAATGTGCCACCCCAGGATCAGGTCTTAGCTTTGATGTTGCCCTTACTCCCCTCCCCTCCATGCTGCTATTTTCAGATACTGTCAGTTTTATTTCCTAAAAACCACAAGTAAGTAAGATCTGTACTGATTATTCCTGGTGATTTCTTGGATCTCACCCACATCCTGGCTGTCCTGATGAGATTTGATATCAGTGTGTCTACCCATTACCCACTCTAGGTAAAGGTTTTCCCCTGACATTAAGTCATGCCCGACTCTGGAGGTTGGTGCTCATCTCCATTTCTAAGCCGATGAGCCGACCTTGTCCATAGACACCTCCAAGATCATGTGGGCAACATGACTGCATGGAGCGCCGTTACCTTCCCGCCGAAGAGGTACCTATTGATCTACTCACATTTACATGTTTTCGAACTGCTAGGTTAGCAGAAACTGGGGCTAACAGCGGGAGCTCACCCTGCTCCCCAGATTTGAACCTGAGACCTTTCAGTCAGCAAGTTCAGCACCTCAGCAGTTTAACCCATTGTACCACCAGGAGCTCATTATTATTCACTATATCATTGTAAAATCACCAAAAATTAGAGGTTGTGCTGAAGAACTCTGATAGGATGGGAAGAGGCTTAGTATTTAGCTTCCAGTGTGGATATAGTTCAAAAGTCAAGCATGCCATAAAGGGCCCTATGTAGTTTCAAAATATCTATTCAATTCCTGTAGTTGTCAGTTAAAAGGATCAGATAGGAGGCGATGGAAAAGATTCTGGAAAGTCAAAATAAGAATCATGCAGACGGTCCAAATGCATCTTCACTTTTTTAAAAACTGCTGTACTTACTGACTTTATTTTCAAGGTGCGAACAGCGTTTCTCATATTCTGATGTGTTTCCCAGTAATTCATATTAATTGCTGTATGTTTTTGCTCTTTAGCTGAATGTCTCTCTTTCCTGTCTTTTCATGTATATTGATTCTAAAATCTATACACATAGCTATTGAAAATGAACTGCAACAGTTGTGCGTGTAGATTTGGCGATTGAAAAAATATATATAAATGTGTTGGGGCAGTGTCATTGTTTTAGGGTGTTAACTTCATCCCTTAGTGCCCCCCTTTCCACTTCAGGCAGTCCCCAAGTTACAAACAAGATAGGTTTGATAGATGTGTTTTTAAGTAGAATTTGTATGTCAAAACAGGTATATTTTAAGTACAATATAACTCCAGCTAATATATGCATTTATTTATTTATCTGTTTATTATTTATGACATTTCTACCCCACCTTTCTCAATCCTGGAAGGGACTCAAGGTGGCTTTACACATAGGCAGCTATTTGATGCCATTAAAAACAATATACAAGTAAAATGAACATTTTAAAATAAAATTACAAAATACATCAAAACATTTAAAACATTTAAACCAATACATATATATATATATATATATATATTGCTTATATATTGCTACCCAAATACTTCCCCCCACTTTCTGTCCCTGTGATAATTTGATTTTGAAAAAAGGTCTTGTTGTGGAAACAAGGATTGGTGATAAAGCTTCGGTGGAGACATCTTTCTCCCATGATAACTTTTCCAGGAGTTAATTTCCCACCCAAAGGGTAAATTTCTCTCACTTCCTGTTGTCTCACCCCCATTCTTAACTATGAGTCATTTCTAAGTTGGATGTCTGTAACTCAGGGACTGCCTGTATATCTTCAGGGAATCTCTTATTCTTTCTGTGTAAACAGCATTTTAAAAATACTGTTGTGATATTGTTCTGTTCCCCCTTAGTTAAAATAAGACCTCCCTGTGTGAAATGAAACACTGGAAGAAAGTGACAACATAGGAAGAGGGGAATATGTGCGTGCATGTTTGAGGGGAGGAGAGTGATTTCATCAAGGAGAAGCCCAATGATGTTATCCGAACAGTTTACTGCACTAGTCCAATAATGTAAACATTCTGTGGAGATTTTCTTTTTGGAAAAAAATTAATAGTTAAAATTAACAATACTGACATTCTGAAGAGACTGAAAAATTTGCAAGAAGGCATTAGAGAGAAAAGGAGTCCATTTGAGATTCTTAGTACATTTGGAAATGCACCTGGAGGCAAAAGGAAAGGAGTGTAAGGGTGTCTAGCACACCCACATCTTATTATTATTAATTTGTACCCTGTCCCATCTCCTAACAAGGGGCTTGGACCAGCTTACAGACACAAACATTAAAAAAATCCAATTAATCGTACTTCAGGATAGTGTGAACAGCTGGCCTTTGTCCGAATTGGAGTTGGCTCCACCATTGACACACGCCAGTGCTATCATCCTGCTTTCCCTTCTCTGCAGCAAAGGGAAATCGGGGTGGCACTTACCTTCGTTGTGTTGTCAGTGTTTAGTTGTGCCTGGAAAGCTCCTAAGTTATAGCCCAGGAGTTCCAAACCAATTACAAAAATAAATAAGAAACTAGATTTTCCGATAATTTACCAGCTTTAGCTAGTAAAAATTACATTTTGCTTGTCAAAGTGCTTCCATGCATTAATATGCTTCACACTTTGAAAAGCCAGGCTGCTTGGCAGGGCACCACCTTTTCTTTCTTGGCAACATCTCCTCACTTCCTCATTGCTCTATTGACTCCTATGCTCGAGTGACGTTATCTTGTAAACATGTGTATCATTTATATCTGTATTCATTGTTTGTACAAACAAAATTCATTTTAAAAACAAAACTCTAAGGTGTTTGTTTGTTTGTTTATGTGATTGTTGCAAAAGGGTATGTGGGAATATCCATGAATCCATGTAATTTGAGATTTCTAATAGAGCTTGTATTATTGCTGGTGGTTATGTCTCTCGTGTCTATGCGATTGTAAATAAAATTAGGTGTGAAACCAGTCCTTGCTGAAGTGACAGGTTTACCTTTCAGAAGCACATTCATTTTTCAGGTTCGATTCACTGTCAGGTAGCTCCTTGGATTAGAACATGGATGAGTGTTAGCGGCATTGTTCTCTTGCTGACATTTTTAATCTTTCATCTCTTGCCCCCGGCCCAATAGTGCCTTCTCCCAATCATGTTTCCAGGCAGAGTTTTCCTTTTCACTCTCATTTTATATGCGCTGCCACATGGCTTAACGATTTGCAAGAGTTTTGAGAATAATGTGTTCAAATCAAGCACACTCTGTGTCACTCTGTTGCAGTCAGCTTTGTGAAGGGAAACATTGAAATGGACAGAATGGTTAATGACATAGATTATATACAAGATCCATCTATCTCTGTGTGTCTGTCTGTTCCTCTGTTATAACTTACACACTCACTATTTGTGCATTAAAGCCATTTCTTCAAACAATATCCCTGGGGGATAACTTTTAAAACAGATCAAAATATCCTGCCTTGAAATTGACTTTGACATATAGCATTGGCGCCCCCTTGTTGTGGGGGAGAGGCTTGCGCACCCTAATGAAGTTGTGAGCTATGCTGGCAGTGGCATAATAGCCACCGGTAAGACCTCCCATGCCAGACAGGTCACAACCAAAGGGTCTGACAAAGAGCGTCAAAGGGTAGGATGGGCTCTCTAGCCTTTGGCAACCATCCTAAGAGAAGGAAAACTCTGATTTCAAACCCAGGCAGATGGTGCTCATCTAACCCTGTAAGGTCAACCATCTAAGATAAGAAAACCTGAACCAAACCTACGACCTGAGGACCTTGCTGCCACCGTCCCAGCTTGCTAGGCCCTGGCAGACTAACCTTTGGTTTATAGGGTGAGGCCAGTTCTGTGCATGCTGCGCTCCATCAGAAAAATCCATTGCACAGGCTCGAAGGACACATCCAACCTCCGAATCATCAACACGCTTGTAGAAAGCGTGAGTTGAGTCCTTCCTGAATCTTCGTTCGTGAAGAAAAGCCAAGAAGAAGAAGATAGTGATCATATGAATGAGACATCTTCAAGTCTCTCTATCTCCAACAGCCCGGCAGACCCGGCTTCCTTGGTTGCGTCTCTTCACCCGAAATGTGGTCTTCCACTTTTCCTATTGGCTTCCTCTGAATCCTTATTGTTGTTGTTTACCTTCCAGTCATTTGACTCTAGGGTAGTCCTATCACATGGTTTTCTTAGGAAGATTTGTTCAAAAGTGTTTTCCTTTGTATTCCTCTGAGGGTAAGAGAGTGTGACTTGTCCATAGTCACCCAGTGGGTTGCCACTGAGGAACGTGGATTTGAATTCTGGACTTCAGAATCATATTCCAACATTCAGACTTATGCATCATGCAGGTTCAAATCTGAGCAACCAATTCCAAAATGTAAGTTTGTTGTGCTCCTACAGATGCATCTCACATAAAATATAAGTGGATGAATAATGAATTTTCTCACATGTTCCTTTCAACGTGTATTTTCAGATACCAAATGGAATTGGTGGCAAATGCTTAGTAAAATAGTCCAATTTGCTATATTTTGTGGTGTTTGAATGGCATTCAAGCTTTCTGAATCACAGTTGCATCCTTCTTCCTAATATCGTTGCAGCTTCTTAGCAGCACAATAGTTGAAGTGCAGTGACTGTGTCTTGGGTACCAAATGTTGTTGTTCCAGCCTGCTGCACAGACAATGTCAGTTGTTTGTTTGGCTGGGCTCCGCAGGCTTCCTTGTTTTATCAGCTCCGATTCTTTCATCTCACTCTTCCTTTCTCTATTGTGGGCAACCATTGTTTGAAGCTGCTTGTTGTCCTGATGAATCTGAGTCCCTTCTGAATGGTGCATCATTCATCTGGCACCCCTTGTGCAAACATGGAAAGGCCCATGTAATTGCTTTCGATTGCCTTTTCTTTCCACCGGAGTGAGGGGAACAGGTGTAATTTTCCTGCAAAGAGCCCCCCCCCCCCCATGCTCACCTCCCTGTGTGGACTTGATTTTCAATGAGCACTGGAGCATCAATCCATTAGGCAGCTTTCCTCCTTCTCGTCCCTCCTCTCCCCTTCTGTTATATGATGAGTGAGAAGTTTATCTGCTCTGGTTTCTTCACAGAGTCCAGAAATGCAAAGATAATTGGCATTGGCATGAAGGTCACTACAGGCCAAGAAAGAAAGGGAGGTAATGTGACGGTATCCCCTGTGCACCCTCCCCAGCTCAGTATCTCTGCCCAGTGTAATCTTTTCAGGGCACTGTAGATGGGCATTGAGCTCCCTGCCTCCCCTAGTGATTCTTCAAGCTGCTGCCAGCTACCTTCCCCAAGGAGTCTTGTTTGACATCAAGCAGTCTTTAAAGATTTTTTAAGGTCCCTTATTTATTGAGTCATTCTCTTTGTTTTATTTATATGTTCCTTCCTGCTCTTATTTGAACTGATCTTTTCTGGCAGATGTGACAGACTTGTGTGAAATTCTTGGGGCAGGTTGATGCCAATAACTGGGAAGAATTTTCTCCACCTCCTCCTTCCCCTTCTCAGCCCATTTCTGCTCCAACAGATCCTGGCAGCTTTGTTGCTGTCATTGTTGCTTTATATGTGTCAGCCTTTCATATGGCAGAACTCTTGTACCACACATGAATATGCTAGCATTTAGGTCCGCTTTCTACTTTGCTGTGGGAGCCAGAGTTCTCTGTAGGACTAATTCTACAAATTGACAGTGCTCAGCCTTACCCACACATCCTTCAGGCCAGGAAAGAGTCACACGTGCTCTCACACTTGCATGATTAAATGACCTCTTAAATGCTTTGTCACATTGAAGCCAGAGGGCATGGCAGCTCCTAGGCTCAGCATTAGGAAAAGAGGTGATTTGGCATACCAGAATATTCAGCCATCCTACTACATAATTGTTGCTGTTGTTACAATAACTACTCACCACATTTGAATATCAGCCATCCCCTAACTACTGCAGATATTTTCTCCCCACAGCAATGCTGTGTGGTACATTAGGAATAAAGATAGACAGACAGACTCTGGTTTGTTGTTGTTTATTCATTCAGTCTCTCTTCTGACTCTTCCTGACCTCATAGACAAGCCTACGCAAGAACTCCCTGTCGGTCATCGCCACCGCCAACTCCTTCAAGGTCAAACCAGTCACTGCAAGGATACCATCCATCCATGGTCAGCCCCTCTTACTTTTTCTTTCTATTTTCCCCAGCATTATCTTCTCCAAGCATGCCCAGAGAAACAATGAAAATGAACAAAATCTGGCTACCAGTATTTTAAAAACTTTAAAATCATAACAGTAACTAACAACAGGGGAGCTCCAGACAAGAAACATTCAGGGACAGCTAATCCCCTCTCAACAAAGGATGCCAGACCTTGAAAACTGCTGGGCCATTAAATGCTAATCAAGGTGGCCAATTGAAACATTCACACCTAGCTCCAACAGACAAGAGTCTCCCACCCTGGACTTTTCAGAGATATATAAACCCAATTTTCCTACTTTCCAACAGACCTCACAACCTCTGAGGATGCCTGCTATAGATGAAACATCGGGAGAAACTGATTCTGGAACATGGCCATTCAACCCGAAAAACTTACAGTAACCCAGTACTTCATCTTTGCCTCTAATCCAGTGAACAGTTGGACATTATTTCCTGGAGTATGGACTGGTTTGATCTTCTTGTGGTGTAAGGCACTCCCAGAATTTTCCTTCAGCACCACAATCCAAAAGCATCTATATTCCTTCGCTCAGCCTTCCTTATGGTCCAGCTCTCGCATCCATCTGGTCTGTTGTCAACTTCATTTCTACACAGCTACTTCAACCTATACCTCCTCTATCCAGGTTTAATGTCCTATCTGCTGCCACTTATTGACTGATGTGTTAACATAAGATGTTATGGAACAAACTGTACTATGCATATTTATGCATTTGTATCCCAACTTAGTGTGAACCATAATTTGAACATTGTTCCTCGGTGTAGTGCTTGTATTGCAGTGTGATGTGCTTCTTCTTCTTTGTATATAAAGAGACAGTGAACACACGTCCATCTCACATTTCCCTTTTCCTGGGGGATAGGTATCCAACTGTAGGTCACCCAGGTCTTACAGAGAACTAATTTGCCTCCTCATCCATTATTGCCATCATTCTTGTTTAGGCAGAATGGGCCTGGTGCCACATGCTATTACTGAACTCCTTTCATGAGGGCAGCATGGACAGAGTGGAACAGCACCTTCTGAGAAATTAGAAACATGGGAGGAAGTCCTGCTGCATCAACCCATCCATTCTACCACATGATAGGCAGTTCTGACTTGACTTTTTGAAAGCTCACTGCAATAATTTTAATCACTACTCTCAGAATCCATATCCCTACTGCAAATTTCAACTGAAAATAAGCCAGTATATACCGTAGTTTGTTAAACCACAGGAATTATCCCCCCCTCCCCCCCACTTCCAGCTGCAAAACAATTTAAGTTCTTTTTCTGTTAACCATTGCTTGGTCGACCTTACACTTTTATTTATTTATTTATTTCAAAAAATTCCAGGAGTCATTCAGCTTCAAGATATACTTTTTCAGTGGTCTGCCAACATATGTTTGTTGATTTTTAAAAGTTGTGCGAAGTATGACTAGCAAGATCTAGATTTGTTTGGAGCTCCCATTCTAGGAGTTCTTCAGATGTGAGTTTGAGCTTCACTAAAAGCACCAAAAGCTAGTTACCTTATTCATATGGTAGAGTCAGTTGTACAGCTCTGTTCATTAGCAATGGGATGCACTAAGTTTGGAATATGGATGCCTCTTACCTTAACATCACATCTTCAGCCTGCAAACTGTAAAACACATGCTTCATTCTGAGTATTTACAAGTAGATCTGCAGTATACAGTTCCATAAGGGAAATACCTCCAAAAGATATGAGGACTTTATGTTGTGAAACATGAACCATACAATACTGTGGATAGATAAGGTCAAAAGCTGAAATCATGAGCTTTAGAAGTAAATAGAAAATGGATTTTAAAATTGAGATTTTTGTGATCATGGTAGGACTATAAAAAGGTTGGTGTGGACTAGATAATCAGAAAGTATGTCAGTTTCTTGTTCCCATAGCATATTGTGAGGTAGATATTAGTTCTGCAGTAGATTTTAGGTTTCTCTTACTATCCAGTATATCTGAAGATGCCACCCATCTTAAGATCAGTGTGTATTAAGTCAGCCTAGTGCCTGAAGGGAACTTGCCCTCTGCCAAGCTTAGTCTAATCAGGAAGCCAAGTTGGTGAATCAAAGATCTTGCTTTGTTAAAAGAAACACATTTCTATGTCACATTTTGACAGCCAGACTGCTGAGCAGAATGAAAGCCCTGAGCTCACTGCTGGTACACACCAATATAGTATCCTGAGAGTTGCTAAGTCACCCATTTATTGTATAGGTGCTGAGGTCATTTTGCATCCAGCTACCATTCCCAAGGTATCTTTCCAGACCAGGTAAACAGACTCCTTCCATGTAAATGACCCAGTCAGAAAGCCCTCCTTATAATATAATTATATTTCAAGGAGGAAATAGAGAAACTTTGCTGTCTCAGCATGTTTATTTCTGGAAGAAAGGTACTGAAACGAAAGCATACAGTTTTAAAGAGATGCAAACATTTTTCTAAGTTAGCACAAGAGAGGCAATACCAGCATTTAGTCCACAGGAAGTGTCCCCTTTCCCTTCACTCCATTTGTGGACTAACAGAAGGACAGCATTGCCGTCTAGCTTGACACCCTGCATGTTTGGCAATCAATAAACCATTCAAATTAAGTAACTTCACTTATAGCATTCACCATGCATGGGCAGACATTTCTGGCATCCTTAATTTGGTTTGGTGATGAATATAATACTGAACTTTGGCCAAGAGCTTTGGTAAGTGCATTGAAAGTGAGGTTGTTGTTCTCCTCCTTCACCAGCCTCTAGTTGTTTTGTGCAGCCTTGAATATGACAGGTCATATGGCTCCCTGCCCTGTGTTTCTTGCTTGTTGGGAAAGAACTGATTTTAGGTCAGAGTAGAATGTGCTGTTTCTGCTGCCAAGCAACAAATAGCAGCAGACAGCAGCCCAGAGACCTGTCAGTCACTGCTCTCAAAAGAGCCAAAATACCTTCTGAACATCAGGGTTGCCACCTGTTTGAAACCTCAAAGGACGTAGGGGATGTTAACAGCTCTTCCTCGTTGTCATCCAGCATGAGCCAGTAGAAATATCAAAGTCTTACTATCACTTCTGACATTCCTATTTCTCCTCTTAAGTGTGACTAGGAAAAAGGGCCACCTCATTTTGCTAAGGAAGCTGGTGCTTTATGTGGTCGCTTTGTAGGCTGCAGCAGAGAACTAGCCTTGTTGTAATGAGTCAGAGACTCTGCAATCAGACTTTACAGCAGGGCAGACCACAAAGAAACCCAGCATTAGCCCCAAGAATAGCCAGTCAGTAATTATGCTTTCAGCTTTAGCTCGTTCAAACAAAGAAGACCCTCCTGCTTGCCACACTGAAGGCACCAATTCTCCTGCTCTTCCGTTCTGCAGAGACTCTGTAATAGAGGTTACCAAGTCAATGCCTGTGTATCAGTAAGAATACTTACTGCTTTACTGCTTTACTCTTGATTTAGGGTTTTGGGCAAGGCCCACTCTTGTACCCTCCCTACAGGTGATAACATGACCCCAGTTCAAACATTTTGTTTTTGTTTTTGCGCTTACTTGCAGTTTGTGCCTTTAAAGAATGAAGTATTAGTTTGGGTGTTTGGGAAACATATTTTCTTGAATAATTAGGAACATTTTAGGGAGGGGGTAGGAGGACATAGAGGTGTCTCCTGGTTGGATTTAGCACCCACAGAGGTTTGCTTGTTTCCTTGATTTATGTTGGTGCAAAGCTTTGAGGAGTCATACTAGTCAGAGTCTTAAAAATAATATTTAGTTCCACCTAAAGTTAACCTATTGAATCAATCCGGGGATATCTTTTTTTCAGTCTTAAATATAGCAAGAAGTAATATTCACAATTTTATTTCCACAGCAAAAAAATCTCTACAAAATTTGCATGTGATATTTTTGCAAAGGAAACTGCATTTTCTGAATAGAAAAGAATATTCTGCACAGAAAAGAATTCTTGCTTTACAGAAAATACTTTTTTTGCACAAAAATATATGAGGAATTTTTTCCACAGATTAAGTCTTGAACTTTTCCTTAGGTCTGGGATTCTTCTCATCATTGTTTCCTAATACTTGAGAAACATTTTTCAACCATTTCCTTTTATAATTATTTTACAGTAATTGGAACTAACAACTGGATTTAAGCCAAAACATATTTAGACTGGCAATATGCATTTGCTTTTCTTTCTTTTCATCAATGCAAGTATTTTTACTTGGCTTAAAAAATATATAATTTAACACTGTTTGAATTCATCAAACTTTGTTCTGCCACTAATTTAAGTCCCATTCCTACCATGGTGATTAAAACATTCAAGCTCTTGTCGCAGCAGCAGAAATCTTGGAAGTTGCTCATTGTTTGTGTGTGTTTATTCAAACAGATAGCATTCTCCCATAAGAAACTCAAATTGATTGATTCACCTTTTAAAATCATCTGGGTTGAGTGAAAGTCCATTTGTTAAGTAGCATACTGTCCAAATTATGCATGCTAATGAAGTATTTCACACCAATGGTTAACCTTCTCATCGTTATTTCTCTTATTCTATTTTTCCATTGAAAGAAAACCTCCAGAACTTGAGTATATCCACCATGTAGCCTGCCCTCAATTAAACTAAATATGTCTGTTAGTACTTCAATATGTTACATTGTATATTAACAAGGGGGACCCAGGCTGTATTTAAATCAACAACTCTTACATAGGAGTGTGATGTCACTTATCTCCCAAAGGCAGTTTCAGCATGTTTCCAGGATTCAGGACTGATTTTTAAGACTTTCAATGAGAGGAAGGTTCTTTTTTCCTTCTCCTTTTATATTTACATATTCACTGGAAAGGTGGCCATTTTGTCATTTGTCTTGGGTTTTTGAGTGGCATCCAAAATTAATTTTAAATGCCCACCCTGACAAGATATTTAAATAGATGTATGTAGAAGTGTTTGAATGTAATATTTACATTAAAGCCAGTGTGCTATATTAGTTTGATTAGGACTCTAGTGACCTCTTCACACGTGGTACTTTGGCCCCATTTTGGTGCTTTTATGCACAGGTTTGATGGGCCCTGCATCTGAGCCTCGTGTGTCTTGTGCTAGGCTGTGATTGAAAAACATTTCAGCCTTAGCAGTCTTGAAGAGGCTTTTGGATAAGCAACATCCTAGCCTCTGAGGTGAATCTGAAACAGTCTATTCTTTAGTGGATCACCTAGGAATTAGTCTGTACTAAGGGGTCAGCTAAGCTGACAGGTCTTAGGGACAGCATAGGATTCAGGGGGCCACTTAGAAGGGTAGAGCCGGTATACACCTTGGAGTCTCTTGTTACAGAGAAAGGTGGGCTCTTAGGCCGGGGAAGCTAGCACGAGTCTGTTAGCCCCATTCAGAAGGAAGACTCAGGGAACTGTCGTGTAGGAAGTTCCTGGTTGAAACAATCTTTTCGCACTAGTTGCATTTAGTGGAACAGGGCTATTTCAGTCACGACTCAGCACTGACTGGAATTGCTGGTTCTAAGATCTAAGATTTAAAGAAACCTCTGTTGTAACCGTACGCTCCAGCACACTTAGATCTTTTGGAAATCATACGCTTTTGCCATTAATTGTTTAACCATACGCTCGTTACCTCAAAGTGAATAACCGTACGCTCATTGCCTCGTTAGTAGTTAACCATCAAGCTTGTGCCTCGTTTGTTTGTAAAAGTTAATAAATACTTTCATTTTAACTTTTACCACAGTCTCCATCACATTTCCTCACCGTTACCTCATAGCTGGTTATTTAGTTAGGAGCCTAACTGAACATCTTGGTTAATTTTCAAAATCCTAATTGAGTTAATTAGGTTGGTGGCAGTGATTAGAATATTGGGTGCATCCGAAGTCATCACAAATGGCATGGCCCAAAAGGGCTGTATGAAGAGGTGCTTACAAATACCCTGGAAACCCACAGAGTGACTGTGCAGAAGTGGCACTCAGTCTAAGAGGTACTCTGAACAAATCATGTCAAGAAAACGACATGATTAGATTATCAGAATTCAGAGGCAACTTGAAGATCCATAGCAATAATAACAGCAACAGCAACAAAATCTTCATATCAACAAATTCCCCAATTACATTTAGATAATAAGCGTAGCCCAAGGATCATGGTCCTCGAGTGTGGTGTCCTGCTGGTGGGTCCGTAGGTGACTGTGGAGCCCTATTCTTGATCTGCAGGCTCTCCCACAGTGAGGACATCAGTTTCCAGGTGGAAGGTGGTCCAGGTCAGGATTGACTTGACATGCCTTCCTGTTGTCACGTTTCTCCTTTTCATCCTCCATTCATACTTCTTCAAATTCTGCAGCACTGCTGGTCACTGCTGACCTCCAGTTAGAGTGCTCAGGGTCCAGGGCTTCCCAGTTCTTGGGGTCTATGCCACAGTTTTTAAGGTTGGCTTTAAGCCCATCTTTAAATCTCAAGAAAACCTCCTATTCTTGAGTTGGGAGTAGAGTAACTGCTTTGGGAGATGGTGATCAGGCATTCAGACATTGTGTCCACTAGTCCAGTGGAGTTGATGGCATAGGAGCATTGCTTCAGTGCTGGTGGTCTTTGCTTCTTGCAGCACATTGACATTTGTCCGCCTGTCTTCCCAAGAGATTTGCAGGATTTTTAGGAGGCAAAGCTGATTGAATTGTTCCAGAAGTTGAGTGTGATGTCTGTAGACAGTTCACATTTCACAGATGTATAGCAGAATTGAGGACAATGGCTTTATAAACAAGCACCTTCATATCTGTATGGATGTCCTAATCCTCACACACTCTCTGCTTCATTCGGGAAAATGCTGCAGTCACAGAGCTCAGGTGGTATTGTATTTCAGTGTTGATTTTTACTTTTGTGGAGAGGTGGCTGCCAAGGTAGTGGAAATAGTCAACATTTTCAAGTGTTACACCATTAATCTGTATTTCTGGCATTGCATAGGGATTGGCTGGTGACTGCTGAAAGAGCACTTTGGTTTTCTCGATGTTCAATGAGAGGCTGAGCTTCTCGTGTGCTTCTGCGAAGGTGTTTAGAGTGGCTTGTAGGTCTTCTTCTGAATGTGCACAAACTACATTGTTGTTGACATATATTGGGGTTCTACAACAGATGTTGTCGTGACCTTGTTTTTGGCTTTCAGTCTGCTGAGGTTAAATAGCTTGCCATCTGTTCAATAGATGATCTCCACTCTAGTAGGAAGCTTCCCATCAACAAGATTCCACCTTAAATGGGTCACTTTGGGAGCCATTCCTGTCCAAGACTGTTGCCATCAGATCATCGTGGAGGAGCCGCAAGAGATTCACAAATTTGTCAAGGCACCTGATTTTTTGGAGGATGGTCCTCAGAGCACTGCGATTTACTGTGTTGAGTGCCTTTGCAAGGACAATGAATGCCATGTACAGAGGTTGATTTTGTTCCCTGTGTTTTTCTTGGAGCTGTCATGCAGTGAAGATCATGTTTTCTGTTCCTCTGGAGGGGGTGCTCTATGATGTGTTAATCATAATATAATAATAAATAAATATTTATTTATATGCTGGCCTTCTCCTGCAAAGGAACCCAAAGCAGCTTCCAACATGTTAAAATACAATACAAAATCAGCAACATCAAAGGGAGAAACATAAAACATTATAAGGTATGAATGTGTAATTCATTACAATTGTGTCCTTGTATATTATACTGGAAAATGGTAAACAGGGATATAATTCTTCTTCCATTTTTCAGCCGCAGGTTGCCCAGAGCTCTCTCTCACACTTCCTTGGAAGAAGCAGCCAATGCCATTGAGACTCTAATATATTTCTGTGTAATATGCACTTTAACCCTTAGATTATGTGTGCTGAGACTGCCTTTTCTACTTGTCTCTTGGTGCTCTCCTAGCTTAGATGTAGCTCATGAAAAGGGAAAGGAGGCAGAGAAAAGGATGGTGGCAGGTGACAAGAGATTTAACAGCTATTTTTTTACAATGCATTGTACAAGTGTGCAACAATGGACTCTGAAATTTGTCATCTCAATGCTTCCCTGTCCATTTACAGTCCCTATTAAAAGTGACCAAAATTAATCAATAGTCTCAATAATAATGCTTAAGTGACTTCAAATTATTCCTATCCCACTTCTCTATAAAATCCTCCCAGAAAACGATGGTTTGCCAAAGGTCAATAGCTTTGGAGGGTGAGAGTATCATATGCTGGGTGGCAAAAGTGTGAATGTTGGTCCCTGCATCCCTGACCTATTGAACTGCACTACAGAGTTTTGTATCTTTACACAAAAGTTATCATCGACAGAGAGAGATATGATTTGGATGACATACGCTGTTAAATCTTCTATACAGAGTATGTGCCATGAAATATCAATCAGATGAAGCCAAAATATTTGAAATAAAGTCAAAAATGTGCAAATGCTTTTGCATATGATTTTTTGACAATCCAGGAATTGTCCTTGGCCCTTGGGAGGAGAGAGTTTCAAGTTGCTCTCTTCTCAACATTTAAATTTGTTACTGATTTAGTCTGTTCAGATGTAGGTAATGGCATAGCTCAGTGTTATGGCTTTATATCAGGAAAGGGAAACTTGCACAAGGTGCCAGGTTCAGTTGTTGGCTTCTCCAGTGGGCAGCTTCAAGTGGTAGATGGCAACATAAACCTCTGTCTGAAACCTTGCAAAGCTACTACCAGTTTGCAAAGATAATATTAGTACATTGACAGAACTGTCCAGTATAATATGTGGGGCTATTTCAAATTCCAGTTGTGGCATCCAAAACCCAGAGTTTGTAGTTAGAGGGAAAAGTCCACTAGAGACTGAAAAGCACTTTTCCCAGAATATCTCCCAGAAATGCACCATTTAGCATGGCCATGTTCTTTCTGGATTGGGGATTCTGTAAGTTGCAGTGGGAAAAGTACCTTTCCCAAGCTTTGAGGTCAACATTGAATTCAAAGAGAGCATATTAATCCCCTCTGATATCTGTTCTTTCTTCCATTAATAAAGAATTATTTGTATAAAGCTGAGCAAATATGCTTAATCTGACTTGTTTAATTTTTATTGAAGTTCATATCTCCCTTTGTGGGCATTGATACTGTAGAACCTTAGTGCATTTATTTTATAGAAACCAGGTCTATTCTGTTCCTAGCTTTGTGTACTCATTTCCTTGATTAGGACTCTCTCTCTCTCTCTCTCTCTCTCTCTCTCTCTCTCTCTCTATATATATATATATATATATGCCCCCAAACCTATTAAACCTTGATGAACTTTGCCTTTCCGTGGTGCAGTTTTATCTGGAAGACATAAATTAATTTCTAGTGCAAGTGTTTCTTTTTATTCACACTTGTGTGTGTGTCCGTCCAATTTTTGAGTGTTGATAAGATATGAAATCATACCAGAATTATCACATAATAAAATGCTTTGAATTCTATGAGTGAGTGATGTTAAAGTAACAATTCTTATTAGGTTTGTGAGTAAATATAAACCTTTGGGTACACATTTCCCAAAATGAACACTATGTGACGCTGAAGCTCTCATACTTATGTGAGTCTTGGCCTGCTCTCATGGAAGTGATATTGGATAACATGGTCCCTGGGAGCAGAGGATTGATGTTGTGCTTCTCCTTGGCTCGCTGGAGGGTTAGCGTAGCAATCCTGGAAATGTCAAGGTTTTGGTATCATTTCTGATTCCTTTTAGTGGCCTTTAATGCATCTTTTGAAAGCTGCCAAATTTCAGTTGTTGTCACTATTTGTTTTCTGCTGCCACAGGTCACTGACACAGTCTACATAACTTAAAGCCAAGGTTTTGTCCTTCATTCCCCCTCCAAAAAAATTGTTGTGTGAATTCACTTCTACATAGGGCCCAAATAGTCTCTTCAGCTGGAGGACTGCAATTTAGGATGCTGGCATTTCAAATCTGTGGCTATATCTTTTCAAAGTAATATAATTCTTTAATCCATAACCTACTTGAATAAGCATATTCAATATTTCATTCAACATCACTGATATCTTAATAGTAAATGTTACTTTAGTAAATATTTTGTAGTTTCAGTATGTTTCAAGCAGGAATGGGCAACTTATTGACCTCCAAATGTCATTGGACATCAGCCGCAATCATTGGGTACCATTAGCTGTGCACATCTATATCGACCACGCAATGCCATTTTAAACTGGTATTGACGAAAGTGATTTCACTGTTCAGATCAGTGTTTTTCAATCTTTTTTTAATGTTCATTAACATAACACAAAAACCACTGGACAAATTGCTGCCTCCCTCCCTGGCCTCCTCCTCTTCTCCCCCCTCCCTTCCCCTCCGTTGGCCGCTCTGCAGACCTGGCGGCCGCGGCCATATGCGACCTTGGCTACGTGGCGCCCTGAGGCGGCCAGCACACTTGATGATCACTCACAGCACACTAGTGTGCCGTGGCACACTGGTTGGGAAACACTGGTTCAGATGATTACATAGCATATCCTTGAGCCAGTTCGAGGCCCAGGTGGTGATTGGACAAACCACAGAGCTTTCTTTTGCTAGCTTTTGTAATTGTTTGCTGCCTGCCTACTGCAATTTTAAGCTAGTTTGAATTGCATTAAATGCTTGGTGTAGATGGGGCCCAAGTCCATTTTAAAGCAAGTTAATGTTTTAAATGGAGCTTGCATCTAGCTGAATACATCCTTCTGTGTGCCAGCCCATATTTCTGTATTATGTTATAATATAATAGATGTTGTAATTTAGTGTTTTTATAGACTAGTTAATTTTTTTTACAGGTTAACCATTTCTTATTCAGAATTCCAACATCTTAAATACTTCAATGTCCAAAATTGTCCACATGGATGGCTGAGATAATTACATGTTTACTTTCTGATGCTTCAGTGCATACTAACTCTGTTTCATGTCTAAAATTATTAAAACATTGTGTATAAAATTTCCTTCATGCTGATGTGTATAAGATGTATATAAAACATAAATGATTTTGTGTTTAGACTTCAGTCCCATCTCCAGAACATATCATTATCTACATATCAGCAAATACAGACATCCCATTATCCCCCCCAAAAATATGGAGATTAGAGGTCCCAAGTATTTCACCTAGGGGATATGCAACCCATTGTAGCAAAAAGGTTTTTAGTTCACCTTGTTTTTAACGTAATGTGAACCACCTTCAGTCCAATGCTGTGAAAAAATAAGTATATAAAATAAATAAATATGTGTTGGATAGCTTAGGGCCCATCCAGATAGGACTTAAAAATGAGGCCTGTCACGGTTTTACCAAAAGCGTCTAAACGACTCCAGTAAAACCAAATAAATTAAACACCCAGTAAGATCTGGATCTTAGGTAAAATCCGGGTTTTACCAGGTGTAGGCCCTGTGTGGATTAGGCCCGGGGACCACATCATGCAATCCCTGCACCCAATTCTCACAGCCATCTCTGTGTTTTGGGCTCCTAGAACCCCCAAAAAACTCTCCCCCAGACCCCAAAAGAACCCCTTAAAGGTTTAAAAATGTACTCAGCTGTCATGATCTTCCTCCGTGAACTTTTCAGGTGTAAGGAAATGACACACCAGGAGACAGGGGGCGTTTCCTGTCCCCATTTCCTGGCCCATCATTTCCTCATGCCAGGAGGGCGTGAGGAGGAACATAATCGTGGCTGGGTAATTTTTTAAAACTGTTAAGGGTTTTTGAGGGGGGGCTTCAGGGGGACTGTGTGAGATCCTGATAGTAATCGGAGTAACATGTAGCCACCCACCCTGGAGAGGCCCAGGTTTTGAGTGGGTTGTGGGGATGTAAATCCATGCCAACGTGGATTTAGATTCTGTTATCACCACTGTGGGCTGTATGCCAATATACCTAAGAATTTTAAGATTGATCTCTCTTTGAACAGCTGGAGGTTTGCAATATGAAACAACCCCAAGATTCATGCCTGTGATGTATGAAACTCTCTAACATTTATATTACAGATGAATTTTAGACCATTTACCAGCTTCCAAGATATGTTGAAAAGTGCAATTCGGATTTTTTTATTCGCCTAGAGACAAGTGTTGCTCTTGTAGAACAATGGAGTAGTGTTATTCCCTCCCACTATGATCATTCAATTTCTCCATTCTGTCTAATTCCACAGGGGGAACTAGAGAGGGACTGACCTGTGTTTTTTAAACTACCAATAGATGGTAGTATATCACTAAGAAATAGTCACTCAAAATCTTCATAGGTGGTCTTTCATTTTCTATAGGAAAAAAAACCCAAGTGGGAAAAAGAGGACTGATTTTGTTGCAAAATAAATAAACATGTTAAACTGCACACAAAATATTTCCCAGTGCAGCAAGAAGTATATTGAATTAAATTTGTAGATGCTGTTCAGTATATTTCAATGAATGCAATGGATATATCTCATGTCAAATCTTCTTTATCTATAGTGCGGAGAGCTCTTAGAATGCCTCTTTCCTCCATTGTGTCTTTTGGAAGTCCTGCCTGCAGAGATGGTGACCACCACTTGTGCCCAAATTTTGGGATTTAAAAAAAAAAACAAAATCCAGTTTATTGTTATATCTAGAACAGAGCAACTAATTCACTGCTGGTGGTGAATCAGCATTTTGCACACTATGTCTCGTGAATTGAATGGATCCATTCCAGTTAGGGCTCAATAATTGCATTTCAACCTCTGTTTTCTCCTCCATCCCTTATGTTTTATACCATCTAGTGTGCCATTTTAGTAGGAGTATGGCTGGCCTGCAAGAGTCTGATTAGGTCAGGTTTTTGGGGCCATGAAAGTAAGAGAAACACTCAGTTTGGCATGGAGAACAGAAACTGCTATATGACTTATATAGTTTTCTAAGGCTATCCTACTGAATGCATTCTCAGCCAGAACCATCTTGCTACAATGGGAGGCCCAATCGAACAAAACACCTAACTCTTATAATTTGTTGTTGTTGTTTTTGTGTACCTTTGAGTAATTTCCATAGAGACCCAAAATGAAACTATTATGTCAGCATTTGTCAAAGGAAAAGTAAGTTTACTACTACCTTCCTCTCAGACTGAGAGGGAGTGAGTTTGTCCAGTGAGTTTCCATGTTCAAGGATGGATTCAGACTTTTGTTTTCCAGAATACTAGTCCAATACTCAAACCCCTACACTATGCTAGGTTTCACACTTGTAATCTCATGTCTTCAAGTCTCCATCTTCCAGGGGTACCAGTCATGTGAAAGGGAGCTGTTAAAATGAAGAAATAATGAAGGAGAAACAGTGGTGGTTTCTTACTTAGGACCCTTAAATACCAAGAAACTTATCCTAAATGAAAGCTGAAATTTATTTATTTATTATTTAATAATTCACATTTATTTGCCCCTGCTCCCTGAACAGCGTATTCATAAAAACAATCATACATAAAAGCATTAAAACACATATAGAAAATACAATAAAATGACACAAGAACCACAGCTGAGCAAATTGTGGCACAGGATAAAACAGATGAACAAATATGGCGGCGAGTAACGAGGACTACAGCTCATCCGGCTCCAAACTCCTGCTGGAAGAGCAAGGTCTTCAATGCTTTCCGGAATTGATGTATGTTCTGCATGGCGCGAACGTCAGCAGGCAACAAGTTCCAGAGCGTTGGAGCCACTATTGAGAAAGCCCAACGATGTGTACATTACTCCATTTTAAGGGCTTTGTCCCCATTCCCCCATTTCATTCTTGATAACAGTGGCTCCTTCTACACTTTCAGGTAATCCAGATTATCAAATCAGATAATCCACATTATCTGCTTTGAACTGGATTGTATGAGTCTATACTGCCATATAATCCAGTTCAAAGGTTTTATATGGCAGTGTAGAAGGGACCAATGTCTCTATGATAAGCACAAGTGAATGCTTAACTGTTAATCAGTTTTCTCTCATCCTTTAGAGAATATAGAACAATGATAGGTTTTCCGTCACCCTGAGGCCATTGCAGTTGTACATTTTTCATTCCTTGTTTCTACCATTCATTTCAAGCAGGTCCCACCATGTGATGGGGTAATAATGAAGATACTTGTTACGGCTTTATAAAAATAAATACAATCCAATGTGTGTTACTTTAACCCCAAGATCAAGGAAATCAAAATATTAGACATCCACAGCTGGCGGTAGAGATGTTTTCTGTTTGGGAGATGTTTTCTGTTGCTTCACCATCCCTTCACTGTTAACAATTTTGAAGGGATATTTTCATACCTCATGCCCGGTGTTAGGAGACTCTAGTTTGAACTGAGACAATGGCTTTCAGTTATATCTGTGTTGTTGTAAATAAATAAAAGGCGCAATTTCATTTGCAGGCATTTAAAAATTACACTAAGGCTGGACATGCAAAAGGCTGCTTCCCCCATAAGCATTTTGAGAATCTATCCATGCTCAATAATGATTTGAAGGAGGCCCTGATTCTCCTCCAGTGTTATCTCCAGTTGCCACACTTAACATCTTCAAAGATATTTAACTGAAAACAGACCAAGATATAGTGATTGGGCATTTTTGGAAGGCAAAGATTACGTAGACTGACAGCTCTTCAAAAATAGGCTGACAGTCAATCTCAGTCTTAGGGGCTCTCCCAGACAGAGCTGCTTCACATCCTGAGACTGGGTATCTTGGAGTGGTGAATCATTTCTGCAGACAGCTTTGTCAGTATTGCAGTCACTACCTGTGTAGGCCTTTCATCCAGGCTGCGAGGGCTGGATAGCTCACATAAAAAATAAGCAGACTTCCACTACCCACTCAGAATCTGCTCAGAAATATTTAGTTGATTCCTATGAAAGCAATTCTGCTTTATTCCTCATGACACTTTCCTGAAATGCTTCAGAAGAGGAGATTTTTTTCACACAATGTACAAATGTGGATACTTTGGGCAACTTTGCCTATTTTTGCCCACTGAAATGACAGACATGACCAGGAAATGTAGGTTTATAGTGGAGATATGCATGTTTATGCCTACAAGAACCATGTGCACAGGTGGAAGTTGCCTTCATTCTTTCTTTAGAGAAAATTCATAAATTCAGATGTTTAAAAGAGACAGCTCCCTGAAGTAATTTTTGTAAAAGAAAATAGCAAGACAAATCTATAGTTCTCTGTGGCACATGCAGTGGATACCACTTATTATGGGTGGGAAGAAATTTAATTAGGCTTGACAGTGTTGATGAAATTAACATTTTAGCACCTCCCAAGACTTGTGAGAAAATGTGTGCCTAGCCTTGAGCACTCATGTATTTGTCAAGCTTGTAAGGCATTTCTGGAAAAAATTAAGTGTGCATAAAATGATGAGCATAATTTAAAAAGTGAATGTATAAAATAGTGCACAAATGAACAAACTATAGAGAAACATTTTTTTCTTAATGGAGAAAAGTAGTTCAAAATCAGATAAATGACATGAATAAACGTACAAAGCAGGAAAAATGCATATGCATTTGTAAAATTTTAGTGTGTAAAAATGCAGAGCCTCCATCTGATACAGAACATAAGAAAAAATAATGTTGAAGGAACTCAGTGGGATTGAGAGAGTTTTAAAACTTTACCATGTATTCAAATGACTGCCATGCAAGATTAAAAGTTGAATACATGGTAAAGTTGTAAAAATCTCTCGATCCCACTGAATTCCTTCATCATTATTTCTTCTTATGTTTTGTATTAGATGGAGGCTCTGCGTTTTTATGCACTAAAATTTTACAAATGCATATGTACATTTATTCATGTTATTTGTACTTTTATTCATGTTATTTATCTAACAGCTGGTAAACTGGCTGGGTTTTCTGGGAGTTGTCGGCCAAAACACCTGGGGACCCACAGGTTGAGAACCACTGATAGGCAGAAAGGAGATATCACTGCTCGCATGCATTCTGACAGCATCCCAGAAAAAAAGGATTAGAAATCCCCATTCTTCTAGGATGCTGTTAGAGTTCATGCCAGCAGTGATATCTCCTTTCTGTCTATATTATTTTAAACCTGTTGACAGACAAGCATGGCTTTCCTCATCACTGCAGTTCAGTGCTGAATATTAGCTGCACCTGTTAAATTTTTGATTGTTAGATAATCTGAAGCCTACAGGAGTCCTGAAAGGAAAAGAGAGAGAACAACCAGATTGTGGAGGAGCTGCTTCCTACTGGTTGTAGGTCTGTGTGACATTGCGTAAAAGTTTTGCTTCTCACCCATGTAGCATTTTGGGTGAGGAACATGTTTCCTGTTAATAAGACTGGGTGGTGAGTAGGGGTAAATGAAGAGCAAATGAGAGAGGAACCTACCATGTGTCCTGTTTCCATTATTTATGCCACAGTCTCACTCTTTTTTTTCTAGCTCTTTGGTCTGCACCTCCACTCAGTACAATCTCGTATCTGCATTTGGAGATTCATCAATAGCGGATAATAATGTGTGTACAATTGTGTGCTGCAAATCACTGCAATGCATGTTCTCCTCATATGTGCCATTTCCCTCAGGCATTGATGTTGCAGGTAGGAGTCAACCAGAGTATTTGACAATCAGTGAGTATATGGGAAATAGACTGGATGATTTGGAATTCAGGAGCAAAGGTTATATACCATACTCTTCATTCTCATTCTTCGGTGGGAAATAGGAATCGATTTCCTTTTGCTGTCCCCTTTCTGCAACATAACTTGCTTTTGTGTCCTCTGTAGGATGCATTGCTGCCATCTTTAAAGAATCATGCATTTCCCTGCTATGCTACTGAGATTAGACAGAATCTGATACCTTCAGAGTATTTCAGGCTTCACAATATATGAATATCTAATTAAAGTGTTGCAAACCTCACCATGTTATTTAACATTCTTCTTCCTGATTGTTGAGATATTCTTGCTTCCTAGTTGTTAGTCTCCTTTCCCTCTAAAATTTGATTAACATGAAGCAGATACACCCTTTTTAATATACAACTCACAAATATTTCTAGCTTTCCTCCTTCCTACTGTCAGTAGCACTTGTATGAGTGTCATGACCCTACTACATACCATCTTATCACATGAGCCACCAGAATAGGTCAGTCTCGCCACATCGCAGCACCACCTGTGCACAGGGACAAGTCACCCCACTCCCTGAACCATTGTAGCTTCCCCCCTGCCTCATTGCATGGGGGGAAGCTTCCTAAATCCAGTTCAACCTGTCTTTCATAATGGAAAGACAGGGAGCCTTCTGTTGTCCACTGCTGGCTTATTTTCTGCAGCAGCAGGGTTTCCCCCCAATAGGGCCCAGGAGCCACCCCTGGAAGTAGTTTTACTGTGTGTGATATGAGCCATCAGGTTCCGTGGCTGAACTTAGAAAACCCTATTGCCGCTGCTGAAAAGAAGTCTGTGTAAAGAGGTCCCTGAATGTTTTGTTTTAGATAGAACAAAATTGCAGCTTAACTTAACTCAAAAACTTTAAAAGATTATAAATGTGGAATATTAATATCTTTCTTCTGATATGATGACAAAAGGTATGAGTTCTTTCGGGGAGAGAGGGTGAGTTAAAAATAAAGTTTTATTATTATTAGAAAAGGGCAGGTGGAGAGAAATTACCTGTGGCATGAAGAATGTGGCAGAAGCACCCCCATTTTCTGTTCTTGTCACTGATGGTTGACTTCTCCTTGTATCTACCATTTGCATACAGTTTGTGTACAAGACCCTGACCAGATATGACACATGCTTTTCCTCATAAATCCGTGTCCCAGTAGAGACTAATAAATTTCATATTGTTATTTTGAACTGGGTCAGCAGAAACCTCAAACATATTCTGCAGATCGTTATGCGACAGGTTACTTAACAAGGGAGATAAACTTGCACTTCTACAAAATTGCAAGGAGAAATGGGTTTGCAAAGCCTGAGGCCGTCTTCAGCTCGGTAGACACCATTCCGATACATGCTCTTCAAAGCTTTATATTTTTTGCCAGTCTTAGCATTTTAAATAATTTCACTGGTTGGCATTCATCTGGTAATAGATGCAAATCATTTTTAAATGGGCAAAATATTTGGAATATTTTTATCACAGCCATTTGTTCTATAAAATGAACATTAGCTTGGCCTTTTAAATCAAATGTCTGAAGTGATACATGATACATAAGCTTTGAATGTCTGTCACACTGCTCCCAAGAGGATATCATAGTACTAAAATGGAGTTTTCTGTGGCTTTGTGCTTGCTGTTTTTCTTTTTTCTTATTTTAAGTCTTGATGCCAAGACATGAACATTTCTGATGGTTAATGTTGAGTGTTCTTGGGAAAATAGTTAAAGAGAATATAATGTCAGTGTGTCAATGGCACCCAAGAGGAGACAACACTAACTAGAAGAGACTTGCAGACCGCAGCCCTTTAATCTTTGAGGGAAGAAATCTGCCGAGTCTTTGCTAAAAAGGCAATCCCTTCTGCAAAGACATCAGAAGTCCAACATGACTGGATTTCTTTGTGTATATATAGGCACTTTGGCTAATTTTCTCCTAAAAGAAATGTTGACATCATGCAAATTGTACTATCTGCCTTTTTACTCAAAGAGAAGCAAACATCTTTCCCCACTTGCAAGAATGGTTGGCTTGAAAGCAAGGTCCAAAATTAGAAGGGTTTTCAACAGCATTAACTGAGATTTCTAAATTTCCGTTTACTTCTCTTTTTTCCTTTGGACAGAGTCTGTTAGGAATATGTTCTGTAAGCCAAGTATTTTACCTGCAAAAATTTGGAACAGGTCTGGGACAAGGCTTTCAACTAGCCCAGATAAATCTGGTCTAGATTTTAGATTTCTAGAAGTTCCAAGATAGCCCTATTTGGGGCAGCACAGACTTGCTTTATTGCTGCCTGAAATAATGAAATAGCTTTTGCCTTGCTCAGTGGCAAATTTGAATCCATCCTCCCTAAAGCAAAACCTTGTGGGCTGAGTAACCCTCTAAGACAGCATTTCTCAACCTGGGGGTCGCAATCCTCAGGGGGTCGTTCGGCCATTTCTGAGGGGTCACCGCCTGGATTGGCTGCCTGGCTTTTCTGGAGCCTCAGGTCAAAAGAGCCACACAAAAACAGCGATTCATCCAATTCACCCTCTTCTTCCTCCTCCTCTTCCTCCTCCTCTCGGCCCACACACTTAAAGGCTATCCATAGAGGTGCCCCTCAGCAGGATCTGCTTGCCTCTTCCTTCTTTTCCTCCCCCTCCTTTCCTCCCTCCCTCCCTCCCTTTCTTTTTTCTTTCCTTCTTTCTTTCTTCCCCTTCATTCCTTCCTTCCTTTCCTCCCTCCCCGGGGCCTCTGTGCCTGGCTGCCCCCTCCCTCCATTCAGACCTCCTCGCTCACCCTCTTCACCCACCCGGGGGGGGGGGGGAGCAGCACGGCGCTCTTCCCTCTGTCTCCATGTGCCTCCTGTCCCCACCAGTTCTCAAATTTTGGGGTATCAGGTATTTATTTCAAATTTGTTCCAGATCCCTCTGTTTGAGTCCATAGTTCTCTCTGGATGTAAGTGAACTACAACTCTAAAATTCAAAGTCAATGCCCATCAAACCCTTCCAGTTAATCCAGGAGACTATTATTATTAGCATTATTATATGGGGCAGAAAGGATGGGAGAACCTGCCATAAGCTTCACATTATTATTATTATTAGCATTAGCATTATTTTATGGAGCAGAAAGGATGGGAGAACCTGCCATAAGCTTGACTTACTATTATTATTATATTATTACTAGTAGTATTAGTATTATTATATGGAGCAGAAAGGATGGGATTACCTATCATAGCTTGACTTATGTTGTTATCATCATTCTTGTTTTTGCTCCTGCAGTAATTCTATCTTCCTGCCTGGCAGAAAGAAGGGGGCTGGACTTTAGGGATCCCTTTCAACTGTTTGATTTTAATAATAATAATAATATATAATAATAGAATAGTAATTATAACTTCCTGCCTGGCAAAAATAAGAGGGCTGGACTAGATGGCCTGTAAGGATCCCTTCCAACTGTTTGAGTTTAATAATAATAATAATAATAATGTATAATAATAATAAAAGTAATTCTATCTTCCTGCCTGGCAGATGGCCTTTTGGGATTCCCTTCCAATTGTCTGAGTCTAATAATAACGACAACAACAAAAATAATAATAATGTTTTATAAAAGAATGTTCCTGTCTAGCAGAAAGATAGGGGCTGAACTAGATGGACTTTGGGGGTCCCTTCCAACTGATAATAAATAATAATAATAATGTATAATAATAATTTCCTTGAGTGACTGCAGGAGCAAGACAACCCTTCCAGTATTTTCTGTTGGATGTGTGTGTTCTATATGCCAAGTTTGGTTCAATTCCACCGTTGGTGGAGTTCAGAATGCTCTGATTGTAGGTGAACTATATATCCAAGCAACTACAACTCCCAAATGTCAAGGACTATTTTCCCCAAACTCCACCAGTTTTCAAATTTGGACATATTGAGTATTTATTTAAAACTTTTATATCCCGATCTTCTCTACCTCCATAGAGGGACTCAGACCGGTTCAAACCAAGTTTGGTCCAGATCCATAGTGGTTCGTGGTACTCTCCGGATGTAGGTGAACTATATCTTCCATAAATCACTATCAATTCCTCCCAAACACCTCCAGTATTCTCTGTTTGTCATGGGCATTCTGTGTCTCCCATAAATCACTATCAATTCCTCCCAAACACCTCCAGCCAAGTTTGGTCCAGGTCTGTCATTTGTGGGGGTCTCAGTGGTCTGTGGAAGTCAGAGCTGAATCGGTTGAAGGTACTGCAAATCCTATTATCCATTATCCATACTCCCCCGAACATATTGTTCTTGTGATTAATCACAGGCAGCAATAAAGCAAGTCTGTGCTGCCCCAAATAGGGCTATCTTGGAACTGCTAGAAATCTAAAATCTAGATGCCCACAACATGAGGAACTGTATTAAGGGGTCATGGCATTAGAAAGATTGAGAACCACTGCTCTAAGACATGATGCCATTGCTTTTTAATGGTAGAAAAAAAATAGCATTTACAGTTTTGCCATCTTGTTCCAATTCTTCATCTGGAGGAAAGATCCTACATGATGACATAATAATACTATCCTACATGATGACATAGGGGCATTTATCAGAACAAGGAATTCTGCAGGTCAGTCACCATGGTACAAAGTGATACTACTCTGTATTAAAAAGTGGAATGTAATGGGCAGGCCTTAATATCATAATAATCTTAACATCCAGATGAGCAAAATAAGTACCTTTTGACACATTAGTAACTGTAATCTGTTTTTAGGTCCATTGGAGACACAAGTCCTGTATTTTCTATATATCTAAATAGGTATACTTTGGAGATACAATTAGAATATCTTGAAGGTTTGAATAATGAGGTTGTTTCTTTGGTGTGATTAGTTTCCTTTGTTTTTATATCTTGCATAGATGTTTTAACATGGAAAACACAGGGTTGAGAAGTGACCTGGTAACCATGGTTAAATGTTTGAAAAGATGCCATATAGATGATAGAGCTGCACTAGTGGGACATGGAGCAACAGATCAGAGCAAATACAGGAAAATATTCTGTTACTAAAATCAGCTATCTGCCACCAGGGGACAGTATGTGTCCATTGCTTAGCACACCATGCTAATTTGAAAGCCAGGAAAAACATGATTGCGTTTGAAGGCAATAACAGAGGTTTGTTCAACTAGCCAGATGGATGGCAGGACAGTGTAATTGCCAAAAGAATTGACATAACTCATACAAAAAATGCAGCACATTTATACACTTTTGCAGCTATTTAAACCTCTCACTTCCTCCCCTGGTTGGTAAAGAGACATGCTTCCTAGGATCTGCCTCTTTGTTGGCTGAGACTTCTTTCTGTCACCACAGATCAGGGCAGAGGAAAAGAGAACAGCTGAGATTGATGGGGTTTACCTCAGGCCCTCCTCATTTCCTCTGTCCTCTTGGCATAAGGACATGGTGGCCCACCACCTATATGTGCCAAAAAGATAGAGGAGGAAGACATGGAGCATCTGAGAACCCTCTGGATTGCTCTTAGCCACCGTGTGTCTCACCCTCCTCCCAGCATAAGAACAATGCGAGTAACCCCATCCTTATGCTGAGAGGATGGCTTAAGGAGGGCATGCGACGGCGGAGAGTCCTCCAGAGCACACTCAGCTGCCACCTGTCTCACTCTCCTCCCAGCATAATGCCAAGTGGATATCCCGAGGTTCAGTAGAGGGGGATGGGAAGGAGGATTGGGACAGTTGTAGCATGCCCCACCTTTGTCCCAGCATAAGGATGGGACTAGCAGTACCATCCTTATGCTAGGAAGATAACTTGAGGATGACCTGGGCCCTCCCCACCCAGCATGTGCCCGGCCCTCCACCCTCCAAGCTCAGCAGTCCCAGCCAGACCCACAATGTGACTCCAAGGCAAAAAAGTTTTGCCCATGCCTGCTCTAAAGGGTGTGGGGCCATTGTCTATGGTCTGGGAACATTCTGCAAAACCAATGATTAGATTAATCCTTCTAGTAATATTTGGGTTTTCAGCTGGGGCTGAGCTTGACTGAGACTCAACCAAGCTCTAAAGAGATGTTATAAATCTATAGTTATTTTTATTTGGTGTGTGTATGGGGGTGGGGGTTGATTTCTTGATAACAATTCCATCTAAATATTAGGAAGAACTTCCTGGTGGTAAGAGCTGTTCAATGTGTAATACATTGTGTCAGTGTGTTGGAGACTTCATTGGTGGTTTTTAAACAGAAACTGGGTGGCCATCCAATGGGAGTGCTAAGATTGTGCAAGCATACATGGAACAATAGGGTTGGACTGGATGGCCCTTTTGGTCTTTTCCAACTCTAAGAAGCTATGGTTCTATAGTAAAGCATGATCAAGGGATTATTCTTCAGTTACCTTAACTATTTGGATATGTTTTATTAGTATTTTCATTGTTTTTAGTATTTTTTAAAGATAATCCAGGCTGAAACTTCATATTGAATGGAAGTATAAAATTATAGTAAATCCAGCCTGAGTCCCCTCTGGGAGATAGGGTGAAATATAAATAAAGTTTTGTTTTTAAATAAAGAAATTAAACAACAACTCTTGAAATTGTCTACTCTTGCCAACATCAGGGTCCCAAGGATCTGTCTGGGTTGGTAAGGTACTGCATTCCTTAAAAAGTTAAATGTGGATTACAGACATCTGCAGAATTTAAGTCAGTACTTGCTGATGCTGTGGGGAGAAGCTACACTGTGGGATGCCTGCGTTTTATTTCTGACTTAGCTACAAACAGTCTCTGCCAGAAAGAGTTTGCTATTCCCTGTACTTTGCAGTGTGCAGAGGTTTCATTTATTAATGTATGTAAAGCACTCTGAGATCCTCAGAGGAAGGCAGGGGGGAGAACTGCATCTGAAAAAACCTGCTGTGTGCATATGAAATCTGCACTGCGGACCAGAGAGCAAGATTTTGTGCCAAATATGTCTGAACAAATTCATTCCTCTGAGAGAGCACGATAAGGTGGGCTTTGAGACGTGTGCTGCCCCCCTGAGGACTCTTCTTTCATTACACCCTTCAGAGTTACAAAGAATCAAAAGGCTCAATGTTTCTTAAGATTACCATTAATTGCGGAGCAGGGCCACACAAAATGAGAACCTGCTGCAGAGTATGATCCGTTTCTAAGACCTCTATAAAAGAGTTTTAAGCTTCACCACTCTCTGTATGTAATCCAGTTATAAAATCCTCATGGTTGACTCTTGGCATTGACTGTTAGGGTTGCCAGGTGGTTAGAATCTTATAAACCCAGTCAGAATTCAGGTAAGGCAAGCTTGTTTTTTGCTGATATAGATAATATGACACGGAGCAGTGGAATCAAATTGCAGGAAAAGAGATTCCACCAAAACATTAGGAAGAACTTCCTGAAGGTAAGAGCTGGTTAACAGTGGATCATGCAGAGTCTCTTCTGAAGAGAAGCAGGATGGACATCTTTCAGGGATGTTTTGACTGTGTTTTCCTGCATAGCAGAAGGAGGTGGATGTCCTTTAGGGTCTCTTCCAATTTTTTAATTCTATGAGAATATTCTTGCCATGGCCGTTAGCCACAGTTGGAAGGAGATAGATGTGGGACATGGGGATTCTTTAGTGCTAGTGGCACAGATAATGAATGTGAGTGTGCAAGCAGTGGACAAATATGCAGTGATGGTTCACACAATTCATTGTGTGCCCAGCACTGAAGGGTAAGCTATTTGGTTACTTTTTATCATTGGTACCGAAATAATTATATTTCCTCCTATTTAATTTTGTGAAGCTACAAATTTGCCACTGCCCTTTCCCACACCAGATGATTCAACTTTCCTTACTCTATCAGGTGAATATCTGATCGCTGTCTTCACTCCCTTTCTGCCCAGACACTGTCTTATATGGTGACAGACAGGCAAAATGTGAAGCCCAAGGCTATGGGTTTCAAGTGTCTATGCTTCATATAATAAGTAACTGTTGTTGTTTTTTTAAAAAAATAAAAAAAATAAACCAGTCTTCTTGTTAGGAATGCAAATATAGTCAGCCCTTCACATTCACTGGAGTCAAGAACATAGGACCACCATAAAAGTGAGAAAACCATGAATACAAAAAAGTGAGATAACATTTTCTATTAATCTTTGGGTCCTCCAACATGGTTCTATATTGGAGGACCCAAAAGTTGACCATAATTCCAATGAAAGTTGACCATAGAACTATGATCAATTTCCATGCTGGAGGACCTAGAAATTCATCGAGTTTTTTTTTATCAGATCCATGAATAATCAAATCCATAAAAGTTCAGACCCACTGCTAAGGGGTGAAACAGTACCATGTAACCTATATAGATGTAGCAAAGTTGTAGTTACCTGATAATTAAAAAGTAATTGTAGTTGTGCCTGGATTTGTTTGTTTGGTTTTATATTTCTGATTGTGGTTTGCATCAATAGCTTTGTTTTCCCCCTTTGAGGTGCATGATGGATTCTCCCTGTGTTCTATAACAGTATAGACTGGGGAGAGGCAAGTGTATTTTAAATGCATTACCACATCTGAATTTTCTTAGTTGAGCTTGGAAATGGGGGCGGAAAGTCAGGTATGTGAGTGAGTCAGAGGGAGGGAGAGAGAAACTACATCTGTAAAAAAAATAATCCTATTATTTGCACTTGCAATAACAATAGAATTACTGCACTGAGTATTGAAAGCTATGTGTAGGTCGCAAGAATTTTGTTTCATAACCTCAAGAAGATGGTGATGTTGATGACCTTTCTGTTGTCTGGGTTTTCATGTACCTGTGTCTCATTCTTATTAAATGTCCTTGTGTTGAAATCTCTTACTAATCTAATCTCCCCACACGGCTGCTATATAATTATCTCATTTTGCAAAATATTGCATCTGTCATCTCCCCTCCCTCCCCTCCCCTCTTTTCCCTGGAAATTAAGGCAGCAAGAGAAAAAGAAAAGGGGAAGGAAAACTGCTGTGAGATGAAACAATAATTGCACTTAAGGAACAAGTCATACAATATCAATTTATGCTTCAGTACCGCCAATTGGGTCAGGTAGATTGCCAATTTCTTTATGCTGCACCAACATAGGGAATGGCACAAAATGGGGTCTCCAGTGAAAAGCATCCTAGATTTATCTTCTTTTTTGTACCCATATTTGCTGTATAAAAAGGAAATAAAGAAAGCAGAAGAGGGGAAAATAACACATTCTTACTTGGAAAGCATGATCACTCCTGATTGGGCTCCCCCCCCCCCCCAACATCAGATAATATAACTTATCATGAAGAAAAAAACATTTTACTGATCTCATTTGTTTAATGAGAAAATGTGCTATCTTTATATATGTTGGAATACCAGAAAGCCAGATAAAAACACATTGTTTCTCCTGTGCTATATTTTGCTGTAGATATAAAGGATTCTTGTTCAAGAGACTATAGAGCTTACACATGCTTGCCTTTGTAAGAAGGCTTGATTGCTGTTTTGTAATAGTTGTGTTTACTTGTAAATATACTAGTTGAACATGAATGCAGACACACAATGTAAACTCTAGCTTTTGGATAGCGCCTTTGATGTTTGGAGTTAAACATGGAATGGATTCATTACTTCACTTGCATGGGAGCTGTCAGCTATGTCTGCAGTGCAACAGTTCAAGGTCATGTTTGTTGAGAGAAAGTAGCTACATAAATAAAGATAAAAGATAAGAGGAAAGACTTGATTTTCACAACAGTCTCCTAGAATGCCTTCTAACAGGAGAGACCAAAAATAGAAACATAAAGATCTATATAGTGTCTTAATGTTAGCTCCTTCCTTTCTGAAGCAAATAATTTTGTTTTTGCTAGCTGCTATGTAATGCTTGGGCCCCCTGGTGGCACAGCAGGTTAAACCGCTGAGCTGCTGAACTTGCTGACTGAAAGGTTGGTGGTTCAAATCCAGGGAGCAGGGTGAGTTCCCACTGTAAGCCCCAGCTTCTGCCAACCTAGCAATTCGAAAACATGCAACTCTGAGTAGATCAATAGGTACTGCTTCTGCGGGAAGGTAACTGCACTCCATGCAGTCATGCTGTCCATGTGACCTTGGAGATGTCTATGGACAATGCCAGCTCTTTGACTTAGAAATGGAGATGAGCACCATACCGCAGAGTCAAACACTTAATGCCAGGGGAAACCTTTACCTTTATGTAATGCTTAGCATTTGTAAGGTGCTACTTGTAATGTAAACTCTAAAATCTAAACTCTAGCTGGCTAATACTTGTAATAATTACCATTTCCCCAATTCCGGTGAAATAATCTACAAGTCAATCAGTCTCTAATGAATTGTTGATTCCCCTTGTTTTATGACTGCTTTGTCCAATAATTAAATCCTCAATCATGAACAAACAAGAAGTTAAAGATAACGAAGGTATAAAGCAAGTCATCCTATTGTGTACAATCTCACATTTTGCCCTGTTTGTGAATCCCGGAAACGGCTGTTTTCCTTTCAGTGTTATTATGCGGCAATAAGGGGGAAATAAATCTTAAGAACCTGTAGGTAGAAAGGAGCCCTGTTCAACAGATGTTGCATGTTCTATTTAATGCCATGATAGTCTAGGGCATTTTTAAAATCATTTGAGCAAATTTAATAGTGCAGTATGAATAAATGTCTGAATTTAAAATACAGGCCTGCTCAAATTTAGTATACTGCCCAATCTTTACCATTTTTATTAGTTGATCTCAAGAATAAATCAGGGCTAGGTTTGGGGGCCAAAATTATGAATTTTGCTTCTTTTGTGTGTCAGGCGCAACGTGAGAAACTGCAAGTTGCTTCTGGTGTGAGAGAATTGGCCGTCTGCAAGGACATTGCCCAGGGGGTGTCCGGATGTTGTTGGTTTTTTAAAAATGTTTTTACCATCATTGTGGGAGGCTTCTCTGGAGCTGATAGAGGGAGCTCACCCGTGCTCTTTCATGGGTTGGATTCAAACTAGCAACCTTCTGGTCAACAACCCAACCTTCAAGTCATCATTCCTGCCGGCACAAGAGTTTAACCCACTGAGCCACCGGGGGCTCCTTTTGCTATGGCCTATGGATAAGTAAAGGGTCATTCTGTAGAGAGGGGAATGCAGCTCCTCCTCCTCAGAAAATTAGCTGCTCTTGGCCACCTCCATCTTCCTGCCCAGGCATTTAATAAGGCCAGCAGTTGAGCCGCAGCACAGAGAATAAAGGGGGGAAATGCTTATTTTAGTTTTCCAGAGATGGAATATGCTCTTGCCTTTTGCCACTCTACATAGAGGTGGTTCAATTTTGTATGAGAATGAAGGTACAGTATTTGCATTGACCTGTGAGTCTTGTTCCTGAGTATCTTCAGTATTACTAGAATATATCATTTTCTATATAATTTTTTTAAAAAAACTTGATCAAGGCATTGTTTATTCAACCACATTTCTTGGCAACATAAAGAAAAAAAAGAATAGTGATTTTGCAGATCAGGATTAACAATTTAGGGATGGAAAGAATATTTGAAATTATCTTTTTTTTAAAGGATCAGAATGGCTGAAACATTGATACTCTTGCCTTGACAAGAATCATTGCAATTTGAGACTTATTGTGTGGAAAATTTGCATGTGATACTTTTGCATAGAATTTTCTGGGTAGGAAACAGCATATCCAATGCAAGGAATTATATTTCTTGTGGGTTCCAAAAAGATAATGATTCTTACCAGCCCCAGTTAGTGAAGTAAAGGTAAAGGTTTCCCCTGAAATTAAGTCTAGTTGTGTTCGATGGGGATGTGTGTGTGTGTGTGTGTGCATGTGTGTGTGTGTGTGCTCATCTCAATTTCTAAGCCGAAGAGCATGCATTTTCCATAGATGCCTCCAAGGTCATGTGGCCAGCATGACTGCATGAGGCGCTGTTCCATTCCCACAGGAGTGGTACCTTATTGGTCTACTCATATTTGCATGTTTTCAAACTGCTAGGTTAGCAGAAGCTGGGCCTAACAGTGGGAGTTCACTCCCTAGATTTCAACTGCCAACCTTTTGGTCAGCAAGTTCATCAGTTCAGCAGTTTAACCTGCTGCACCACTAGGGGATCACAATCTAGAGAAAGTTCACTATATTCAAATGAATGAGCCTGGAATGAATCACACTTAATGTCAGTGGGACAGAAGTCCAACTAACCCTTTTCTGACATGGGACCAACATATGGAACTCTAATGCTACCATTGGGGTTCATCACATTTCTTAACTCTTACAAGTAGTTCAAGATGTTCTGCTGTAATTCCGTTTTTATATTATTAAAATCTAAAATATTCTAAAGGTGACCTTTGCAGTTATTTTTTAATAAGCTATGTTTTTTAATGATAGTTCTCTGAGACTTGCCTTTAATTACATGTGTTTAATGCTCTTGAACAACCTTTGTCTTGTGTCTTTAAATATATTCAACTTCTGTGTTCTGCTTTGATACGAACTTTTGCCCTAAAATGAAAAAAAAAACCCATCATAATCTTTGCTCCAGATGATGTCAGTTATATATGCAGGATATTTCACCCCTTATCTTTTAATTCTAAAGCATCTTTGTGTGACAGTCAATAAATTAAAAATGTTCTTAAGTGACATTTAGCTCCTGTTTCCTATGCATTACATATAAAGAATTTCCTTGTATTGAATTCTAGGGGAATTATGGAAAAGCCGGAAGCTCTAGCTTTATGTTCTTATGGATATCTTTTGATACATTTTCTTGCTAAAATTAGCAATAAAAATATGTGTGTGGTTTAAGCATACAAATGTATATTCTCCACTGCAGGAAAACCAAAAGCATGCCAACTTAACACAATCAGAAACATATGTTTTGTTGAATGGTTTAGGGCAATGTATCTTGTGATCTGATGTGGGGGACCAGCTTCTTCCCCCTCAATGCACCATGAACTAGTACCACATCTGTGCACATAAGCTATCCTCCCTGCCTGCCTGCTTAGACATTCACTAGTGGTGGACAGTCAATGGTTGATGCATTGCCCCCAGTCTATGGAACACCGTCTTTGAGCCACTCTGTTCTAGTGGATATTGTCCTGTGAAGTTTTGGTAGATACCTCCAACTTTTTGACTCTTAAATATCTTGCCTTGAAAAAGCACTTATGGAACCATTCCTTTTGGCACATTTCTATGTATTCACTGAACAATCCCTTTGCTAGTAAAATAGAGTGAACACGATTTCCTTTTTCCTAGCCATCCCTGTCTTTACCACCTTGCTTTTGAGGACAGTTAGTGTTCTTTTTTTTGGTCAACAGTTGGATAATTTTCTCTGTTTTGGGATTTTGATTTATATAGCTCAACTAGAAGTTTATAGAGTACTAAGAAAGCATCAACATTGGAGAAGCCACAGAGTATACAGAGTAAGGATGGACAAAACTGAGGGCAGGCCGCACCATTTTGAGGCACCCAGAGCCTCCCTCCCAGCATCCCATTGTAAATGTCTAGTTCTGGTTGGGAGAAAAGGCCTGTGTTGGACTTCAAACAAGCAGCTAGGACCAAAAACATGACTATCCCCCCCCCCTGACCTCTAATTTTATAATTGAATGTATGTTATGGAGGTATTTGGGTGGCTTAAACATAGCTTTGATGGGTGCACTATGTTTGCTGCTTCCCCAACCTTGAACTAAAGAAAAATTAAATTAATAAAAAGGTAACAATATGTTTGGCTGACTTAGACCAGGACAGGAGTTTGCCCTCTCTAGATCTTACTGAATTATATTTTCAATGGCTATGAATGATGGGAACTGTAATCCAACAATTTATGGAGAGCCAGTTTACCCCCCTGTCCATGTAGTCATGTCTTTCCAATGGTTTTATAAAAAAAAATGTGAGTTTTGAGGAGGGATGGTACCACACAGTGGATAAGTAAAGAATTTATATAGGATTATATCAAGCTAATGAGAATGGAGAGATGTAGAAAGATGGGGTCAAGGAATGAGTCGAAGGTAAGGATCAAACACTTGTATATCCCAGAAAGCAAAGATAGGTGAAGAGACTTTAGTTAGAGGGGATGGGGGGGGGGGAGAGCAGTTAAACTGCAAGAGAAAAGTATCAAGAGTGGTAGAAAATCTGATTACGAGGGGTAGAGAATTGTAATGGTGAAGAAGAAATAGCAACCAGCAGCAGGAGGTGATGGTATCAAAGGGGCCCTTGAAAGGGAATTAGGAGAGTAGCGGAGTAACAAGGTCATCAAGCAAGATGGGAGGAAAAGCAGAAGAAATAGAAGGAGATGTAGGAAAGGGGGACAACTGGAGGCGGGGGAGAGATAGAGTTGGAGACATAAATTTAGCACTGAAGCATCTTGGACATTGATTGAGTAGGTGGTAAGTGTTGTGGCAAGTCATAGCAGATCAACAAGGTAAGGATAATGAGGATTCGTCGTGCTGGAGTGGATCATAAAGGTGGTGTAATGCTGTATCTCCTGTTAATTTAAGAAGGGAAGAGGAACAGAAGGTGAACATTTATTTAAAATGTTGAAGTCAGACACCTCTTTTGTTCTCCTCTAAAGACATCAGTTGCATGATGACACGAGCAAAGATCTCAGATGGAAGTGGTTATCCAAGAATAGGGCTGGAAGAGTTCAATAGTACCTTGGAAAAACAACAGAAGCATGTGAAGATTTGATGGAAGTGACAAGTCGAACATGTTTGGTGTAGGCTGCAGAAGACACAGAAGTAATAGGAAAGTATAACTCCTTAGTAGAGCTCATGGAGCAAGAGGCAAAACATGGAGAGATATTTGTGCAATACTGAAGAAAATAAGATGATGATGGGTCAGAGAGATTTCCATAGCATAGAATTACTAACAAAGAGGCCATGGGAAAAGACGTAGAAATCTACTGAGCCATAGGGATTGTCAACTTAACTGAAATCACCAGTAGAGAAATCGGAGAACAATTCAAACCAGGTATTTAAGTGGGAGATGAAAGGTGAGAGGTGAACAGGACTGCAGTTACGCTGGGAAGCAAAAGAACAGAAAACCTCTTATCAACTTCATTGTTGAAAAGAGAATTAGTACAACGTGGTTGGAAGGGGGAGGCCAATACTACAGCAGTTATGTGAATGAGGAGAAAGGAAGGATTTATTTATATCCCGCCCTGAGTCCTTTCGAGGAGATGGGGTGGAATAAAAATAAAGTTCTTGTTGTTGTTGTTATTAGAAACACAACAAGATGAGTCCACAGCAGACATTCTGCTGGCTGTTGTAGTGGATCACACTTCGGACACTTCCCAAGTGTGTAGGACTGTGTGATGTATCGGCGAATAATGTGTGCCGATCCCACTAAGGTGGCCTTCTGCAGCTGGCAGATGGTAATTTTGTCAGTGCCGATTGTGTTTAAGTGCAGGCCAAGGTCTTTAGGTACTGCACCCAGTGTGCCAATCACCACTGGGATCACCTTGACTGGCTTGTGCCAGAATCTTTGCAGTTCGATCTTTAAATCATCATATCGTGTCAGCTTTTCCAGTTGTTTCTCTGTAATCCTGCTGCCACCTGGGATTGTGACATCGACGATCCATATTTTGTTTTTTACACGATTGTGAAGTCAGGAGTATTATGCTCCTAAACTCTGTCTGTCTGAACCCAGAAGTCCCAGACGAGTTTGGCATGTTCATTCTCTGTAACTTTTTCCAGCTTTTGATCCCACTAGTTCTTTGTTGCAGGCAAATGGTATTATTATTATTATTATTATTATTATTAAGAAGAAGAAGCTGCAAAGGAGATAGTAGTTGTGGCTGTAGTTGTGGGGGGAAGTCGTTGTCACTGACTGTCTGGTACTCTGTTGTGTCACAATTGCTATCTCATGAATATAGGAAGAACAGCTGTTCCAATGATTTCTGTCTCCTGTTGCTGTGGCCATTCCCTGTTGCCTACAGGGGCTTCCAAATGATACTTAATTTCTTTTAAAGAACATATGGGCAGAGAAATTGAGCATTTTGGCAGCGATGCAATCTTCTTCTTCTTTGTTGTAGAATCTGTTGCTGCAGAATAGTGTTTTCCCTCCTCCCATTTTTTTTACTATAGCTTCTTCCACTATTAAAAACCTCTATGAATTGAATGAGAAAATAATGGTAGGTTACATACCTGTGAACATCTTTCTTCGAGTGGAGCTCTGTGAATCCACACTTATGAAGTCTGCGCGCCAAAGCAGGCTTCCGATGGAAATTTCCCAGTTTGAAAAGTTTTGGCGGTAGCCCCGCCCAGCAGGCCCGGAGGGCATATAAGCCGCTCCATGCGCGCCCACCCCATTCCCGCGCCACGTGTAGCAACGAGGAAGGGGCGGTTTGTGAAAGAGGGGCCAGCCGGGCGGGTTAGTGTGGATTCACAGAGCTCCACTCGAAGAAAGATGGTCACAGGTATGTAACCTACAATTTTTCTTCGTGGGCTCTGTGAATGCACAGTTATGAAGAGTTAGCAAGCTAAGGTTCAGGATGGTGGGAACAAACCGACCAAAGTGTAGGAACCAAACAATTTTTTTTGCAACAAGCCATCATGATCAATGACCATAATAAATAAAGGATGGAAGGCAGGCTCCCAATCCCTGTAAACAAAGTGCAACAAGCACCATTCATGCCAGGCACGCAGGCCTCACATTACTTAAAGTGCACATATGAAGTGCAAACATCATAACTGTAAACATGCCCCATCGGGCGAAGCGCGCTAGTAAACATAACACAGTGACCTGAGAACATAGGGCACGGTACATAATAATAACAGTGGTCACAGCCCAGCCTCCATAGGGAGTGGGCGACCGGTATTTCAACTGACGACCCATCAGAGCCAGGTCGTGGAGAGGAACGTCTAGGGAATAACTGGCCCTAGAGCAGCTCTAGTGACACGGTTCGATCGAGGGTATGCCCTACAATATGACACCCTGAATCTCCCTAAGGGCGAGGGGGCGAGTACCGATTGGCCGAAGGCCGCTTCCCTCCCATGTAGTGTATCCACACGATAGTGGGAGATAAACGTAGAGGGGTTGGCCCAGATGGCCGCCCTGCATATTGAGTCCAGCGGGATGCCTCTAAGGAAGCCGGTCGAGGCAGCCACCGCCCTGGTCGACCGACCCTTAACCCGCGGGGGTTGCGGTTGGTGAGCTATCTGGTAGCACAACTCAACCAGGGACGCCACCCAATTTGAGAGTCTCTGTGATGACACCGGCAAGCCCAGCTTGTCGGTGGCGTAGGAAACAGAGTCTGTTAGACCGTATAAACTCTTGTGACCTCGACTTGTATACCTCAAGGGCCCTTTTGGCATCTAGGGTATGGAGGGATTTCTCTTCCTCCGAGGTAGGTGATGGGAAGAGGTCTGGCAGGACAATGTCCGTATTTAGGTGAAAGGGCGACACCACCTTCGGCAAGAAGGTGATGTCAGTCCGCAGTATGGCCCTGTCAGCTAGGAAGATCAGATAGGGCTCGTCCACCCGAAGAGCCGCCAGTTCTGACAGTCGACGGGCTGAAGCGATGGCCACCAAAAACGTCACCTTCCAAGAGAGGAGACGCAGGTCGATCGATGTGAGGGGCTCAAACGATGGGGCCGTGAGGCAGGAAAGCACCAGGTCCAGGTTCCATCCCAGCATCGGTGGGTGCACCGGGGGATGGAGGTTGTTGACTCCCTTCAGGAATCTCCTGACCGTAGGGCACTGGAACAGTGAAGGGCCGCCACTCTGCTGGCTGTGCCAGGTCAGCGCCGCGAGATGTGTCTTCAGCAATGACATGGAGAGGCCTCTCTCGACCAGCACGGCGAGGAAGTCAAGGACTGCAGACACCGAGGGAGGAAAGGACCGGTCGGTGTGTGTCGCCTGGAACTCAGTGAAGCGGGAGAAACACGCTGAATAAGCCCTAGAGGTGGAAGGCTTATGTGCCGCTGCCAGGATCGAGGCCACTGACGGGGTGAAGCCAGTCATGGCCAGATTCTCCACGCTGTAAGGTGGAGAGATGGGAGGTCGGGATGGAGGAGGAGGCCTCCCTCCCTCGTCAGCAGGTCTGGACGACACGGCATCTCGATGCCCGGGAGATGTACTGCTCTGGGCACGACTTGATGGAGTATGCACCACTCCCACAGCCTTTGGGAGAGGGCTAGTAGCTTCCTTGATCCGGTTCCGCCCTGCTTGTTGATGTAGTACATGGCCACGATATTGTCTGTTCTGACCAGTACTACTCTGCCGGTGACGATCGGTGCGAAGGCTCGCAGGGTCTTGAAGATGGCGAGAAGCTCGAGGTAGTTGATGTGGTGGAGCTTTTCCACCGTCGACCACTGGTCGTTGATGGATAGCCCCTCTGCGGGGACGCCCCACGCCGACAGCGAGGCATCCGTTGTGATGGTAACAGATGGAGGGCTTGTGTGGAACGGGACCCCAATACACACATTGCGGCTGAGCGACCACCAGTGAAGAGAGTATCTGACCTGTTGTGGTGGGGAGAGTCTCTTTGAGTGATGTTCCACGACCGGGTTGAAGTGGTCGAGGAACCACCGCTGCAGAGGCCGAAAACGGAGTCTTGCTAATGGCGTCACTGCCACGGTCGATGCCATGTGTCCTAGCAGGACCTGGACCTGCTTTGCCGTGACGGTCGAGCGGTTGCAAAGGTTGACCTCCTGTCTAAGTGCCTGGAATCTGACATCTGGCAGAAAGGCGAGCTGACTGACGGAGTCGAACATCGTCCCGATGAACTTGATGCAGGTCGTCGGGACAAGTTGTGACTTCTCGTCATTCAGATGAAGGCCCAATGAAGAAAGTAGTCGTAGAGCAATGGTGATGTGCTCCTGCAGTAGGTCTGGGGACCTGGCCGCCAGCAGCCAGTCGTCCAGATAGGGAAAAATCCAGATTTTCTGCTTCCTCAAGTGCGCAGCCACCACCGACATGCACTTTGAGAATGTCCTGGGGGCAGTTACTAGGCCGAAGGGCAGGACTTTGAATTGGTATGTCTGTCCGGCCACCTTGAAGCAGAGGAAGCGTCGATGGGAGCGCCGTATCGAGACGTGGAAGTAGGCTTCCCGCAGGTCTATGGAGGCGAAGTGATCGCCGGAGTGCAGCAGTGGGAGAATGGATGACACTGACACCATCCTAAATTTCCTCTGCAAAACGTACGCGTTTAAGTCTCTGAGGTCCAGGATGGGTCGCAGGGTACCATCGGGTTTCGGCACGGTGAAGTACAGAGAGAAGAATGCCTCTCCGTCCCAGTTTGCCACCCGTGGCGAAGCTGATCCCTTTTGAAGCAGAGTGTCGCCCTGCCTCAGGATCGCGTCTGATGGCTCCGTCTCGACGAGGAACCCCGTGGGCGGGAGCTCCTCGAATTCCAAGGCATAGCCGTCTTGGACAATCCTAAGAACCCATGCATCCGAGGTGATGCGTCACCAAGCACCGATGAAGTGGGTCAGGCGGTCCCCGAATGGAGGGTCTGAGGGTGGAGGTCGACAGATGGGAGGAGGCATGGATGTGGCAGTGGTACCGTGCGAGGAGGCGGTGTCGTCCCTCGTCCCGTCAAATGCGACGTCTTGATTGTCTGTTTCCAGAGGTCTGGCATGGCCTAGACCGTTGGTTTTGCCGGGAACGGTTCTGCTGCTGCTGCTGCTGTCTCGGCTGCTGCTGCTGTTGCTGCTGCTGCTGTGGAGCAGAGTACGGCTGGGGGGACTGGCGGTACTGTGATCTGGGCTGGTACCTTGCCCGTTGATAGTACCTCGCCCTCGGCTGAGGTGGTGGACGAATGAGCTTTGCCGTCAGAATCTTAAAGTCATGGTTGGCTTTAAGTTTTTCGTCTGTGCCCGCAAAGAGCAGTCCCTGGGCATCGAAAGGCAGGTCCTCGATCACCCTGCGGGAATTTGAGGAGAGACCCGATGATTTCAGCCACGCATGCCGCCGTATGGCGACACCGTGGGCCAGCAGCTTTCCCGAGGTGTCCCCTGTGTGACGAGCCATCAGGATTTGATGGTGGGCGAGGGCCTGAGCCTCCTGGCTGATGGTGGCCAGGGCAGCCTGCTGCTCTTCGGAGAGATTCTGGAAAAAGGGTTGGGCCCTTTCCCACAGAATCTGGTGGTACGCCCCCATGCACGCACCATAGTTTGCCACCTTGGTGAGAAGGAGACCAGCCGAGTAGATCATCTGACCTACAGTGTCAAATCTTTTCACCTCCTGGTCGGTGGGAGCAGTCGACTCTCGACCGGAGGTCTGGGCTGAGGTAGCGATCATGGAGTTAGGCACTGGATGATCGTGGAGCCAGTCCCTCTCCCTCTCGTCCGTCTTGTACCAAGACTCAATGCATTTTGAGGTTGGTGGTATGGAGGACGGGGTCTTCCATGATGCCTTGACGACCTCCTCCAGGGGTTCGAGCATGGGAAGATGGGGTTGTGCTGCGTCTTCCACCTGGACACGGCTGAAGACTGGACAGGCATTGGCTCTACGGGGGATGTATGTCTCGATCCTGAGAGCTCTGGCCATCCTCCCGGCCTGATCCCCGAAGGCTGTCGCAGAGTCTGTAGGGGATGAAGACGGTTCCGGGTCGCATCCATGATGTGAAGGGGTGTGATCCAACGCCACCGACAGTATGGAGCCCGACACCGCAGATCTTGGGGCCTCTCCATCTTCCAATTCGTCGTCCGACAGTGTCGGTGGAGCTGCAACTTCCAGTCCAGCCGGAAGTGAGGTTGAGGGAGCCATGACTGATGCTAGGATGGCTACCGACGAGACCGTAGCAGGGGGAGGCCTCTTGGAGGCCGAGGCCAGGGCCAGTCTGCTCGTCTGTCGACCCCTCTCCGGCGTCTGAGACACGAAGAGCTGTCTCACCGATGGTTGAGCCGGAGGAACTCTGACGACCGTCTGCACGGAGTCATCTGGCAAGATGGTCGGTTGTACCACCACTCTCTCCACAGCAAGAGAGGGGGTAGGCGAGGAGGTCAAGGATGAGGCAGAAGCAGGTGTCCTCGAAGACGCTGACGTACTGTAGGCGTAGTTCTTCACCTCTTCGGAGATGGCTGTCTTGAGGCGGTGGCCTCCAAAGTCTTGCCCGGAGTCACAGGTACCAGTTCCCTGGCCTGGGCTCTACGGGCCTCCTCGGTCGACCTCCGGAAGGCGATCTCCATGGCCTTGTTGGAGGGAGTCCTCGAGATGGCCAACCTCTGGGAGAGGCCTGACACCACCGAGGTCACTGACGTCCGTTGGGAGGAAGGCAACTGGACGGTTTCGGTAGTCACCGTGCAGGCCTTCTTCGACACCGAAGCCTTAGATGTCGTAGGCTTTGGGTCCTTCTTCCATGGACGCTTCTTCCCAGCCAGGAGAGAGGTCGACACGGAGGGGGCCGGAGCAGCTGCCCCGACCCCAGAGGAGGTATATGGTGCAGCAGCCGTCATCTTAGGTGGAGCTCGAGAAGGTAGGCCCGAAGCCTTTGGGCCCTGGCTCTCCTGGTCTGCGCGGAGAAGGCCTGGCAGTGTTGGCAGGAAGGAATGATGTGCCCTTCTCCTAGACACCGGAGGCACTTGGAGTGTCCGTAGCAGTCTGGGATCTTACTACCACACGTAAGACACCTTTTGAAACTGGTTGTGGACATGCTACGCTCACACAACCAGCAAGGAACTTTCCGATGTTGCCCAAGTGACGGAAAACAAAGGAATGGGGTGGACGCACATGGAGCGGCTTATATGCCCTCTGGGCCCGCTATGCGGGGCTACCGCCGAAACCTTTCAAACTGGGAAGTTTCCGTTGGAAGCCTGCTTTGGCGCACAGACTTCATAAGTGTGCATTCACAGAGCCCACGAAGAAAAAATACATTTTTTCCTTCAAAAAATGAAAAGTCTTATTTATAAGTTACAAGTTTGATGAGCTCTAATTCTGGGGAAGTGTTATTTTACTTTAACACAACTAGTAAGCAGTATGGTTGTCCAGATCTTTACTAACATTATGAGTATACAGTACAATGTTCTTGTGTGTCTTAACAGTATTTCTGGCTTATGATAACTCTAAGATGAACCTCTCATGGAGTTTTTGAGGACTGAGAGCATGTGTTCACCTAAGGCCACCCAGAGGTTTTCCGTGGTATTTGAACCCTGGTATCTAGAGTTGTCATACAGTGTTCAAACCACTATACCATGTTGGTTGCAGTACAAAGTAGGACAATGTTTTGGTACTCCTGGGAAGAAGATATTAGCAGCAAAAGTTGACTCTTGGAATTAAGGATATCAGAAGAAATCACAAGGGCCACCCAGTTCAACCCCCTGCCATGCAAGAAAAATACAATTAAAGCATTTTAAAGAAAATAGATGGGGATTTTGGTACCTCCAAAACTGGTGTAATGTGGTAGTATGTGTGATAAAGGTGCTGACAGTAATATTACATCTTTGTTAACTACACAGCAGTTTGATGTCTGTCCATGTGAAAACCAAAGTAAATTGTGTTGGCTTAAGCTATTTCAAGCTATTTCTTAAAAAATAAAGCAGTGCCGGAATGTTAGTATGGAATATGCGCAATTTGGCTATGGGTTGGCCTTTAGACTATGACTCTGGATGATGTTATTCATTGAAATGTATTTTTATTTTGCTTATTATGCTTATAATGTTTTAATTTTTAACTTACGTTGTATGTTTTAAGGCACCGTGGAGGTGTGATTGTAAGCCGCCTTGAGTCCCTGTCAGGGTAGAGAAAGGTGGGATATAAATACAGTAAATAAACAAGCAAAAACAACAACAACAATAACATTTTATTTATATTTCACATTTCTCAACCCAAAGGGGACTCAGGGCGGATCACAACACACATACACGGCAAATATCAATGCTGCTTTGTATTGATAATAGACAGGACAGATAGGAGGTGTTGTCGACTCAGTGTCCAGCTGGTTTTGGTGCGAAGGAAGGTGAGTCCAGCCAAAGGGGGTGCTGTTGCTCCATTCTCTATGACAAAGAGCCATCAGGACTTCTTCCTTTTCGGTTGCCCAGCATTTTCTGATCTTCTTTCTTTATGGCTTTGTAAAACACCTCCCCTGCTTTTAGCAGTACCTGATTTCTCTAATTACAGCTAAAGCTATTTTCGAACTATTTAGGTAAACAGTGAGCAGGGCTGACAGTCAACCACTCACGCTGACCTGGGGCTTCGAACTTGCAACCTTTCAGTTGACAGATCTTATAGTTGCTGGTGATTTACCAGCTGTGCTAAACCTCCGGCCCAATAAGGTAAATTAATTTTATGTGTCTTAGTTGTTTTAGCTTTATCAAATTTCCACTTCGATCATCAGCAGCAGCAGCAGCAGCAAAAAAAGAAAAAGATTTGAAGAAAAAATAATTATTGCAAAGGTCTTTTGAACTTTGTCCTATGGCCAGTGGTTCTGGTAGAACTTTTCAATATTCAGAGGCACAAAATAAATGCCATCACTCCAACTTCATTAGCAATCTGAGCAAATTAGTGTGGCAGAGAAGGGGGGATAGAATCAACAAGACACCCATCTGAATTCTCTAGGAGTGTGCAGTGTTTTGAAACTAATGTGAACATAATTACCGCCGTGTTTTTAACAAAATTCTTTCATCTCTGAGACAGACGCATTAATTTGGTCATTAATCTCTAGGACTTAAGGTAGCAGCTCTTCAGATGCTGCAGCCTTCACACTTGAGTAGCAACCTGAAGTATGCATTATGGGAACTGGTTTGGGAAGGGCAAAGCATCTTTACTGGATCAGTTGATGTGGTTTGATATGTATTTTGTTTTCATTGCAAGTTTTTTGAGTTCTACACTCTATTGTAGCAAAGAATGTAGTCTATAAGTAACAATAGATAGACCATCTTTCATCAGCCATTTTGTGAGAAGATTAAAAGCCATCATTTACTCATTTTAGAAGTTGTGGTTATATTAGCCAAATGTAATGATCATACAGTGTTAGTCTAATGCCGTATATTAAAACCTTACATCCACATCAAACCATCTCTTCAGTATTATGCATAACAGACTTCCTCAGTCCCTTTTTACATCTGGAGAACAGTTGCAGAGGCCGATCTGTTCTGGCTGTCAGCGGCTCTCTGGGTCTTCAGGCAAAAATCTTTGCCAACCCTTTTTGGAAATGCCAGTGATTGAACCTGGCACTTTCTGCATGCAAAGCCACTCATAATGGCCCTTTGCCAAACAACTGTCAAACATATTTCATGTGTGTGTTTACATCATATCAATGCAATTGTATCCCGACTCTCCCGTGAAGATATTTCTATTTATTTCAATCAGTTTAATATGACATGGCAGTTTCAAACCACTGCTGATTCCACAGCTTGTATTCTCATAAAATTTAATTGGTAGCAATTTTTTCTTGTTTTCAAGATTAATTTATATTTTTGATTTATTAATTTATGTTATGCCTTACAGTCTCAAAAGGATGTCCTAAGGTAGTTTGCAGTGCTAAACATACATGTTAAATGCAGTCAAAACTGAGAGTAATCCTATCTTCTAACAGCTGCCTAAAGAAAAAACATCAAAAGAAGTACTTAACAACCATTAAAAACCTATTAAAAGACTCCTGGAATTACTACCTATTTAAGAACCCTCAGAATAGGAACCAGATGACTTTACTCCAGCATAAAGTACCACAAATTGTTGTTACTGGAATTGTCCTGGAAACCAAGATGTCTGAAGACAACTGCAACTGAAGGGGAAAGTTCATATTATGCTAGATGTCCCTGTGTGAAAGTTTCATTTATAGTTTTCAAAATTCCAAGTATTTGAACTTAATCTGAAGTGAAATATCTGTCATTTTTTCTTACATTCAAACAACTTGGTTCCAGTAGGAATGTTGTAAAAATGTGTCAGGCCGAAATGTTTGTAAAGCTGAATATCCTTTATTCAAATTGCGTAGGAACCAAAAGTGGTTTGATTTTTGGAATACTTGTATTTGCACATATGAACATAAGACATCTTGGAGATGGGACCTTAAACCCTACATTCATTTATGTTTCATACAGTATATACCTCTCAAACATAGGTTGAAAGTGATTTCATAAAATATTTCTAAAACTTGTCTGCATGAAACAAAGCTTATGTATATTGAACTATCAGAAAGAAAAGGTGTTACTGTTTGAGACAGTTTTGAAATTTGGAGTGTTTTGAATTTCTGAATTAAAAAAGCAAGATGCTCAACCAGTACTCGAGAAATTCAAATCTCCTGAGTTTCTAACTAAAACAAAATGCATTGGCATACCAAACTCTGCTCTTTTTAAAATGTAGCATCCCAGTGTGCAGCTCAAACATTCACATATAATATGTACATATTGGATACTTGCAAATAACTATATGCATATTAGAGGTAAAGAAGTAGAAAAGTACATTATATTAGAGAGAATTCAGTGTATGAACACTGTGAACACTGCATACAAAATATGTGATGCAAACATGAGGAATGGAAAAAAATGGGTTAAAAAAGTATAAATTTTGGGACAGATTGAACTTTGCCACATTCACAAATTGATCCAAACACAAGCCAGCAAGAACTTGAGTGGAAATTAGATATTTAGCAAAATCCAAACATTCTAAGAAAGAAATAACGTGTATATATTTAGAAAAAAATCAAAATGTTTGTTTCTTGTTAAGAAACTGACAAAAAGAATTACAGACTGACAAGAACCTTTGAAATTTGGGATTTATTTTATGTAAAAAATGTTCATGGCAATTCTGCATTAAAATAGCATTTTTTGCATTGAAAACAGAATTCTATAGTTCACTGTTGTTACCTGCAAAGTATGTTTTTGATGATCTTCTCAATATTCATACATGGTTATGTTGGATAAAAAACAGCACTTGCTGCAAAATCCTGTTTTCTGGACAGAAAATGCAGTTTAAGAAAGCTACCACAGATGTGTTTTGTGCTCAATAACTTGCTAACTAAAGCATTTTAGCCACCTGTGGTGCAATGGGTTAAACCCTTGTGCCAGCAGGACTGGTTTGAATCCAGGAGAGCAGATTGAGTTCTGTCAGCTCCAACTCCCCATGCCGGGAAGGGAGAGAAGCCCTCCACAAGGATGGTAAAACATCAAACATCGGGTCATCCCCTGGTCAATGTCCTTGCAGACAGCTAATTCTCTCACACCAGCAGCAACTTGCAATTCTCTGAGTCACTCCTGACACACAAAAAAGCAAGAAACAGAATGTTATGTGTTGAAAATTACAGAAATATTATTTTTGCACAGCGGCATATGTGATGGAAAAGACTTGATCCTTGATTAATATTTCTCAACCATGCCAAATTTCCTGACTGCTAGAAGAGATTGCCATATCCTTTCAGACCTTTTATTTCAGCTCTAAAGAATTCCAGTGAAAATATTGGGTTTCTTAGAAATAAATCACAGCTTGTTCTAGTAACTGCCACTGTCCTGTAACTATCCCACTTCTAAATCTGAATGTGTAGAACTCCTGCTTTTTGGGATGTCTTTGGAATCAGATATCTGAGACCTCAACTCTCAGATGCCCTAGGCGTCATGGCCAATGTCCAAGAATTCTAGAAGTTCCAAACATTTAGAAGACATAAGGATGAGGACTACTGTACTAAACTATACTAATAACTCAAAACCTAATCACATACTTCACTTTCCAGGAAATTGTAAAATAGGATGTTCCCAAACCAACAACCTTAAGAGTTGTACAGGCATGTTTGAGAACTGTGACCTAAAAGAATAATATTGGGAGAAATGCAGGAAAATAAATAAATAAATAATTATCAGATAACAACAGACTGTATTTCTGGAAATAAAATGGCTGAGGACATCTTAACTTTTAAATTATATGACATTCCAAGACATTATGAACACATCATCATACCTGATGGCATGTTTAAAGCATGTACAGTAGCTAAACTTAATGATAGGGATAAAACTATATATTTGTTAGCTAGTTCAATTATGTTGTTCCTGATTAATATATCTAGATTTGCAGTGATAATCAGAAACACCAGTGAAAACAATTGATTATTGTTTCTTATAAGAAATGTGGACTTAAATATTTGTAAATATTGTCTTTTTATATTGTATTTTTGATATTTTGATACCTTTTATGAATTTTAAACCTTGTAATCTTACTTTTTATTGGATTGTGTGTCTGCTTATTACTGATTTTTCTTTCAACTATACCTACCATTTGGCTGTCTAATAATAAAATTGCTAAATTTGCTATTTAATTTTTTTAAACCCAGTGCCACATTGGAACATAACAGTATTGACAAAACCATTTGTCATTTCTTCTCTAATCTCCTATTTGTTTCTGCTGGTATCCCACTTCCTTTTGCTAATTTTATTAACAGAAAAAGATGACACCCAAGCTGTACTCCATTATGCAGTGGATGAGAACAGAGCTGTGAGCCAAAAAGAGTGAGAACCACAGAATATGTTATATAAATCGTCTATTCATCAAGCATATAGCAAATCACAAAAAGTACACAATAATACAACAATATATCACACACACCCAGCACATACAATGGAAGATGTTTGAATCACATTGAAAGGTAAAAAGTCCAATGAAATTAACCTAAATATTATAGCAATGTCAATGGAGTGCCTCCCAAATGAGTCCTGGCCAATCGAAACTGAAACGGAGCTATTCCGTAGAAAAATCTGGGTCAAAGGTATGTCCCATGCACATCCAAATTAAAAGAGATAGCGTGACGTTCACGCAATCAGCGTATCCTCGACCATAGGGTAGAATGAAGTATCTCCGGGTGGGAAAGGGTATTCCATGGTGCAGATAGTTGTAGTGTTGAGTGGTGGAAAACAAGTTCAAGTAGACATAGGATACAAAAGGACACTGGGGCTGGCCGCTATATTGTTGTATTGTGTACTTTTTGTGATTTGCTATATGCTTGATGAATAGACGATTTATATAACATATTCTGTGGTTCTAATACTTATGGTTTGTTTGACTAGTACTCTGTAGTCTGTGTGCCTTAGCCCAAAAGAGTGGCCACTCAGGCTGAGTTAGGACATCTCTGAAGCATTTCTGCTTGTGTGCAAGTCTATTGGTAGTTGCTTGGAGCAAGGGGAATGCCAGACCACACAGTGGGTAGAAAGACAGTGAGAGAGATCCCACATGCATTTTCTACCCCCTGCCAAGTAGCATTGTCCAGTCTGCCCAGAGCTAGCTCCCAGTAACGGCTTTCCTCTTCTCTGCAGTCTCTCATTTTGTTAAACTGACATTCTTTGACAGATCAAGAGAGAGACAGGAAACCTTTGCAAGGAAAAATATCCAAATATGCCTTCTGTTCCGTACTGTCTTTATATTGTGATAAACTTATACACAGAGTAAGGCTCTAATGCTAACAGCATTCAAACACGCTATGAAAGCTAGCAAAGAATAAAGAGTATGCAAAATTGTGTCTTTCACTTTTTTATATAAAAGTATCAAAGTATACCATTCAGGTATGGTGCAAGGTGTAGGTATATTTCACTATATAATTTCACAGTGTTCACATAATACATTCACATTTGTGACCATATATCAATCATTCATAGTATGCATATAACAATATCACAATGTGATATCCACTTTGTGATATTGTTATATGCATACTATGAATGATTGATATATGGTCACAAATGTGAATGTATTATGTGAACACTGTGAAATTATATAGTGAAATATACCTACACCTTGCACCATACCTGAATGGTATACTTTGATACTTTTATATAAAAAAGTGAAAGACACAATTTTGCATACTCTTTATTCTTTGCTAGCTTTTATATTGTGATAGACATTCTGTCAGGTGAAGCAGTATTCTTCTCAGCAGTCCTGAGGCTCATTCCACTGACAGATACTGAAAAGAGTTTTCCTTTGCCGATGAGATGTTTCCCACTTTTTTTTCATGTCAGGAGCAACGTGAGAAACTGCAAGTTGCTTCTGGTGTGAGATAATTGGCCATCTGTGATATCGTTGCCCAAGGGATGCCTGGATGTTTTTGATGTTTTACCATCCTTGTGGGAGGCATCTCTCATGTCCCCGCATGGGGAGCTGGAGCTGACAGAGGGAGCTCATTCACACTCTCTCTAAATTCAAACCTCCAACGTGTTAGTCTTCAGTCCTGCCAGCACAAGGGTTTAACCCATTGCGCCACCGGGGGCTCCATAGTTATAACAGTTGTAATAGTTTCCTACTGCATAGTTGTAACAATTGTGATACTTGAGGCAAGGAGAAAAAAAATATCCCATATTGTTCAGTGTTGACAAAAATAGAGCTGATGAAATTAGTGAAGGTGAGCAATTGCTTCACTTGTCATTTGCAACACTATCCATACTGTCATCAGTTGAAAAATCACTTGACCTGTTTTTTAAATTATTTTTCTTTTTATTCTCAAAATTACCTTTCTCATTCAGCTCTTCCTCCCATATATACCGTGCTTCCCCGATAGTAAGACACCCCCAATTGTAAGACGTATCGGGGGTTTCAGGGAGGTCGGCTAATATAAGCCATACCCCAAAAGTAAGACGTACCCCGCCGCCACGCCCACACTGCCGCCGCCATGCCCACGCCGCCACCGCCGCCGCAACCGGCCGCATCGGCGCAGCACACCTCTGCGGCGCACCTTTCTGCGCGTGCCTCCCTGTGCCGCCCGTCACAAGACGTGCAGTCGCTCCCAAGCGCACCTGCCGCTTTGGAGCATGCGCGCTGGCTCCAAAGCGGCAGGCGTGCTTGGGAGCGACAGCGCGCGCAGCGCGCGGCCGGTGGCGCACGCGCACTGGCTCCCAAGCGTGCCTGCCGCTGTGGAGCATGCGCGCTGGCTCCAAAGCGGCAGGCGCGCTTGGGAGCGACTGCGCGTGCGCTGGCGGCGGCGCAGGGAGGCATGCGCAGAAAGGTGTGCCGCGGAGGTGTGCCGCGGCCGATGGGGCCGGTTGCGGCGGCGTGGGCGTGGGGGCGGTGGTGTGGGCGTGGCAGCGGGGTACGTCTTACTTTATATAAGATGTACCCCGAAAGTAAGACATAGTGGGGCTTTTGGGGGTAAAAAGAATGTAAGACACTGTCTTACTTTCGGGGAAACACGGGTAGCAACTACTACCAAGCAACAGATCTGAAGAAGTATGTCAGTCTCTGATCCTTATGTTTGATGTTACCACCTATAATATATATGTTGCAACAAATGCCACAAAATTGGTAAACACACATATGGACTATTAGATTTTGAGGGCTGGGGGTGATTTTAGAAGACAATGGTAAATTTGGGTATTTTCTTTCAGCAGACTTAGTTTGGATGTCATTATCATTACTATTTTCACTATCAATAATGGCAACGCCCCCTTAAGTCCCAGTCTTGGCAGGAAAATAAAACATAAATAAAATAATTAATTAGACATTTTGCATCTTTGCATTGAACAGTAGGATATTCCCACCAAGGCCAGTTTTCAGTTTACATTTATTGGGGAAATACAGTTTAAAGGGCTGGAGTTGCTCTAACACGGACAGCCAGACCACGGGTGCATGGGTGCCACCACTGCCACTGAATTGACATTATTTTGGCAATACAGAAACCTATCACAGTAATGTTCCTGGTCCTCTTTTTCCTGTTGGGTACCTGCTTTAGGAATCCTAGAAAAAATGAGGAACAAATGTCTAAGTTTCCTTTAAAAAATTACTATCTCTGATTTGATTTGGAAATCAAATGGCCCTGTTATCTCTTTTTGTCTTTTTTTTGCGGTGTTGTTTATTTGAATGTATCCAGCTGTCCATCTATCACTTTATTTATACCCCCCCCCCCCCAATTCTCTCATGGGGCTCAAGGGAACATAGAAGATAAAAATAAAAATAAATAGGGGGATTTATTTAAGAATTAAAATTAATTATAGCATTGAAAACATTAAACCAAGAGTTTATTTATTTATTATTAGACTTATTAGCCGCCACTCCCAGTGGCTCAGTGCGGCTTACATCAACAAAAGAGTTAAAGAAATATATCATATTTTTAAATAGTCACTTTCTTGTAATTTGATCAGTTTCCAAAATTCTTGGGGGGGAGGGAGATCTTGACCTACTAAGGAAAGTACAGCAGGAGGGGAGCCAGTTTAGCCTACTTCAAAAGTCAGTTTCAAAGTCTAGAGATGCAGAAACTTTAATTATTAGATTTTTTAAAAAAAAAACTTGGATTATTTGAGAAATATTTTTCAGAGGTGGTGGAAGCACAGGTACTCAGATATACCTGAGATTTCCTAGCAAAAGAGATTAAGCAGGGCAGACCAGAGCTGCAATGGTGCCCGTCATCTTTGATCAAAAACCTGGGGGTTCAGTTGGACCCATTGCTGGCCATGGAGGCTCAGGTCCCTGCGGTCAGCAAAACGTCTTTCTTCCATCTGCGACAGGCTAGGCGACTGGCCCCCTACCTATCCAGGGACAACCTTGCCACGGTAATCCAAGTGACGGTCATCTCGAGGTTAGACTACTGTAACGGCCTCTACATAGGCCTTCCCTTGTCGACAATTCGGAAACTCAAGCTGGTCCAAAATGCCGCAGCTCGCTTGCTGGCGGGAGCGCCAGCAAGAGAGCATATTACGCCCATCTTACAGCAATTACACTGGCTTCCAATCGAGTACCGAATTGTCTTCAAGGTGTTGGTTTTGACCTTCAAGGCCTTACATGGTCTGGGGCCGGTGTACCTGAGGAACCGCCTCACCCCATATGTTCCCCTGAGATCACTGCGCTCGGAAGAGCGAAACCTTTTAACGATACCATCTGTCCACTCCTATCACCTCTCCAGCACAAGGCAACGAGCCTTTTCAGTTGCTGCCCCAATGCTCTGGAACGTATTGCCAGACGAAGTCCGGGCTATGACGGAGCTCATCCCATTCTGAAGGGCTTGCAAAACTGTGCTGTTCAGGCTTGCCTTTGATTGAAGCCCCGGGATACCGTAATTGTCTACTATTACTGTTGTTGCATTATTTGCAACTTTTAATTTTTGCTGTTTTATGATGTATCATTGTTTTATTGTGCATTTTTAATATGTACTGTATGTGAACTGCTCCGAGCCGGCTGGGAAGGGCGGAATATAAGACTGAACAAATAAAAAAATAAATAAATAAATTTGTCAAAGCTGCTTCTTTCTAGGATCATATGTGGTTTCATAGGCTTTGATGTAAGACAAAGAACAACCAGCCAAACAGCCAATTGATCTCCTGTAAAAGGGCTTTGGCTAACCTAACTGCTGAAGCCTTCAATCAGGTGCATTTGGCAAACATAAAACTGTTCTCCTAAGGTTAACTCCTCCTTGCTGCTCAGAAGTGGGTTCCTCACCCTGCCGCTCTGTATTATAGCTGTTGAATGTGGTTGGGCATTAATGTTTCACTGGGTTGGAAGGTTTAGTATTCTTTTTCACCACTTTCTATCACAGAAGTCATGGAGATGAATGACACCGTGGGAGCACATCCATAGTTCAAAGTAGGGTTCAAAGTGGGGTTTTCTAAGAGAATTTAAGCCAAGGCATTGAGGTATGCACTCACTAGTGCACTCTGGCTTCCGCATCAGGTGACAGGCGAAGCATGGAGTAAATTTTGCCTAAAGTCTGGTCCTTTCACTTCAGGATCTCTCTCACTTTTGAACTGGTAAAGAAGTGGTTTGTTGGCTAACGTAATGGTTTTAAGTGTTTTAAGTGATTTTGATTGACTTGTATGTTTAATTTTTTTAATGTTTGTATGTTGTGGTTTTGAATTGCACTTTTTCAATGTGCGCTTCCTTGCAACCTAATCAAAAGATAAAAGCATGAAGAAATAATAACAATAATAGTAGTCCCAGTTCTTTCGGCTGTGATCAGTATTTGGTTTCATATTGGAAGTGTGTTTGTGTTCAGCCCCAATCCATTGCTATGGGCTGCCATAGGTTATGTATGTGTTGTGGCTGAGCTAATGCATTTTAGCTAATTGTTAAACACACACAAAAGAAAAGAAACCAACCTTTTTAAAAAGAAAAAATACCTCAAAATAAAGGCAACCTTGAGATTCTGTTCATCTTTTAATAAATTGCTTTAGAACACTAGACTTAATGGATGTAAAACTTTAAAATGGATTTGCAGTGCCGAAAAGAATGGCTGAACATTTGCTTTAAAAAAAATGAACAAAACACAAATGGCTGTGAGGCACCTGTCCAACTCTGCGGGCTACCTTAACTAGTAACTTGGAGAGATTGAGGCTGCCATATTTGCCTCACAGTTCCTCTCATTTCCTATTGTGACACCATCCAGTGAGGTGTCAGAGAGCAGGTTGTGACTATGAAGGATCTAGCCTTTTAAGGTTTTAATCTCCAGGCGTGCTCCAACAACGTATGTGTTTAGAGTAATAATGTGGAAATAATTTGTGTAAAGGGGAAAACAAATGGACTCCGTGTTTTGTTATTTTCTTCATGGCTTAACCCCCACCCCCACCCCCCAAATTGCACCATAATGTAATTGTTTTCCCCCTAGCTATCAGTTTATTTTAAAACAAACCGGTCAATCAATATTGACAATCTTAATAAAAAGAGATGTGGATGAAGGCAACATCAACAAATACTTTTCCCATGGCTACTACATTTGAGGTTCTGATTAAAAGTAAAAGCAAGTTTTCTAAAGAGCAAGGGCTTTAAAAAAAACAGCAAATATGTCCTCAGCATTTTAATACATCAATAATACGCTGGAGAATCTGTGGCCTACCAAATATTCCTTTTTTCCTGTTCTCCTCATACCTTGCCCCCAGGTTATGGTGAACAAAGAGTAGAGTAGTATGGTTAGTATGAACACTTAGAGGGCTGCCATTCAGATGTTTTTTTAAAAAAATATTGGCTTTAAAATTCTTTTATTGTTAAGGAACTTTGCGTAATTGTTATAAGAGGACTTGGAGCTGCTGAAAGATTTTTTTAAAATGAATATTTTTATTGATTTATTTACATACAGAATAAAAACCACATCCAAACAACAAAACATAACAAAACAGAACAGTGCACTGTGAAAGTGCCCCTTCCACCCTCACTAACATCCACACCCCTCCACCCTTCTGAGGGTTTCATCGCCATTCTTCTTCCCTTCAAACTTCCAAGCCTTTGGACAGTTTACGTTACAAATTAAACAGTAGATCCAACTTATTCCTCGTATCTTGATCTCGAGTTTTCCAGATAATATATTGTCTTACCCGGTCCCATCGCCCCAACAGTTCCTGCAGTTTATTCTCCTCCATCTCATTAACCCTAATCTCCATAATTTCAAATTGAATGTGCTCTACCAGGTACTGCAGCCAATTCTTAATTGTCCATTTGGAGGAGTCCTTCCAACCCAGAACTATAACCGATTGTGCGCTTTCAATCATAGCTTCCTTAATTCCTCCATATTCCCCAAGTCACTCTTTCTCACCAATATCGCCATTTCCTTTGTAATTACCCAATTTATGTTCAGTGCCTTATTAATTTCCCCTTGTACCTCTTTCCAAAATCTCTGCACTACTGCACATTCCCAAATCAGGTGCATGTATACCCCTTTCACTTGGCACCCGTGCCAACACTGACTACTCACATTTTGAGAGAAGTATGCCAATTGGGCCGGAGTCCGATACCACTTATGCAGGAGTTTCCTTCTCATTTCCCTCACTCTTGTGTTTTTAATTTTTGCGATATTTCCCATTATCCTTTCCATCTCTAATTCTGATACTTGTACTTCCCTCTCCCACAATTTGGTTAATTCTTGTACAGGGCTTTCCCCTGACCCTACTAACAACTTGTATATCTTTCCCACCTGAGTCCTTTTCCCTTCCTTCCATTCCCTTACCAACCTCTCAAAAGCAGTGTCCTCTCTTTGCATTGCCTCTCTAACCTCCCTCTGCATAAGGAATTCACATATTGCCCGAATTTGCAGCCACCACCTTTGTCCCAACCAATTCTCTAGTTTATCTCTCCTAATTCTGCCCCCTTCATCCACTAATTGCTCCAATCTTGTAACCCCCTTCCCTTTCAATTCCCTTATTATTCTGCTTAAATTTTCCTCCTTTTTAGGGTTCATTACCTGTAACGAGGCTACCTTCGAAACTCCCGGTGCCATCCTCCCTTGCCACCTTCTCCACACCTCCAAAGTGGCTCTCATAGGCCCTATCAATTTCTCCACCTCACCTTTTCCCCATCTCCTAAAAATCAGTTCCTCCGATCCAATTGCATTCACTTCTCTCTCCACTTTCGCCCATTTTTTGTCTTCCACCTGTAGCTCTATCAGTCTTTCTATCTGAAACGCATCTCTATATAGCTCTAGGCTTGGGATTCCCCATCCTCCTTCCTTCTCACTCGCTATCAACCATTTTTTCCTTATCTGTGGTTTCTTATCTCCTTCCACCCACTGGTTCACTTTTCTGTCCCATTCTTTTATCTTGACTCCTGAAAGAACTCCTGGCAAAGCCTGGGCTAAATACAGAAATTTAGGCAATATCATCATTTTCAGCGCTCTTATTTTTGCCATTCTCCTCAAGCTTTTGTGTTTCCAACTTTTAATTTGTTTCAGGAGTTTTTTCCAAATCTGTCCATAGTTTCCATCTACTATTTTCCCCACATTCTTATAAATCCACACTCCCAGATATTTCATTCTTTTTATTCCTAATTTTAACCCTGTCTCTTTCCTTACCTCAATCTGTTCCCTTGGGCCTGTATTTATAAACATTATCTCCGACTTTTCCATATTCACCCTGAGCCCTGACTGCCTCTCGAACTCTCTCAGCGTTCCCTTCATTGCCTTGACCATCTCCAAAGGGGACTGGGTTAATATAATTGCATCATCCGCAAATAAGTTTAGTTTCGTCTCTATCCCCCCTATCCTATATCCTTTCCACGTTGTATCTTTTCTTATCTTATTCGCTAATATTTCTATTGCCAATACTGCTGAAAGATTGAAATATTGTGTAGGAATATGGGAATTAAATGAATAGCAAACTACTGCTGCTGTTACCTGATTTTCAGCCTTTTTGTAAGTTATATGTGTGCCTGTCTCACTTGAACTGCTTTCTACACATGTACAACTAGCACTAAAGCTCTGAAAGGCAAAGGAGCTTTTGACATATCAGCATCCATCATCTTGAGTTGGAGATAAGGTTATTTGAAAAACAAACCTCCACTCCACCATGCTAACCTGAAGATACTTTTAAGACCTGGCTAGCTCCATCTTTTAAGCTCCCTCAGATTGTGAAATAAAGTACTTGTTTTCTTAAGAGAAACAAATAATATCAACAATTATACAGCCATTTGCTTTGGATATTTTTCTGGAATGCCCCTGAAATTTGTACATGAAATAACAATACGTAACAACTTTTGGAAAAGTTTGTTACTGATTTGAAAGTGTTATTCCTGTTTAATTGTGTGGTACTTACATTGAAAGTACTTGTTATGCCCCAGAAACTTCATTTTTGTGGCTGTCACAAATTGTTTCAAATTAGTTGAGTCTCGATGAGATATTCCTTGAAAAACTACTGCGAAATATGTTGCAGTTTTTTCAGTTTAATAAACTTTTTCCATGTTTTTATGGTAAAACCAATTAGAAAATAACATTTATAGCCCAGGAACAAAAAAAACGTGTCACATAGTGTAATTCTTGCTTATCAATAACAGTGAGTTGCTTCCGGATTCTTGGTATACTCAAATGTTTGTAACTGTTTTGATTATAGATCAACTTGCAGGGGCAATATGGCTCTTAAAATCCAAAAAGTAAAAATGAACACCAAATGGTAGTGAAATTGTTAAGAGTTCTCACTGCTCATTATTGGGAAGATGGAGACCCATGTGCATTTATTTGTGCATTGTGTACAAAAGTGGTAGCAAAAATTATGACTATCTCAAGGTTAGCAGTTTTCCTATGGTAAACATAACTAGAGAATGCTTCTGGAACATGGCCATACAGCCTGGAAAACTCACAGCAATAATAATAATAGTAATCTTTATTTACACCCATCCACTAACTCCCAGAAGGGACTCGGGGCAGCTCACAGAAGCACTATAAAACGCCAAACATAAAATAAACAATACATAAACATATAACTGTAACAACATAAATTTACAACAGCAAACATACATAAAATGACACATAATAAAAAATTAAAATTCATAAAATTCATAAAACTCAGCAATGCCTGCAGATAAAACTGGCAGTCTTAAAATTAACAATCCAAATGCCTGAGTGGAGCAGTCACTAAGTCCTCACATCTAACTATTAAAATTTACTCAAGATCAAAGGCCTCTCTAAAAAGCCATGTTTTTAGATTAGACCGAAAATCTTGGAGAGTGGGGGCTAAGCTAATCTCTCTTGGGAGGATATTCCAGAGCCAGGACACAGCCACCGAGAAGGCCCTCTCTCTCATCCCAACCAGCCATACTTGGGACGGAGGTAGGACCAAGAAAAGGGCCTCTCCGGCAGATTGCAGAGCCCATGCTGGTTCATAGAAGGAGATACAGTCCCAAAGAAGCAACAAAAACTAGAAAAGTCCAATATAATCTCCACTGGTTGTTTACCCAAAAAACCCTGTTAGTCCTAAACCATCCTTGACAGCAAATGTAGGGAACATGTATTTTAGTTGCTTGACTATAATGCCCATCAGCCTCAGGCAGAAGGTGCAAGGCTGGAAAATGAAGGGAACTGCTGTCCAGAAACAACTGGAGGACCACCAGTTCGCTATAACTACTCGGTAGTGATAGATAATGAAACCAAGAAAAATTGAGTAGTCTATGGCTACTTCATCCAAGTATGCCTTGCTGATATATATGTCTTTCTGCCATTATCTGCCTTGTATGTCCAGATACTCTTGATTCCGGTCAGGGGTTTGAAAGTTCTTCTGCTGTTTATGGTGGCATATGGATCAACGTCATCAGTCAATTACAAATTCATCTCATATCTAAATTAAATGATTTGTTAATTTGGGTGAGTGATCGCTGCATGGCTAGGGAGCTTTGTCTGTGATGGTGAACAGCTTGCATCCTCTTGGAGACATATAGTGATTTGGTGCCACTGGATACTTTCCGGGGTTGTTTTCAATTTAGATGTGAATTGAATGAGGAGAAAAATGTTTCTCTTGGCAATTTGATAGGCACTTGCTTTTCTGACAGATGCTAGAGTTTATTATCCCGCTGGGACAATATTTTGTAGTTCAGAATTGCTAATTATTTCAAAAGCTGAGCTATGAATGAGGAGCGGGATGTGTCTGTTGCCAGACAGTATTTTTGGTCTCATCTGTTTGTTTGTTTTTTCTCCAGTGCCTGCAGCACATGCGAGCTGTGACGGCTTGCTTACATTGGGGACATTTTGGCTAATTCATACTTGTGTGTGGCAAACATTTTCTGTCTGCTTGCAGGGGATTCCAGGACTATGAATAGGAATTGTCTTGATGAGCTTTTTAAGAAACTTTATTCAGTTCTTCTTTTTTGATATTTAAGCCAAGTGCCCCACAATCTTGCACCAAAGCAATTATGCTCTAAGTTCATGCTGGCACTGCTTCAGAACAGCCTTTCCCAGCTTGCTGCCATCCTGATTTTTTCTTTGGCTGCAGCTTTACTCAGTCTGGCCAATGGACAGTGATAAATGATGAGGAGGCTATAATCTAAAATATCGAAAGACACTGAGTAGGCAGATTTTGCTTCTGAAGAAATCTACATCAAACTGCCTCAACTTCTTCTGATGTTTAGACTACAAATCTCGTAAGGTCTAACTTGCATAGAATCATAGACTCCCCTTGCTGAACCATGTGGTCTGAACACAAACACAACCAGGTAGTGTGTATCTGTTGACACCTAAGATGGTATCTGGCTCAAGTCCAGAATTAGTGCAGCAACAGCAATAGGTGCTGTGGCAGAAACATCCCCTCCCAATCTTACTCATAGCTGATTCTTCCTCTGAATAAAAGATTTCACTCTGCGGGGTGATACCAAGCTATGTCTGTGCTAGAATTTTTGGAAACACTCATGGTGAGAATGAGCTAAATGAGAACTTGGCAATATATTAACTAACACAGCTGTAGCATGCCACTTATATTGATTTCAAAATGTGTCTCCTTACAAGTTACGCTCTGTTTGTGTGAGTTCATGAAATTTACCCTGCCTGGCTTCTATTCCTCTTTTTATTATTATTATTATTATTATTATATATCTCCTGTTTTCTCTCTGTATGGAGACATAAAGCAGCTCACGATTAAAAGCATTTCAGTACAACCTAAAATATACAAATATACAAATATTAAAACCGTATTAAACAGCATTAATATTAAAGCAGTCCATGTTAAAACCATAAAAGCATATAAAATCACATTACAAAAGTATTATGCCAAAAGGATGCAAAATCATCTTTAAATATGACACCACAGTTGTTATAATGCAATCGTTCTCAGCTTCATCTGACACTGAAATTTTTCTAAATACATTTGCCCTGCTCTTGTAACTAAGTTATTGCGCTTGATTAACCGCATATGTCACCTTTCAGTAAGCAAAGAAGCTGTGTGACATATCTTGGCGATGTTAATGACTGTGTTTGCACACAATGCTAATCCAGTATTTTTCAGAATTCTAGGTTGTTGTTCATAGTGTGCATACTAGTGCACACTATCGTGATTAACTTCTTCTGTATGCAGGAACACTAAAATAACCAGGATCTTATGAAGCTGATGAGACCTTCATATTACGTCTGGACCCTGGTTTATTGTTTCTCTAACAAGCATGTTTCTGGAAGCCAAGTGTGAAACACAGATTCAGATTTGTTAGAAATCTAACAAATCTGGACACCAAGCTTGGATATAATATTTTTCTGCCTTACTGAGCTTCTGATTATTTTAGCTGCTCCTGCCTTTATGAGCAGCTCAAATAGGAGCACTTAGGCAGCACACTTGCTATTGAGTGAGAAGCCAGATTCTGAACAATTCTAGTTTATATTTTATGAAAATGTGTACAGTGAATTGAATCTGGTCTACTGTTGATTAGGTGATAGCATCACTGATCAATGTTGAGTTTTCACATTAGGTTATGCATCTTGGTTATGATAAGTGAATATTTGGGAATGGTCACATTTCACCTTCTGATTATGGGAAATGTTTTGTCAAATTTGAAAGGTGTAGCTTTCTTATTCACAAGCGAATTTGTTCCTGTCTCCAATGCCTTTGCAGTTCCATGTTCTCTTCTTTTTCTGTGACCCCTTAGGCAAAGAAGGGATGTAATGGAATTCAAATTACAGCAAAGAGTTCAAATGGGGTGTTAAACTTTGTATGCCAATCCATAGATGTGTTCAATGCCTGAAAACCAACTTTTTAAAAGTCCTGACTCTATGGGAGCCAATGCATAAATTTCCAGTTACTTCTGTGAAATAAAATTAAGCATGCTGTGCACACTGAGGGAGGCAGAGTTCTACAAACCTCTCACAATGGAGTAAAAGATACATAAAATTGCTTCTGTTTTCTCAGAAGCAATGGAAGTGTTCATCTGCAATGCATGCCACTCTTCTTTATTTTTGGAAGAGGAGCTGTGTTAAGGTGTTGCAAGATGACTGAGTACAGTGGTTCTTAATAAACTTTTGTAGCATCTGCTTCTAAGAAAATTTCTGTCATAACTGCCCAGTCTTTGATTACTTACATACATTTAAGGATCTAAAAGCAGGGATAAACAGATCACAATATTGCAATAGAGCCTCAATTAAAATTGGTATGTGATATTTGCATTATTCAGAAGAGTAAAGAAAATGGGTGAACTGTTCTAAGAAGATAGGCCTTTACCATATGTCTAAAATTAAAACTTTGATGGGGAGGATATTTTTAATACTGAACTTACTTACTTACTTACTTAGGAGATCCCTCATTGTCCAAGGATGATGGTCTTCCAGGTTTGTTGCACTGGTGGTGGGTCTGTAGGGGACTGTGGAGCCCTATTCTTGATCTGCATCTTCTCCTGCAGTGAGGGCATCAGTTTCCAGGTGGAAGGCAGTCCCGGTTGGGGCTGGCTTGACGTGCCTTAATCTTGGCATGTTTCTCTCTTTTGCCCTCCATTTGTGCCTCTTCAAATTCTACAGCACTGCTGGTTACAGCTGACCTCCAACTGGAGCGCTCAAGTACCAGGGCTTCCCAGCTCTCAGTGTGTATGCCAGAGCTTTAAAGGATGGCTTTGAGCCCATCTTTAAATCTCTTTTCCTGCCCACCAACATTCCCTTTTCCATTCTTGAGTTTGAAATAGAGCAATTGCTTTGGGAGACCGTGGTCGGGCATTCGGACAACGTGGCCAGTCCAGCGGAGTTGATGGTGGAGGACCATCACTTCAATTCTGGTGGTCTTTGCTTCTTCCAGCATGCTGACATTTGTCTACTTGTCTTTCCAAGAGATTTACAGGATTTTTCAGAGGCAGCACAGATGGAATTGTTCCAGGACTTGCATGTGACATCTGTAGACTGTTCATATCTCACAGGCATATAGCAGGGTTGGGAGGACAATAACTTTATAAACAAGCACCCACAGAAATAGGGGGACTCATTTCTTTATCTTGCATTTCTTGTGTTGCTTGAAAAATGTTTGTGATGAACAAAATGTTGACCTTGCAAAAGTCAGTCAGTCAGTCAATCAGTTGGTTTCCTGCTTCAGTTCTTTATCCTAGGCTAAATTTTCCGGCAATATTTCATTCTGCTCAGAGGCTTACATTTGCTTTCCAATCACCTAGGATTGACATTTGGTGTGCGGCCAATTTCCTCCTAGACTTCAGCACCAGAACATTTCAGTTTCCTCTTTTTCCTCTTTAGTTGGAACACAAACTTGGATTACACTTACATTGATGGGTTTTCCTATGAAGTCTTATTGATACTATTCAGTCAGATCTGGCATTATATCATTTGATTGCTTCTTTCCTCCCTATTAATGCCATCCCATTTTCATTTCCTAAGTTAAACACTATGTAATTATGTGATTAAAAATGTCCAATTCCTGTACACTTTCGTTCTTTCATTACAAGTCTTGCATTGTTCATAGTTTATCGCAACGTGAAGTACATTTGCACACCAAGGTATATACCAGAGCAGCTTTGAACATCTGAGCAGAGATAGCTCTTGATATTCGCCAACTACTTATGTTCAGAATTATAAATTCTGCATTCTTCTCACTTTAGTGGAATGCTACTTTTAATGGAGATTTGTAGTATACAGAATATTTTTGCTAACAGTGCTGTGTAACATCTCATAGATAATCCTACGGAATTTTGTGGAGGGTATTACAATGAAAGCACATCTACTAGAGGATACCACTAATCAGTGTCCCTACTAACTCAAGTTCATTGTCTTCTTTAAATATTACGAGTGGAAAAAATGTGTTAGTAGCAATAACTTTTAGTGGTAAATAGATTTCCGATTCATGCTGTGAAACTTGCAGATTTCAAACATTGAATGCATTTGCAAATCTGTGGCTTCCATCAAACTCACCTATGAGCTCAAAATCCTATGTGTTCCTAAGAGTGTACAGAGAGCCTCTACTATAGAAAAGGTTGCTTGCCTAACATAATTGTACAGCAGATGTACCACCTCTCCACCATCTGTGTGTCAAGCAGAATAATATGTGGAGTATGATCCATAGTATCTCATATCATCATCCCAAAGTCCCCATGAATATGCATCCTGTGACCTAGCTGGTTTATAAAGAGAGACAGAAAAGCACTGCATATGCTCTTCATCTCCAACTCAAGGGGTACTCTCCTCCAAATTAAAATAAATGTCATATATCTTGAAGATTGTACAGGACTCCTGCCGTATTTTAGAATAGGTCTCCCTGGATTCTTAGTTTAGCTGAACATAAATAGTGGAGGGTGAGAGATTTTAAAAACATGCATTATCATGCTGATACCTTGGAGGGATACAATAATCAGTAACTCACACTTCTTCTATTATCCTTATGTTGTTCATGGGATGCTTTGATATAACACTGATATAACACTAACATTACTCATGGCAGAGTAGACACAAGGCAGAAACTGTCCTCCTTGTGTTTATTAGTACACAAAGAAATAAGGAAAGGTTGCATTGTGTTGGTGTTTGTCCAGACATGCACCAGTTGGGAAAAACACTCCAAGAATGTTTCCCACCTGAATATCCAAGCTCATTGCACTCCTGGTCCCTTCCATGGAGACCTTTGACAAGCTCTTCATAAAACATTCCGGAATAAAAATGACAGTTGGCGAGGGCTTCCAGAAATAAGCAAAAAGGATTAATGAATGGAAAACTGTCTAGAATTCCAAATATGGACAGATATGCATTTTTAAAACTTCTAGTGTCACTTTCAGCAGTTGTAAAATTAACATTGCTTCCAGGGTAGCCAGTTCTCAAGTATTTTTAAAAATATTTTTAAAGCATATTTTTAATATTGAACTTTCCAGTTCTGTTCAGCAAAGGTGCTGAACATTTAGAAGAGGTCTCATATGTCTACAAACATAAACCCCAGAGAGCCTATAATTGCACTAAAGGCCTGGTGGCTCCTGTACACACTGGTTAGTATGTTAATGAATTTTCTAACTGGCAGCAAGGCTTTCTGATCCTAAACAATTTTGGAAGATAGTAGCAAGAAAATGGTCAGGGGGAGTTGGTAACATGATTTCATTGCAGTTTTTAAAGAAATATCTTGTACTCAGGGTTTGCCCTTTATTCTGGTGTAGTAAGATTAGACTTTTCCATTTCATGTATGTGGTTGGTTGGCCTTTCTCAGGGCCCACAGAACAAAGAGAGAGAAGGGGGGGGGGAGAGAATCACAGGAAAGTGAGGCATCTTAAGTGGCCACAGAATAGATAAGGAGAAAGAAGGAAGACTTTGACCAGAGTCTCATTTTGTGGTTCTTCTTGCATCTTCCTGGGATAAAGCTTTACCGTGACATCCATTCAATTAAATAGGGCATGCTCAAAAGAGAAAATTGCACCTATTTTCCTTTTATACTTTACTGCCATAAAAAATTGATCCCACATCACATCCTAATTTCAAAGACTGCTAAAAAGAAATTCTCATTTTGCACAGTGACAGCTTTGTAATTTTTTTATATAAAAAAGAAAACATGAAACATGTAAAAGGATAATTTAATAAACAGGTCTCTCTTGCCAGATAGCCTCTCTTGGGGCAAAAATGGGACAATTGTAACATAAACTATTCTAAAGTGCTTCATTTTGCTGGAAGGGGAATGGTTGGCTGTGGGGGTAGCAGAGCTCAGAGAAGTCGTGTCGCCCACTGCTGCTGCAGCCGCCATTAGAGTCACAGTGACACAGGACAAGGAGCAGCTTCAGCCGCAATAGAACCAGGGGGAAAAACCAGAGTAAAGGGGCTTACGGTATGTGTAGGTGTACTACAGCTCCTAGAATCTAAAAAGGCAAAGCACTAGTTTACCCCCAGCACCACTACAGTTGAGCCCTAATATTTTTATTCCACCCTCCAAATATTTCTCAATTTCTCTACCAATCACTCCATTACGATTCTAGTGCCCGGTCTGTATAGAATGGGACTAGGAAGTGTGTGGCCATCCAAATACTGTTGGACTTCAACTCTCATTTCGCAGACAGCATGGGTGGTGGTGACACATGGTTGGAGATGCAGTCTGACAACATCTGTGAAGGACTACATATTCCTCATTCTCGAAGGAGTTCCTTACAATCTTGAACTCCTCTGGCTATTTCAGAAGCTTCTGACAAGCAAGTGGTGAGCTCAGCCTTCTAGTTACAAAGCTGTTGTTTAAGTTAGGATTAAAATACTTTTGTGGTCATTGTGCCACTTTCTATCTCACACAAGCAGCACTGGTGTTCATATGACGCTCCAAATGCTAACGCTGTTGCACTTTAACTCCTAGCATCCACAGACAGTGAAGCCAATGGTGAGGAAAGGTGCTGCAATTCAGCAATACTGAATGAGTCCCATCTTGTTGCAGTAGTAAACATGCTTTACATGGTAGTTAATCACATTTTTAAGAAAAGTGAGATTTTGAAAGTGTGAGAATTTATTTCTCAGGGTGAGGAGAAATAGGGCACAAGGTTGGCAGGTAGTAATGTCAGACTGCGGGTGCCAGGAACTAGAAGTGTATAATATGGCAATGCATATGGAATACTTCCCATAATTATAGGAGGAATTGGAGGGTCCCAGGCAAAATCTGACAGTAATAAGAATAGAAAGACAGGAACAACGGTGCTATGTCAAAACAGTGGCATGAAATGGAGAGAAATGTGGTCTTCAGCTCTGAACAATAGTGTAAACAAAGGAAAAGGGACATTAATTCAAAGCTAAATAGAGGTGTTCATTATTTTAATAAAAACAACTCTCTGTGAAGAAAGAGCACTTTTTACACAGAGATGAAAGAAATTTTGCACCAGCAACCTGTTGCCATGGAGTTGCAATGGGTCAGGGCACCCTGTTTAAGAGAAGGATTGTGGAGATGGACAGAATGCTTGTTTAGGAAAGCAAATAAGTCCCAGTGGTAGGAAGAAGGGGGGGGTAAAGAAGGCCTTCCCCATTTGACCATATTGTTGCCCCTCTGGTAATCTCACCCTTTCCCAATGTTGTAACTTCCAGATATATTTAACTTCAACTGTCAGGCAGCCCCATGAAAAGGATATTATAAAGCTAGCAAAAGTACAGAAAGGAACAACTAAAATGATCAATTCCTGAGATACCTTCCCTCTGCGAGAAAGTAGACTAGGGAAGATGATAAGGATGGGAGGATGGAGTCAGCATGGTGTAGTATTATTTATTTATTTATTATTTACAGAATTTATATTCCATCCTTCTTACCCCGCAAGGGACTCAGGGTGGATTACGATGTACATAAACATGGCAAACATTCAATGCCATAGACACACAACATATATAGACACACACACACAGAGGCTATTTAAAATTTCAGCTTCATGAGGGTATTCTGGACACCAGGGTAGCTGTTGCTTTACCGTTATTAGTAACAATGATGGAGAACTTCCTCATTCTTTTGCACACTTACTGGAGATTTTATGGCGTCGTAAATTAGTTAAATTAGCCTTCCCACATAAGTAGCACCTAAATTTCCTACTTGACAGATGCAACTGTCTTTCGGGCTGCAAAAGTAGACAGCAAGCTACACAAATGGTCGGAAGCTCCATCCAACCCAGGCTGGCTTCGAACTCATAGTCAGGGTGCTAGTACTTTGCTCATTGGACTGGGGTTCCCTATAATAAGGTTTGAATTCCCCCTTCAGTTATGAAAACCCACTAGGTGACTTTGGGCAAGTCACAAACTCTTTGGTTTGCTTCAATTGCAAAGAACTTGGAAAAAAACAACAAAAGGATTGTGTGGAGACATGATAGAGATATAAAGCCATGTGTGGCATGCAAAAAAGTAACTAGAAATGTTCCTTCCATTTTTAGAAATAGATCAGAGTTCTGCTGAGGAAATTGATAGGCAGTAGATGTGGGGCAATTATTTTATTGTTATGTTATTGTATTTGTATCATATGCCCATCTTTATTCTAATGAGTTCATGGTGGTATATATGGGTCATTCAAGTTTTCTACCTTCAAAACAACCCTGTGGGAGAAGTGGCTCAAACTGGAGGGGAAAAAATCTACCTAAACATTAAGAAGAACTTCCTGATGGTAAGAAGTGTTCAACAGTGCTGAGGATTTTTATTCTTTACCTGCCATTCATTTTCACATTTTAAAAAAGAATAAGAAAAGTTTCTGTTCATAAAGAGTGGGCATCATTTTGACGCTTATCAGGTTGAGGCTCATGAGAACAATTGACTTTTTGGCCTGTTGGTTCTCTACGCTGCCTTTTAATGACTGGGAGCATGAACCTATTTAATTATTTGTGGGAAAAGGACTTCCACTGAGAGGATACATTTACTTTATATTGGCTAAATCTCATTTATTTCCTGCCCCTTTGCCTACACAATTTTTCTCTAGGATGTGGCTTTCTGTAGCATTCTAGATGCAGCTCAAAATAGTATGTGGTTTTTAAAAGTAAATTGCACATTTTAACATATATTGATTGATTTTAATTAAGAAAAACTAATTCACACGAGAATAATCAGTATTCAGAAGAAAAGGAGGAAAAGAGAGAGAGAAGAATTATACATATATAGTATAAAGATGTAGCTAAACATATATTAGCTCCACGTGTAGTCTGGCAGAGAAGGCTAAAGGCTGTGTAGAACTACAACTCCAAAGATTCCATAGTATTGAGCCATCTCAGTTACGATGGTGTGAAACTGCATTAATTCTACAATGTAGGTGCACCCTTACACACAAAGTAGCTCTACCCTCCCCCGACACACACACTCATGAAATGTAATATATTTTTAAAATATCCAATTAAAAGAAGGTATAGTAATCTACCATTACAGATTTAGCTAAATTCAATTAACTGGAGTTACCGTAAACACAGATTATTGCATTGTTCGATTTCTTATTGTTTAAATGGTCTCAGATTTTTCAGAAAGTCTTCAATGGGTTAATTTTTTAAAATGCACATTTATTTGGCAACCTGGATAGAGTCCACAGGTAGGTTACACCTTTTGGTATGTGAACTGTATATTTTCTTCTCTTTGTACAGTGCCTAGCATAATGGGCCCCTGGTGTGTGTTTACTACAGTGGCACTGCTGATTCATATAATAGTCTGATTTTCAAATCCTAATTGTAAATAGCTTGTGCTTTAGTAAGGTTTCTACTGTTTTGTGTGCTTTAACTAAATTAGGATTAAAGATGATTTGCAAAGCAATTCCACAGTGATATGCAACTATATGCCACTCAACCTCACCAGTCCCACACTATGATAGCTACCGGTCTTGGCACTTTAACCATTGCACTATGCTTACGCTCCAATTAGACACTTACACTCACTCTCCCTTATAATGTCCAAGTTATGGTGGTAATTTATCGTGATACATCACTATCCAAATTCTCCCAAGAATGTTGTGTTTCATGCTGAACAGCCCAACAGGTGCATGCCACTCGTATGAGTCTGTAGACATTTCATATCACTTCATGTCGTAGTGCAGAGACCAAGGAAGCCAGACCCAAGACTAAAAGGGGATAACAAAAGGTTTATTGAAGAATAACTGGAAAAAACACAAACAAAAAAATAGCCAACTCGGCTCAAAAACCCTCAAAAATCCCAGGAAAAAGTCCCACAAAATAAAACAGCAAAACAGCCCAAAACAAACACCAGACGTCCATTTGCGAAGTCCGAAGGGAGAATCCAGAAGAGTGGTCGCAAATCCAGTCCAGAAATCCAAGGCAGGAGAAAGGCAGATGAAAAGGAGGAGACCATCCAAGGCAATCAGGAGCTGAGTATACATGAGTAGCACAAATCATAGTCCCCATAAAACACAATGCCAGCCTCCCTTCATTTCATACAATACCAGATTCTGTAGCAGGAACTCATGTAAACTCAGCGGAGACCAAGCCCCGCCTCAGGGACACACAACAGGTAACTAAACAGAAAAGCATACATTGAATTCCAAACCCCCCACCTTTTCCCAAACATCAGCTAGAGCTGCCACAGCAGCTCACCCCAAGAACAAAGTGGAGAAATAGCCCATAACTCACGAGTATCAGGAAACAGGAACAAGGCACTTGATATCAGGAACACAGTAAAGTCAGAGACAAGAACCGGACATCAACTCTTTGACCGCCAAAATGCAGCCCCAAAAACCCATTTCTTATATTGTACTTAAACATCACTGTCTTCCTGAAGACTCTCCTTGATCATGAGCACCGGCTGCTGCATCTCCTACAGCTGCTGTGCTCTGTGCAGACCTCCAATCTTGCCAACGCTGTTGAAAACTTGGAGTTTCCCAATCTGTTTCTGAACCCCCAGAAGGCCAGTCTAAGTCACTGTCAAAGCCACAGAAGGTGTCAGAATTAGACTCTTCGTTACACACATCCCTTACTTCCTGAACCAATGTTGAGCCTAAATCCGTATCACTTTCCTCTGACCCCATTTTTTCTTCCCCAGGAAAACCTTGGAAGGTGTCTGAATCAGAAGGTGCTCTAAGTATCTACCGGATCCTTTCTCTCTGTTCCAATCCTTCCACACTAGAATCACTAGCAGCCCTTTTCCTTCCAGCTGCAGACTCTTGATCACCCAGAGCCTCACCCCATTCCATACTATTGCTTGATGCTATTGACCCAGCATCTTCCCCAATACTACTACTAGTAGTAGCTGAAGGCTCAATCACAACACTTTTCAATGTGTCTTGTACCTCTTATTTGTTATGTACAGTGAAGGAGGAATTTGTGCAATATAAAATATCCTAAAGACACCATATTCTATTTTAGAAGTTAAGCAAAGTCTGCCTTGGTTAGTATGGAAGACTATCAATGAATTCCAAGGGTGATAGGGTATTTTTCAATGGAAGGAACTGGCAAAATTTCTTCTATTCCTTGCCTATGAAAGCCTTATGAAATTCATAGGGTTTTCGTACATCAGCAGACAACTTGAAGGTACAACTTGAAAAATAGAGTGGTTCAGGTATAGAGGTTCTTCTGATGCAGAAAGATCCGTGTGCGTGTATGCCATACACAAGTTCAAACATGTATTTTGCTCCTTTTATATGAAAAATGTGGTATTATCAAGGTATTATTAAAGATTCTTCTCTCAGCTCAATTTCCATGTTACAAAAACTCTGAACAATCAAAGTTGCAGTTTGCAGGAAAGCCAGCCTGTTTTGAAAAAGTGTCAGTTAAGTTCCGATTTCAGTGCTCATTTATATTGGTTTCTTTCCCCTTTAACTGTGAATTAATGCCTGTATGTCTCTCAGGCTATGCATATGTGGGGGATTTGCTGATGGCTCATGTTTCTAACAAGCTTTTGCAGAAAATGTCACTTATTTGCTCTTGTAAATTGTCTTGTGCCTACACAAAACTGGCTGCCTGAGCAAAGAGCTTTGCCAATACTGTTCTTTGCAAACTGACTGTTAGGATAACAAAAAGGAAAGCAGGTCTTTTGAAGAATTGCAACAGTTTACTGTTTTCCTCAGCTCAATTTATTGCTTCTGAATCTAATTTAACCATTCCATTCCTATATTTAAGTAGCAGGATCATATTATAGTATTTCTATATTCTTTAGATGTTCTACCTTCCTTCTTTCAAGACAGAATGCTTCCAAAAGGAATAAGATAAATAAAATGTTTTGTCTGTAGAAATGTACTGTGTGGTAATAGGATGCCATGATTAATGGCATCATAAAAGAACACCATTCACTGTACTGTATGCTTTTCATGGTAGAAAAGAATCATATCCTTCAAGCCTTTAAAATGTGAGTTTATTGAGTTTCTTAAAACCATAAATGCTCAATATACTTCTAGGGGCATCTTAAAAGATAAAGTTTGCAATTTCATGTAACACTGAACCAAAGTTTTGGTGCCACAGGAACAAACAACAGTAAGGAATTCAAACGCTTTTGTCATCATCTTGTGTTCAGCCACTCTTATCTGATATCAGGAGCTAACTATGAGCAGACCTGACTAACACTTGTCTTGGGACCTCTTCACATGTCAGATGGGAGAAAGGGCAGCAACGGACATTGCCGCATTGTCCTTTCCCCCATCACAAAGGGGAAAGAGCCCAAAAATGTGGGTAGCTCCATCCGATGCCCTTACCTCTCCGTTGTTGCCAAGGGAGCATTTTGCAACACTTCCTCGGCACTTTGAGGATAAATGGGGTGGGATCTGCCAAGTGTCATGTGATAGTGCTCAGCAGGAACTGTCTCCAAAGTGCTTCAAAGGGGCAAAAAGCCCAGTGTGTTGAAGTGGTAAGAGACTGGCGAATAATACCAGGGATCTCCAAGCATGGCTAGGGATGCATCGTCACTGTAGAAATAATGCACTTTGATACCATGTTAACAGCCATGACTCAATGCTGTGGAATCCTCAAAGTTGTGATTTGGTGACACATCGATAATCTTTGGCTAAAAAGGCTAAATACCATGTAAAACTATATCTCTCATTATTTTTTAGCAATGAACCATGGCAGTTAAAGTGCTGTCAAACCGCATTCATTTTACAGTAGATGCATCCCAGGAAAGATTTCCGCTTAAGATTCTGGAGACTAGCTGCCATTGTAGATGACACAGTACCCTGCTGGATGAACAAATCTCAGGGCCCACCCACACAGACCTAATGCTTGTGTTTTTTTCCATATTAGCCTGAAACATCCAAATGACGCCTCAGGCTAATCAGGTTGAACCTGGAGGAAACTTGGTTTCCAGGTTTACTCCGGGTTAAAAAGAAACCCCTGCAAAGGTCCTTTCAATAAGGTCAGGATCTTTGAAGGTGGGGTGTGTGTGTAGAGAGACTGCCTTTGGGATTCCCTTCTATAATCCCAGGACAATCTACACAACCATTCCATCTTTGCAGGGTCAAGAAACCCATGGAGGAGGGATGGCAGTACCATTGTCTCCTACCTTGCCCCTTTTCTGGCTTTTAACAATTAAAATTGGAAAGTTACCAAGGCTAGAGGCCTCTCGGGACTCTGTTGCCACTACTGAGTTTTTGAGTGCAGAGGGGAGGAATTGCCTCTATAAAGCTCAGTGCATCATTTTCACGTGCAATGGATCCCCAAGAAGCCTTCAGCCTTGGTAACTCTGCATTTTTACAGGTTTTAAAGCTAGGAAAGATGGCGAGAGAGGGCAGCGGGGCAGTGGCCATACACCCCACCCCCATGCCAATTCAGCACGCAAGGGAATGTGGCCACTCTTTCACAAAAAAAGATGAGATTTTGGCCCCCTCTCTGGGCAGAAAATGCTCAGGGAAATGGAACTTTACATTTTAGATCTGTCCGTATTTTCTGTTGTGTAGAAGAGCCCTTGCGCAATGTAAGTCAGTTTCCTATGTACTGTTTTAGTTTAATTGTGTTTGTTTTGATATCCGTCCCTGAGCAAACTGTAGTTTATCTTAACTATGATAAGATGGAATAAGACTACTTTAGGCCTAGTTTGTGAAGCTAACTTGTTTCAGTAAACCATAGTTAATGTTAACAGCTTGGGGTTCAGATGTAACACTAAACCATAGTTATCAATACATCTTTTTGATTCAGATTTTATAAAACCAGGTTAAAATATTAAAGGTTATTCGAATGGGTTCAAATAGGCTTGATTATATCTGTAGCTCTGCAGAAAATGTCTCCTGTGTTATATATAGGGTTGCCACATGAATAAGGGACGGGTACCTAAAAATAGGGAATTTTTCACAAAAATAAGGAACACTTCATAAAAACTTGAAAATCATCATTTGATTTTCAAGTTTTTATGAAGTGTTCCTTATTTTTGTGAAAAATTCCCTATTTTTAGGTACCGGTCCCTTATTTTTATTTCAAAATGTGGCAACCCTAGTTATATATAACAGAGGATACTTCAGGATTTTATTCATGTCTCATTTTAAGTGTACTGTGTTGATTTCATCTTCCCAGATTAGAAAGTCCATTAGAATGAAGTTATTCCATTGTTAGCTTTAAAATCAGTCAATAGGTATTAAGTATTAAAATGTATGCAAAATGTAAGTTTTAACACAGAATGTATTAATAATGTGTGTCTGTAGGGGAAATGTATTTTAAAATATTCTGCAGCTTTAAAATAAATGTTGCAGATTTACATTAAAGCAGGATCGATTATTGTTATGATGGAACTCACTAAAACTGGTACAGACCGAAAACTGCCATTCCCCCCCCCCCCTCTATATTGTGTGTGTGTGTGTGTGTGTGTGTGTGTGTTACATCTAAAAAGCAGGACACATTGAATGATATAGCATAAATGTAATTTCAGCCATGGAAACACCATTATTCATTTGAGTATTAGAAAAGATGTGAAATATCTATAATGTCGGAATAGATACATATATTCACAGGCATTTAATTTGTTTCAGTTTTATATGATTTTAATTTTTCCTTTTTACATAGCTGGCCGCCTCATGGAAACCAATTAAACCAAACAGTGAGATGGACTCAGATACTTATATTTATTAACAATTTAAATGAGATATTTTGACTGTTCTGTTCACTTGAGGAACAAGTCCAAAGAAAAATCAGGACCATTCCCTTTTCTTGGTAGACCCTGCAGAGGGAAAATTGCACATTGTTCAACTGTCCTTGAAGCTGCCTAGTTGTGGCGGACTGTGAAAAAAAAGGGGGGGGGGATTGAATCAGATGACTTTCTTGTACTCTTGTAGGATTAACCTTCCATGGCAGTTCCCATGATATCGGTTTCATGACCTGGCATAGAAATCCAGTACACTCAAGAGAAATATTAAATTAACTGTAAGGTATATGAGGCTTGGGTCTTATCCCTACCCAGGTTCAGAAGGTTCAGAAGTGGTAGCTTTCAGAAAATTGCATCGGATGTGAGTGCAGGATCAAGAGATAGTTGAGTATTTCATATAGGAAAAACTTTCAGGTTATCTATAATATTCAGGCATCATATGCTTCCCTAGCTGTACGACAGCAACATCAAACAAGAGCCTAATACCTGTTTTTATGATTATGGGGATATATATTTCCAATTTAATTAGGGCATGATATATAAGTAGGAAATTGTATCTGACCTACTCCAGTCTACTAAACATCTGTTGTCTTATTTGTATTGGAGAAACAAATGTTTACTTTTCAACAGAAATAAGAAGCTATTCATACATAGATATTTATTCAGTTCCATGACTGTACCTTTTAATTCAGGAATAGGGAACTGTTGTCATCCAACTATTTTGGCCTACAAATCTCATCAGCCTTGGCTAGCATGACCTTCCAACTTACCTGTTCTTAGGTCAAATAGTTAGGACCAAAAGTATCAAGCACCTTTCTCCATAAGTTACAGGGACATGCATCCATATAATTTTGTAAGTTAGTATGCAGTGCTTTAAAAAAAACACTCTCAAAAATTTAAAGAGATGATTTCAGGTGCCCTGATTATTCTTGTGTCAAAATTCCAGCATTGTTATTTGTGACAGGGGGAAGGGGGGGAATGCTAACTGCACATTGTTAAGGATTACAATGATCCCTCACTTATCGTGGGTGTTACGTTCCAGGACCACCCGCAAAAAGTGAAAATCCATGAAGTAGGAATGCTCTCTCTCTCTCTCTCTCTCTCTCTCTCTCTCTATATATATATATATATATATATATATATATATATACCTCACATTCTGAGCGTGAGGCATAAGCAAGGAGAGATTTAAAGGCACCACACACCTTCTTTTTTTGCTAGCTAAAGGGAAATGGCTATAAGGCTGTGATTTACATACTGCTTTGTATCTCCTCTCTCTCTCTTTTATGATTGGCTGCCTCTCTCCTGAGGGAGAGGGTGAAACCCCCTTCAACACGCCATCGTTGCCAGGAGGCAAAAATCCGCAAAACAACGAGTCTGCAAAAAGTGAACTGCAAAGTAGCGAGGGAACACTGTATACTATTCAACATAATTTCATCTTACAACAGTTGGTTTTTTATACTTGATGGTAGTAAGGATAACATAAGACTCAACTGGAGATGTTGAGCACATGGAACTGTGATGAGCCCAGCATGAGTGGCAAAAGAAAGAAGCCCAGAATGTGATGGTTGAGATGAATAGGTGAAGATGAAGGAGGAAAGGTTATAGGGAGGCAACACTAACTAGAAAGCAGAAGGATGGGAGTAAGACAAACCTGACCATCCTAGGAACTGCTGTCAGGGAATCATGGTCCAGGGAAGGAGCCAAGGCCTGGGACAGATGTTATATTTCATTCATTGTCAAACAAAGTGTGCGATACAGAAGTGTGAATGGCAACAAATACAATAGCATACAGCAAAGAGGTACAACTCCAACAAATAAGAGAGAAGCATTTTTTTCATGTGGAAAATTTAGTTATTTATTTACTGTACTTGTGTCCTACCTTTCTCTAACCCAATGCCTTTGGACAACAAACAGTGAGAATACACTTAAGTTAAATATTAAAATTAAATACACATTAAAACATATAAAACATTGCATTCAATATTAAAATCATGCCATCCTCAGTGGCCAATGGCAGTCAAGATTGGAAAAGCTAACCTTTTGGATTACAACTCCCAGAATTTCCCCATCAGTTTGGCGATTCTTAGAAGCAGAGTTCATCCTGGTTAGTACTTGGATGGGAGATTGTCAACAAATACAAGATGCTTTAGGCTATATTTTAGGGGAGGGAACTGAGAAAACCACCTTCCATGCCTAAGAAAATCCTATTAAATTAACTGGGTCACTATCAGTCAACAGGCTGCTTGAAGGCACATACACAGAAAGACAGCCAGGAAGCAATAATGTTTGTCTAGTTCCCAAACAGTAGCCTTACCTTTTCTGTAAAGAGACTTTCACCTTCTCTGCTTTGGCATATTCCAACTTGCTGAAGAGTTATTATTTACAGAGAAAATTGATATTGTAGAAAAAAAATCACTTAGTTATGAAAAGCATGTAGGAAAACTTTGAAAAGCATTTTTCCCTGTAGATATTAGAGTGAATTTGGGAAGGGAGAAATTATGGTAATTGAAAAAAATGCTTTTGAGACTCAGAAGGAACTAGTAAAATGAAGCATTTTTTCCTTCTCATATGCAGTAGGTTCTGAAAGCATTAGCACTGTAAGAACAATATCATTTTCAATTCCCAGTGAACCCACAAGATGATGATATTATGAGGACTAAAGACATTAGAAAAATTCACATACATACGTGCATGCACGCACGTACGCATGCACCCAAATAGATATTGGGGAATATGTTCTGCAAGGAGAAAAATGTTTAGAAAAAAAGTCATCCATTTTGTATCAAAGCAATTCCATATCATGCTATTTCAAAACATATCTATAAATCTCACACTGACATTTGTGACACAGGTAGGTGTTTGGTTTTTTTACAGCTGTCTGAATTTAGCTGCGGGCTAAATTCCCCAAAGGCACCAGATCCTGTCTGATCTGGAAGTTAAGCAAGGTCAATTTTGGTTAATACTTGGACAGGAGACCATCAACAAAAAACATATTATATTTCAGAGGAAAGAATTGGCAAAACCACCTCTAAATGTACTTTGCCTAAAAAGCTTTATGAAATTGATGAGCCACCATAAGTCAACAGATGACTTGAAGGCACGCACATAGAGACAGAAACACACATGCATATATTTCTAGCTAGTGGAAATGGACACACACACTTCAAAGCAATAACTAACCACATGGGAAGAGATGGCAATTGAATGTTTATATTCAATGCATGTTAATTTCGAAGATTTAAAATTTCCACTTAAGCTATGAAATCCAAACACGATGAGAGAAAGGATGACAAGATATATCTGTAAATAGAAGCAAAACAATATAGAGAAAATGCTAAAAGCATCTGCAATTTATGTGCAGTGGCTGGTTATTTGTACACCTCCACATCCCTGAAGAGGCGGGTGTATCTGATTGGTGGGAAGGATAATACCAAAGGAAGAGGAGGAGCATCTATCTGTGTGCAGTCTGAAGCATCATAGCTCATTGGGTCAGTGACAAGAAGCTGAAGATACACCAATAAAAAATTCCCCAGGCTGAAATACTTTGTCTTTAACCAAGAAGAAATTTCGAAAGGCTGTAGCATGTCCCAGAAAACTTCAGAAACAAATAGGAATGATGATTTTCCATGGGATAGGCTGTTGGTTTATGAATATGGATTAGACCAAATACTTCTTTTAACTCTCATTCAGTGAATTTATGTTTTAAAAATTGAAAGATTTTTTAAAAGAAAAAGAAAATTCTTTTTTAAGTCTGCTAGAAACTTTACATTTTCATGCAGCTCTTCTTTTGTTCCCATTACGTGTGATGCATTCAATCTATAGCCATCAAGAGATGGTGGGAGGAATGGTGGTGGGGTTAATGTGTGCTGGAGAACATGAAGAAAATAGAAAGTTCAGAGGTGGACCAGAACTGTCAGTCATGATTATAAACCAGGAGCATTGAAAATGACATTGGACTAGGTTGATCTTCTCATCAGATGCACTTACACAGACCTTGCTGTGTTATTCTCAAGGAACATTCAGATTTACCAAACCAGCAAGTGAACCAAAACACAGTTGCACTTTGAGATTTGCTCTTTTCTAAATTTCATAATGTGGTTCTCTTGTTTAAAATATGTGTGTTCATTAAATGCTGTGTTGTCACATGCTGTTGCTCTTATCTGTCTTCAAGTCAACTCCATGGTGTGATGACCCTATTGTTGATTGTCTTGGACAAACTTATTCAAAGAATGTTTGCCATTTCCTTCCTCTGAGTTTGAAAATGTATACTTGTTAATAGTTACCTGAGTGCTTACTCCACATTGTTGCTTTTATTAGGGGACAATTCTAGCGAAATTCATGGATAGGGAAAAGTTGCATACTAAAATGTATGTATTGTGTATATAATAATTATTGTATTGCCTGAAGGTTCAGTATTTGCTCAATATCTATTTTATAAACTGCTGTAATATCATTCTCTGTCATAATGGCAAAGCCAAAACCAAACCTTTCAACATCCCCAGTGGCCAGGATGACTTATGTGATGCCTTTTACAAAGAAATAACCATGTTATTCTGTCATAGGATAAAAAAGAGAAAGGAAATGTGATAAGTTAGTCCTAAAAAGTAGTTCTCAACCTGTGGATCGCCAGGTGTTTTGGCCTGCAACTCCCAAAATCCCAGCCAGTTTACCAGCTGTTATGGGGATTTCTGGGAGTTGAAGGCCAAAACATCTGGGGACTCACAGGTTGAGAATCACTGTCCTAAAGGGACTGCTAGAGTCCTTAATGCCTTTGCCAATCAGCATCAGTTAAAATGGTTGCAAATTGATCTCACTCACTCCTCACTGGTGAAAATTACTAGAAAAGCTACAGTGCCCCAAAGACCAGCTTCACTGTCAGAGTGTGATTTTCAAATGTTTCAGCAATTCAACTATTGTAGAAGATGCTGTGTTGTGTAACCAGGCATGTACAGGGTTAAAACAGCACAAGTGGTGTCCAGCACTGTTTTGACCTTCAGCTGTGTAAACATACTGATAAGGGAGACGCTGAGCTTTTTGAGTTAGTCACCATGTGGATTCCACTGTGAGGTGCAAGCTGCTGAATTGCTCTGTGTGAGAATGCTTTACTTTGCTCACTTAAGGAATAAAAGAACTTTCTAAGTTCAGACCTGGCTTCGCTTCATCACTGGCGCGCAGGCATTCACAAGTATAGGTTTGTATTCTACCTTTAAAAGCCTTCTCATTTGAAATAGAGGTAATTTGAATCTTGTGTTCCATTTCGTTCCTTGAATCTGGGGAGAATGTCCTGAGAATCACATGGACAAAGTAAATGGTAAAGTTTTGGTGCACTAGGAAGTGAATGGAGTATCTTGTGGCAAAGAAGCAGCTGGTAGAGATAGAGGAGTGCTTTAGATGGCAAAAAGAGCCATTTATGCCAGCAGTACAATCTCATAAAGAGGAGAAGCACAGTGGGTTATCTTAGTACTTATCCAGAATCCCATTTTAGAGACTTGGAAGTCAATACCAGAGCAAAGCTAATGCCCTATTTATTCTATTATCCTGAGTTTCCAGCAGTGCCTGAAACCAAATGCTGAAGAAACAAGCTTGAACTCTCACCATGTCTCCTTCTATGTTAATGGCCTCAGGAAAGAAATTTGCCTCACTGAGAGAACGCAACAAAGCAGGAACACTTATTTGCTCATTAAGGTGACAGGAGTGGCCCATTGGTTTGCACACTTATGCCCTCTCTTCTTCCCTAAACAATCTGCCAACGTAATACTGTCCAATCAGTATTTTCTTTTCCCCCCTTCAGTGATGGATTAAGTGTATGTTTTCATGGTGCAGAGGAACCACAAAGTAGGGTGATTAATGACAGAATTATTTTAAACTGACCAAGCTACATGATGTAAAGACATGCTGGTTTAAAACCCTCCCCTGAACTGGAAAATGGATTGCATGCAATAAAAGCTGACAGATATTTAGGTCTTTTTCCTTTATTCATTTCCAGCAATTTCTTTGAAGTGATATTGGTCTCAACTGGAAGCAGTTCTACAATGAGCTGTCTAGAGCCTTGCTTCTCTTTCTTTCTCAACTACACAAGTTTAGGACTATGATTTCACTTCAACTGGCCAGGCTGCAGCCTATGGAATCCTGGGGGTTAATCAGAGGCACCAGAGGAGCTTTCTGGCTCAGAATTCAAAGTTCCTCCCTATACTACAAATCACAAGATCCCCTAAGATGCAACCGTGGCAGTTGGCATGGAATCACACTGTTTTAACCATTTAGTGTGAAAGAGCCCTTAATCATTATATTGAAAAACGTAGCCTTCCTATAGCAATTGTTTTTGTGGGAATGGATTAAAGAAAACAGGACTGTCGAAAACACTGGATAACCTCTTCAACCTCAAGTTGTAACCCTGTAGTGGAGACACACTACCCATGGGCCAGGTATACTGCTCAGCCTTGTTTCACTTCATTGTTGGTTTAATCTGTAGATACAGGACACAATATAGCTATTTATAAATAAATAAATAAATAAATATAACTTTATGTGAATAACATGGTGATATAAAACAGCATAAACTGTGCAATACCCTCAATTCAACCTGGCATTGGTTTCAGTTCCTATAGACTCTGTGTCAGTGATGTCTCATAAGAAAATGAAATTCCACTGCATAGCTCTTTTAACGGCTTCCAAAGTAGACCAGGGTGATATTGTTCCTTCAACCGTCGTGATCTCTGGGGAATATATGGTGTAAGGCGGGCCTTCAGGTATTGTGGGAACTGTGAGAGCTCTGTATTGTAGAAGGCTTTCATGGCCAGAATCACTGGGCTGTTGTAGGGGTTTTTTGGCTGTATGGCCATGTTCTAGAAGCATTCTCTCCTGACATTTCACCTGCATCTATGGCAGGCATCCCTAGAGATCTGTTGGAAACTTGGGTTTATATAGCTGTAGAATGTCCAGAGTGGGAGAAAGAACTCTTGTCTGTTGCAGTAGGTGTGCATGTTTCATTTGGCCACCTAGGTTAGCATTTGATGGCCTGACAGTTTTTAGGTATGGCTTATTATTGCCTGGAGGAATCCATTGTTGAGAGGTGATTAGCTGTCCCTGATTGTTTCTTGTCTGGAGTTCCCATGTGCCCATGAGATCTCTTCTAACTTTATGGTTCTACGATTTTATGATTTGTCAATATCTCTTTTGAACTGAGGTGTGCAGAATTGGACACAGTATTCCCAATGAGGTCTGACCAAAGGGGAATAGAGAGTCTTCATGGCATCCCTCGATCTAGACACTGTACTTCTTTTGATGCAACCCAAAATCCCATTTCCTTTTTAAGCTGCTGCATCACACTGTTGGCTAATATTCAACTTGTTGTCCACGAAGACTCCAAGATCTTTCTCACATGGACTGTTGTCGAACCAGGCATCACCCATTTTGTATCTTTTCATTTCATTTTTTCTGCCTAAGTGTAGCATCTTACATTTGTCCTTGTTGAAATTCATTTTGTTAGTTTTGCCCAATCAGATCTCTAATCTGTTACGGTCATTTTGAAGTCTGATCCTGTCCTCTGGAGTTCCTAAAATATTCTTGGATGTCGTTCCACTGGCACTGGAGACTTGAATTCATTTTGGAGTTGCCAGATATTTCTGGACTACTTTACTTATTTTGGGTTGCATTTCCCCTATTACCTCATCTGCTCTGTATTGCTCAGGATGAACACCAGACTCCTTTTGGGAAAGGCCTGAGGCAAAGAAGGTGTTGAGTGGCTCTGCCTTTTCTCTATCTCCTGATACACGTAAACATAACTTGTTTCCCAACCTCTTTGTAAGATGATGAACCTGGAAGAAGGAATGAATTTCAGTTCTTCTCTTCCTCATCAAGGATAGAGAGTGAAGGTAAACCATTTTAAATATATATAATTGGTGAAACCACCAGTCAAGATGCCATGGAACACATTTTGTTTCCTGGCTGTAAACATATACTTCAACCAAAATCTGGCACAAACACATCTGCAGCCTTTCCTCCCCCCTCACTCTCCCCTCCCCCTCAGCCATTCAATTCCTTGGAGAAATCAATATCATTCCCCAAACAATAGCACTAGGCCTTAAGGAGATATTGATCTATTGCAGAGCTGGTGCAGAGAGTGTTTGTAACATAGAGATGCTCTTTTGTAAGTGAAAGATAATTACCAGATCATAGGAACACTTGCTGAATAGGATGACATTAAATGGACATCAAGGTGAAGGCCACCGGTGCCTGTCAATGAAACAGTGAAATAACGCTTTTCTCCTGGGTCATTGCCTGAACAAAAGTCCCTCCTCCCTTTTCTTCTCTGTCCTTGTGATTTGCTCCTGAATGTCTGATTACATTTTCTCTCCCCACTCACTCTCTCTCACACACACTTTTGTATTTGTATGTCCCTAAACCTTTTTCCCTCCTGTTTTTATATTTTATCTCCTATAATTTGTAAGGTTGTTGTACGCACTGGTATTTTGCATGTAGAAATTAACTGATTTAGAATCTGGCCTTGACTGGTTGAAAGACTCTTATCCAGGAGTATCCTAGGGAGAAAAAACAATACACCACATTTTAATGGGATTCAGACTCTGAACACTGACAACTTTTGTATAAGAAAGAGTCAAACTAAAGCAGTCTTTCTCAAGAAATAGAAGCAGGCTTTCCTATGGAGAATAGGGTTGTAGAGAAGGTGTATTCCTTTCCTTTCTAAAGTAAAGCATTTGAGGAGACCAGAATATTTGCTCTCCCACCAGTGAAATCACGAGACAACACCACATTGTGAGTTGATTATGGGCAACTTTATTATATGTTACCAATCAATTTATGTGTGATCTGCCATCAAATTTCAGGATTCAAACATGAACTTGAACTTGTACATGAACTTGAACTTGAATTTGCACTTGACTCTGATATGTCATAAGGCAAGGCAGTGGCCCTCAGTGACCACATCATCCTCTGACAAGGGTGAGACACCATGGTCCCCAAATGCAACCCACATGTTGTTTTCACAGAGGCCCGCCAGGGATTTAACTACACTCTCCCTCCTCCTGTGGTGCATGCCAATATGTGCCTGCTTTACATTTGAAGCCTATTTAGGACCCCCTCACCCAATTTGCCATGGATTGGACAGTGTAGGGTAGGCAACACCCTCCCCCAGAACATGGGGGGGATTCTTACCCATCCACTATTGGTGACCCTTGAAAAGTACACTGCAGTGGAGGTGGATGGGTCAGTGTCTTGAGCAAAAGTGAGGTGAGCAAGGCCCACACTTCAGTTGACCCCACCCACAAGAAGTCCCAGCCATTGTCTCTCCCATCAGTGGAAGGGAGTAAAGTGCTTCTCCGCCCCCATGCTGGGGGTGGGAAAGGAATTCCTAAAGTACTCCCTTGTTTTCCTTTTGTGCTACTACTCACTGTCCTTCTTGCCCGCATCTCATGCTGCTTCAACATTTAAAAACCACAATAATTCAGTACCTTCTTAGACAATTATTGTGATATATTTATATTGGTTGTGTACCCATTTAGGATACAAGGCCTGTCAAAAGTAGTTTATTAAACCACAATTAACACATTAAAGCACAGTGAAAACAACAAAGGCACAGCAGAAAAAAATAAAAGTGACGTGGAAGATATAAGCAAGTGGAGCACACGAAAAAGCCAATAAGGGGATCACATAGTGAAAGTAATGCTGTTATGACCTCATCCAGCCAATCACATTTGCCTAAGTGGCAATGTCACAAAGCCAGTTGAAAGTGAAGCTGGTTTTTCAGAGTCAACTTTCCTTTAACTCCGACTGACTGCTTTTTCTGTTCATCCTGTTTAGGGTAACACCTGAAAAATTACTGTGAACGCATTAAAATTGTTGAGATGTCACTGGGGATATATGCCTTGGCATATTTAATTCTCTCTTGCAAAAATCAATAATTCCTATAGTTACCTTCCCAGTTCACAACAATACAGAGATGCCTGCTCTATTTTTTTTCAATATTCACAGTTCCAAATGATTCCTTTTATATAGAAATACATGTAGATTTTTTATATGAGGGAATACATTCTCCCATACAGAAAACAAATTTCTTGCACAGCTAGCAATGTTTTTTGTGCAAAGTAGACTGGCCCCTGCTCAAAAAACTTGTTTGACTGACTGTATTGTATTTTTCACCTGACTTAAACACTATTTTGAAAAACCTTTTTTCTGCAGAGAAAATAACACATGTATTTCTGTTCAAAAGAATCAATGAAAATAGTCCCAAAGTAAAGTTCAAAATATTATTATGTTTTTCTCGCTGTGGTTTTCTGAATGTTAGGACTTTTCCCTCTTCTCTTGTGGCAAAGTAAAGAATGCCATTTCCGCATCAAGTACTTCCTTTTTCACTAAGACTCCTTCTACTCTGCCATATAATCCAGATTATCAAAGCTGATAATTCACATTATCAACTTGACTATAGTAGTCTACACTGCCATATAATCCTTTCAAAGCCAGAATCCTGAATTTTATATGGTAGTATAGAAGAGGCCTAAGATTGGTTACTTGGGAAAGTATGCAGCATGTTAGCAGGTACACATGTTGTTAGATTGCGATATTTTTCTTCTACTGAAGATGGCTCTGGAAGCCACTTCACTTCTTCCTATCTTCCTATCTTCCTATCTTCATAGTTAGCATTTGGTGGCCACTGACCACCTACTTGTTCACTTGTTAGTACAGTTAGCTAATGAAGTACATCTTCATTTATTGTGAGACTTACTTTCTTTCCTCTTCTTTCCTTTTGAATTTTGTGGTCTAATGAGTAGTGGAAAGAGAAGGAAGATGCCACATGAATTTTCAGAACCAGAGCATCTGTCAGTGACGGTCATTTGACTAAAATAATTAAACCTTTTTGCCGTTTCAGATCCAATGACCTGTGGACTCTTGTAAGGTTGCACTTGGTATTGGTCAATCCAGAAGACAACTGAACAAACAATTTGCAAAGGGCTGAGCATTAAAAGGACTGTAGATTAGGGGCAGTTTTTCACAGGGAACCAAATATGTCTCACTTCTGGAAGGTAATCACAAATATTTTTGAGCTCTTCCATTGCTTGCTAACATGTCTTGATGACATGTGCAAGTGAAATCCGTGTCAGTAGCATTTTTCTACCTCCAATCTGTTTCTTTTAAAAAAGATACAGGAACAAAGTTCAGCAAGTGTCATCATGTTAATCTTCAAATAGCAAAGTTGCCATGTGAATCTCCTAGTACATTTATGTCAACTCATTATTAATGACCCCTTCAGCTGTTCCCAAGCAGTTTGAGAGCAAGGAGACAGTCCTTAGAAGCAGAATGAAATACTTTCCAGCAAGACAATTTCATATTTTCCATCAACCTTCTAGCTATGTCATATTCCTAAATGGCATGAAAACCTGGCGGTGTTGTGGTTTTGAGTGGTATAGATAATGCAAACATGCACTCAAGGGATATACCAAGTTTCAGTTCACTAGCAACATGCAAGAAAGATTAAATGCTAGTTCTCCTTCACTAGCTTTATGTGAATATCTAGCTATCAAAGTAAAACCAAGGCTGAGGCTAGAACATCAGACTATAAAGAGAAATTATTTAGAAAAGTCTATGGCTATAGAAAGTTTATGCCCATTGATTTCAACCTAGACACATATAGGCTTTGAATCAACTGAATCATAATAGCATCTCATGGTTACTAGATCCAAAAACATATTCCTTATACTAGTCATAAAACCCCCAGAGTATATTCATTGTTCAAATGACTTGGTTTCAGAGTACATCAGGTATCCAACTGAGCTTGAGCAGCTTCCTTACGAAGAAGGGTTACAATATCTTGGACTGTTTAGTTTAATAGGTGCCTGGTTTGGGGGGGGGGGGGTTGGGGTGGCAGCCATCATATGAGGAAATATGCACATAATGGAAAGTGGATAAGGAGGTTATTTCCAAACCTAAGGTTATCCTTTGAATCAGAATGCAGGTGGATTTGGGACTTGGAAAAGAAGTACTTTTTATGGATGCCATTTTAGAGGGATTAAAAGGGGAAATAGGCATATCTCCCATTGCTAGTCATGATAGCCATGCTTACTCCACAGTAAGAGCTAGTGAAGATCAGCTAATTTGAAATGAAGCCCTGAAGCAAAATGGACAGCCAAATAACTAAACAAATTGTATCAGAGCAAATAAAGTCTAGGAAAGGCTGTAGGACCCCCAGATATAGTAAGACTAGGTGAAATGGAAGGCAGTAGAAAAGCAGAAAGCCTTCATTTATAGGTGACTTGGTTCAATCAAAGAAATAATAATCCTGGGTCTGCATCAAAGTGATGTCGATGACCAGCTTCTTAGATGTCTCTCATTCATAGGCTCAAAGCTTGACTTATTTATTTATTTATTTACTGTATTTCTAACCCGCCCTTCTCAACCTTGGGGGGACTCAGGGAGGTGTACAAGGCACAATTAGATGCCAGCAACAATACACAATATGAAACACTAATACAACTAGATTAAAACATCAACATTAAAACATTAGCTATCCAGTTCATTTAAAATTCTATCTATACAATGCACATTCAAATAATCAATCAATGGCGGAAGCCGTGTTTCATGTCCATTGTTAAAACAGTCCGTTCCAAGTAAAGTGCTGCAGTTACTGTGCGAAGGCCTGGTCCCACAACCACGATTTTACTTTCTTCCGGAAAGCTAGGAGGGATGGGGTTCATCGTATTTCGCTTGAAAGCGCATTCCACAGGCGGGGGGGGGGGGGCACAGCCAAGAAGGCCCTATCTCTCGTCCCCGCCAGCTCCAGTTGAGTTGCTGGCGGAAGCGAGAGCAGGGCCTCCCCAGATGATCTTAAGTTACGAGGTGGGACATAGCAGCAGATACGTTCGGACAAGTAAGCTGGGAAATGTCAATAAATAAAGGGCAGCATGGCTTTATATACCATTTGCAAAGGGGCATAAGATGGAGGAGTATGTTGTGTCAATTTTTTGGTTTTGAGCTTCACACAGACTTGGTTGGCCACAATGTGAACAAAAGGCTAGACTAGGTATCCTTCAGTCTGTTCTAATATGGCTCTTCTCATATTCTTAAGTCTGAACAATTAAGCTGAAATCGGACACCTACTTATCCAGGAACAGGTAAAACTGAACTCCGTGAGGTTTTAGATGTAGAGATGTGGTACTAATTGACATATTAACTATGTTAATTTACTAATTACTCAATATATGGCACTATTTGTATAATACATAAGTGGTCTTGTGTTTCTATGCAGTGGAATCAGTCATATGCTCTTGATTGGAGTTCTGCTTGTAAATGGTTGTGTTTGCATTTGCAAAATGTTGCTTCGATGTTTTTTATTTACAATAAAGGTTTCCACAACATTTCTAACTGATTGTTCATTTGGATTTTTTTATACAGAATTTTTTTTCAAGATTCATTGGGTTGCATTTTTAGAGGATAAAATGTTATGGCTTGCCATTCTTTGCTCAATTGCAACTGTTTATTCCCCTGTTATGTAGTTTATTTATTTATTTACCGCATTTATACCCGCCAACTTCTCAACCCCCGAGGGGGTACTCAGGACGGCTTACAAGAAGCCCTGTTAAGAGGCTGTTACACATAATACAATAATAAAATCACAGATAAAAACATATCATAGTTAAAACAATACATAATTAAAAACCATACAAAGCCATCATTAAAACAGTAGACCAGTATCGTCGATCGTCTTGTCATTCCAGAATTGTACCTTTACCTTTACCTTACTTCTGTCCAAACGCCTGGTCCCAGAACCATGCCTTTAGTTTCTTCCGGAAAGCCAGGAGGGAGGTAACCGATCTTACCTCTCAGGAGCGTGTTTCATAGGTGGGGAGCCACTGCCAAGAAGGCCCTGTCTCTTGTCCCTGCCAGGCACATTTGAGCTGTAGACGGGAACGAGAGCAGGACCTCCCTGAATGATCTTAGATTTCGGGTGGGACGTAGGGGTGGATGCGTTCAGACAAGTAAACTGGGCCAGAACCATTTAGAGCTTTAAAGCTCAAAACCAGCACTTTGAATTGGGCTCGGAGATGGACCGGCAACCAGTGGAGCTAACATAACAGAGGGGTGGTATGCTCCCTGTATGTCACCCCAGTTAGTAATCTGGCAGCCGACTATTGTACTAGATCAAGGCTGTCCAACTTCTACCAGACCTGTGGCTGGAATTCCGGTCACTGATGACCTGGGGGGCCGAAGGGTCTGCCTCCGCCCCCGGCTCCGCCCCCACCCCGGCTCTGCCCCCGCCCCACCCCTGGCTCTGCCCCCTCCCCTCCTCCGCCCCCTTCCCCTCCCCTTAACATAAGGGGAGAGGGAGAGAATGGGACACAATGGGGGCATAAATAAACAATTCCATATATTTAATATTAACATAAGGGGAGAGGGAGAGAATGGAACACAATGGGGGCATAAATAAACAATTCCATATATTTAATATTAACATAAGGGGAGAGGGAGAGAATGGAACACAATGGGGGCATAAATAAACAATTCCATATATTTAATATTAACATAAGGGGAGCCCCCTGATTCAGCCAAACACGCAGGATCCAGGAGAAGCCGATCCACGAGCCAGGCCACGACCGACCGAGCCAGGCGCCGAAGAAGGTCTGTGTGGGCCGCAGGGATTCAGTAGCCGAGATTTCGGCAACAGGAGGAGTATCACAAGACTACGCGAGCCACACGGGATTTCGCTCTCAACGCAGGCGTGATCTCGCGTTGAGAGCGAAATCCCGTGTGGCTCGCCTAGTGTCGCAATACTTTCTCCGAAACCCGGAAGTGGGTAATTTTTATTATTTTTTTCTTTTTTTAATTAAAATGCTGAGGGGGGCGGAGGAAAGGGGCTAGGGGGCCGTGTACGTCCCTGGGGCCGCCTGTTGAACAGCCCCGCACTAGATGAAGTTTCCGAACCGTCTTCAAAAGCACCCCCACGTAGGGCACGTTGCAGTAATCTATTTGGATGTAACCAGAGCATGGACTACTGTGGCCAAGTCAGACTTCCCAAGGTACAGGCGCAGCTGGCGCACAAGTCTTAATTGTGCAAAAGTTCCCCTGGCCACTGCCGAGACCTGGGGTTCCAGGCTCAGTGTTGAATACAGGATCATTCCCAAGCTGCGAACCTGCGTCTTCAGGGGGAGTGTAACCCCTTCCAACACAGGCTGTAACCCTATGCCCTGTTTGGCCTTGCGACTGACCAGGAGAACCTCTGTCTTGTCTGTGACTTCAATTTCAATTTGCTAGCCCTCATCCAGTCCGACATAGCAGCCAAGCACAGGTTTAAGGTCTGAACAGCCTCCTTAGTAACAAGTTCCCATGCCTTTAAATGACGGTGGTGGCAATGGCAATAATGATGAGGCTGGTGATGATGATGCTGTAACATCTTTTTGAGACAGTTTCAGCCAATCGGGAATCAGTTGTTCAATAACAATTTATGTATTTTACTGTGTGACACTGTCATGTAGATACCTGAAATGTTCCTGCCACTCTGAATCTATTTCTTTATGATTGACTACTTTATAAAGAATCTACTTCTTTATGAGCCCCTGGTTGGACCTTTTTCGAAGGGCTTACACAGGGAAGGACATTCACATCTATCACCTCCATGCAGAGGCTGCCGCGATTATTGGATATTATATATGTACTTATGTTGATTCTACACATGCTATTATTTTGTTATTATGTTTAAAATTCCTTTACACATCCAGTATGCTTGGTCCTTATAGTGTTTAGTGGCAGTAATTGCTTGATATGAGCTACCATTTAAGCTCATTATTGTACTTGTTCACAGTCCTCTCTTTGAGTTACATCTACCAGTCTAGATAGTTTCCCAGTCATAGTTTAAAGGTAAAGGTTTCCCCTTGACATTAAGTCTAGTTGTGTCTGACTCTGGGGGTGGTGCTCATCTCAATTTCTAAGCCAAAGAGCCAGCATTGTTCAAAGACACCTCCAAGGTCATGTGGCCAGCATTACTGCATGGAGTGCCATTACCTTCCCATTGGAGTCACATTTGCTTATTTTTGAACTGCTAGGTTAGTAGAAGCTGAGGCTAACAGTGGGAGCTCACCCCACTCTCTGGATTCAAACCCCCAACCTTTCGGTCAGCACGTTGAGCAGCTCAGTGGTTTAACCTGCTGCGCCACCAGGGGCTCCCGTTACTCTGATACAAGATCTATCCTAAAAATTTACCCCAACAGATGGAACCCTCTTCCTGTTTGTGGAGTTGGCACTAACCAGTGTATCACGGGTTATTTTTTTTGTTTTTTAATACTTATGTTGCCAGTTTTCCAAAACAGCAAGAAGGGATAGCTGAATTTCATATCATACAGGAGTGACACTTGTGAACTATTGATTATCAAGCCTGTGTTCTACTTTTACTTCTAATGAAAGTATTGATTTCAGTTAAACTAATTATGTATTTCTCTGTAATATTAACATATTGTCCACATTCGTAAATCATAGGCTGCACACATTTTTGTCGGTGGAAAAAACCTACAACCAAAAATAGGTAATTGGAGTCTATACAAAATGAAAAGCTTTCCATTTCTTAAATAGAGAACATCCTTTCTAGTGAGAGACACCTGGCAGGCTTCAAAGGGCAAGCTTTCCGGTCCTCAAATAAGAGACATCCATTATAATAAGAGACGCATAACAACTCTATCTACTGATAAGCAGGTGTCTTCCATTGTGAAAGTTCCTCTGCTTACACTATGCTAACACTTTAGCACCAGAGGGGCTTGTGATACCCTAAAATCTTACAAATCTCTTTTTGCTGCAGGACACCAAAGCTTATTCCATAATACAATAAGCACACCTGTTCCCACTAGAAATTGTTGGTGTTTGAATGTTGATTTAAATCAGTAGGGTTGTTTGACACTGAAGAAGTCCCACACTGGTGATGACTTCTGCAGTTGCTGTTCTTGGCAGCCACTGGCATACTTTGCCCTGGTTTCTGATCTCCTCTAGCCAATGAGTGAATCAAGAAAAGAACAATAGCGAAGGAGCAAAGAGGGAGCTTAAAGAATAAGTTGCAACTTTAGTGTTTCACTGCCAACTCCTTCCCTGTGTGCTGTTTTCAGCAAGCCCATCACACTGGCATTGAGGGCCTGCCATCTCTAGGCAAGCATTAGCTTCACAGCCCAACCAGCCTGATGCGAAAATAGCAGCAAAAAAGAGCAAACAATGTGCCTTAAATAGTCCATTACGATTCTTGAATGCAATCTTGGCATTAAAAAAACCCTGGCACTGTGTTTCCAGCTGTTAAAATCAGCCATATTTAGTTATGATAATAACCAAAATGCAGCAGTTGATTTGAGCAGCGGGGAGGTGGCCCCATTAGTCAGAAGGGTTTTTAAATGATCATATTTTCTTCATCACAGTGGTGCTTTCTTGCCTATTAAAAATCTCTCTTTAATCTTGGCACCTCCAGGTTGGATGAATAAGGTGGCATCTTCCTATTGGACCAGGCCCATGGAAGTGCTTAGCAACACTGAAGTTTTTTGTGGCTTGGCCAAAGAAAAAATGTGTCTTATAAGAAGCAAAATGTGGGGTAGAGAGATGGGGAAAACCCAACTGCCTTTTTATAATTTCCAAAAAGAAAACATGTTATATTTTTTTAAAGACCATGAGAATTTGGCTCTCAGACTAGCTTTGGTAACTATGGGAAACCTGGTGGACATCCAGTACTAAGAAAATTGAAAATATTGTGAGAAAGACCACAAACTTCAGCAAAAAGGCAAGGCCTGTGCATGGTTATATATAATTGGTTAAGTACACTCGAAGTAATGAGATCTGAAATTCTTTGCACAATTGAAATCAGGCAAGAGTCATGAATGAATGATGCTTATGGTAGTGCCAGAAAAAAGTGATTCATTTTTCATTGCTGTGTGTGTTATCAAGCATTTTGGGAACTTGCAGCACATATGGATACTATCACTTCCAATTTCCTTATTTATTCAAAATATTCTAAAACATCTGTACTGCTTTTCTTAATGGTTTGTTGCTATTCATGGCATTTTTAAAATGAAATTAACAAAACATAGTAAAAAAACCTGCTAGTAGGGGTCATCTTTTAAGCATATAAAATTAAGAGAGACATGTTGTGGTTTTGAAACTGTTTGGTTGTTTGAGAAAGGTACTAGACTGCTGCAAAGTTGTACCAGGCAGATCTTCTTTCTCACTAGTTCCCCACTTACCATGATTGTTGACAATTCTTTCTCTGGAAATCACATTCTGAAATTTAAGCCACAGAGTAGAAAAGCCTATACTTAGACTGAACATAGAATCAGCACTTCTGCTGAGAGTTTGAATTTTAACAGGGTTAATTAAACTTGGCCATATAATGGGTTGTCATCTGCATTGCATCCCCCTCCCCTCACCTGCCAGAATAATTTCGCATAATTATGGCAGACTGCAATCAAATCACACAGTACCAGTAGTGGAATAAGGCAGATTTTTTCTTTTAAAAAAGATACAGTTTCTTAGAATGCCTTATATTGTGTATGCCAAGCTAATCTCTTTTTTAAAAAAAAAATGACTGGGCTAATTTGCTTTGAAAAATACCCTCAATGTTTTATCATATCCGCCAACTATCCCAATTTGACAGGGACTCTTCCAATTAATCCTTTGTCATCCCAGTTTTTCAGCTGCCCTTAAAATGTCTGTTTTCTCCTTCCATTTCTCTCTTTTACCTTCAGCCTAGTTCCATTGCTGTAAACTGAGTTCAAAATGCAAAAGTAGCCTGCACCATGAAAAAATGGGGGGGGGGGGGGCTGAAGAGATCTTCCCAGTAGGCTCAGGCAAAAGCAAACTACTGCAGCCTCTCTTAGCTTGTATGTCCTTCCTTGTTCATAACGTTTGCCACCTTGACCAGCTTTTGACACTGCTTTGCCACATGTCCCATTTTTCACCTTTGAAATGTTGGAGGGTATGTTTTCCCCTTGTTTCACAGTTCACCTGAAAATCTGTATTGCTCTTGATGCAACATGGAAAACATTGAATATATAATGGTAATGGATTGGATTAAGGACATCAGCACATTGAGGTCCTCAAGCCGGGGAACAGTGGGGGAAATTGTCGCCTGGTATCCCGCATCACCTGCATTGCACCCTTACCATCCCACAGGGGAAACCATCACTGCCCGGCCTCCCATGTTCTCTGGGCTCTATCCTAGGATGCTTTCACAATGGAGCCAGGACAGAGCCCCACTGGAAGTAGCCCTGTGTCATGTGATAGGCTCCGATGGGCTACATCTTGGCTCCATCCTGGAAGTGTCCTAGGACAGAATCTACACCTCATGTGATGTGGTCCTTAACTTACCAATTCCAGGATTCCTGAAAATGCAGCCATGGCAGTTAAGGCATGATCATATGGCTATAAATAGGTAGTGTGAAAGAGTCAAAACCTAATGTGATGAGGTCGTAAGACTTAAGTTATTTATACTTTGGTTTCAGTGCTATCAGTAAAAACTAGGCCCAACTGGTCCCACTAATTTCAGTGATATTTAAATTCAAGAAATATAGTTTGAATCCAGACTATTGTATTTCAGTATGCAGAATTAGTATATTACAATAGGAAATAATATTGAGGCTTATTTCTTTCCCTTTTTAATACTAGATATTTTATGCACCAAGACACACTAAATTCTATCTGCTCTTGCAGATCAGTATGATTACCCATGGTGATGTAAACAGACAACTACTTTGTGTTGGACTCAGTTAGCAGCAGTAGCTTTGAACTCACAACCTGCCATGAATTACAAGATAATCTAGATAAAGGTCACCCAGTAGAGAAATAGATATATAGATATCATGATGTCTGCTCTTGTACTTAAATGAATGTAGCATTCACCAAACCAATGAGCCCTTTTTATTCAGATAAAGAGGAAACTAAGCCAGGATGCCTTCTAGTATGACGCACACAAATACAAAATCTTTTTCTGTCTGAGTTCTACAGTTTCACTAAATTTATTTCACTCACGCTCCAATAGTTATGTTCCTGAGAAGATCTCAAATACGTTTTCCACTTTCTCCAAACTATTGCTCCCCTTTCCACTCCAGTGTTGCATTTTTCAACACTGTCCCTTTTAAAATAATCTTTTCCACTGTAATAAAACAGTCTCATTTCATGTCCCCCAGATGAAATAAGGGGCAGGGATCCTATAGATTTAATAGTTGTGTAGAAGGGAGGGTTTTAACAGGCACTGCCTGCATGACATCTTTCTTCCACATAACTATTAAAGGTATGGGAGTCTTGTCCCTTATTTTCTCCAACGATCCTATTTTCAATTGTTGCTTTTCTTCTTTTGTCCTGAGAGATGGAGAAAGCAACCTGGAAGGTCTACAGCAGTAAAAGGCAAGGCATGCCCCCCACCTAGCTGGAACAATGTCAAAAGAACAGACAAAAACAGCATGATTCAGTCATCCTGTGATAAAATGGCAGGACAAGAAGGGCAGCAGCCACAAGAAGCTCCAGAGACAGGATCTCAAGGCTTTCGGGGCTAACAGCCCGTCTGTAGACTGAAGGTCCCATATCCCTGAATTGATTAAATATATAAAACAATTTATATACAAAGCAAACTTAATGGGTGGTCTGAATCAAGTTGTCATCTCACATCTGTATCCTTTGTATGGAATATAATACTCACTTAAATGGCAAAGATTGCTGGGATAATGTACGTAATGCACCGAAACCAAGAAAAGTGGTGCCTCAGTATAACAGCCTGTTTTTTTCTTTTTATTATATTCTTTTTTAACATGGTTACTGTGAAAGAACGGCATCACAGGTAGATGTGAGTGAGGTTTTCATTTTATTTTTCTTATAATAGTTTAACAAAATCTGCACATTTATTTATTGTCAGAATAAGAGCAGTTTGATATGTTTTTAATTTAAAGAAAGAGAAAGATTTGACAACCCAGGCTCATGGTTTTTAGTTCTTAGTTCTTAAAAAGTTCAACAAGGTGGTGCAGAATTACAGTTGTCATAAAAAAAATTCCCCTAAGAGGCATCTCATCTTTAACATCTATATCGTAGAATTCAAAGACACAACCATGTTAGTCTGGAATATCAGGGATCTTGTAGCACCTGAGAGACTAACTCAGAGAACTAAGTTGACAGTTTAAGCTTTCATAGTTTACTTCCTCAAATGCATGTCATAGGCAGGGAACCATTATTCCTTCGTACTGGGATAAATCCATTACATTTCTGAATGTGGGTGATGTAAGTAGGCAATCTATAAAAATGAATATATATGTATATGATGTCATTTTAGTGATACCATAACTCAAAAACCACTGGACGAATTGGCACCAAATTTGACCACAAGACACTTACTAACCCAAGGAGTGACCATCATTAAAGAAACAGCAAAAGGACTTTAAAACCCCCCAAAATAAAAAAGACATTACAACGTATGCGCGAATGCCCCCCCACCCCGGCAAACGAAAACCAATGCACCAATCATCCTTAGCAAGAGGCCTGGCCAAGGCAACGGGACATCCAGCAGGCATGGCCAGCCTGAGACTCCCAATGAAAGGGGTGAAGGGAAGACAGAGGCAAAGGCAAAGGCAGGGAGGGAAGAAGAGAGGGAAGAAAGGAGTGAGGTTCGGCTCCTCGCAGTGATTCCCACACACTACATTTCAACTCCCAGAAGCCTCTGCTATCTTGGACAATAAGAAAAGAATCTGGGAATTGAAGTCCAAAACACTTAAGTGTTTCCTGCTCTGTCTCTTCCATTCTGTTTTACCTCCAAGGCTGAATATCAGATGTTGGAGCCTGCCTAGGGTGCCTGCTATTGATGTGCTCTGGCCTCAGTCTGCCAGGTACCAAGGGAGCCCAGGATGACAGTGGTAGTGGTGCTGGCGGCAGGAGAAGCAGGCACAGAGCACAAGGGAGGGGGAAGGAATGAACAAACAAAAGAGAGAAGGAAGGATGGAACCAAAGAGTGAAGGAAGGAAGGAATGAAAGAAAGAGGTAGAGAAGGAAGAAAGGAGAAAAAGTAGAAGGGAAAGAAAAAGGGGGCAAGGAATAGGCAGGTACCTCTCTTTCATAATAGTCCAGACAGTTACCTCTACTTCAAAAAATCTTACTATAGGCCATAACAATGTGTGGCAGGCCACAGCTAGTAATCATATATTTGGTTTGAATACCAGTAATTCAGTCAGGAAAAAAATACTGAAAAATGAAACTTTATGTATATTTCAGAGAGCAAGAACTTGGAGGTTTCAGCAAATTGAACATGTGAGAAAATAAAACTGACTCATGTCCCCATCCCTGGTCATAATATTTAGCCTGAAGACAATATTATAGTGGTATGTCCTTACCAATCCCAACCCATACTTCATATCCCCAGTACAGCTGAGTTATCACATAGAATATGCATAGTAGGAGAACGATGGTGAACTGGCATATTATGTCCCTTGCCAAAAACAGAGATTTGCTGTATTTCCTTTCTGTATTCAGAGTGCTAACTCCTAACTCTGAACAGCCTCTGACCATGGTTAGAACCAGCGTCAGAGGCCAGCAGAGCTTGAATTTTAATACTGACTTGAAAAGGGTGGTCTATGAAAGCATTTGTGTTGACCAAGGGGACCTGGATTTGCTGAAAGCTATAAAATGAAACAAGAGCTTAAGTTCAAGTCTACATGGACTTATGCTTTGGGAGCAGGTTTGTAGACACTTGGAGCTGTGACATTTGCCCAGTGGGACTTGTAGGCCTCTTACAGAAACGGCAGTTCAGGGCTCAGCATGAGCCAACTGTGGTTTTGCATTCAGCATCAATAGTTCTGGTTTAAAAGGGCACCCACTTCTCTACAAGTGTGTGGGCAAAGGTTAAGCCACCTTGGCATATCTCAGCCATTTACATGGACCAAGGGAACTGGAAGCACAGCCTTTTGAGGATTTCACTGTGTTATAGCCTGTTGATTCCTGTAAAAATTATCCCAAGACCCCATTCTACTGTAGTTGTGCCCCCCAAAAGGTTACATCCAAAAGGCAGACAGGATTGTGGGTAATGACATGCAAATTGGGAAAGAGACAATAAGCCTGTATTGCAAGCGCTTCTGATGGGGACTAGCTTTTAAAAAGTCAGCTTGATTGCCTCTCTAGTAATTTGCATAGCATTAACCAGAGATATTTTCTTTTTAAACTTGAACTTTTTTTCTTCCAGAGGTCACCTCAAACTAATTACATCCCCAATGCTGCTTCACAAAAGAGGCTCCATGGATGTGATTACAGGGTTTGAAGTGCAACCAAGAGATTTCCCAGTACTGAGGAGGGAGGGGAAAAGGCCAGTATCCATATGAGCGCCACTAGCTTTTTAATGCATAAATTCAGGTACTTTAATTATAGGAGTCTTGCATGTGGTTCTGTTTATCTAGAGCTTTAGAATATGGAGTGCAACAACAACAACATGCAAAGTTCAGGCCTCATTGAAAATAAACAAAAGAGTCCATTCAGTAATCATAGATTTGGTTCATAACAGATTCCACTTTCCAGCTGGGAGCAATAATGTAGTCAGGTTTCTATCATACTCTGGACACGCTCTTTCAACATCCTAAACCATGCCTCTGTTTTCTTCTTGTGATTGAATTTATCTTTATCTTCACACACAACACCCCACCCCATCTCTTCTCCAGTGTTCTTCATGGGAGTTTATATTTTGCCTACATTGGTAACTGGTATTGTAGAGGAGAATGTGTCCACAGCTGATTCCTAATTGCCCTTACAGGTAATGCACATTTGAACAATGTTGAAAAAGTTGCTTGGAAATTGAGGTGCAGATCTAATTCCTATCTTATGCTCAGTTTCAATATCGTCTCTCAGGAGGCTAAGTAAACCACTTTGCGCTACTGCCATTGGTCATTCAATCTGTTATAACACCTGAGGCAGAAAGAGAATGGTAGCCTCATAGCATGACTGACTTCTCTCTTTCCCAACTGACATTCCTCACCTCCTTTATATCTCACCCTCCTCTTCCATTCCTTTCACCCACCTCCTTCCAGCTTTTCATTCACTCTTCGGGTTGATGTGTAACAGGAGCTATCCAGCTAGGGATACACTGCAGGAGATATCTGCTACTGCTTATGTAAGAATATGGGACCTTCAAGAAGTTGAAGCCATTGTCAGTTCTTAGGTAGTATTACTGAGGTTGTCCTTTCTTATCAGATGCCCCAGTTTTTCCAATTGTGGAAGTGGAAAAAGAATATGAAATCTTTTACCACCAAGGTTGGTTTATTAAAGCTGGCTGCATAATTTGATGGCCATTAGCAATGTCTACACTTAAGTAGGCATTGTATGAATATGAATAATCAAATCTCATGCTTGAATGCAGAAGCATTGCTTGCTTCAGTGGAAAAAGAATCTAGTTATGTATGACTTTGTACTATTGTCAGGTATATTGCTATGATAATGGTTTTATTATTTTCATATCATTTCTCTGGAACACTGGCTACCATATTAGCCATTGAATGAGGTGATCTCTAGACTGAAATTACAAGGCCAAGTTGTTGAGAAGATATGTCATCTCAAACGAAGGTTTGGACATGGGGCAAACATCATAAGTACCAAACCGCTACATAGCTAAGAGTTTAAGAAGGATGTCCATAGCACATCCAGATTGTCGAGCCACATTGGTCACAGTTACATTTTGACTGCACAAGTCTCCATTATGATCTTTCCCCTTAGAGGGGATTAGGATGGTGAAAAGCACTGGGAACATGGGTGAATGTTTCTGTTCCTGTTTCTTCCTTCCTTTCTTTTTTACTTTTCTAAAGATTTAATATAATCAGAGCTAATCAGAAAATTATGAGCTGCCTGATTGCTGATTAGATTCCTAATGTTAATATAGTCAAGAAGCCTCTTTTATTAGTGTTTTATTTTAACAGAGTATAAAAATAATGTTTCAGAAGGTGAGAGAAGAAAACTAGGGTAGTAAGAGGGATACAAGGGCATGGGGAGGAAAAGGGTTAGAGGGAGGTGCCAAACATCATTAACCTAGGACTAATATTTGCATGTTAGGGCTGGCTTTTCTGTGTAGATAAATGCTCACTATTTAGCAAGATACATGTTTATTTGATGCTGCAAAACAGGAACAGAATGCAAGTGTAGGAGGATCGCTTACTTGGAAAACTGCAATTCCTTCATTCAAAGGCAAGTATTCAATTTCCTCCACTGCATAATCTAAATGGGAAAGAGCCATACTGCATTTGATTATTTTTATCACTTTACTGCTCTGGGATTCTGTATTCTTTTGTCAGTCAGGAAGGTCTTTACCAACTCTTCCTTCAATGAGAAGCAATTTCCATTGTCATCCTTCATGTATGAGCGTGGATAGGATAATATGCGCTAGTATTTATTTCCCAAGTGAAAAATGGATTTCCTAGCATTTTGCAGACCCGGTGAAGAAAGACACAGAGGTGAGAATTTTGCACAGATTTCACTTGTTATTTGTATTTGCCAAAGTATTTCAGGCAATAATTCTGCATAGTGGGTGGGTGTGGCTGTGTGGTGTGCTAAATGAATGATTTTCTGTAGAGAAGCTAGAATAGTTCAAGATGCCCAAATGTGTTTGTACAAAATCCCCTTTTCTGGAACCTGTCTTTCAATGAAAAATATGTTTTGTGCAGCACACACACCTTTGAGCAATGTGTCCACTGCCCAAAATTTTCTGAGTAACCAATATGGCCTCCTTTTGTGAAGAAACCATCATGTTTGTACAAAAAAGGATATGTGCCCAAAAAGTAATCTGTATTTCTTAAGGGTCCCCCCCCCCTATTTTTTCAATAAACATAAAACTCCAAAATGTTCATACAAAAACACTATTTCTAGAAAACAACTTGGTTGGGGGGGGTGTTTTGGGGGATTGGGGGTTTTTTTGTTGCAAAAATTACCTCTGCAAATTTGTACAGAAAGCCATGAGTGTACCTGGAAACTGTGTTCTCATGAAAAAATGTTGAGGGGGGGGGGGGGTTTCTTTGCACAAAGACCCCACTGATTTTCATGCAAATAACCATTCATTTCTGTGAAGGATAATTTCCTGAACCCCCTTGAGATGTGTGATTACTACTTTGGAAATGAGCTGAAATATTTGTTTCCTACTCTGTTGAGGAGGAAACTGCATAAATTGTTTGTCCTGCATTTAAGGATAAAATACCATCGTTGAATATTACACCTCTCCATGGAAGCTGCTGAAGATTCATCAGAATTGCTAGAATATTTTTGAAGCTGCTTCTTGAGTTTGTTGTTTTTGAGTTTCTGGGAAAGTTTCTGACAAGGAATGTTACCCATCATAATAGTCATTCATTAGAATTATATCTCACCTTCCTACCAAAATGGAATTCAGTGTATTCCTCATGGGTGCATTTCCATCAGCATTCCATGTTAGCATTGTATGACAACAACCACCCCTCAGTTAGCTCTATGTTTGAAGTCCATAGGCGGTTGTGTAGAAGGAGGAAGGAACACAGTGGTTAAGCCAATTTATTTATTTATTATTACATATACTTCTATCCCACCCTTCTCCCCACAAGCGGACTCAGGGCGGCCTTACATAAGCATCCAATGATGCAGTCCACATATACCAATAAAATACAGTTAAAACAATAAAATCCATTTAAAAACATTATCAACAATAATTCAACAATAAATTAATTAACATTAAATTAGCGTGCCAATATACCAAGCCAAGCCGAAAGTCCAATATCAAGATGTCCATAAGCTTTCTTATTGCCCTTCCCCTCTAGTCAAATGCCTGGTTACAGAGCCAGGTATTCAGTTGTCTTTTAAAGAACAGGAGGGAGGTGACTAACCTGATGTCCTTAGGGAGGGTGTTCCACAGATTGGGGGCCACTGCCAAAAAGCCCCTGTCTCTCGTCCCCACCAACTGTGTTTGAGAAAGTGGTGGGATTGAGAGCAGGGCCTCTCCTGACGATCTTAAGATGTGTGATGGTTCATAGCAGGAGATACGTTTAGACAGGTAAACCGGGCCAGAACTTTCAGGGCTTTAAAGGTTAAAACCAGCACATTAATTTGTGCTCGGAAGCTGTTCGGCAGCCAATGGAATTGGTGCAACAGAGGAGTAGTGTGCTCCCTGCACTCCGCTCTGGTTAGCGACATGGCTGCAGACCGTTGGACTAATTGAAGCTTCCGAGAGGTTTTCGAAAACAAAAGTTTTCAAAAATGTCTCTGTTTCTTTTTATGTGAGAGACTATGCCTGTGACATGACTCACTCCATGCAGCTCAGACCCACAAGTAGCCATGTCCATTTTTCTATCCTCCCATCAATGGACCAGAGGTCAAAAACAATTGATTCAGTACTTTTATTACATGAATCCAAGGAAAGTAGAAAATTCTGATGACACCAAAAGCTTCAGACATTTTGTGAATCTTTATTGCCACTTATTCCATAATACATGCTCACCTTTGTTTATTTTATTGTACACTTTTGCTATATCCCTCTCAAACTGCCTTCCTTTTTAGATATTTCCCTTTGAGTCAGTGTCATTATTGTGTTATTGCAAGATGAAGAAAGGTTCCAGTAAATAACTTCTTCTAGCTGGAAAATAGAAAGTGGCCAATAGGCTGCCTTTAGGCATGTAATTCCCGTGGCTACCCTTTCATAATAAGGAAACTGGTGCTGGTTGTTCTTTTCCAGATTCCCTTTGGACATGTCCACTCTGTACATTTGGAAAAGGGTGTTCATATATCTTTGGTTCTTTCATTTTCATATGCCAGAATGAAAAAAATTCAAAGATACTTTCCCTATTGTGCAAGATCATAAGCATTTTGTTGCATTTCCCTATGACAGCTTTATTTTGCAACAAAATGTACAAGACCCTATAATTTTTAATATAAAAGTGATTTTACAAAATAGTATACAAATATCATATTTCCTGACTGTTTTCTCAATGGTCACTGCATTGAGCCACCTTTTCTCATCAAGAATGAGAAAACAAAATGTATGTTTCCTACCCCTAGTGCCAGTACAGAAATAGGATAGACGAGCTGGATCCCAAATTGCCAACCTTTCTAACACACACTTGGCAGGCTGAGCCAGCAGGGGGCACCTTCATTCGCATGCAGAGTATCTAATCACAGTATCCGAAGATGTATGGAAAGCAGAAGCTGAAAAGACTTTGCCATTTCACTTTGTTTACCATCCATTTAATTAGCTGCTCCGTGCAAACAGAAAACTCTTGCAATTATTTTGAAAATGTCTCCAAATATTACTCAACACAGCTTAACAGATGTAAGATGCCAACAGGCTGACTGGAGCGACAAGAAGTTTGTTGACTGTGCTTTTTACATCACACATGCACACACACAAAGCAGAGCAAACATTTGCACTTCTCTCATCCAATGCAACTTGGTTTTCTGAGCTAGGTCCCATCTGCTGAAGCCAAAGTACTAAGAGCCAATGAGCCTTTGCTTCAGACCAGCTTCCTTTGAAGATGACTGGAGCTCTGCTCCTTAAAAGTCACACAGCACCTGTAGGTATTCAGTTTGCTGCTTTAGGCAAATGTAGATTGCTACCTCCTGCTTGTCTTTCTTTGTAGCATTTTTAAGTTGCTGGGAAAACATTTTCTTAACTTTGTATTAGAAATGTCAGATCAGGATCATCCCAGGATCTAAGCCGAGATCTAAGGATGTCATTAAGTATTCTTCATAAAGTACCAACCGCAATTGCTTATAATTTGTATTTTAAAGTGGTGCGGGGTGGAGAGAGGATACATCATAACTTCAAAAAATTGTTCCCAGATCAATGTGAAATGATGAGTATGTCTTCTCACACACATAGAGAAATTGGGTGTATTCTAGACTACTTGTGTCTGGCCAAAAAATGGGTGCAGAGCAGAGGATAAGCCTTGGTATCACAGCAATTGAGAGGGAAGGAAAAAGCTAACTCTTCCTCCTGGAGAATATTTCTAAATTGCAGCAAGAAATGAATTGAACCTTGAAAATTATAACAAAGTGCTACTTTCCCATCTGAGTTGGATAATTTCCATTCTTGCATCAAGCTGGTTCCAGGACTAACTGTGTAATTATCTGTACAGTGAAATCACTTCCTTCAATACCAATTTGAAGCTACATTTTAAGGTGAGTGCAGCTGAGGCCTTAACTTTTAGAATGGCAGGTCAAAAATGGAGCTTTAGCTAGTTTGTTTTCTCATTTAGAAATGCCCCATGTACCTTTCAGATTGTGGTAAAGATAAATGTATTCAAGTTGCCCCTCCTCACCCAGCCCCTAACTGCTTTCAAGACCAAAACCCCCAAAACTCAGTTGTATGCTGACATGTATTTTTGTATTAACTTAAACTACCAAAACCAGATTCAAAGTCCAAAAGATATGCAGCAGGATATCTTTTTAGCTGCCCATCTGAAGCCCAGAAGAGATAACCAGTTTAACTTCTCCTGATAAGGAGTTCTACAGTCAGGGTGCTGCTACAGAGCAAACCATATTCTGTGTACACATCAGTCTAACCTTGTGGGGTATTGGGGCATACAGTAAGGCATCTGCTGATCTCAAATTTTGGGCAAGGTCATATGGTAAAAAGTAGACTTTTGTTACTCCATTGACCTACAAGCAGATGAGCAGTGCTTTTCAATTTTCCAACGCTAAAAGAAAAATGAAACACCAGATGCAAATTAGGTGACATTTGAGTTAGAGCAAGGGCTTCTGTTGATGTATCCTTCTGCATCTTTCTTAGCTAAAGAAGACTGAATACATTTTGCTGCTTGAGCCAGAGCAACAGATAATGGCCAAACTCCATTTGCTGCATTCCCCCTTTTTATGTAGCATGGGGTAAAATCAGGTTAACTCCTTTTACCCCATGTTATGGACTGGAAGCCCCTGAACAGTACTTGGATATTCTAAAGTGACTTCTGTACAAATTGGCATTTGGGAGCAGTGTAGATTAGCCCTAGACGTACATATATTGATAGAAGATGAGGAAATGATGCAAAAGATGCCACAAGTGTTTGCTCTGTACCCTGTTACTAAAAATAAGTAGTAATAATAGTAAGCAGGTAACAGCTTTCTGTCCTTACAAAACAAATAATAACTAATCAGGTGCCTGAAACAACCCCAGGCCCAGACAACTCACATAAGCCAGGGGTATACTTTGGTTAAATTCAATTGATGGTCTTAATGCATACACTGAACAAGTAGGACATGTCACCTTATCTGTATCATTGATTCAGGGGTCTACTCTAGGTGGAACTAGCAGTTGTATTTAGCTCATTGCAATGTTTTGTTGTGGGGTTCCATCTATAATTTTGGTAGTCAGTCCTTGTCGGGCCCCAAGCCCCACAAGCCTCTGCTTCCCATGAACAATACTGTGGCCATGATGGCTCTAAGATCCTTTCCAGGCCTGCTTGCCTTTCTCATGAGAACCTGGTACCAGGCAGGCAGGGTGAATCGTTCAAGGTTACCAAAGCTATCCCGGCCGATAAGCGGAGAGGCCCGGGCCTGAGAAGAGCCTGACTCCCCGTTGCAGCTGGGGAGGCTAATTGGGTTTACATTCTTAAGAAGCTGAGGTAGTTAAAACAACAGCTACCATTCATCATGCCCACTTTGACACTCGACACAAAGTTACGTGGCTAGATCAAAGGGTTTGGACAGTATATCCGTGTGGAGTTGGCCCGGAGCCTTATCTCGTGCCAACAGCGCATCCAGGACAATGAATCTCTGAAGAAGGCCGCTGGGCCTTACTAAGGACACTGCCTGCCTATATTGGATCTGGCCCGCTTGGGCAAAAGCCTTGTTTCCTTGATACGTTCCTGCTTGTTCCTGAAAAGACTTTCCTTTGATTTTGAAACCAGCTTTGTTCCTGATTGCCTCCGGCTGAATCCTGATTGATAGGGGACTATTTACTCATTGCTTGGCTCCTGAGATTTGCTGCTATTGAAAGCACTATAAGATTGCTTTCAACTCTTTCCTATACTTTTATTCTAAATAAACTTGTTGTACCTCAGCTGATTGCGTGGTTTATGAAGGGAGGTCTTGGTCAAGGGCCTAGAGGGCGACAGTCCTCCTACAAAGTCTTTCTTCTTCTCTATTTCTGCCTTTTAGCATGGTAAATGCATTGGTCAAAACATGTTTTCCAAATGCCCCGAAACCCAAATGAGAAAAATCCTGGACTGGTGATAATCTCCATGGTTCAAGACTTATTTACAAAATTCACATATGGTTGTTCCTGTGCAGAAAATACAATTTCCATGCAAATCAACCACATCTAAATTTGATGCAATATAAATCCACAATTATAAGATTTTCTGTGTAGGAAATAGCATTTTTGCACCGAAAGTCATTTCTATCCAGTAATTTTGCCTTTCACAACAAAGGATCTTTTTCTTCATGGAGTACCTTGAGAACTGTCAGAATAACTTGCAGATTCTGAGCTTCAGGAATGGGAAAAAAGCACACAACCACTTTTCTCTGTAAGCTTCTTATACCAACAGGCCATTCAGGTCTAGATCCAGCTGTTTCTTGTGTACACTTTTAACAAATCGGGATGGGGCTTAGGAAAATAACTTTGTTGGACTACAAATCCCTAAATCCATGTGTTGTCACATTGGCTGCATATTCTAGCAGTTTTAGTCTTTGAAAAAGTAAAGTTTTCAGACTCTGTGAAGGAAGGAACAAGAGGCTAATGCATGTTTTCTCCTTCCAAATAGATGCAGATAGCAAAAGTGGCCTCTGCTGAATTTGTGTCATTAGCATGTAAAAAGTTTAAACTGTTTATATGTTGCCTTTTATTTTTCTGGAGGATAAAAATGCCAAGGACTCAATGTGAAAACAAACCATTTATATTTAGAGAAGACATAGAATGGGTTTTTTTAGTTATTAGTAGTCATACTTTTAAAAAGCTATCACAAAGTTAATAGGAGATGAAAATGAGCAGGCAAATTGGAGTGATAATATAGGAGGGCATAATTGCATTTCATTTCTACTCTGCTTCTGTAAAAGCTCACAATAAAATGTTGGTATATTCGGTTATGGCTAAAATTACATCTTTTAATTAGAGCATATTATTCTTTCTCCAACAAGGAACAAGAGGAGCAGTGAACCAAATGGGTCTGATCCATCTCAAAATTAAGAGCTCCAAATGCACATAGATTTCAGTAAGGGGTATTCAAGCTGCTGCTTAAGTACGGCATGGAAAGCAGCAGGACTCTTACTATAGCTTTCACCAGTAGGAATGGGAATAATTCCCTGAGTAGAACTATTTTCCCCCCCATATTGTTATGTTTTAGACTGTTTCCAGAACTCTATGCTAACTGGGAAATTCTGGAATAAGTAATCTAAAGGACAAAATGTTTCCACAGTTCTTATCGTTACCATTGAAAAAGATTGGAGGCATTGGAGGAGATTTTTTTAGGGTGAATCAACACCAAAATCAATGCACTTTGATATCACTTTGACCTCCATGCCTCAATGTTATAGAATCATGGGAGCTATAGTTTGATGAGAAATAATAATAATAATAATAAGAGCCTTCCAACATATTAATATCATATAAACAACAATCCAAATGCATATATAAAACAATAAATAAACATAAAACATCTTAAAATAAATTAGCTTAAAAACAATATACATTAGTGTGGTTTCTTGTCAGGTTATATTGCACCTCACTCCAGTCGATAACATTTTTGGCATTTCTTGACACTTCATTCTAGATTTCTTTGCTGAAGGCCTGCCTAAACGTTAAGGCTTTTAGCTACTTTTTGGAGGAGGAAAGAGAAGGAGCTGTTTTAATTAAGAAGACTAAATATATTGTAGAACTATAGATTCCATGTTTCTAAGAGGGGTCCTCAAACTAGGGCCTGGGGGCCACATATGGCCATCCAACGTCATTTACTTTGCCATCACTCAGGGTCAACCTAAGTCTGAAACAACTTGAAAGCACACAACAACAACAACAACAACAACAACAACAACAACAACAATCCTATCTCATCAGTCAAAAGCAGGCCCACACTTCCCATTGAATTACTAATAAGTTTATATTTGTTAAAATTGTTCTTCATTTTAATCATTGTATTGTGTTTTTTGCACTACAACTAAGTAATGTGCAGTGTGCATAGGAATTCATGTTTATTATTATTATTATTCAGCCCTCCAACAGTTTGAGGGACTGTGGCCTGGCCCTCTGTTTAAAAAGTTTGAGGACCCCTGATCTATAACATGAAGTCCATTTCAAACTTCCACAGTTGCTATTATTTTTTAATGCAGATCTTATCAACTGCAATCTCCAGTGTCATGTTTAGGTAGACTTTTTGCTGCCTTATTAAAAGACAAAACTAATCTATATGCAGATACACTATTGTAGTTAGTGAAAAAATGGCGTGTATTAGAGCTGTGTGGTCAATGAAAAAAGTTTCCAAATTCATTAAAAAATTAGGAGGCACCAGTGTTTTATTTCTAAAGTGTTTCTAGAGTAGCATTAGTGAACATTTCATTACTATAATGAGACGAATGAAATCTCATTACTTTTTTGTTATAGTAATTGAGCACGTGGAGAAACTTCATGGTCTTCTTTCTCCCTCATCTTTAGAGATTGTGGTGAAACTTGCTAGAATGGTAGAACACTTCAAGTTTCAGAACATTTCACTTGTACACAGAGTTTTGGGGAAACTTCAATTTTTTTTATAAACAGCATTAACAAAAACCACAAGAGCTATCTCCTTGAATTTTCTATACAATAACACAAGATAGCAGGGGATCATTCTTTACAACTTTCAGAAATATTCATATATCTCCTGATTTTAGGGATTTTTAAAAAGGTTTTGACAAAAACATGTTTTTTAAAAACCACAACAGTTGTCTCATTTAATGTTTCTCATATTACACAATATAAGTTCAATTTATGGATTTCTTCCTAGCACAGAGATTTACTTTCTGTTAGGATCAGTCTGTCCTCCTCTTTGAAGATTCAACTATTTATTGCAACTCTGGCACTCCCCTATTCTGATCGGGGCTTTCTAATGCTGAACAGATTTTTGGGAAATGTAGTTTAGGGCAGGGCCTTTTGAATTCTGCAGCATAGGACTCCCCACCTTCCCAAACTACATTTCCAAGAATCCTGTGCTTTCTCAGTCTCTTTCCCGGTGAACTCTGCTTTCTCCCTGTGGCTTCTCTCTCCTAATGGCAATAGGCCATTAATTTAAAGAGGAATGGCAGACTTTTTGGCTTTGCTTTGCTTGCTTGCACCGAAAATAAAACAGACTTTGGGAGGCTTCCGAGGTACAAAATTCAAACAAAAAAGTATTGGGTAAGTTTCAGTTCTTAAGTTTTTGACATGGGCCACACCCATGCATTAAATATCACATCTTAAGTACGAATTTTACGAATTTGATCTGACTTACTACGACTAATGAAAAAATTGTGCACCCCTAGTGTGTATTTCTGGTATCCCTGAATATTCAAAGGTTTAAGATATACTGTAGATCAGTGATTCTCAGACTCCAGATGCATGGGATATCTGTCCCAAGAATTCCTTCACACTGGCCATATTGGCTGGCATTTCATGGATGTGAAGTCCAAAATATCTGGAGGGCCAACATTTGAGAACCATTTCTGCAGATTACACATTCGATTTCTACACTGGACAAGTACAAGAGAGTTCTATGTACTTGGCAGTATTGCTATTTCTTGCTATTTTGCTGACATATTTACATGACCAGCTATTACTACCATCTTGTGGAATTGTAACTGGTAATCCAGTCAAACTTTCTCCTGTACTTCTGAAATGTGCAAGAAAATTTGCAAGTATGTGCTAAATACAAAGGAAAATGAAGTAGAAACTGATAGCATCTCCATACAATTGCAAATATAATTTCAAATTAGAACACTGTCTGGGTATCCTTGCATTTTAGTGGCTCATGATAGTGAGGTGGGGAAATGGCTACATCTTGCCAACTGTCACACTTCTTCTATGCTTCCCCAATTTTACAACTTTACATTTAGTCTCTCTATTTGATAATATGGAACATGGAGATAAATACACAGACTGAAAGCAGGTATTATATCCTGCTGCACTAATTTTCTGATTAATGAGTTCTTTCCACCCATTGTGTGCTTTCACTTTGACTCATCCTGATGGCTGTACTGTATAATAGATGATGTACTGTAATTTTGCCCCACATTGTTGCTGTTTAATAACTTGGCATGATGTTATCAGAGTAATTTTTGAATAACATCAATGGATTTTGTTATATTTCAGCAAAACTCAGACTGTAGGGGTTTTTTTAAAAAAAAGAATCAGGTAAGACTCCACTACTTACTCGTCAGCTACTTTGCAAACTGATTTGATGCTTTGATTTATTTCTTTCTTTCTTCCTCAGAAATAGAATGAGAAGCTAGACTATGTTTTGAAATGCAGTGAACTAGTGTGACAAGAGTTTAACTTTTTTAAAAAAAGTTTTGAGTTTCCTTCTGCCCATTCTCCCCTTCCGTCTTATTTCCTCCCTTTATTTTTTAAGCTTCGAAATCTAGAAATGAGTTTGTTTTATATGGCTATTAAGAAGCAATGAGGTGAACACAACTCAAATTAATTTCCAGTGGGAAGGATACAGAAAAAAACCTCACAAATGTTTATGGTTTTGAGGACTCGGTGTGGTGATATGTTGAATGGACAATAGATTTCATGAGCATCCACTAGGAAATTGCTATGGTAGCCTTTACTTTAAAAAGGCCGGGAATGAATAAACAGTAATAGATTGCATGTACAATACAGTCTCTATGGACAAAACTCAGTGTTGAATGAATGAGACTTTTAAAATAAATTAAAATAAACTGAATCACCAATGGAATTTATATGTACAAGATATATTCTACATACACATGATACATACCCCTCAATGACATTGCTTCTTTTAAACTGGTAGGAATTCTAGAAATGCTAAAAGTGGTCAGTACTTTCATACCAGCAGAGAATCTATTGGCCCAGCTAGACGACTTGAGACATTTTCCTCTATTTTCATTCAAATATAGGGGCTTAATCACATCACAAAATGAATTCCTCAGAATCCCTCTCCTCCCATTCTGCTTTTTAAAGGAAATATAATTCCTGAGTATTTCTAAGTCTGGATCTACACTGCTGTATATCCCAGGAACTGATCCCAGATTATTTGCTTTGAATTGGATTATATTAATTTACACTGCTAGAAAATCAGGGATAAGCAGATAATCTAGGATCTGATCCTGGGGCATAGGGCAATGTAGGTACCGCCTAACAGAGCTATAGAAGCTTTCCAACTTGACAGAGGGAAGGCTTAGGAAGGCTTATATAATCATTGTAATCCCTTCCACCAGGCCTTGGGACTGTAAGCAGGGCAACAGGGAGGGAGAACATTAATTGTAAAGGAGTTCCATGTGACACATTCACAACTCTTGCAAAGGAGATTTATGGAGTAAAGCCCTGTAAGGTACCTCCTACAGAGGCAGCATATTTTCCTGAAATTGTGAAAAATATATTGGAGAATGACAACAATGGTGAAAGCTAAAATTCCTTCCAGCGTAATAAACCGAAACTATATAGTATGACTCTGTGGGCCCTATCGGACTTTTACTGGAGGTGTCCAAGAGACTCATCTGGCAAAAAAGGATTAATTTGGAACAAAGCAGATAAACCCTGCTTTGTTCTGAATTAATCTGATACCACATTAGGCCCAAGCCATCCTGAAAGGCTCAGATCTAATGGAGTATGGGACCTGTAGGGACTCACCCATGGGTAGTCTCATGACTACCCAGGGGTCACTCCCCACTTCCCATCTCACTTCTCTGGGTCCCATGAGCCCAGAGAAGCAATAGTACACCCACCCATCCAATCCCCAAATCCCTTCAAATAAAAGGAAACTTACCGAGCTGCAATTACTCTTCTCCAGCAGGTCTCCTGGTACGTAGAAACAACGTGCCAGGAGATGAGGGGATGCAAATCACTCCTTCCACTCACTTCCTGGTGGGTCACTTATGTGCACTCGGAGTCCTGTCAGAGATGGCAGCCTGGTAAGTTTTATTTTATTTTAAGGGCTTGCGGGGGGGGGGGGTTGAGGTGGCCCCATGCCCTCCTGATAGTAACTGGGAGGGCATGGGGACACTCTCCCCTGGAAAGCTCAGGCTTTGAAGGGATATGTGGGGACAGAAATGTGTGCTAAAACAGATTTGTCAAACTCACTTTGGAGCAAATTTCTGTGAAGTCGAGAAGCACTTTGTGTCACAAGTGAGAATACATCCCCAGACCTGGCATTGATGCATTGGATCATAGAGTTGGAAAAGACCTCATGGACCACCCAGTCCAACCTCCTGCCAATGCAGGAAAATTGCATTCAAAGCACCCCTATTATCCACATGAAACTGGATAATAGCAAACCCTATTGAAATGAGGGACTTCTGGCCCCAGAACATCATAGACTAGAATCACATTGGAGGACCTCGAAAATGCATAGAGATAATACATTTCATTAGATGTGGATCAATCCTGGATAAAGAGGTCTGTAGCCTACTTAAGCCTGGTGTTTTCCATACATTTTAAGCTAAAGATCATGTAGTTCTAAATCAAAGCCATATTGGCAAGGCTATTTTCAGGACAAAATATATTGAAGGTTTGATGATGAGAAAGAGCAGACTCTTACACTTTCTACTCTGGCATTCTAATAAACCTGGAAAAAGAGTCCTCCCAATCAGGGCCGTAGGCAGTATTTTGATTCGGGGGGCTGAGTTTGGTTCGGGGGGCTGAGACTGGGTGTAAGAGGTTGACTGATTTGATAGGTGTTAGTTCTCAGAGCAATCCAAGGTATAAACAAAAAAGAACGCCAAACACCAAGGTTGAGTTTAGAAATCCAATATTCAATATTTCTTGGTATATTTCTTTCAAAAATCACACATAGAAGCGGTAACAATGGAAACGTCGCAACGAAAATCACTAATGCAAATGCAAACTTATAATCCTCAAATGGAGTCTAGGTCTCCGGGTTGTCCAACGTGATATATTTCCTCAAGTAATAAATCAAATATATTCAATTCATAGGACGGTCAACCCAGAATGGTCGACGGTCTAGCCGTTTCCGCCATCGTGGCTTCGTCGGGACCTTTAGACCAGTGCTCCAAAAAATAGTTTCCAAAGTGGTCCGGAGTATGTCTATAAAAGTAAAATAGCACAATCAATCTTATATATACACAATAAGTCAATACATAGTCATATATATTCACACGTTCAAAGAGAACTAACAGAAGTATAGGCTGTAAATACATACCAAAATATATAATCAATAATCATAGCGGTTAATACCATCAACAATCATGCCGGACAGGGAATGAAACAGCAAGGCACTTATTATAAGCTAAAGTAAAGTACATACTTAGAAGAGTTAATTTACAGCAAGACCTCCCCAATTGTTAAACGATCATTAAGGCCTGATTGCCCCATGCTGGGCTTCAGAGTGGCTTCAGTTCCCAGTTTAACTATCCAAAAAGCCTCACATTGTAAGAGTTTGGTCTTGATGTCAATGTATGGGGTAGGTTTGATCCGTTCCAAAACTAATACTTTGAAGTCCTCGAAGTGATGTTTCTCCTTAAAATGACAGTACAATATAGAAATTTCATTTTTTGTGCGGAAGCGTGAGCGGTGTTCCAAAATTCTTGTCCAGAGTTCCCTTCCTGTTTCCCCAACATAAAGCCTATTGCAGCCACATTTTAAACAATATACTAGATTCTTGCTGGCACAGGTTGCCCGGGTGCAAAGTTTGATAGTAACCCCATTATGTGGACTAGTAATAAACTCCTGTGTATCTATATGTTTGCAAATCGAGCATCTGCCACATCTACTCGTGTGGTTGGGAAAGGGTAACTCCGGAGTGATCTTAGGACGGTGATCCGCATGACTCAACATTTGCTTAATGCTCCTTGTCTTTTTAAAGGCAACGATGGGGGGTCTTTCTAATCCCGGGATAGAGTCTACCAAGGGCCAAATTTTTTTTGACGATTCTGGTAATCTCTTTAGAGTGGCGAGTATAGGTTAGAGGCCAAACAGGGCGGTTAAGTGATTTGGATTCTTTTTGCACTAGTAAATCTTGCCGAGGTGTAGATGTGGCCTTCCTGTGTGCTTGTTCCAGGATCTGCGGAGGGTATCCTCTTTGAGTTAATTCGCTTTTTAGAAGGGAGGCCGATGTTTCAAAGTCTGCCAAGTTGGATGAATTCCTCTTCAGTCTTAAAAGCTGGGAATAGGGTAAATTGTTTTTAAGGGCCTGGGTGTGGAAAGAACTATAATGTAGAAACGCATTCTTTTTAGTTGGTTTGATAAAGTGGTGATCATGATATGAATAAACATAACAGTTTAAATAATGTACCAGTAAGGCCTTTTCGCGGACCACCCTGAGAATTTCGGGGGGGGGCTGAAGCCCCCTTAGGCCCCCTGGCTACATGCCTGCTCCCAATATTTGGCTGCAAATCCCTTCAGTTCTCTAGCCAGCAGAGATGAAGAAAATCTGACAGTTGCAGTCAAGCATCTGAAGACCCATCCCTGTTTTAAAGAGATAGGTTGTTTCTTCTTAGTGAGGTATTCTTTTGCTGCTAAAATTTCACATTTCAGGTTAATAGTTCAGAATTGGCTGTAACCTCACTTTTGGCTACCATTTACTGCAGCCTTTGGTTTTTTGACATTGTTAGGTGTGGACAAGAAAGATTTATTTCATTTCATTTTTACACAGATGTGAGTTGACTCCATGCTCAGGACCCATTTCCCTCAGACTGACTTCTGGTGCTTCCAAATGCTTGCTAAAAGCCAGATCTTTGTGGAAAGCAGATAGATTAAGCCAGTTTATTACGGACATAGCATTGGACCCATGGGTTCCTGGCACTTCTCTTATGTGCAGTCCCCATCTTCTGATGCAAAGTGCTTGTTTTTTTCATTAATAACTAATTAAATAGTTGCTAAACACAGGAAACCAATAGAACAATAAGTGGTGGCAAGCAACCAGGGGCTCTTTCACACTACACAATTATAGCAGTTTAGTTACCATGGTTCTAGCCTAAGGAACTCAGTAGTTGTTTAAGAATGCATTTAATATCTTATGAAACTACAAATCCCTTGACCCTATAAAATAGAACAATTGCAGTTAAAGTGGAATTGGTGCACTATAATTGTGAGGCATGAAAGAGCCCTGGTTGCTTTCCAACAGATTATTCTGTTGGTCCCTTGTGTTTATTAGCTACACAGACAACTTCTTAGGGAAAACTACTGGTTATTTAATTAGCATTTGAGTGGTGGGAGGGGAAATAGCTCAAGAGCTAAGTATTCCAGAAGCAAAATAAACTAAAATTGATGACTCAAATCCAAAGACTCAAAAAGGTCTCCTGGGAAGGAGGCGAGCCAAACTCCTGCAGAAGGTAGAAACCGAAATGAGTTTTCCCCTGGAACACATGTCCTGACCTTTTTTAAAAAATGAAATCTATTTTATTTTTATTTTTTCCCTTTATCAAGTTCACCAGGGAAACATTAAAGATACGACTCTGGAAAAGGTCAGGAAATGTGTAGCTGAAGAAATCTCGTCTCAGTTGATGGTGCTCCCCTGAGGGGAATTCTCTCTCTTTCCTTCTCTTTCCCTGATCTCATTTATCCACTCTCTGAAAATAAAATGCATGTGTCAATTGCTGCTTGATTTTTCCCCTGTGTTAACACTGGATTTTTCTTTTCAAGACAGAAAGAAAAAGACTCATTTTCTATTATTTCTATTTTTTCAATAATGTGGTCTCTTTGTTTCACATAAAATAATTGGCCACATTTGCAAAAATAAAAATATTTGCAAATGATTGGCCACATTTGCAAAAATAAAAATAAGCCTATAATAGAAAAGTATCCTTTAATGAAATGTGACTCATATACTTTTGCACTCATATACACATGGACACTGGGAATATATAGATGGGTTTATGCACACATGTGCTAAGATTGGCTTCTGGTATTTGTTTGTTTATTTATTTACACCACAAAGCTAATCTCTGCATACTAAACTAATTCCTGACAGCAAGAATTTGTTTAATATTAGACTTAAATTCACCCAAAATTGCAACCACTTTTATGGTTACCATGTAAACCTCCATGCAAACCAAGAGACTTCTTTTATTTTATTTATTTATTTACATTTCTACCCTGCCTTTCTCCACCTCGGAGGGGACTAAAAGTGGCTTACACATAGGCAACTATTTGATGCCATAAAACAGTGTACAATTAAAATAAACATTCAAACAAAATTACAAAATACATTACAACAATTTTTAAAATTCAAGACAATATCTTCACAATTAATCATGTAATCCTCAAGCATAATCTAGGCTGGTCCAGTAGTCACTGCACATCATTCTATATCAATCTATTACACAAGTTCTCCAAAGGCTTGGTCACAGAACTACATTTTCACTGTCTTATGAAAGATCAGGAGGAAGGGGGCTGATTTCAGATCCCTGGGGAGGGAATTCCACAGCTGAGTGGCCACCACTTGAGAGCACCCCTCTTCCCGGATATCTTTAAACTCTGAGATGGTTCATTTTTGTGATGCACGCGGTATAATCCACATTGACTACCTTCAAAAAGGAAAAACAATCAATGGCGAATATTATGCCAACTTATTGGGTCGATTTAATGAGGATTTTTAAAAAACGACCACATTTGGCCAAGAAAAAAGTTCTTTTGCACCAGGACAATGCACACATTTGCAGTTGTCATGGCAACAATCCATGAATTGGGATGCGAATTGCTCCCTCATCCACCCTATTCTCCGGATTTAGCCCCGAGTGACTATTTCTTTTTTCCAAACCTGAAGAAATGGCTCGGCGGAAAGAGATTTGACTCCAACAATGAAATCATCTCACAAACAAATACCTATTTTGATGACCCCAGCAAATCTTATTTTTGGAAGGAATAAAAAAATGGAGAAACATTGGACAAAGTGTATAGAGCTCAAAGGATATTACGTTGAAAAATAAAATGATTTTTTATCCAAAAACCTGTGTTTCATTTAAAAACTCACTGACTTATTGACCCGCCCTCGTAGTTAGCCTACAGTTTGCATCATTTCAGCGTAGTTGGGGCTGATGAGAGTCACAGTCCACTAACATCTGGAGGCACAAATTTCCACTCCCAAAGAGACACAACCAAGAACTGAACGTCTTGTCTGTTCATTGTCAAAAATAGGTCCTTAGTATTTCTTGTTTCAGAAAACCCTATGAAATGTAAGGGGTTACCATAAATTGATAAACTATATGAATCCCCATATATACCCAATCAGTAAAGTCTGCATATATTGATGATAGAAGACAATATTAGATAGATATAATGCCACTTTTGGAGTTTATAATTAAAATTAGTTTGTTAAACTGGTGAGCGAGCAGGGAGCACGTGCCAGGAGAGAGGGCGTTGTGTGCCCTTTCTAGCACATGTGCCATAGGTTCGCCACCACTGTCCTAAGGCATCATTGAACATGGCCACACTTTTTTTTCTTGGAAGCCTATTTCTTTGGCTTCAGAATTTGTACAATCAGAACGAGGAGAAGGGGGTATCAGAATTCATATTATTAGCTGTTTTATTATTGTTGAAACTTTTTTTTACTGTGTTTCTACAGTGTAGAATTACTATTTTAATTAACAATGCAGAATTCTCAACTGAGCATGGACATTATATTTCTTTCAAAGAAACCCCCAACCCCTAATATCACATTAGAAGTGTTTTGATCAGACATTTCAGAACTATGGAGAAAGTACTTCATGAAGGGTTCATTTAAGAATCTATGACAGCTAAAGCATTCACTTGGGGAGTAGAGAGATCAGGCACTATCTTCCATCCTTGTATGACCCCAGCATTTTACTGAGTATATTCACAGTGACAGAATTAGTTTTATTCCAGTCCTGGCATATACCAGCTTGGGGCTTTGGTGCATAGAAATAGACATGGTTTCTCTCTCTCCTCAGTTTTATACAGCAAACAATGCTGGTAAAGTGGGGGGGGGGGGGTAAAGGGCAGTGGTGTCAGAAAAATGCCTGAAAATGTCTCATAATCATTGCACATTGTGCATCCCAATCATGATACCTATTTTGTGAGTCCAGGCAAGAAGCATATGACCACAACAGAAAAAAACATTGAAAAAGATGTAAAATTATGTGCTAAAATGAGAAACAAAAGCTTATTTTACCAGAGGAAAAGCTGGTGGCATAAAAGCCCTTTGTGGGGGAATAATGCATGCTCAGATCTCTCTGTTGTTTGTTTTTTAATCATCAAATCAACATCTTACATCCCAGAAAAATAAATAATATGGGCATCACCTAGTCCATATTTTGATTATCAGGCCCAGTTGTTTTCTTTTAGATGTGGTAAAATCCCCTAGAGGTTATTGTGTCCCATCCTTTCTAACTTGTTTGTTTTGTAACTGATTTTTTATCCTTAGATGTTTTTACATATTGAAATTTGGTTTAAAATGCCTTCATTCCAGAGCTAACCTCAATTTTCAATATTATGTGAATGTGTATCCGGCCAAAATGTCCTGTGTGAAAGCTTTATGTGAAACTGGACTTTACAACTTTAAAAATGAAAATTACATGTTACATTCTCTGGCATTGATGAAACTGCCACCAGAAATATGTAGCAGTAAAAGGGGGGGAAATCCATAGACTGCTCCAAGATACATTGCTAATCTGTACATTCATAATCATGGACTTTCAGAAGCAAAACTCAAGATTTACATGATAGGTTGTCTGAACATATTTATGTATCATTAACAGAGAGCAGTAGAGATCTTCAGAGATCAAAGGGGTCAAACAGTATGTGCCCTGCAGCCGTTGCCAGACTGTTTCGTGAAGGCGATGCTCTCTGCACTATGTCCAGTATATTTTCAGTGTCTCCAGTGATGGGTTACCCCTGAGGGACAGTTTCACTAATTCTCGTGTTGATTTGTGTTCCTCTGAAATGTATATAATGCTGTGTTGGCCCTGATATGCTGTTTTCTCGACATTGCCCCATAATTCCTAGTTACAAATTTTGGCAACTGTGCTGAACTGTTCTGTAATGCTGGATACTATATTGCATCTAGTACAGTAAAATATTAATAAACACTTGAACCATAGTTAGGATTTTATTGTGTGAGGCTGATAAAGCACATTTTTGGGAGACAAAAGTGCCATTGGATGGGGCTTACTGCACAACATTATGTCTCTCCTGTAGCTGTATTGTGCATGAATTGTGATTGGGTTGTCTCTTTTCATTGAAAAGAAAAACTCATCAATATTGCAAAGTGAAGGGAGGTCTTATTGCTAAATAGGGGGTGGAAGGAAAATTAGTGGTGGGGAAGAATGCCAGATAGAATAACAGTCTTTAATTGTGAATTAGCCTTTAAATATGAATTCTCTTTGAATGCAGTAAACTGATTGAATAAGATAAGATACATAAACTAAATAGATTAGCTGTAAATCAGATAAGGAGACATTCATCATGACTTTAACACAGTTTGGGTCCAGGCAATTTAAAAGACTGTGTCTCTCTAAGAGCCCAAATAACTCTACGAACTTCTGCAGGGAGTCTTCTCTCTGTCCCACAAAACTCTCAAGCACATGGCTGGGCAAAAGGGAGAGGGCTTTTTGGTGGCTGATCTCAGATTTAGGAATTGCTTGCCTTTCCTCTGCCATTAGATGCTTCTAGAATGGCGAGAAGCAGGCTGCTGAGGATGGTGCATGTGGAAATTTGAGGAGCTGTGTAATTTTTAAATGTATTTCCATATTTTTATGTTCATGGCATAAAAGTTTTAACTTGTTTTTATTTTTAATGCATTGCCCTGTTTTAATAGTTTTGTGTCATTTTTTCTTTTAGTTGCCTTGAGTCATTGTATTGGGAGAAAGATGGGATAAAAATCAAGCAAATTAATAAATAAAATTTAAAATTGAGCTCAGGTCATTTTTAGGAAAACAGTCTATGGCTGCTTCTAATTGCTTTATATATTGCTACTTATGGCTTTCTCTTCGATCCTTTATTATACTTTAGTGTTAGTAAAGGTAAACATTAAGTTTAGTCATGTTCAACTCTAGGGGTTGGTGCTCATCTCCATTTCTAAGCCACAGAGCCGGCGTTGTCCGTAGACATCTCCAAAGTCACGTAGCCAGCTTGACTGCATGGAACACCATTACCTCCCCTATCAGAGCGGTACCTATTGATCTACTCACATTTGCATGTTTTCAAACTGCTAGGTTGGCAGAAGCTGGGGCTAACAGCAGGAGCTCACACCGCTCCCTGGCTTCAAACCTGCGACCTTTTGGTCAGGAAGTTCAGCAGCTTATCGCTTTAACCCACTGCACCACTACAATGCTATATCTCTATGTTTAACTGGAACAAAAACATCCTATGGGATTTGCACTTTCCTAAAGGTCTTGGCTCACTAGACTACAAATCTAAGAATTCCCACTGGATGTTGCCATAGCAGTTAATGTGGAATATAGCACTATAACAGTGTCATGTCTAGTGTGACATTAGACTGCCTAGAATACTTATTAGCTTAACTATAGTCCCTTTTCTAGGGAGGAATGCTATGTTAATATCGGAAATGTTTTTTAATGATAAGATATATCTTATCATCTGTGTCATGTGCTGAACATACTTGTGGGTATACAGATTGTCTTTAGAGACAACAGGGACAATATTGCAAAGTAAGAAACATCTTCTAGATAATTATGCAACGTCTATACAAGAATGAACTGGGACACTGAAAATAGCCTACAGAAAAAATTGTTTAGACTTCATATAGCCTCTATAACAATGTCTAAGCCTTTAGAAAATGAAATGTCTGTGTGAGATAATGATCTTACTCCTGTAGTGTATAAATGTATAAAAGTGTTTGTTTAATATGTAATGAGAAAGATTATCAAGCCACTTGCTTAATCTCTCTCTGACCATAAAATGCCCTGAAATTTCAAATTTTAAGAGAATCTAAAAGGGAATTACGATGCTAACTTGCCATCTGGAGATGATGATCATGATGGTGATGATGGTGATGCTACTGATTTATATGACTTCTTTCTCCCAATATTTACAATACAACTAAAGCATATACAAAAGTGAATGTTAAAATAGGATTAAACTATCAAAATGATTTAAAGCTGCACTTAAAAAGATAAAGTAGTATTAAATAGATAAAAACCCTTTAAAAACAATTCAATCTAAAACAGTGAAGTAACTTCAGGCCATTCTTTAAAACTTTCTATTGTAACAGCCTTGGGGAAGCAGGAGAAAGTCCCCATTTCCCAAAGGATCTTTCCCTCCTCCCCCATGATTATTCACAAAATTGATTTAAACGGTTATCTCTAAGAATCTAGATCGTCCAGTGTTGCTCTGTGGTCAAGTTCATCCACTCATTCTGGAAAATCTAGAGAATACTGGAGAGATCTCCTCTGTAGTAATCACTAGATTCTTCTAATGTGATTCTGTGACCAGCTCCGAGCTGAAGTTGACCTACAAATTCCACCTTATCTGCACTGCAGAGTCCCGTCCCGAACTGGACAGGTGCATCTGCAAGTAGGTCATTTTCATTAGGTGATTGCCTTCTGCCTGCTTCCTGATGACATTTCCTCCATTTTGGTATTATTTTTCCAGCCAGACATTTGAAGCAGTTATTCCTCTGCACTAAGCTGTTGTGCATATTAGATGCAAAACAAGCTCATGCCTTGGTTTTTGAACTTCTTCCTAGTCCATTGGGTTTGTTCCATTCTGGTTTGCTATGGTTGATTGGCTTGATCTTTTCTCTCCTCCTACCACTTCCTGAATTTTCTTCCCACTCTTTGGGAATTTACTGTAGTTTGTCTGTTTCAAGAGACGATGGGAAGGGAAAGTCAGAAAGCATTCCAGCTGGGTCTTCTGAATGGATTCTGTAAAGAGCAATTAGACCAGACCTTCTCTGCTGAGGATATGTGGCATAGCAGTATTGGTAGCAATCCTATATTTAAGGCTTCTTTATGATTTCTGAAACTGAACTCCCACAGTTCCACATTGTAGTGGTAGAGTTTTATTGCTGAATTTACTGCAAAGCCTCTTTAGGAGGCAATTGATTTCCTTAACCACACACCTACCCTATACACACCACGTGATTTTTATCTTTTCCAAAAGAAACATGTTTATGTAAGTAGAAAAACAAGGATTTCAGTAAACCTCTGTCTGAAACTTGGCTAGCATTTGACTCTGTATGGCTCTTTGTTTGAACATCACATACATGCACAAGCCTTTCTGTAATAGCCTATGACACATGCAATCAACACTGCTTTTAGAGGCACCTGCTGAATGTAGGTTGTTCCCAGAGTAGACGAGTGAAGGACAGTAGAGGATGAGTTGTTTGTTGCCGATGATGATGTCTGCAGGTCATTAAGGATAATTGGCTCAAGACCCCCTAATATCATAGAATCATAGTCCTTGTGGGCCATCCAGTACAACCCCCTTCCAAGAAGCAGGGAAATCATATTTTAGTGATCCAGATTGTGCCCACCAAGAGGTACTGTACATACACATGTTATTTTGTTAATCAGTATAATGCGGGCATTACATTGCATTACATTGTTCCCTTGCTACTTTGCAGTTCGCTTATTGCGGAGTTGCTGTTTCGCGGATTTCAAAAAAATATTAATTTAAAATATATATCTTGGTATTTTCACTGTTTTGCAGGTTTTTGCTGCCGCTGCTCTCCGGCACACTTTCCTCCCTCCCTCCAGCCTTTAAGGGCCTTTCCTTCCTTTCCTTCACTTTATTTTAAGTTTATAAAGACTTAAAATAATGTATAACTACTAAAATAATGTATAAATATTAAAATAAATAGAGTATCTCTACATTGCAGTTTTTCACTTATTGCAGGAGGTCCTGGAACCTAACCCCAGCAATAAGTGAGGAAAAACTGTACATAACATGTGTTCTTTTGTTTTATTTATTACAAGAACAAATCTCATAGTTTAGTAATACACTTACAGCAGAAGGAAATTTCTCCCTGAAAAAGATTGCCCCTTATAATATAAGCATTTTCTACTTATGCAGGCAGAGGTAAAGGTGGCATATTGGATATGATGATTATTATAATGTACTATAAAATGTGACCTGGGGAAGACTTGGTAGATTAGTTTTCCAACAGGTCAGCACACTGGGAAACAAAGAGGAATTTTGGCATTTTATAAGGAAAAGAGAAACAACCCATACATATTTTACATAAGCAAGAAGATTTTGTGTGTGTGTGTGTGTGTGTGTGTAATTGATACAGATATTTTAAACGCTCCTTTGTGGCAATTGAGACAAAATTGTTCGTCTCTTTATACTCCATCCTTTACCATTACTACTCTTGGGGAAACTAACAGTCACATAAGAATAATAACATCATAAATTGGACAATTAGAAGAGTGAAACTGTATCTGATAGAAGCATCAAGGGAATGGAAAAATCACTGCAGCGGGATAAAACATAAAGGAATTGCCCACACTTTATAGGGCCTGGATTAATAAAAAAGACTTTTACCTGGTACCCATGAGTCCAAGAGAAATTTACTAGCCAGCCTGTATTGCTAATTGCCATAAGTCTCCCCTACTCACCTGAGTTATCTGGCATGCATGGAGGGCTTGGAAGAAAGTTAAGTTCCTCTATTATGTGTATGTTTGCTGTTGTGTAGGAGCCCCCGTTGGTGCAGTGGATTAAATCACTAAACTGCTGAACTTGCTGACTGAAAGGTTGCAGGCTCAAATCCGGGGAGCAGCGTGAGCTCCTGCTGTTAGGCCCAACTTCTGCCACCTTAGCAGTTTGAAAACATGCAAATGTGAGTAGATCAATAGGTACCACCCCGGTTGGAAGGTAATGCCAGCCACATGACCTTGGAGGTGTATATGGACAACGTCAGCTCTTTGACTTAGAAATGAAGATGAGCACCAACACCCACAGTCAGACACAACTAGACAATGTCAAGGGAAAACCTTGCTTTTGTATGCCTTTAATACATTTTTCACTTAAGTTGAGCCTATCCTAGGAGAAATATGTCCAAAGATTTAAGAGGATTTTCTATTGTCTTCTATGTCTTTCCCAAAGTTTATGTGGTTGAGTGGTAATTTGAACTCGGGTCTCTTACGTGTCCTTGTCCAATACTCGAACCTCATTCATATGAGTATGGAAAAGATAACGTGCAGTAGGAGCCTTCTCTGTTGCTCTTTAAAGGTGCTAGCTCAGTGGTTCTCAACCTGTGGGTCCCCAGATGTTTTGGCCTCCAACTCCCAGAAACCCTAACAGCTGGTAAACTGGCTCAGAATTCTGGGAGTTGTAGGCCAAAACACCTGGGGACCCACAGGTTGAGAACCACTGCGCTAGCTCCTTACCTGTTCAAAAGTTGCAGTGGGAAGGAAGCATCCAGCCCAAGGATCTTTGAGTTCCTACTGTGTCCTGCTTTTCAGAGATCTGGCACATTTATCTCTGGCAAGCTGATATGTGCGCATTTGTAAATCAATAGGAACTAATTGCCTTATTGCAGTTTTATGTTTTGTTTCTTTAGAGGCCAGTGTCTTGATGAGAGAGTATTGGATGTATATAAACAAAGCTTTCACCTGTTGATTTAAATCTATTAAATTTGCATATGAGCAAAAATCCATGTTTGCTTTGTTTTTATGGCCACATATTTCATATGAGGCATGAGTGTTTACTCCCATGGAAAGGGAAAGAACAATGATTCCTTGTACATTGTGATTGAAGTACCCCTGTTTAAAGTATTTTTAAAAGTATTCATAGTATATATGCTCTATAGTTGAAATGTTGTGTAACAGTTCATTTTACTGTAGAATGGCTCAAATTCTGAAGCCTTAATAATGATCATGTCAAACTCACTTTTGTGCTTTCCAATTGATTAATTTGGAGGCCCCGGTGGCACAGTCGATTAAAACGCTGAGATGCTGAACTTTCTGAACAAAATGTTGCGGGTTTGAATCCGGGGAAGGGGTGAGCTCCCTCTGTTAGCCCCAGCTTCTGCCAATCTAGCCGTTCAAAAACATGCAAACGCGAGTAGATCAATAGGTACTGTTCTGGTGGGAAGGTAATGGTGCTCCATGCAGTCATGCCAGCCACATGACCTTGGAGGTGTCTCTGGACAATGCCTGCTCTTTGGCTTAGAAATGGAGATGAGCACCAACCCCCAGATTTGGACATGACTGGACTTCATGTCAGGGGAAAACTTTTACCTTTTTACTAATTGATTAATTCAACTTGTGTGGAAGAGTACACCACCCCCAATAATAATTAACAATACTCCACAAATGTGACATCCTCAAGATGCCCTGGCCATCCTGAACTATAATGCAGTACATTGATAGGCCACCTAGTTGGGGAAGGCTAATTGAATATTTATCAAATATTTAGTGTTATCCAAGAACTTTAAATAAATTAAACACTGAGTTTTCCTAGTTGGACCGATAGCTAGCAATAGCAAAATCTTAAATGAAAATCGAGATCTTGAAGTTTCCTTTCAGTTGTGATTTGAAGACCACCAGATTTTTAAAAATGGTTTTTCTGTAATGGAGACAAAACACTGAAAACTTAATGCTTCTGCAATGCCATGTGAGAGGGAGCTAAATATAATGTGATGTCTGAATTCATTACTCACCACCAGTGAAAACCCAATGGTGGAACTTCCATAATGTATGCTTACATACATATATAGAGTTGCATTTACTGGTTTAGTCAAATGAGGAGCATAGTAATACTCTTCATTTGCCATTCTCTATCAGGAATACATAGTGCTGTATCCTGAGCTAACCTCATTGCTAATTGCTCAGTGGTACCCATAGTGATACAAGACCATTCTCCCAATTGCCTAACCGCTGTTTGCTAATACTCTCCACTGGAGCCTGTTGGTAATAAGAGGCTGTCAACTCAAATGATCATATTCAAAGTTCACACAAGATAAATGACAGTTGCCAGTGTCACCAAGAATTGCCAGTTCAAGACACGCATGCAGATGAGGATTCATCCATGAAAATTCCAGCCTGAGAGATCAATGACTAAGTGAACCAGATTGACTTTCTGAGCACATGACATTTATATTGTTTATTAGGGATTTCACTCTTGTTTTTTGATTAAGGAAAATCATGGTAGTGCATTTTAATAATATGGAGCATTTTTAAAAGAAAAAAGTGGGGGAGTGTCAAGTCATATAGCACCGTATCTAAATTTGAAGCATTGCGTGATGTTTTTCATAGAATCCACCCAGATGGGTTCCTTTGTGTATCTCTTTTTAAAGAACTCTTCTCCTGAGCACTGAGTAAAATTGATTTTTAAGTGGAACAATCTCTTATAATTGTAATCCAGACGTCTTATGGCTCTTGTAATGGATTTTGAGCTGTGACAAGTCCTGCTTGATGGCCACAACTGGACTGACACAGACTATTTTAATATCATTTAAGGAACTCTGCTGGATTGAATGTTTGAGTTTCTCTGTGAATTTCTCTATTTTTTCCAAATAAGGATATAAATCAGGCGAAATGGTTTGAAATGCTGACTGCCTAAGCCCTTTGACCTTGTTTACTGCTCCTGCTCCAGATGCTGGCTGATCTATGTGATTATCATGTCAGGTTCTTCCTGCTGTATGGGTAAACTCATATTAGCCACCTCCTGGTTTGTCCCTTTCCACCTTTTCATCAGAAGCTGACCAGGTTTAAATTTCTTCCCAAATAGGACAGTTCCTGATACAGGAGGGGGGGGGGGACCAGATTTGGCAAAATCACTGTCACCCATGCATCAAAGTGAGCACACCATGACTCTGTGTGTTTTGAACACAAAAACAAACCTTCCTCCAATCCTGATATGACTTAATGTTAGCAAATCCAATGTTAAAAATAGCTTTGGGTGGGGGAAGTGATTCATTTTCTTTTCAAGCATATGCATTTGTTTTGAGTCAGCCCTAAGTCAAAGTCTAAGCATTAGCCCTTCTCTATATGTGGATTGTAATTAGATCAAAATGGAAACAGGTGAGAGGATGTATATTGATGACTCTGAATGTAGAGATTGTAATGACCAGTATGCTGTTAACCTTTTATTGCAGAGTTTTAATGTGTTAAGAGCTCATAGTTCAACAACACTTAACAACCACGTGAATTGTGAGGTGAGACATTGCTGTTATTTGCCATTAATTCAGCTTTTAACTTATGATGATCCAGTTCCCAATCATCAACTGCCTGGCACAGGTCTTCCAAACTCTAGGTCCTGTCATCCTTGATTGAATTCATCCATCTGGGGTGTAGTATCCCTCTTTTCCTACTACTCTCATGATATGTTCAAAGCATGAAATCCTTAGCTTAGTCATCTTCACTTCTAAAGAGAGTTCAAGCTTGGTTTGCCATGTTGTTGCTTATTCATTCAGTCTCTGCTGACTCTTCATGACCTTATGGACCAGCCCATGCCAGAGTTGACCATCGCCACCGCAGCTCCTTCAATGTCAAGCCAGTCACTCCAAGGATAACGGGTTTGCCATAGATCCATTCATTTGTTGTTTTAGCAGCCCTGGTATCCATTAAACTATTATCCAGTACCACATTTCAAATGATTTTTTTTTTCTTGAAAGCTTTATTCACTGTCCAGAAGCACATAGATATCACAAAATATGATGGCCTGGACAATTCTGAGTTTGCTTGATGAACTTCTAGAATCATAGCACCTGAGTCAGAAACCCCTAGCAGTTATCTATTATCACATAACTATGATCAGCCTTTGTTTGGCAGGCACATGGACTTGCAATCTTAAATACGTTTTATTTCTATTAGTTTCAAGTGAGGGAGATCTAAACATGTCTTTAATTCTCCTATTGAAATTAATGGGGTTGAAAATTGTGATCTCAGTGGGACTTGCATTTCTGTAACACCTCTGGAAGTGAGATACAATATGCAAGGTTTTCTCTTTCGTAGCCCATTAATGAGAGTGAGATCTAGATGCCCTTCTCCTCTCTGGCACTACTGTTAGGACACTTTCTTCACAGAAGCCACCCTATCTTTGCAACTAGTGAAAGGTTAAACAGGCTGTGGAGCAGAAATGTCTTGTGCTTCAACAATAATTAATCAACTCTTCATGGTGGTATCTGAATTTTTTGCAACATAGCTTTAAAACAGAAATCATGCATAGCTCACTCCTCATTTCTCCTGCCTCCAAACCTTTCTGCTCAGCAACATAGAGCATTCAATGTATGACAGCTTTGAAAAATTATTTTGGACTATATCTCCTAGAATTCAATAAACAAAATGACCACTAGCCTTATTATATATGCAGAGAGAGAAAAGGCCAATGCCACACTTTGCCATATGAGATAGATAGATCTCATATGGCAAAGTGTAGCATATATATATATATATATATATATATATATAGAGAGAGAGAGAGAGAGAGAGAGAGAGAGAGAGAGAGAGAGAGAGAGACTTTACTTCCAAACACGTGGTTTATAAAGAAAGGGGGAAGGAACTGGCTGGTAGTTCTTTTTCAGTTACACAAGTTTTACATTCTCTTTAGCAATCTTTTTTTTAATAAAGAGGCATTTGAGGAAAATTGCCCAGAAATTGCAAGATGGGTAATGAAAACCTTTTGTGATGCCAGCCCACCCATACCAAATGAAACATGCAAGGAGTAGGTTTAAGGAACAATTGGCAAACAAAGGGAAGGAGGGACCAGAGATACTGAAGGTGTGGCTTCTGGCATGTAAGTGGCAGCACCCGTGCCTCTATGTCCACTTTAACCAAAGTAATAACAGTAATAATACAAGACTGAAGTGCCGCCAGTTTGAGCAGGGAGCTTGATTGGCACTTGCCAACAAGAGAAGCTGCCACTCAGCAACAGAGCCTGAATAAAAAGTCTCCTCTGAACATCTGGTTTTCCGCAGGGCATGTAGACTTTGAAGCAATGTTCAATGGGGCAAAAAAGGAAAACATTCATTGCTATTAAGCATTGTGTAATGAAAGTTCAGGCATATGAGCCATCCCTAAGCTTTTAGCTCACAGCAAGCTCCCATGATCACCTTTGACAGGGCTCTCATTACGAAAGCAGCCACAGGAGCACAGAGAGTAGGATGGGGTGAACTCTCACAGTTTCACTCGTACTGCTCTTCAGCATATTCTTTGACAAGTAAATGTGGTTCTTCGCCGTCGGTCATACTCCCAGGTTCAGAGAGTTGCCAGGTGGGAGCAGCATACTCCTCCTTGCATCCTCTTGGACAGGGACAGCCAGTGGCTTTTCTGTCAGTGATAACAGCTCTTTCACACTACTCATTTTTAGCCCTGTGATCCTGCATTAACTGCCAAGGCTGCATTTTTTGGAATCCTGAAATTGGCAACTTAATCAGAGACACAAAAGGAGCTTGCTGAGTATGAATTCTATATTGCTCCCCTGAAGCTGCCAATCCCAGAATTCCTATGGATAGAACCATAACAATGCAAATGGAGTACTAGTGCTAGAAATGGAAATGCACTCCAAGACCCTTCCACACAGCCCTATATCCCACAATCTCAAGGCAGAAAATTCCCCAATATCTGCTTTGAACTGGGTTATATGAGTCCACACTCAGATAATGTGTGATTTTCTGTCTTGATATTCTGGAATATAGGGCTGTATGGAAGGAGCCCCACTCTTCTTGGAAGAGACACCAAGAAAGTGAGCTAGTTCAAGGCTGGTTGCGAATACAAGGTGGGTAGCCAATGCATAAGACTTATTGTCTATTGGTACACATAGAATTAGTCCCAGTCCTTTGCTCCATTGATATGAGTGCCTCAGGCTATTTACACACTATGTGACCTGTCATCTCCAATCTACCAGTAAATTAGGGGTGGGCACCTGGTATCTCATGTTCCACAGGGTGTCCCCATGAGTGCCAGCATTTCTAGATTTGAAAAATACATTGTGTTTGTTTGATGGGGAAAGGAATAAAATGCAATGAGGGGATCCATATCAATATAATAATCAATACCATATTGATTAAAGTCAATTTAAGTACATTGAAGTACATTTGTTTAATTTTAATAACCATTAAGTGTGGATGGGAGATTTTGTTTGCTACTAATAAGATTAAGTTTGTTAATATTAAATGGTAGGCTGATTTTTAGTTAATGTTTGCCACCGCCTACTTCTCAAATGCGGCTGGTGGGGGCGAGGGAGAGGGCCTTCTCGGTGGTGGCTCCCCACCTGTGGAATGCGCTCCCTATTGATGTACGATCCACCTCATCCCTCCTGGCATTCAGGAAAAAAGTAAAATCCTGGCTGTGGGACCAGGCGTTTGCACACCAGCACAAGGCAGCATTTTAGATGGGATTTTAATGGAAAGTGGATGAATAGGGCCAATGCTTTTATGGACAGAACATTGTTTTAATCTGGAATGAATGCGTATGATGATAATGTAATTGTATTTTAATGTATTTTAATGTATTTTAATTGTTGAAGCGTTCTGGGGTTTTATATTGTTGCTGTGTGGGCATCGAATTGTGCCTTACGGTAAGCCGCTCTGAGTTCCCCCTCTAGGGTTGAGAAGAGCGGGGTAAAATCCTGAAATAAATAAATAAATAAATAAACTTCAATCTCTTTTATGACTACATTTCTATTTCAGCATAATATGATGTTAAAAAAATTCCTTAACATATACATGTCTTCTTCAGCTGAACAATTATTATTTCATGAACTATCCAGAAATATCACTTATGAATTGTGCTGAATATTAGCAAAATAGTTATGTAAGGAATAGTAAAATGTTTCTAGAAACTGGACTTGGCAGCTGGGCTTTAATTGTATTTTTCACCACCTGCTTCAAGCTGAAGCAACCAAAGGGAACTCAGTCTTGCTAATAGCTAGCCATTGTTTTAACAATTACTAATGGCCAGCAGTTAGATCTAGTATTTGTAAGAAATGATAGATTTAGTCTGAGCCTCGTTGTTCTTTTTCTGTTTATCCGGCTTTTCCATTCATATTGATTTGAAGAGTCTTCTTTGTAGCAAATCTCCCTCTCCTAGAAGGCTGTTGCATTTATTTCTGACCCTGGAAGGTTGTGTACCTAAACATGGAGACATTACAGTTGACAGAAAATCTATTTTAGAAATGTCTGAAAGGGATGAGTTATTATTTATCTTCTCTGGGGTCTTGTACATCTGGCCTTGTAGTATCAAAGCACCCTGTCTTTCCACACAGAAAAATGCTAAATATGGTAACAATAGTCTAGCCTGTTCAGCAAACATATGGCCCCCAGTGACAGAGATACACAGCTTATCAGATCATAACTCATGCTCAATACCATAGAAGTATGTTTGATTCCATTGCATTCACACTACAGTATAGAGATATATAGTGCAATATGATTCACATAGCAATCTAAGGACAGCAAGGAGGGAACTGTGAATGACTGGGATGGAGGAGGGAGAAGTGGCAGTATCCGCAAAAGGCTGGTGGAATGCTGCACCCCCCTGACAGGCCTAATCGGAAGCCGGCTTCCCACCTACCCTTTCCACAGCCACTGCCAGCTTCCTAGCAGCCTTTTCATGATCACAGATGGCTCTCCTTCATCCCCAGCCAACATTTTTGGCCCAATGTCAAATATAATAATAAATAATAATAACTTTATTTTTATACCCCACCTCCGTCTTCCCGAAGGGACTTGGGATGGCTTACATGGGGCCAGGCCCAACAATATAGTTTAAAAAATAACACACTAAAATGTAAAACAACAATATAAAACAAAGCAAAATAACAAAATTTTCTATATATGTTTTTTCAAATACTACTAAGTAGTGGGTTGTTGTAGGTTTTTTGGGCTGTATGGCTGTATGGCCATGTTCTAGAATCATTCTCTCTCTTGATGTTTTACCTGCATCTGTGGCAGGCATCCTCAGAGGTTGTGAGGTTTGTTGGAAACTAGGAAAATTGGGTTTATATATCTGTGGAAGGTCCAGGGTGAGAGAAAGAACTCTTGTCTGTTTGAGCTACAGTAGGTGTGAATGTTTCAATACCACATGATTTTTCTCACTTTGTGCTGCAAAATGCCCTCTCAACTGTAGATGGCCAGTATGGTCTGCATTATGAATACCATGAAATCAATCAGATGAAAATGTGAGTGGAGTTTATGGGAAGAAGACAGCTGTCAAGTATGCATTGTGGCAATCTGCATGCAGGAGCAGGGCAAAAGGGATGAAATGAGAACAATTTGCGATTGTGATGCTTGGATTGATTATATGCAGGGCAGCCATCAAAATCCATTTATGACCAACTGTGCATATTAATGGCTGGCCATATTCATGAAGTTGCTGCTTCATGGAGTGAGGAAAGGCATGCAGAAAGATGCAACACATGGGAGATTCATTACTTTATATTGCAAATGTATGTGCAGCACCTGAGAGTTGCTCTTTGTCACCTAAACCTATGTAATAGCAAATACATGTTTCTACTGAGCTGAAAGATGGATTCAACAATGCAAGTGTAGCCTGTGCTGAATGGGGTTGCACTTTAAAACTCAGAATCACAGCTTAATTGTATTACTGCTTTCAGCTAGAAGTCTAGATGATCTGTTTTCAGTTATAGCTAGGAGCATGTTTGTATAGATTACACAAATGCACTGGCTCTATATAACTCTCTATAAACTGGGTCCAGCTGCATGATGGATCAACAGGAGGAATGTGTCTTGTTGGTTCTCTTGGACCTCTCAGCAGCCTTTGATACTGTAGACCACGGTATCCTCCTGGCTCGCCTCACAAGGATGGGCCTTGGGGTACTGTTCTCCAGTGGCTCCAGTCCTACTTGGAGGGTCGTACCCAGAAGGTGTTGCTGGGGGACTCCAGCTCGACCCCACAGCCATTGTCCTATGGGGTCCCGCATGACTTAGTATTGTTCCCCATGTTGTTTAACATCTACATGAAGCCGTTGGGTGAGATCATCCTGAGTTTTGGAGTCTGATGCCATCTGTACGCACCACCAGAAGCTAAGGAGGCTGTCCAAGTCCTGAACCGGTGCCTGGCCACTGTGATGGTCTGGATAAGGATGAGCAAATTGAAAATGAATCCAGACAAGACAGAGGTCCTCCTGGTTAGTTGCAAGGCCGAACAGGGTATAGGGTTACAGCCTGTGCTGGACGGGGTTACACTCCCCTTGAAGGCACAGGTTCTCAGCTTGGGAGTTCTCCTGGACTCATCGCTGAGCCTGGAATCCCAGATTACAGCAGTGGCCAGGGGAACTTTTGCACAATTAAAACTTGTGCGCCAGCTGCGCCCATACCTTGGGAAGCCAGACTTGACCACTGTGGTCCACATTCTCATTACACCCAGGATACACTACTGCAACACACTCTACATGGGGTTGCCTTTGAAGACAGTTCGGAAGCTTCAAATAGTCCAACAAGAGGCAGCCAGGTTAATAACTGGGGCAGCGTACAAGAAGCATACAACTCCCATGTTACGCCAGCTCCACTAGCTGCCAGTTTGCTACCTGGCACAATTCAAAGTGCTGGCATGGGCCTATAAAGCTCTAAATGGCCCTGTCAGAACGCATCTCCCTCTATGAACCATCGCAGATATTAAGATCCTCCGAAAAGGCCCTGCTCTCCTTCCACCATTGTCACAGGCACGATTGGTGGGGATGAGAGAGAGGGCCTTCTCGCTGATTGCCCCCTGGCTATGGAACTTGCTTCCTGGTGATATTAGATCGACCCTCTCCCTCCTGTCCTTTAGAAGGATGGTAAAAACTTGGCTGTGAGACCAAATTTTTGGGACAGTGCAAAAAAGCAGCAATACCTTACTAAACCAATTAGATTAGACGCAGATGATCAAGATGGTTTAAAAAGTGTATTTTAATATTGAGAGAAATATTTTTAATGTTTATGTATGCATATAAGGAATTCTTGTCCTGGCATTGAATGTTTTCCGTATATATGATGTGCTCCACCCTGAGTCCCCTTCAGGGTGAGAAAGGCAGAATATAAATGTTTTAAATAAATAAATAATATCTTCGAGCCTGTGCAATGGATTTTTTTGGTGGAGCGCAGCGTGCACAGAACTGGCCTCACCCTTTAAACCAAAGGTTCATCTGCCAAGGCCTAGCAAAATAAATAATAAATAAATATTTCCCCATATGAAAAATTCAGGTTGTTCAGGGAAGGCCCTTCTGTTAGTCCCACTACCCTCAGTGACAGATTTGGTGAAAAGAGGGAACCTTCTTGATTGAACAGGGGGGCGATCTTCCATTTGAGATTTTGAAACAGAGGTTGGGACGATGACGAGACTGAGCGAATGACCGTTTCCTGAAAATCTTAAAACCCTGGCAGATTTGTATTAGGAGATACATTCCTTCAGATAGTCTGGGTATAGACCATTTTAATACTACAAAGTGTATTTTAGCTGCAGCTACTTTTGGAATTATGTTATGCATCTCCATATTGGGAGAAAGGTGGTTATAAAATCAAAAGGGCTTCATACCAGACATCACTTCCATCATTTGTGTCTCAGCTTTCAAAAAAACTAATAGTAAAAAAAGTTGGCATTCCATGTTTTTATTGTTTCCTCACAGCTCCTATTTGGGTCACTCACAGAAATGGATTAGAAAAAGAAAGAAAATGGGAATTTGCAAATGGTATATTACAAGTCTCTTTTTTAAATGCAAGGCTTTTAATTACAGATTAATTTTTGGGATTTAATGGAGAATTGGCACTCAAGCTTGCACTATGGAAGTTAATACAAATTAAATGTATTCACCATAAGATTTCGATACAGAATTTTAAAAAGATTATAGGAGAATATTGTGTATTGTAGAAGGCCCAATAAAAATGATTATTGTGTTCTAAGTATTTGATAGAAAAGTTAGAGGTCCTCAATCTTTTAATAGTTCTTTCGAGCTACTGTGCCCCACGTGCTGTTATCGTGCTTGCTGAAATTGTCATCTGAAACATGGGGGGCAGATTGCCTACAATTGGTGATAATTCCATGCTATCTCAGCTACCACCCATCCACTACAAACATTTCCACACATTGAGATCAATTATGCAGTTAAAGCTTAATTTTCCAAAGCTCATCCTTCACTTTGAGTCACAGAATTTCTTTCCTAATCATTTAATTGGAAATTGATTTAGGATGAGATTTTTTACCCATAAAGTAAATAATGGCCATTGTTTTACAATTTTTATTACTAAAATTGTGTTTAATTCCACGTCAGTCACTAAAGAAAATTTGCATAAATCTCCCTCAAAAGTATGAGATAGGTAGATAGGCCAGGTAATAATAAATATCATAATAAAACTTTATTTATACCCTGCCCCATCTCCCCAAGGAGACTCAGAGGGGCTTACAACTATGTAAATAACACTACAATAATAAAAATAAAACTGGGAATGTGGCGCAGCTGGCTAAGTGTCAGCAGCATAACATCTCTCTGACCAGTAGGTCATGAGTTCGAGGCCTGTTCGGGTCGAGGTGGGTACTCGACCTTTAAGTGTAGCCTGCTGTCGACCTTTGCAGCCTGAAAGACAGTTGCATCTGTCAAGTAGAAGATTAAGGTACCACTTTAAATGGGGAGGCAAATTTTGACTGAATTATGAAGCCATTAAAGAACTCCAGGAACGCTGAGGAATGCAGAGGAACGCGGAAGGAACAACAAGGGACACTGGAACGTTGACAGTTGAGGAGTGTGTCAGCTCCCCCTGGTGGCCAGAGTTTACCTCTGTTCGTCTACAGTATATGTTGTATGTGTAAACAGCAGGAATTGTCTGCTAAGTATGTGTACCTGTAATCCACTCTGAGTCCCCTTCGGGGTGAGAAGAGTGGAATATAAATAAATAAATAAATAAATAAAATAAATAACCAATTTAAATATAATCAACACAGGTAACTAAACAATCCATTAAAGTGAAAAAAGTAAACCAAGCATATTAAATTAACAACAGACATCATCCTTTGGAACCGGAATTATAGGGTATAAAACAATTCCCCCACTGCTTAGCTTAGTGAGATCAAGTCTAATTTAGAAAGTGCAGTCCAATTAGGTTTTTTCGTGTCTGGAGTGACTTGAGAGAGTTGGCCATTTGGAAGGACGTTGCCCGGGGGATGCCCAGATATTTTACCATCCTGTAGGAGGCTTCTCCCATGTCCCCACATGGGAAGCTGAAGCTGACAGATGGAAGCTCACCCCACTCCCCAGATTTGAACCACTGACCTTTTGGTCAGCAGTTCAGCCGCCACAAGGGTTTAACCCATTGCACCACTAGGGCCTCCAATCCAATTAGTTTGTCCAGCCATTGTGTGTTGTTATGTTTAACCATTATCAAAGGCCTATTTATAAAGCTGACTTTTCAATTCCTTCCAGAATATTGAAAGTGTAGAAGCTTGCCTAATTTCCCCAAATGGAATAATGTTCCCAGATTTATTGAATGGGCCATCCAAATTCCTCCCTCACACCCATCATGTCCCTTCTTACAGAGTAAGACCACATATCAGAATCAGTTTTCTATTCCAAAAATTCTATATGTACTTGAATGAAATGAATGAGAAAACAAGCATTTCAGTATCTCTTAGAAAAAACGTTACCCATTCCTTGGATATAAGCCTAAAAAGCATGAAATGCACTGGTAGATCAACATGGCTTGTTTGACATGGGCATTTCCCCCTATGGGATAATGTCAGGTCCATTCTCGAAGACCGAAACTTTCAGAACATGGAACATTTCTTCAGCAGATGTCATTCCTTATCCATGTTTAAAATCAGGTACCCCAGAGAGGCACATATTCAGTGCCACATGAGGCAAATGTTTCTATTTTAAAGGACATGGTATTGTTTTCATTTAATTTCACAACCACATGCCTTGTCCTTTGCTTCATGTTTTTTGAGTCTTAATATCTTTTTCCGGGTCTTTTCCTCACTATCTTTCTTTCTCCATCTTTCCGCCCTCCCCCTTCTTGCACACATACCTTGTTCATATTTACAGATAGTAACAGTATGTTTAAGAACTCAAATTCCAAGCTCCCTTAGTGTCAGCTATTATCTAATCAGTTAATAAGAGTTTCCCGAAATCTTCCAAAGAGTGTAAACAAAGTCTTTTGTTGGTGCGTTTCTCTACCAGAGATTAGAAAGCACTTTTATTCTGCTTTTTATCTGCAATAGCATATATGCAATCAAACCGAAGGTGCTCTTTTTCACTAGTAATTTAATCTTTCTTTAATTGAAGAGGTTAATAGAAGTATTGTCAGTATGGGCTGTTTTGCAGTTCTCTGTGCAGAGCAAAGAAATGCCTGAATTTTATCTTCTTTTTATTCTTTTATTACTAAATATAGTATACGATCTAGTACCTAACCTTCTCATATCTCTCCTACAGCTCTATATCATTATGTATTATATTACCATTATACATTACGTTCCCCCTTAGATATGAGGGATATCTTCCTGAACTTAGCATGGAAACAGGTAACCATGGATAATAGTGGACCCTATTGAAATGAATGACTTTCACAGAAATTACCATATAATCTTACTGGAGGACTTGCTAGGTCCTCCAGGAGGATGCAGCAGACCATACCACAGAATCAACTAAAACATTCATAGAAATGACACATTTTGTCAGATATGGGTAGGTGCAACTGCAGGTAATAGTCCCACAGGTATGGGTGCCATACTGTACCTCACATACATAAACCAAATCATAAATCAAACAACACATGACCAAGCATAAAATACAAACAATATGGAACTCTTCACAAATTTGCATGTCATTCTTGCACAGGGGCCATGGTGATCTTCTCTGTATCGTTCCAATTTTAGAAGCAGTTATGCTACTATACTGCCACTGCTGACTGCATCCATGACATTTTATGTAGTTTATCATTTTATTGCACTTTGCCAATGGAAGTGTACCTGGGATTATTCTTTTTTCCATCTGGTTTACCAGGGACTTACTCTACAAAATTAGAGTGCAGGCAGCCCCCAGGTTACAAACAAGATAGGTCCTGTAGGTTTGAAATTATATTCAAGTTGAAGCAGGTACATTTCTTTAATGTGACTCCAGCCATTTTATTTTAATATTGGATAATAGCATAGGAAAAGATTAATACCCCTGTAACGCATGTTTATCTGTCTGTGCCCTATTTAAAAGATTTCACCTCACTTTCTGTCCCAGTGACAATTGGATTTTGAAAATTTGGGTTGTCATGGAGACAAGGCTTGGTGATAAAGCTTCAGTGGAGACACCTTTTTCCTGTGATAACTCTTTCAGTAGTGATTTTCCTTTCCTAGGAGTAGATTTCCTCTCACTTCCAGTTGTTTTGCCTCTGTTTGTAACTAGGACTTGTATGTAAATCAGATGTCTTGGGGACTGCCTGTACTATTATTGCACTTTAACTGACATAGTTACATCCTATGGCATCTTGAGAAATCTGGATGCCCTTCCCTAAACTTCAGATCTCAGGAATCCACAGGGTGGAATCATAGGTTAAAAACAGAATATCATATCATGGGCAATTATTGTTTCCATTCAATGTTTGATGTTTTGTCTTATGTCTATTATAACAGGCTGTGTTTTTTATTTAATTTTAGTTTGTTAAGTTATAATTCGTGTTTATATGTTGGGTTGTGTAATTTTTGCTAGTATGGATATATTGGATCTGTATTTGGGCATTGAATGTTTGCCTTCTATGTTTGGAATCCACCCTGAGTCCCTTCGGGGAGAATATAAATAAAGATTATTATTATTATCATCATCATCATCATGTTAAAAATATTATAATTCTGTTGTGTGAATGGATCACAGATAGGAGTGTTTTATTTGTTGACTCAAAGACAATAAGATACAGCAAATCATGGCTCCCTTTTATATGTGCCCTCCTCTTCCCACCCCTTATGAACACCAAAAAAATAAATAAGTTATAAAAATTAAATAAAGGCCCTGGAGTTAAGAGAGAGCATGAGAGGAGGAGGAAGAAAGAGGCAAACCTGAACAAATCTTGCCAAGAACCTCCATGATAGGTTTATCCTAGAGTTTGGAAATAATTTGGAAATGACTTGAAGGTACACAACTAACATTTTTAAAATTAATTAGTAATGTGAATAGCAAAAATGTGGTGAATCTAGGTTCAGACTCCAACATCCTCCTCTTCTCAGCTTTTTCCAGCAAAAGAGTATTATTGATCAACAAGTTAGTGCATTGAAAGGAAAATGCGGCAACATTTTGTGAAGCTGCCTCCTTGATCAATACTCAGCCAAGGCTAAACCTGTGGTCTACTGGATTTCAGATGCAGGCTGCATGGGTAATAAGAGCCCTGGGATCAGCTGCCACAGAGATGATTATAGGACAAGAGCGTTGGCTACTTGACAGTGTTTACTGAAGACTTACATTTTCTATGTTTACAGAAGGGGCTTGTTTCCTCTTGTTTCTAGTCAACACTTTTTCTTTCTTTTTGTTTTATGATTGTATCATTATTGTCTGCTTGACATTGTTCATTGTGTGTGTGTGTGTGTGTGTGAGAGAGAGAGAGAGAGAGAGAGAGAGAGAGAGAGAGAGCATGCACAAGCACATACAGACCTTGTCATATGCAAAAATCAAAGGCTTCTGGTTGTGAAACAATAAAATGTATGCTGGAAAATTGGAAATGCACCCAGACACACCATGAGATGGGATTAATTTGTCAGCAGGAGGGAAATGTTTTTTGCTCCAGTGATTTAGGGAAAGAGAAGACTATATGATAGAAGTGAAGTCATATCTGGTTGACTGGTTGGTAAGTGCTGAGTTTGCCATCCTTCACGGAAAAGGGAAACATGACAAATAAAAGTTGAAATGGATCGGACCCAACAGCCATTTCATACAAGCATTTGTTTCTATCCAGTTTTCTGGTTTGAGGACAATAGCCACACAGTAGCTACATCCTTTTCCCTAGAAGCTATAACTAATCAAAGCCAATTACAACAGTCATGTTTAAAAATACCTAACTCTGTTGCATTTCTCTTCTCTATTATTTTGAATAAATAGCCACATTTATCCATCATCATACATGTCCTAATATTTTTCTATTCACCATAATCGTGGTCAGTTTTTAGTTGTCTTACAACCTCATCATATGGAGCTGGATTTGGCAGCAAACTCCGATCTAGTCCTGGTCACCCACGGAGCCAGCAGGCTCAGATCGCAGGATGTCATGCTGGTTCTGTGGGTGAAGGAGGACAGAACTGGCGTGCCACCACCATCACCCTAGCAACATGGGAGGCTTCCCATGTTGCCATTCATTCAGTGAGGAAAGCCACATGCTTCTCTCTGTGTGAAGAGCTGCTGGAGGAGCCCCGCAAATCGGGGCATGTGGCGGTGGCTTCCCGACACTCAGCAGTGAACCAGAGATCCACCAAGAGCTGCCACAGAAGGTGTGATGAGGTGGTTATTAAAAATACTACTTGCCCACAAACTTTCTTTGTCTAATGCTGAAATATATCGATGGGAAGCTCTTCCATTAGTTAGTAATTTGTTTTGGATATTTTATGGCAGATTTTCTTAATCTGATACCTGCAATTCCTAATAGAACAAAATAACAAAGCTGCTGCATTGTTTTATGATCACCTAGTGCCCATGGCTTCTCTGATAAGCTGCACAACTTGATTGCTTCATCATTAACTACTACTAGCATCAGTGATCATTACAGAACCATAGAAAGCTATGCTGCAGTATCCAGGGAGCTTCAGTTTTGTGCCTTTAGCCATCATTTGCCAAGACCGTTTGTTTCATTAACATGCATTTTGTCATTATTTTTCCATGATAAGTGATATTTTGGGAATAAAGATATTCACCATGAAGCCATATTTATTCTGCTTTTCTTCAGTATTTGAAGCCAATTAAATTAATACAGTTCTCTAGCTCTTCTGAATGCTGGTTGGCAAGGAATGGTGGTCCTTAAGGAAAAGCATTTGCTGGGGAGGGCATGGGGAGCTGACCATTTTGGCAAGGGATTCCAGCCTCTCTGAAGAGGGCTTTATGCGTGGATTATGGACCAGTCTAGCAAATAATGCCAACAGCATATTATTCCCTTTGTAACACCTGGTAATGCCTTCTCTTGAGGACCTTCTGTCTTATGCCAAAGGGGTCTGTAATCCCTCCATTCTGATCTCTTGTGTGAGAAAATTTATACTGTTCTGTATGGAGAAATTAGCTTGGTTGTTCCACTGAAAAAAGGACTTGCCTGCTTGCCAAGAACACAAGGCTTTATCTCATTTAGGCACAAATCAATTATCCAGCCTTGTTTAATTGATTTTTCTTACCCAAGACTTTCCTGGCAAAGGCAATAGATTGAAAGGTAAGAGATCCCCTTGATTCAACAGGGATGAAGGACATTTCAGGTTAATTGGGACCAACATTTTGTTTTTGAACTCCAATTGTTTCTATCATAGAAAAATTGACATCATAGATGAGTAGATCCATAAACACATTTTTCTAAATTCTACTCATTTAACATGTGTTCTGTAACAGTATGTTACCTTTCCAACAGTTTAGGATTTTATTCTACTTCAGCGTTTTGAGTTCTAAAAAGAATAGCTTTTGTGTCTCACAGAGCTGTAAAAGGCTACACAAACCCAAAAGCTTTAGCTTATATTATCAAACATGTCCAAATGTAAACGTGTCTGCTTTTAAAGGTGGCTTGTAGAATGAAGGGCTTCATCACAAAGGCCAGACAAAGCATCCCGCTTAGCTGGGCTTCACCAAGAAAAGAGAGGGGCAGTAGGGCAAATCTGTCATCCACGCACTGCTCTCTGTCGATGATGCTTTCCCCATCATATGGGGGAAGTGTTGATCTCCAGCAGTGCTTTCAGCTTGGTTGAGGACAGGGACTCCAGTGCAAGTCACACAATGTTGTGTGATGGCCGGCATGGGGCTCCGTCCATTAGACAGGGTGAAAGCGTCCTGGGCGCTAAATTCCCCCGTCTGATGAGATCACAGGTGACCCATCCTCTTTATCAGCTCAAGTCTTTAGAACTGTAAAAGCTGAAATAGAAGCCAATTATGTCTATTGACGCTGTGTGATCTTAACTTACAGTGTAAAGTAAATGTTTGCCATCTCTCTTGTAGATATTATTTTGTTCATTTTGCTATCTAGGACTGGCAATAACATAGACAATAGAGAAGTAATGGAAAAATGCAACCCCAAGGCAATTGCAACTTCCAAGAACTCAAATGACCATCACTTAAAAATAGGTGGAGATAGATATATCTGTTTCCAGATGGCCAAGCCTTCAGGGATTGCTGTTGACAAGTTTGGGACATATATTCACCTCCCCCCCCCCCTTTAAGTCTGTAGGAGCATTCCTGTGGCCTAGATAAGCCTTGTTTCAAGACAAGACATAACCAGGCTAGGACCATTTCCTGACGGAAAAATTACCCTGAATAAACCCCATATGAATATGCCAAAATGTTATGAATGAGGAAGAATACAAATTAGGTGGAGGCTGCAAAAATTTGTTCTTGCCTAAGTTCATGGAGACGAGCAAGATTCTGCCCCTTGTTTTCCTCTTTCTCTGCCTTTGTCCTGCAACTCAGTTTAGCAGAAATAGCTGGAAAGGCAAGTGTGTCCCAGCCAAATTAGAACAATTCCAGAATATGCCTATACATTACGGTAAGCATGTTGAAAAACAGTCAGTAGCACCCATTCCAGAACCGGTTGGCTATTTCAGATAATAATAATAATGATAATAATAATAACAACTGCAATAACAACTATGAACAATGCACCCACAACCCCCTAACAATAGAATTGCATCTAACGTTCATTTGAATCGTTTGAAGTTTAGACCTTTAGATTGCCTACCATTTTAAAGGTCTAATTCCTTCATGTTTCTAAAGGGGAGTTAAAATTATGATTCATCAAATTATTATACCTCCCCTACAGTTCTCTACAAAGGAAAGGCATATAACACAGTGTTTAATGAGGGAGAAAGTGAAGATGTAAGAGGCAGTTTAGATTTAGAGTTGCCATGGTAATCTGGCTGGTTCAGTTCCTAATATGGGTATTAGAGTATTGCTAACATGGACAGGTGTGAACCAGGCTTCACTTTGTTTGCTTCTATTCCATTTACTTTCCTGCAGTGAGTACTTGCTTTTGAGAAAGAAAAACAGATGCAATAGGAGGCCATTGTCCTATATCTTGTGGATGTATATATGTTGGTTGCAAAGTGTCATGTTCAGACCTCCAACACTGCACACACAGTTCCTATCTCCTCCTTCCCCTTTCTCTCTCAGCCTATGTTCCATTGAAGCTGATAACAAAGAGAGGTGGGAGGAGAGAGAAACTGGACATTTTCAAAGCAGTGACAAAAATGGGATGACACTGTATTAATTAGGAGTGTCTCTGCTAAATCAGGACGGTTGGAGGTTATGCATGATGAAATGGAAGCTTTCCTCTGCCACCCTTCTAGCTGTAGAAAGGAAACCAAGAAGTTATTTGAAATCCTTTTGTTCGGCTGACCTTCACAGCAAAGGAGCATTTTTCCCACTTGCTGCAATGGTGGGGTTGAAAGAGAGAGGTTTGCCATTTTACTGCCTCAAAGAGCACTTGTGAAAGCAATATACTGAGTCTGAAGAGCCTCTTGTCAAAGTGGCAAATCCTGTTCAAATTCCTTCTTGTATTAACTTGAAAAAGTTACCTTTTGGAGCTCTGGCTCTCTCAATCCCCTAGTCGCCATGCAAACTGGAGAATTCTGTGTGACATATAGTCTAAAAGGGGGGAAATTCAAGCTTTGATCAGCTCCTCTAGACCAGTGGTTCCCAATATATTTTGGCCATGGTCCACCTAAGCATCTCTAAAATCCTGACTCCCCCCATGACATATAATCCTTACCATTTAAAAAAAATGAACTCCTATTCACTTTTATGCCTATTATGGCCTAAAAAGGTTGTAGTAGGACTGTTTTGAGAAAGCCTAAAATGCTATTAACCTGGTCTAAACAATCATCCAAAGAACATGGCATCCTTGAAAGAGAAGGAGAAAAAATAACAAAAAGGCAGTTGTAGTATTGAGGAAGAAATTAGAAGAAGGAGAAGAGATATGAAAAAAACAGCAAATAAAGCTTCAAAACATATAATAGAGTACTAAAATGCATAAATATAAAATAATTTTAATTGAAGCTTTGTCTGTAATACTTTGATCCTTTTCTCTCTCTCTCTCTCTCTCTCTCTGGCATTACTTTGCAAACGAAGATTCTTAGGAAGGACTCATCCCACGCTTTCTAAACATAACATAACACTTTATATTTGTTAATCGCCCTCCATCCGAGATGCTCCGGGCGATTTACAGCAAAGAAAATACAATAGGGGAGGAGAAGGGGGAGGGGTGGGGAGGGGAGTGAAAAGGGGGGAGGGGAGGGAGTCCCACGGCGATAACAGACTAAGGCCCTAGCTCGCCATCAAAAGGTGGCAGACAGGGAGGCCCCAGTAGGATCGCCGGTAGTGAGGTGCGGGTTGTAAACAGCGTCCGCAGACCACCCAGTGGTCGCCTACAGTGCGTGTTCCAGGACACCTGCAGAGAGTCCGCCACGGCCCTCGCGTTGGCCGGGTTTGGTGTTTCCACCGCTTGGAGCTCTAGCTGTCTGGCTAGAGCTCCAGAAGGTCCTGGCTCGGTAGCTCTTCAAAGGTCTGGCAGTCCTCGGCACAGGGTACCTCCTCAGCCGATCGGTAGCGGGCCTGGGGGCTCTACCCTCTCGGAGGGGAGCTGCTCCCGGCACACATGTTGCCCAGTGCTTCCGCGTCTGGCGGCTCCTCTTCCGGGGGCCACATTGCTTCCCAGGTAGAGTCCTCGACGAGAGCAGAGTCCTCCAAGGGCGGAACTTCCGGCCGAGGACCACATCCGGGTCCTGCTCCCTCATCGGATCGGAGCACATGGTGCAGGGGAGCGTCTTCAAGGCCAGCCGCCATGCTGGGCCGCTCCATCTCGAGTTGGCTCTCCCAGCTTCTTGCCATGGGATGCTGGCGGGCACGAGAGTTCCGGGGGAGAGCCAGGACAGCCGAGATGTCAAGCTCGGGCATCAGCGGGTTGCTCGCCGTCAGATCCCCGTGGTCCACTGCCAACTCCTCCACCAAAGGTAGGCGGGCTTGTAGGTGGCTGGCTTGTAAGGCACCTTGGCCATCAGAGTCCGGTGCCTGGTTGGGAGTCGCCGATGGTCCCTCGGGAGTCTCTGCCATCCGTGGGGCAGCCTCATCGGTGATGGATGGACCGTCCTGTGGGTTGGAGGCCAGCCTCTCTTGAACTAGGCCCAAACTCTTGGGGGGAAAGTCCCATGAGTGGTCCCAGTCGAAGTCCGTGGCAGCAGCGGGCTCTAGTTGGGGTTCATGCTGGGGGCAGGTCGAGTTGCCGGGTCTACCATTCGGGACTGGGACCCGGGGGAGCTGAGGGAAGGACAAGCCTGTCCTCTGCAGTAGGCTACCAAACCTCCTCTTGAACCCCTCGATGTGATCCACCAGCTCGTTGTATCCTTCAGTGAGCTCTGCAAACGATCCAGGGTCGAGCTGATTGGGGTCGGGCTGGTCAGGGGATGGGCCCCGAGGCACTGGAGAGCTGCTCCTCGGGGTCTCGGATGATTTCAGGGGCTGCGGGTCTCGGCCAGCTATAGTCGTTGCCTCCGCCGGGGGGGGGGGGTCCAGGCCGACATCTCCTTCCAAAGGACCGAAGGAAAAGTGTGGAGGCCGGTGTTATTGACGGAACAAACCACCGGACCAGTTGCTCCCGTTGTTCCCACTGGCCGTCATGGCCCTCACCTTGTACAGGCTTTGGGGACGGAGATCTGTCTGCCGGGCCGCAAGGCCTCAGGGACCTCCGGTGCAGCGCCGCTGCTTTCCCCAGCCAAATCAGGCTGTGGGGGATCTGCGGGTCACCAAAAACCATCTCCTGGGACGGGTGATCCACCGTGGTCTCTCCCCAGAGGGATCCACGGGATCGGCGGGCCATACCCAAGGTAGTATCCGGAAAAGTAGGCAGACTGGGCCAGAGCTCACCCAAAGGGACCTCAACAGCCGCCGCCATCTTGAACACCTCCTTAGTCATCAACACAAGTGTGTTGATGACTAAGGAGGTTGGATATGTCCTTCGAGCCTGTGCAATGGATTTTTGTGATGGAGCGCAGTGTGCACAGAATTGGCCTCACCCTTTAAACCAAAGGTTTGTCTGCCGGGGCCTAACAAGCTTGGACGGTAGCAGCGAGGTCCTCAGGTCATAGATTTGATTTGAATTTCTTTTCTAGATGGGTGACCTTACAGGGTTAGACAAGTATCATCTGCCCGGGTATGAACTTACCTAGGATGGTTGCCAAAGGGCTAGAGAGCCCATCCTACCCATTGACACTTTTAGTCAGACCCTTCAGTTGTGACCTGTCAGGCATGGGAGGCCCTACAGGTGACTATTGTGCCACCGCCAGCATAGCTCACAACTTCATTAGGGTATGCAAGCCTCTCCCCCGCGACAAGGGGGCGCCAATGGAGAGGTTTGATCCTTTTAATTACTATACAATGAAATAAAGGTACCTAACACATTCAAAATACAATTTGAGCTCACCTCAAGATAAGTAGACTAAAGCTAGTGCTTCATGCCATCTGCAGAGAGATATATTAGGCACCAAGTTAGTCAACTTCAGTCTTAAATTTCCTTTGGTGGTATTCAGTCAATTTCTTTTCTTCATTCATAAATCATTTATATCACCAAAGCCACATTCAGCTAAATATGAAGATGGGAATGGTAACAACAGTTTTCTTGCAAAGTGGATTGAATTTGAGTATTTGGTTTCTGTCTCATCACAAAGCCATGCCATTGCCCCTTTTATATTGAGTAACATTTTAACTGATTCATCATTTTGCATTCTAAAGAGTTCTTCTTGCTTGTGTTGTATTGAGGGCAGAGACTGCCTGTGTAAATCGTCCCGAGTTGCCTTCGGGCCGAGAGGGGCGGTATAGAAACGTGACAAATAAATAAATAAATAAAGTCTTCTTAGTACTGCACTGAAACAAAACACAGATCTACTAATGCTGGCTACATCGCCCATGTTGGAAAATATTGACTTACCTTCGGAAGTAATAATTGTGCTTTGCATTTTTTTCTCAGATCTCTCGCTACATTCATGTGCAGAATAAAATAGACTTTTTTCTATATTTTGTATAGCTTGTAATGTTAAAAGAACACTGCGAGGGTGCTCATGCACTCTCTATTGAACTCTGCGCTCTCCCCACTCCTTCCTCTCTATAAGAGGGCTTTTTCCCTCTCCATTGTCACCTGACCACTATGTACATTCTGATTTTATTTTAAAAATATATGTATGTATGTACTGTATATGAGACCATTAAATGCCCCCCTCCCCCCCCCAATGGGGTGCATGCCTCACATTGGGAACCAGGGCTCTGGACTGAATCAAGAGATTTCTCTAGGCCCTAAGTGGGAAGGAAATAATTGTATGGAAGGTATGTAAATATTGGAGGCAGGTGAAGATGATGATTGATTAAAATATTTATATCCTGTCCAATATCCTAGAATCTCTGAGCAGCTTGCAATAAAAATAGTTTAAACAATTTTAAAGAAATTGAAATGCAATGCTCTAAAAATCATATAAAGATGTTCAAAGCATATAAAACAGTTTTACAGTTTTAACAGTTTAAAAAGTTGAAAACCATGTCAGCATACACATTGGAAAACCTCTTTAGGTCCCCAAAGATTTGGTATGCAGCTGTGTTTTAATTTGGTGGCAAAATTATTTTATTACTGCCATTCAGGTTCTCAAAGTAAGGGCATTCCACAATTGAGATGCCACAGCAGAGAAAGTAAAAATACAATCCCATGTGCCAGAACTTTAGAAACGGTTGCAGAAATATGTAGTTAGGTTACATGATTCTTTATTGAAGTCTTTCCTCATTAGGTTCAACCCAACAAGATTTATTTTGCTGTGATTTTTCCCAAATCCTTTTCCTTCTCTGATCAAGAAAAAATGACACTGTGTTTACTTGGGTATAATGTGTCATCAAATGTAATGCACACTTCAATTTTGGCAATGTAACTTAGCCAGAAGAGGTGAACATTAGATTCGAGTAAATATGGTAGGTGATATGTATGGAGTCCAATATATATTGTGGAATATATTGAGTGGTTTTAGTGCAGCCACACTTTGATTTGACATATGTGATCCTGTTAAAGCCAGTTCACTGCTGATCCTCTTCAAATTCTTGCTCACTTCAATGGGCCTGCTTGCAGGGAATGATAAAAGTGGTACTCCACAATATCTGGACAGCACAGTTTTACATACCTTCCAACTGTCCTGATTTCACAGGGACAGTTCAGGTTAATCCTCTACTGTTCCACTTTTTAGCTGCTTTTTAAAAATTCCAGCTGATTTTGTATCCTGCTTTCCTTCTTTTTCCTCGACAGAATAGTCATTTGCACTCAATTAGGCATGAGGAAAGGAATCTTCCTCCTTTTCAGTAGACACAGACAATTGGTGTGTGCTCTTCCTCATTGCTGACTTTTGCCATCCCAACCACATTATGATGTTCCTTGGCCAAACATTTCTTGGTTTTCATCTGTGTAATTTGGGAGAATGTGAATTGAGGGTACACCTTCCTTTCTTTGCTTCTCTGAGGTTTTCTCCAAAGGGTAGCAACAATTGTGCAGATACTGTATTTACAGTACCTTCTTGAAAGGTAGCTTTGCTTCCATTTGTCATTCCCTGCGAGTCATTCCCTGCGAGAAATCATTGCTTGCTCTGAGACGTTTTAATCCTGGCCTTACAACCTCTGAGTGGAAAGCTCAAAGTGGATTTGCCCAGTTGAGGAATAAAGTCATGGAGGTGTGAGAAGAATGTGAAAGCACAGAAGTGTAGCATTGTACTAAAGCACAGAGCTGTCATGTTTTGTTCAGTTATTGTATGCCCTTCCTACCCACCTGCCACAATGTCAGACCCATGCAAACTGCCTGTTGACCTTAAGGACTGGACCCCATCCAATCTCTGCATTTGACCTTTTCTAACCTGCTAGCTCATGTAAATGTATTCCATTTAATCCCTAAATCTGCTGAATTTAGCCTTCACTGGTGCTCAAGGCATTGATAGTTGTGTGGGGGAATTCAGAAAAGATGGCAGGATGTGTTAAGCATTACAATGCTGTGAGTTTTGCCTTTGACCTGGCTAAGTTTGCAGATTCAGTCTGGCTCTTTTGCTTCCTTAATAGCTTCTAATAGCCCCTTGTATTTTTTTTGTTCATGGCAATCAAATTTTTTGCTGTCAGGTATTTGGCCATGATGATATGCCTGTGTATTACCAAGGAGATTAAAAAAAGCTTCTCCCATAAATACATACAGATCAATGAAGATGCAAAAAGGGCAATGTGTGACTCAAGTTCCCATGAGCAGAATAGCTGAAAGAGCCACTGAGAGGCAAGAGAAGAGTGCCAACCAATTTCAGTCAGCAACTTCATTTCATCTAGTAACCAGCATGTCCCCTTCTGAAAGATCAATTTACTATGCATTATGTAAGAATTCCCTTTCATTTGGCATACAGCAATTTTAAATATATTTGTATCATGTTTATAAATTGGTTGATAACCATGCAAGAACAGAGATCTACAGCTGTATTGCAAGCTTGTTGTTTTGTATCACCCATGAAAAGATGTTTTCTGTTGTTTTCATCCCATTAAGTGGCACATATTTAGGAATGACAATTAGAGCATTTCTTCCTGACAATACTTCCCTCTTTGCCATGATAGTAGGCTTCCTTTTCTTAAAACAAAAAATCTTCCTGTGCTCCTTGATTTTCGATGAAGCTGATTCAGACTGAGATGTATCTTACCCCCTGGCAAGTGGTAGAGGCAGAGAAGGCCGTGGTAAATAAATATCCTTGATGCCTCATTGAGTATTAGTCTGTTCTCTAAGGCTGCACATATCTTTTTGAAGAAAAAGATATGGTAAAATTGGCAGCATTTCCCCACATTTCCTTCTTCCAACATTTCCTTGTTTTTCATTATCTTCGTCAGCTTCCCCCAAAAGCAGGAGCTGGTGAAAATGACATGGCTTACAAAAAGAATGAAATACAAGAAATAGAGGTTGCTTTCTTGCCCAATGTCAGTTTCACTACATAGTAGGGATAATGAAGGAAACCATGGGTTTGGCAGACAGATGGTGATGCAGAAATAGTAATTATTCACCATTGGACTGCTATCTAATAAATTATGATGGGATCCCACCAGAATTTTAACACTACTCAGTTTGGATTACCATCTGGGACTGGCTGTTGTTTATTCATTCAGTCGCTTCCAACTCTTTGTGGCCTCGTGGACCAGCTCATGCTAGAGCTCTCTGTCAGCCGTCACCACCCCCACCTCCTTCAGAGTCAAGCCAGTCACTTCAAGGATACCATCCATTCATCTTGCCCTTGGTCGGTCAGCCCCTCTTCCTTTTTCCTTCCTTTCCCTGCAGCATCATTGTCTACTCTAAGCTTTCCTGTCTTCTCATGATGCGGCCAAAGTACTTCATCTTTGCCTCTAATATCCGTCCCTCCAATGAGCAGTCAGACTTTATTTCCTGAAATATGGACTGGTTGGAACTTCTCATGGTCCAAGGCACTCTCTGAATTTTCCTCCAGCACCACAGTTCAAAAACATCTATCTTCCTTCACTCAGCCTTCCTTATGATCCAGCTCTCACATCTGTAGGTTACTACAGGGAATATCATTGCTTTGACTATGCAGATCTTTATCGCCAGTGTGATGTTTCTACTCTTCACTATTTTATCGAGATTGGTCATTGCTCCCAAGAAGTAAACGTCTTCTGATTTCCTGGCTGCAGTCTGCAGCTGTAGTAATCTTTGCACCTACTGGGACTGGCAAATCAGAACATATACTCCCTCATCCAGTGAAGAGAGTTATTGTGATATGTAAAAACAGAGAAAGCAGAACATCTGAATAGTCCAAATATCCATTAAATGGAGGGAGAAAGAGTGTTTCCAAGCAATCCCTTAAATGTCCTTGTTATTATGACTCACCTCATATCCCTGTGGATTTTGTGGGGGGGGGGAGGGTGCCAATTTGCTTTTCCTTGAAAAGATTCAGTGGTTATTTTAAAAATAGTAAACCCAAATGAAAGGCTGATGTTTTACGAACCATGCCCTTTCTCTCTGAGGAAAGTCCAAACCGACTAATCTAATTTGGCCAATGAGAATGAAAATCAGAACTCCTCCTAATTCAGCAACAGGAGTCATTGCAATTCTCCTTAAGTTATTAAAATTACAAGAAAATATAACATTGAATTAAAATGGCAAATTTCAAATAGCACAAAAATATTAGCTCCCAGTTGCAAGTTATGGTCTGTATTGGACAGTAAAACCAGACTTGTAGGAAGTGTGCTTCCAGACCTGATTTAATATCACTCTGTAGTATATATGAAGAACTGAGTTTATATGCACAAAATTTCATACCAAAATAAAAACTAGTGATTTGTAAAGGTCCTTTACATTCCTTTTTTTATCCCCCTCTTTTCCTCCTTTTACTTTTCTTTACATGAGGTGAGACTGTTTTCGTTGGAGAAGGGAGATTTTTTTTGTCAGCCTCTGGCTTGCAAATTTTCTCAGTGTGTTCTATGTGCTACAGTGTTTCACACCAGGCTGCAGAAATGGTGGTATTTATCATGAAGATCATGGGTGTGTAAATGTGTTGGCATCAACATGCAAATATTTTGTCAGCGTGTTTGCTTTTTCCTGGCATATGCTGATTTTGTTGATATATTAGAGCCATATGGTTATTAGGATTTTTTGTATGATATAGCCAAAAGTAGTACATGTTATCTTCCTCAGAAGAGAAAATCTGGATTTCTATGGGTTGAGAATGAGTCATTATTGCTACAGGAATGGAATGGGATTATGTTTAAGAGAAGCACATATGTTCCCCCAAAATGAAATTCAGGTGAATTATTTCTCCTTTCTAGTAATTATGACAATAAAACATATCTTCTTCAATAGTTCATGGGTGCCTCTACACTGTAACATTAATGCAGTTTGACACCACTTTAACTGGAGCCATGGTGGCACAATGGGTTAAACACTTGTGCCGGAAGAACAGCAGACCTGAAGGTTGGCAATTCAAATCCATGAGACAGGGTGAGCTCCTGCCTGTCAGTTCCTTCTTCCTACACAGGGACATGAGAGAAGCCTCCCACAAGATGGTAAAACATTTGGGCATCCCCTAAGCAATGTCCTTGCATTGCTAATTCTATCACACCAGAAGCGACTTGCAGTTTCTCAAGTTGCTTCTGACACAGTAAAAAATGGCAATGACTCGATGCAATGGAATCATAGTAGTTGCAGTTTTACAAGGTCTTCAGCCAAAGAGTGCTGGTGCCTCACCAACTCCAGCTCCTAGGATCCCATAGCATTGAGCCATAGCAGTTTAAATTGTGTCAAACTTCATTAGTTCTACAGTGTAGATATAACCCATGAAGTACCTAGCAGGGTATTAGTGTTTCTTTAAATATCTTAGAATAGTAATGTGAGTTTGATTCATCTGTCCCTTAAAATGTATTGAGTGTTGCTATATATGCTGAGGAAGTGAATAACTATTTTTTTAAAATATTATTATTATTATCAACACAAGTAGAGTAACATCACAATCAAAACCATTATTAAATATTGTATTACATTATAAATACATATCACATATTACTCTCTTAAGGATCTTATACTACCCACCTTTACCTCACCCTTGTGCCTAATAATTTTATCCCCCTCCCCTCCTCCCCCACCCCTTCCCTCAGGGAACAGTATTTATCATATTTCAAATATTAGTTTAATTGAACAATAAAAAAGAGAATGGTTCAGCACTTTATATCTTTCTTTTCCTTCAACTTTTTCTATCAGTCTTTCCCATTTCTGAACCCAGGTCTTCTTAAATCGGCATGTTGTAAATTTGACTTCTTTCGTAAATATAATCCTGAAGCATATATTCTGCGATACTCATTTTATTATGTGCTGTGATTTTATCGTGTTTTTAGGGTATTTTAGTATTTGTTATCTTGTATGTGCATTCTGTAAGTCGCCCCGAGCCACACCGGGAGTGGCGACTCGCAAGCATGAAATAATAAATAAATAAATAAATCATACCATTTTTCAACCTTCCACTTCCTATGATCTTTCCACCCCAAAGCCACAGTTGCATGGATAGCTGCTATCATGTATTTTATAATTTCCCTCCAGGCTTTGATATTTTCTTTTATGTCTAATTTCTGTGTGAAAAATTCTATTTTGTTCAAAGGCAGTTTATATCCTATTATTTCTTCCATTTCCTTTGTTACCTTGTTATAGAACTCTTGTACTCTATCACATTCCCACCATGTGTGGAAATAGGAGCCAATTTTCCCACCTCTATACCAACAACGTTTTGTGGTAGTTTTTGTCATATGTGCTATTTTAATTGGGGTTCTATACCACTTAGTCAATATTTTCCTTTGTGTTTCTCTAATCTTTATATGTTTAACATTTTTGATTGAATCAATCCAATATTCTATATCTGAAACATTATTATTTAAATCCTTTTTCCATATTTCTACCAAAGCTTGTTTCAGGTTGTATTGTATTCCAACTAATTTCTTATAGATAAACCCCATCAGACCTTTTTCCTTTTCTAGTTTCCATTTTAAAATTTGATCAAGGGCTGTTTTGGGGCCTTCTTTTTCCCTCCACTTAATGATCCTTTGTTTCAATCAATTCCAAATGAGCCAATTACCTTGACCACATTTTCCCTTTATTGACTCCCAATCCTTAATTGTCCCATCTGTGTTCAAGAGGTCTTTTATCAAATTCATTCTATTCTTTTTCAAATTTGTTATAACTAAAGTCTTGTGCCTTCATACAGTCTTTCTGTATGAATTGAACTAACCAGAGGTACTTTGGTTTCAGGCTACATCTCTTCAGTTCTATTGTCCTATCTCAATCCATGCCACCTCTTTCTTTGAAACAACACCTCTACCGTAGCAGCAGGAAACAGCTTTTACTGCCTTTCATTTCTTTATCTCTTTCCCCAGTTAAAGAATCACAAGGGCAGCTTCCTTTCTGTTCTGTGAGTTTTGCGGTCTAGACTTGATTGCATCTTGAAATCTGTGCACGTGGCACACCTTGAGATGGACCGATTGATCTGCAACACTTTAAAAAAGTAATAGTTTAATCATTGTTAGGGCTTAGAAGTAATCCTTTGGTAGTATTGATCCTGATGAGATTATTCATGATGAACTCATCTGGCATTAACATGGCTGTCCTCAAAAACTGCCTATAATTTCACGACGACCCTGTTCTGGTTTGTTAGAGGCTGACTCCTACAGGGCTAGTAGAAGTTACTTTTTGAACTGATGCTTCCCAGAATCCTTCAGGCAGCTTGGTCATTCTGGGATTTTAGTCCAAAAAAGGGAACTTCAAAAGCTCCATTCTTCTACATTAAAAGAGTGGAATGGCAGATACGTAGCTGCTAGAATTATACCAGGCCATCTCATTTTCCGTTCTTAATTTTGGTTTGGTAAAAGATCACAAGTCATCACAACTGTAATGGCAGACTTTACACGAAAAACATATTTTGCAAGCAAGCATGTAGCATGAGACTGGGGTTTAGATTCAGTGCTGGAAGGGAATGAACACCAGGGAAGATAACTGGAGCTGGTGTTACAGGTAAGCCTCACACGTGAAGGGAAAAAAAGCATCCTAGGACATTATTGCCCCAGTTCACTCACAGAGCCCCATGCCACCCATCAGACAATGTAGGCTGATCCCTTGTAAGAGAGCAACCAGGTGAAAAACTGGCAGGCTACCATTTCCTATTTATTCATCCTTGGGACTAACCCCAGAAGCAACAGCAACAAGCCATCTCTTTATCAGCTGCATAGGAAGTATATATGCAAAAGGCACAAATGTCCCCTATCATTTAAGCTCTCACTGGCAGTTTTATACCTTTGGAACAGCTAGCTGCCGTGCAGTTGGCCATTCTTCTCATGCATTGTTTTAACCTACTACACTTATGGCTTTCCTTTATTGCTTTTGGAAACTTATTGAAGTGGTCCACGATTATGATAATTAAGTATAGTGAATTTATTACGCAGAAAATTGCAGTATTTTCATCCTGAATTACTCCTACATTTCTTGGAAGGGAAGCAACTTTAGCTTTCCCTTCCATCTCCAGCCCACCACACCATGTAACATAAATTTCCAAAGAGTCCTCCAGTCCCAGCAGATTTTGAGAGTATCACAGGAGAAGGGATCAGAAGGTTAATCCCATTAGAGTGTTGTGTGGTTTCCTGGTGGTATGACCATGTTCTAGCAGCATTTTCTTCTGATGTTTCACTTGCATCTGTGGCTGGCATCTTCAGAGGGTGTGTGAGCATTCTTCCTGTGTCCATGATATCCCTCACTCAAATTCTCAAGATGTTGACTTTCCTAAATAATTATTCCCTCCGGTACTATGTCCCCTCACCTGAGGACTCCCCATAGTGTTTCCCGCCATTAGCTGTAGAGTTTGAGAGGGTTTTAACCACAAATAGAACTGTGTCGATAGACAAAAGGCCAACTGGTCACAAAATATAAGATGGAAGCAGATGCTGAGCCATGTGTTAAGCCCTCCAGATACTAAACGTTGAAATACAAGCACTTCTTAACAGCAGGCACCATCAAAAATATAACCACCTTCTTGGCTATATCTCACTACTAGAAGAAAAACACCCATCTGTTTGTTTTGCTTTGGTTCCTGAAAAGTGAATGTTTAAATAATCTCTGAACACCTGTAGTATTGGTTTTGGCTTGATCTGTACAAGTAAAACTGAGGTCAGGAGGTAGGTAATGAGGGAGAACCAGAAGAACAAAGTATGTTTTTTAAAAAATCCCCAGAATTACAGAGCGCCAGGATCCATGATGAAGATGAAGTCCTCTCTGCCCAGCATCTGAGTCTGCAACAGGTTTGGAACAGCAAACTGATCCTGGAAATACTATCTCTGATGAGCCTCAAGAGAATAAGGAGGATGAGTCAGGGCAAGATCAGGAACTCCCATTGGAAAAACAAGAGTTGAGTATCCCAGCTCAGCTGCAATTGAGAACTGAGGGCATTCAGTTGAGATGATCAAATTGGTTGGCTCAGCAAAGAGCCAACAGGTGAGGACACTTGGGAAAGTGACATAAAGAGTTGAAGCCTGGAGTAGTTCTGTGCTGGGAGTAATTTTTGTGGAACTGTATAGTCAGAATCCTTGATGGTGAACTCTTGCCTTGGACCTTGACTCTTGTTGACTGACTATACTTGCTTTGAACCTGGGATTTTGTTGGATTGACTATGCTTGCCTTGCACCGGGACTCTTGCTGGATTTGACTAGGCTTTGGAAGACTGTTTGGATTTGTTGATTCTGCTTGGCTTGAACTCTGAACCGAACCCTGACTGTCCTTATGCTTTGCCTCTGCTGGATTAATTAATGTGTATGACCCTGGACTAACTGATGTTTTTACTGGTGAGTTTCTGCCTTGACAAGGATTCCCTGTTTAGGTTCTTGACACAGAGCACCTGCACATTCCACCAGGAGCAGATTCCTTAAAACTAACCATGGGCCAATCCCATGTTACAGTCACTGCCTAAAGACAACTTTATGTCATGGTGGCCATAACCATTGTATCCAGCACTGTTCACCCAACTGTCCAGAAATAAAGGTTTGAAATGATGTTGTGCAAAATTACATTGTTTTAAACTGCCACATAGAGCCATTTTAAAGTGGCCTCTACAATATATAAATCTAGCTCTGCATTTTGTATCTCCTTCAGTTTTGTCCTTTTGTTTTACCTCATTCATCTAGGGAATGGATGGCAAGCTTTGCACAGGTTACAGTCCAACTTTCATCTATCAATGAAAGACTTCTATGAATGTACTTTGTGTGGGTGGAAAAGACCAAAGGCCCATACGTGGGTGAACTGCCCATATCTACAGTACTATGACCATTCAATTGAGTTTTTTATTCTTCAAGGTTATAAATGAATTAATTTCATACTTGAAAATCATTCATTTTGCAATTTTAAGAGGGAGGTTTCTTTAGGCAACACTGCTAGCAAGGCCACAATATGATCAAAAGTATTGGCTTCAGGAGCACATTTTGTCCTTTCAAAATGCCAGGTGCACCAAGGGCGTTTTGGAAACATTCTGTGAGTGTACGTATGTTGAGAATAACTGAAAGAATTTCCATCCTTATTATATAGGAATATAATGTTTATGAATAAGGAATGGCTTTTCCATTTAATTGGGGTTTTCTCAGAGGATGGTAGTTAAACATACATGTTAAAATTCTATGATAAAATTGGCTTAACGTTTTGTCATATAGTTTCAAAAATTAAGTTTATTTCAAAAAGTTTGAAAAATTAAAAATGTATGAAAATAAAAATGCATATTAGAGATGCAACTAAAGCCTTTGTGTAATATGCCTATGCAATTGGACTGCAAATCAATAGTTAGACACTTTTCTTATTAAAATACTTGCTGTATGTGACAGTTTTCTGCCAAGAATGGAAATACTTCTGTGCCTACAGCCCCTAATTTTGTTGTCAATTTGGTAATGTATTAACTAATATAAAAATACACAAAAAATCTCTATAAATCATACCTGAAGATGAAATGGAGCTCTATGCATTTTATATGCAGACTATGAGAAATGCAGTATTCTCAGCTGGATCAGAGTGATGGAGTTTGGAAAGAAATTTGATATAATCATGAAAAGGGAAGCTGGGAATAAATTATGTCAGGGATCCAATTTTGTAGAAAATATGATGTTTATTTGAAGTGCCACACCAGTTGATTTCTAACTTTAAATAAAAAAAATATTTTTGTATTGGTTTTTTTTTTGCCTTATTTGAGCCTTGGCCTGTTTGCTCTTTACTAAAAGAGAAGGGTTACATATTATTCCTTTTTTATAGTAAATATAGTAAGGATGGACCCCCTTTTTATTATCCCCTTTTTATAGTAAATAGAGGATGGACAAACTTAGAATATGAATATTTATGAATATTTTCAGATGACACCATAACAGACCTAGTTGCTCAGATCTACAACTTTGTTCTCATACATAAATACTTCACTTTGGTAATAATACATACTTTTGAGTTAATGAATGCCAGGGGGACATGCATGATTCCGCAATATGCCAACATCTTTATGACTAACTTGGAACAATGCTTCCTTAACTCTTGCAGCTAGAAGCTATTGTCTATCTGAGGCACATTGATGATATCTTCATGGAAAAGATGCACTCATTCCACTAGCGTTTCAACAACTTCCCCTTTGCCATCAATCTCAGCCGACGAGTATCAACTACCTGGACTCCACTGTACAGCTACAAAATGGACATCTAAGGACCTCATCACATTAAGGTCCTAAATGTGGGTGACAGTGAAGAAATTCATCAGGCAGCATGGTAAATCCATGGGGCTGTAGGGGAAACTGTTGTATTGCTCCCAACATTGCCACCTTCCCCATCACATGGTGGAAAGTGTTGTGGCCCGACTTCCACCAGTGTTCTCAGGGCTCTGTCCTAGGACACTTCCAAAACTGAGCCCCACCAGAAATAGCCCTGTATCATATGAAGGGCTCTAATGGGCTCCGCCCTGGCGGTGTCCTGCAAGTGTCCTAGGATGGAGACAGAAGTCAATGTGATGAGGTTATAAGATAACATTATAACACAATCCCATTAATCAGTACAAATACTACTTACATGCTTCCAGTTTCCATCCTGAACATAGTCCCAGTCCATAGTTTACAGTCAGGTCCTCTGATATAATCAAATCTGCTCAGACCCACATGACAGGGAGGCCAAACTCATGGAATTGTAACAAGTATTCCTCACTCTACAATATCCACCATATGGATTTTAAAATGAAATCAACAAGGCAAGACATGTTCCCAGGACAATCTGTTACAGAATAGACAAGAAATGGCTGATCCTCACTCGTGTGGTCCCTCTTGAGACAACTCAGATGCCTCATCAATGAAATACAGCCTATTCTGAACAATAATGCTGGGTTCTGGCCCAGCTTACTTGTCCGAATGCATCCACCCCTACATCTAAGATCATCTGGGGAGGTCCTACTCTCGCTTCCATCAACAGCTGAAATGGGCCTGGCGGGGATGAGGGAGAGGGCCTTCTCAGTGGTGGCTCCCCACCGATGAAACACACTCTCAACCGAGATAAGATCGATTTCTTCCCTCCTAGCTTTCAGAAAGAAAGTAAAGGCACGGCTGTGGGAACAGGCGTTTGGTCAATAAATTCAATCAGCACCAAGGCCGTAGCCAGGATTTTGATTCGGGGGGCTGAGTTTGGTTTGGGAGCTGAGTTTGGTTCGGGGGGCTGAGACTGGGTGGAAGGGGGTCTACCCTAGCAAACCTTTTGTATTGTTATCCCAATAACCCCATTAATGTGGGTTATAATGAGCATGGTGATCAGATCATGATATGAATAAACATAACAGTTTAAATAATGTACCAGTAAGGCCTTCTCGCGGACCACCCTGAGAATTTCGGGGGGGGGGGCTGAAGCCCCCTTAGCCCCCCTGACCAGGGGCAAACTGGATTGGCGTGAAGACGGATGAGGCTGGTTTTAATGTTTAATGATGACCTCTATAGTTTTAATTATGTTTTTATCATATGTTTTTGCTGTGATTTTATTGTATTGTTGAAAGAGCCTCCTAATGGGGTTGAATGTAAGCTGCCCTGAGTCCTCCTTCTGGGGTTGAGAAGGACAGGTTAGAAATATGGTTAATAATAATAATAAATTTCCCATGGACTGTTGTTGGCAGATCTTTACTTGCCTGCAGACGTCTCCCAATCTCAAAGCAATTACCTACAGAGGACACATAACACAGATCAGCAGATGGGTACAAAGCTATGCCACAAACTCAGATGCCAACTTTGCCTGCACACCTACTCAGAAAATGTCAACATAAGGCCTAATCATATCAGCCACAAAATCTGAGGTACTTTCACATACTCATCCTCCAAAGTGATTGCAGCAATGTACATTGGACAAACAGGCCAATTTCTGCACTAAAGCATAAATGCACATAAATCAAATATTAGGAACAGGCATATGCAAAAAACAGTTGCAAAACAATTCAATCACTCTGGCTTCACTGGGAAAGGTGTTTCAGAGTCAAGGAGCAGCCCCCCCCCCCCCCAAAAAAAACCAACAACCAAGTCTTCATAGGGACCAACTGTCCCCATGAAGGTTGTGAGACAGAGAAAAGGGCGTCTTCTGAGGATTTCAGGATTCAAGCAGGCCTATATGATCATAAAGTAAGGATTACGTGTGACAGCAAAAGGCTGACTTCATCAGTTTGACAGTTCTTTAACTGCAGAGTTCTAGGCATTCAAGTGGCAAGATTCTTTCTTGTGTTGTGTGTTAAGTTTCTAATATTTCTCTCCACTATCCTTTCTAGGTTTTGTAGAGCAATAGCCTTCAAAAATGTGTATTGCAAAGCAATGCAGAAATTGTTTGATGCACAGTTTAATCAGTTGGCAAGTGCAGATTTCATTTACCTTTCTGTGTGGTGAGCCAATGATGGTGATGACTAGATGACTTTCAAAGTCTCTTCCAGTTTTTTATAGTATGAGTTGCCTAAAACCACATGGATAATATTAGCATTGCTCGGCAAATACCTTTCAAAAAGTTCTTGTAGGTAACTTTTATTCACTCATCTTTAAACTGAAGTTTAATAGCATGGTCATGTTGAATGTTGTCCATCAGAATGGTCCAACATCTATTGTATATTATTGATATTTTTAGTTGAAATCAATAGCAAAATGAGAAGAAACCATTTCAAAATGACAAGTTTTCAGGATTATTCAAAATATTTTGCTTATATTAATAAGGAAAATATTAGCTATCAATTACGAATGCAACCATAACTTTATCACTACCCTCAGATCTAGGGCTAATTGTTAATTCGTAGCAGTTATAATTACTTTTTCATTTGCTATGCAAGGCTCTGTTATTGTGTCTGCATAAAATTTCCCTTGTGGGAAGGAAACAGGATGGGTTGTGCTATACAGGAGAAAGGACAATGAATCTGTATTGACTGCAGATATGCACAGACTTTGGTCCCAAGCAGCTACATCCAAGTAACCCATTAAAAATGCTGCTCATGTTTATGGAGAGATAACTAAAGTTAGGTAATCACTGGAAGATCTTCAGACATTATTTTCCACCTCTGCCCATTGGGCATTAGATATGCCAGAAATTAGAGAATATTGGGGACAGATACAATGGAAAGTATCCCCATTGGGAGTTACCATGAAGCAATTTTGCTCACATTTAGAGTCTGTTTGATCAGTATCTGGTAACGTGCAGTGATAACTAAGCTTTCCTGCATTAAAATATGAGCCATGCACTTTGAGTAGAAAATTACTGACTTTGCTCAGAGCTTGACACTACAGTTATTGCAGAGGTTTAAGAACTCTACCATGCTTGACCTTTGTCTGTCTGATAATATCCAGTCATTGGGCCCAAGGGGTGGCAAATGCCTCACTATGTCATATGAAGGTGCTTGCTGCATTAATGGAGACAGTATGATGTTGGTCAAAAAGTCCCCAGACTCTGCAATAAGTGTGAGCAAAACTGCTACATGATGCCTCCCAAAGGGGATAAGTTGATTGTATTTTTATAGACCCATAGGTATGTGAGAACCACTGTTCTATCACTACTACCCCTCTTTTTTGTTATGTGCTTGAGTGTGTGATAGCTGGACATCTTCAGATAGCCTTGGAGGCAACAGTTGATCTGGCCTGAAATCAGTGTGATTCCAGGTAAGGGCACAGTACTGGCACAGCCTTAGTCATTCTGATTGTCAACTTACTCCAAGAGAAAGACACGGGAGTGCTACTCCATCAGTATTTTCTGGATCTCCCAACACCTTCTAATAGTATTTGGTGCCACTCTGACTGGTGCGTCTGTGGCATTTCCTAGAGAGAGATAACAATGGTTTTAAAGGAGTTGCACTGACTGCCAATTGTGGTTTTCTTTCTGATTTCAAGGCAGGGGTACTGACATCCAAAATCAAAATAGTTTGGTAACTGCCAGAGGACTGCCAAAAGACTGAGATCTGCAGGAGGGGACATGGGAAAGAGCCTTCTCAGATGTGGCACCCCAATTGTTCAATGTCACCCTGTTTCAGCTGATTGTTCAGAGTGGAAAGGATCTTTCAGAATATGCTGAACTGTTCATCTATTGTTTTATTTTAATGGTCTAAGATCTATCTGTCTTTAATTCTATTATTAATTTAATTATATTAGAATGTGCACAAGTCATAGAGACCCCTAGTTGACAGCAGATAATCTGGGATCAGATCCTGGGATGTAAGGATAGTGTAAAAGAGGCCTTAGCCTCCAAATGAAGACAAAGGCTAACCTCTGCTGAATAAATCATGCCAGTAGTAACTCAATGATAGGTTTGCTGTAGGGTTGCTACACATTCCAATCTATTTGTCCATTTTCATACATGCAATTAAATAATGCTTCTGTGTTCTGTTTCTTTCAAGTACACTCTTTTGTGACTTACATGTATTTATCATCTATGGTGGCCCTTTAAAACTTCCATGGCTAAAGTTGGCTCAGCCTGCACAGCTGTTGTTCTTCCCTGACATGTTCTCATTCTCTGGGTGTATTTCAACATGTAGACTTAGAGCACTTTGATGGGTCCATCCTACAGAATTCTGGAATTGATCATTTAGAGAAGCATTGGGGTTCTCTGGCAGATAATATTAAATACCCCATGAATCTACCCCACAGGATTCCATAAGTTGGAATCATAAAGTGGTATCAAGGTGCTATATATCTATAGAGTGAAAAGCTGTTTGGTGCCAGTAAAAGGCTGTTGTTTATTTTGCTTTCTATTTTTAATGTACTTGCTGATGCAAAATTGATCCCCGATAAGTCTCTGGCCTCCAAATATCCACATATTTTGGTTTAATTAAACACCCCAAATACCTGCTACCTCTGAGCAATTTCATTATACAAATCAATTCTCTGCACTTTAATTTATTTCCCTATGTTGCTTTGGGTTGAACTCTAGTACATAGAATTGTGGGGAACTTTCCTACCTGCCACAGGCTACCTATATACATCTGCACTCAGATGAATGGCAGAGAAAAACATGGTAGCAATTGGAAATAATTTCTTAAAAGTTTAGGGCATTTGTCTGGTTTTCATACATTTTGAAAAGAATTCACACAGCTCTTTTTACTACTGATTAGTATATAACTAAATGGAAAGCAGAAAAAAGGGAATTTTGAGATGAGAGCAATTTCCATTTGTCCATCTCCAAACAGCATTTAAACAATTCCTTAAGATTTAAAATTTCCTTTCATGAAATGGTTTAAGAGATGGACCTCCTGATATAGTACTTTCATGAACAACATATCCAGGATTCCTGTTCCAAATTGGAAATCAGAAGTGGGGAACTTGTGGCTCTGCAGATATTATTGGACTGGAACTGCCATCAGATCTAGACAACATATCCACTAGTGAGGCATGATTGGTGTAAAGAGGCTATTCAAATGAACCGGCTGGACAGGGTGGACCCTCTTTTACTGATCCCACCGCTGCCACCAATTTGTAACGATGAGGTCACTACGTATCTGACCTAATGTAAAAGGGTGTTGTATAACTTTAATTTAAGGATCCCTTAAATTTGAAGAGATTAGCCACCAGATTGTGAGGACTGTTGTTGTTATCAGTTATCTAGGAGGGTCTGTCACCAATTATTGTGGGACTTCAAACTGTGTAACAAGACAGGTTAAAAACACTTTCCTGTCTTGCTTTACTCTGAGGCTGGACTTTTAAAATAAGGAACAGAGAGAGTTGTTGATGAAAAGAACAATAACAGTTTATTTATAGCTTGGCACAAAAGCGTGATGGATACGTTATAACTTCTTAGAGGCTCAACTCATCATGGTTACATTGGTAATGTAGAAGATACAAAGTTTAAAATGTTTGACTGTTACTATTACTCAGTTAGATCAGTATGTAACTATCTCACACACAGACCCTCTCTCCTCCTATAGGCACCTTGCCTATCTCTAGCCCTCAGGCTCTATACAAACAGACTGGCTCGCAAGCTCAGCCTACTAGAACTGTCTCTCTACAGCTCCAAAACCAGACTGCCCTCAGAACCTGCTCTCTCCTAGAGCTGGTCTGACAGTTTAACTGTCAAAATTCAAACTTCCCCAGAATTCTATTCTTGGCTGTGGCAGAAAGCTGTTGACTCCTCCCACCTCTGCCTTACAGCCATGTTGCTATGGCAACTCTTCCCCAAGGTGGGCCTTTACTGAAGAAGTGCACCTTCCCTAAACATCTAAGCCTTTCAATACATATTCAATCCCCAATCCTATAATAAAAAATAAACACTTCTGCACAATTGGTATTGCCATTCGGCATCCTCTGAAGAATGATACATACTACATACAAACTTTGCCAAGAGTTCAAAGTACAACGAATTCCTCACTTGCCTTGCAGACCATTTTATTGTCTAGAGGCAACAAGGGGATCATCTACTCTGGATCTGATCCTAACCAACACTGAGGATCTGGTCAATTGAGGGAAAGTGGTGGGATCCTTAGGTGGGAGTGACCATGTGTTCCTAGAGTTTGTGGTACAAAGGAAGGGTGAAACTAACAGAAATCAAACACTCATTCTAGACTTTAGGAGAGCTGACTTTTTAAAGAAAATTTAAGAAAATACTAAGTGTGATTCCATGGACAGGAATGCTAAAAGAGAAGGGAGTTAATGATGAATGGGAGATTCTTAAAAGTGAGATACTGAAGGCACAATTGCAAACAGCACCAGCAAGGAGAAAAAAAATTCTATGGTTCTGTATATATTCATGTATACTACTAGAAATATTAGTAAAAATAAACCAAGCTCAAAAATCAGAGTCTGCTTATCCATGGATCAATGTATTTTGATTTTACTGTACATTAACTCTTATTTTTAAAAGTCATTGTCTTCTTCTGTGAGTAGAGTGGTGAAAGAGTTTGTCCATCCTGGGAGAATCTAAAAAAACCCACTAACACCCCTTTTTCCCTCCACCACAGCACCACTTCCAGCTTCTTTGACTGCCTGGGTGAGGAAATAGCAGCAGTAGACAATTCTCCAAATCCTTGATGTTCCAGTGCATCTGATCCATTTGCCAAATACTGTGCTGAGGTTTTTATTTCTGCTCTGGACTAAAGTGGCTTTAGACATTACAATTCACAGGGAACAAGAAGAAACCCAATGATTTTTCTTTTCAGTACAGTGATTGAGTTCTGAACACGTGAATGGGAAAGGGGCCAGTGAAACTTGTTTATATTTACTATCATATTTTAGTTTTATATCACTTCTAAGAGGATTTATACCTTCATATTGAATTTTACTATTTTGTGTTGTATTTTAATGGGGCACTCATAGTATATAGCACTTTCTGAGGATACTGTTTACTTGAGATTGCCACTGTCCTCATAACATGGTACTCTAGTTTTAATCATTCTCAATGCCCTGTCAGGTAAAAATGCAGTATTATTTTTAAGAGTGAGCTTCAGGATCTCATGACTGTTGATAAAAGGCTGAAAATCTGATTTGTCTGAATGTCAAAGAATAGCCCTATTTCCCTGTAATTTTATTTGTGTCTTCCTTTGGGGTTTACTCTTATCTAAATAAGAACATAAGAACATAAGAAGAGCCATGCTGAATCGGGCCTCAGCCCATCTAGTCCAGCATTCTATGTCACACAGTGGCCCACTAGTTGTACACAGGGATCTCTAGCAGAAAGGAGGGCAAAACCCTCACCTGCTCCCGACCCCCCACAACCAGTACCCGGGGAAATCCTGCCTGCCTCCATCAACACAGAGGTGGCACTTGGATGTCCAATTCAGTAGCTACTGATTCCCTTGGTATCCATGAATCTGTCTAATCCTGCCTTGAAGCTGTCCAGGCTGACAGCTGTCACAACCTCCTCTGGAAGTGAGTTCCATAACCCAATGACCCTCTGGGTGAAGAAATATTTCCCTTTATTAGTCCTAACTTTCCTACCTTGGAGCTTTAGGGAGTGCCCCCTAGTCCTAGTCCTTATGATTAAATCATAATCAATGACTCAATTGTAGTCTTCCAAAATAATTAAGTCATCAAATTCTGCCTCTGAAATAGTTTTCATGTAGTCAATCTTGGGCACAGGCCATACCTGTGTGCAAAGGAAAATATGCTGGTGGAGGATGGAGCAAGAATGAGAATAGACAGATACTACTTCTGCTACTACTAGCACCACCACCATCATAATGCAGTGGCATTTCTTTGGAACAGATATTCACAATGGAAACAGCAAAAGAAAGAGAGAAAGCGAGGTTACGTTGCAATAATTTAGCAGGAAAAAAAGCTTCTTCTAACATCCCCAGACTGGTTTGAATAGCATTGGGGTAGAGCCCCAGAGTCACACAGAAATGAACTCTCTTAGAAACTACCAGACTATTCCACAGAAGGCCTCCCTGTCTCTCACTGTGGAAATCTTTCAATGAGCCATTTGTAAAGAGGAAGATATTGAGAACTATTTCCATGAGCTTCATGTGGAAGAGCTGCTGAACAGAAGGTGTCTTGCCTGAATACTTCCTGAATGAAGCTTGAATATCTAAATCCCCCACTTGAAGGATAAAAACTACTGGCTTTCTAGGCTGCTGCTCTGAAGCACAACCTGCATCTTATTTCTGTCCCTGCTGTACTTATCTGGATGTGAGAACACATTGTGACTGGTTTCAGGCTGCCTCTTGTATATATGTTACAGCCAGTATATTTTGCATTACTTTGACCCTCAGGAGGGGTGGGAGTAAAGCTTTAAGATGATTAATTCTCATCTTTGGGGATGCTTATTTTTTGGAAAGGTGAGATATAAATAAATATATAACAAGATAAATATCTAAATTCACAAGTGAGTGCTTCATCCATAGTAAGAGGACAGTATTATGCATTCCATACTCACCATCTCTGAACAAAGAGGACTGAAGTATCAGTAGCAACATGTTTACACAGGATTGCTTTTACTTGGAAGGAGGTTCCCTATTGGCCCTATGGCAATTTGTGATAGTTCTTTCAATTTATGAATATGCCAGTGAAGTATAAGCATATAGCTGAAATTCTCCAACTGTAAACTGCTCCTCAATTGAGTTTCTAGGGCAGTGCTCCTCAGGCTGTGGGTTGGGGCCCACAGGAGGATCCCAGTGGGTTCTGAGGTGAGTTTCACAGAAGGGGAGTTATTTTCATGGTGGGAAGAGTTTTTCTTCTTCTTTCACTAGACTTCTAGTATACACTGACTAATGTGTAGGGTTGCATGTTCAGAATTATCCCAGAACCTTTGAATTAAAACGTATTATGAGGTGATGGAAAGGACTTGCAACTGCATAGCCATTACTCCCCCTTTTATTATTTGGTGCACTGAATTCAAAATGACACAGATTGTCTGAGAGTGGAACCCTTGGAATCTGGTGACTCCAGCATCCTAAAACAAGGTTTGGCACTGAGAACAATCCGCTGGGATCATAAACTAATGAATATAAGTCTGGGAATTGCAATATTCATAATTATTATATCATTCACATTTATCACGATAGACGGAATAAGTTTACCCAGAACTGCATTACTTTTCAACTGTGAAATGGCACAGCAATGAAAATACAAAATGGACTCACACAATGACCCAATTCTCAGAATTATACAATTCTTACCGTCAAAAATGGCCTACAAAGGGCAAAGCACTGATTAATAGGCATGATCTAACAGATGGTGGATTAAGTGGCTAGAAGAATCTGTGTTTAGAGAGCGCTTTTAGAGGGACCATGTGATAGGAAAGCAAAGGCTATACCAATGTGTTCTAGCTTTCTATGAGAACAGGTTTGTTATACTTAAACATGCTATTAGACCGTGGTGCAGGAATCTTCTTAAATACCAACCACAGTTGTTCACCTCCTTGTGGAAATGGGCTAAAGAACATTTAATTTAGTCAGAGATTGTATACAGAATGGTGAGTATGCTTTGAAAATACAACTGGGAGGGAAAAATGAAGCTGTCTGAATACATAGATCTCCTGGAAAGTCTTTACAAATTGCTGTAACCAATCCCTGAAACCTTGTAAATTGTAGGAAGTTGCTACTCTTCTGGTTGAGCTGGAAAATTTGCACCCTGCTCTTTCTACTTGCCCAGAGCTGAACATGCCAATACTGGAGAACATGCACCCAACTCTCCTACCTGGGAATGTCCCATAAAAATAGGAGGCAGGGTCAGGCCTACCGTTGAGGTATCCATTCAAAAGGACAGGAAATTGTGTAGCTTTTTAGCAATTGAGGAAAATCTGCTCCTAGCCAACCTAATCAGTGGTGAGGAATGCTGGGGGTTACACCCCAGCAACATAAAATCATAACATGGATGCAAATCCAAGGATGATCTAGTACAGTTGTAGCCCAATACTCAAACCACTGTATCAATGTGACTCTTTAAAAAGGAATATTTGGAATGTAGAAATTTCATATCCCAGAATTCTATAGGAAGCAACCTTGTCTAAGTGGAATCATGTTGCTATAATTGTATAATGGGGAAGAGATCCCAATTTTATGGGAATCTGATGCAGGAAATTGTTAATCATATTGTCCTTGACCTTCTTGGAAAGAGCTGTAGTCTCCTGCCACTTTCAGGCTTCTGTGATGGCCAAAGGGGCAGCTGGAATGATGAGACATAGCACCACACTTGATGGTGCTGAAATCCTGCCTCCTGGCTTCTTGCTAAGTAATGAAGCATGCTTCTGCAATCACTTGAAGAACAAACTACAAAATCACTATGGATTTTTCCATTCTTTTCCTTTCTTCCCCCTTTAAATCTTATACATTTTAAGCTAAGAAGCTGGCTCCTGCATCTGCATTTAACATCCTGCTTGATTAGATCTTGTCAGGCTATCTTTAAATGCCATCTTTGAGTTCAGATTCTGTAATTAAAAGAATTTGCTTAGATACCTTCACTGAATCCCAATCCCCCTGCAAGAGTTTCCTATGAATGTCTGGTGCATTGTGCCAGGGATGGCTGCTTGAACATGTGTGAACAGTATTTCTGAGATACTGATCGATACTGTGAGTGACCAATCCAAATTCATATCAGTGACTGTGAACCTGTGTAAACAACCAACTATTATTTTCACCAGCTATTCATCATGTTGACTTGGTTATAGCTACATCAACTTTATGCTAGGCAATAAAATTTACTGTATTCACTTGTTGTTGTATGCCTTCAAATTGCCTCAAACTTATGGTGACTCTTTCATTAGGTTCTTGAAGTACAGCCACCTCAAATTATTCATAGAATCCCTTAGAAAGTTAAGTTGGTGGCATGACTCAAGGGAGAGAAAACCTATAAACACACTGGTTTCTCCAATGGTAAGAAAAGGGAGTAGGAATGGCAGATAAGTATTACCACCGACTGTTGTCTATTTTCATATGCCAATAGAAGCCAATCATGTTTATAATGCAGCACCAAAAGGAATGCAAAGCACAGAGATCTTCACTAATTCAAGTATTTAATTTAACAAGATAAGATTTGCATCTAGACATGGCCCTGGAACCCTATAAACTTGTGATTACTCTGTCTGCATAACAGGGCTATTGGTAGGAGTCCAAAATGCCTTTTTATTTGCTAAGCTGCAGAGGTATAATGTAGCGGATTCCAGATCTGATAGAGGATCAATGAAATAAGTGATGATTCAGAGTTGCAACTGGGCCTTTCCTCTGTATGAACTCACCTCTCTTTTCTTTTATTTTCAGAGATTGGCTGATGCAGCAGAGAGGTTTCAGAAAGCCCATCGCTGGCAAGACAACATCAAGGTAATTTGAAATCACCCTTGGGGTCCACACCAATGTCAACCTCACTTTTCGCCCATGATTCCATTCCCAATAAATTGCCCCAATATCTAACTGTGAAAACACTTTCTCAGCAGCACTTTTTTAAAAAAAAAAACCTAATCACAATATGTTGTTTGTAGAAATCAAATCTAATGCAAGTAACGTAAAAGCTATTACAGGTTAGGCATCCCTTATCAAGAAATCCCAACACTCCAAAATCTGTCCACATGACTGAGATAGTGACACCATTGCTTTCTGGTGGTTAATTATACACAAATGTTGTTTTCATTCACAATATTGTTATTAGTATAAAATTAGCATCAAACTATGTGTATAAAGTATAAATAAAACATAAACGCATTTCAAAATTGAGCATGACTGTTATATAAAAGACATCTCATTATGTATGTATACGCAAGTATAAGTATGCCCCCCAACTTCCAATTGAAAATCCCAAATCCTGGCCCCAAGCATTTTGGTAAGGAATACTTTATAAATACAGTACACCTGTTTGATAGATTGGTGAATTTTTTTGAATGGCAGTACAAAAGCATCTTGTGAATTTATGAGTCTTTCCACAGGGATTGATGAATTTACTATAATTCTTAAACTATATTTGCATCTGATTCTAGATGTGCATGTGACTGTTAGTATGCTAAATGTCCTTAAAGCTCATGATTACCTGAGCACTTGGGGGCCCTACATTAATCACATAAATTATTTTATGCCATAATATCTTTTTTTTAAAGTTCCTAGACAGTCTTTAAAATTAGATCACATCTTTTTTTTTGCTTTTTTAGTCCCACAGTTTTCACAGTGACCACGTTTTTGTTTTCTGTATCCTCTACTTTATTACTGTTTTTTTCTCTGTGACCTCGCTCTCCTTTCTTTCTAGCACTCTGATTTTTAAAGCAAACTCAAGTTCATACACGGATGCCCTGCTTCTTGTCTGTTAGTCCCTTGGTGCCTGCCAGCCATAATGAAAGTGAATGAAGTCATTTTCAACTCATTTTTAGTATTGCCTCTATCTCTATGTGCACATAATAAGACTAGTCAGAAAACAGAAGGTCAAGCTAATGGCTAAAAACTTTGGTTTTAGGCTGCCGTGGAGAGCAACCCACAGAATTAAAACCTTACCATCTTCCTAGCCAAAAACGTAAAGAGGTGTGTGCAGTTGATCTACAAGGTGTGCGGAGGTAGTCCTTGAATGGAAAAAGACAATGTTATCAGGCCTTTATCTTTGCATTATATTAGTAGATTATTCAACACTACTTATTCCAGTTTGGGAGGAATGAGCAATCTAAGATGGTGTCAAGCAAATGTTGCTGTTTTAATGATTGCATTTGACTTTGTAATTACAGCTGTTCTTCAGCGCAGCAAGAAATTGTGGTATTTTGCATGGAAATGCATTCAAATGATAACAGCTAGACAAAAGGAAAAAAGTTCAAATTTCCTTTCAAAAACATCATTAGTGCAAATAAATATTCCCAAAGATACCCAAGCCCTCTATTCTCACAGACTTTATAGGAAGGAATGTAGGCAGAGAAAGTCCCTTGATGATAGCTTCTTCCTTTAATAGTGCATTGCTTTGTCTATGGACATTGTTTGAATGCATTGGTTTATTTAATGCATATTTATACTGCCCAATAGCCAAATCACTGCATGGCCCATAGTTCTTTTGGAGTCCTCAGAGGAATCTTTTGCACGGGTCAAAAGTGAGTGAAGGAGAACATTCAGAATGGGCATTGTGTAAAGTGTTGTTATATTTAGTTAATGTAGTTGTTATTTGCAACTGGGGAGCACTTCTCCAATTGATGGAGGACATGCACATATAGTATGCAAATAGGACACGGTTGAGGAAGAATACAGTCAGTGCCAGAGTTTAAGGATGTGACTAATCCTTTTCTACCAGATCAAGCAGAGTAATGAATGTATCTTGTCTCTGTTGTATTGTACCTCCACAGTAAGGAATCATGCTGTGCAGGCATGTTTTAAACTACCTGTGCCTTTATTATAATGTATATAATATACACATGTATCTTTTTTTATTTTCTCACATTTAAATTCCACCTTTCCTCTGAGAGCTAAAGGTGATATACAAATTCCCACATCATTTTGACCCTCATAATGATCATGTAGATATGGACAGAGTGATTGTCTCAAGGTAACACAGTGGGCTTCATTGCTGAATTGTATCCTGTCTGACTCTTAACTACACTGACAGCAGCAGCAGGGGGAAATGATTCAACTCTTGTTTTAGATGTGAAATCCTTGAGGACAAGCAAATAATATGGGGGCTGTCGTGTGCAGATAAGTGAAGAGAGACCATGCATTGATCCTGGATATTGGAATAAGAGAATATGCAACTTCCTTCATCTATGAAGTGTTGGAGGGCATGGTCAATCTCTACATGTCCACCTTTTCAAACAGTTTTATCCTGCCTAAATCTAAACATCTAGCCTGATAGATGAACACAGAAATTAATCCTCAACATTATAATCTTTGAATTTTGGATCAAATAGGTTTTCAAGAAAATGTGTGTAACCAATAATATGATTAGATGCATCAGTCTAGAGTACATTATGCTCTGTGTAACTAGTGCGGAAGGATACACTTGATCTTACAAAGCCAAAATGTCTTGGGCTGCTCCTCAATGAAAGCAAAACACAGAGCAGCCTTAAAGCAGGAAATAGAATTTTGAATCCATTCCAAGGTTTACCTTCCCTCAAAAATTTGACTTGGTTGGTGGTGTGTATTGGATATTTTGCTTAAAAGGTTTTTGTGTGGGGTTTTTTTTGAAATTTTGCTTCATCTGAAAGATTCTCATTCTGATATGCTTATTCAGAAGAATGTGATGTTTGTTGGGAGCAATATTCAAAGTTCACTGTAAAAAATATTTTGAATATTTGGGAGAAAATCTCCCATAGGTGCTCAATTTTAGGGTTGAGCAAGTTGCTTTTGGGGACTGACAGCACCAACACTTCAGCAGCATAAGCAATATCCATTCTGGCTAAGGATTATGGGAATTGTAGTACAAATAAAGTAACTTTTAGATGCTGTGGTTCCACATCTCACAGCCTACCATTCCGCCTTCTCAGACAAGGCACTGTGTGTGTGTGTGTAATTTGACATTCTTTTTACTTCTTTCAAGGATCAAAGGGCAGGCACTCTGAGCACCGCTAAAATCTGTTGTTATAACTTTACACCTGAGTGAGTTCGAGACCTGAGACTCAACCAGGGTATCATTTGTGAAAAGACAAAAGGGTGAAACACACACTGAATGGCAATGTGCAACCCACTGAGGCCTCTCATAGAATAATGGAAATTTCTGTTCAGCATGGAGGATAAAAATAAAAGCAGGGACAGGGCTCTGATAGAGGGGAAATGACAGAGCGTGCAGGGAAAATAAAACAGGACTGGAGCTGGTCTTAACCCCAAAGGGCATGTGGCCATTACTTTAAAAGTGCCTTCTAAGTAGCTCGTAGTAAATAACTCAGAAGTCAAGATCAGAGACCCTTTCACATTAAGCAGATATAGCACTATGTTTCTCCATTTATATGCTGTGGTTGGAATGCTTGGATTTGTAGTTTGATAAGACCCTAGAACTTGCTGGTAAGGACTGTAAATTACCCTCCCTAAACTGTAAATCCCCCTGTCCATAGGAAGTTGCAATAGTAAATGAAGTGCAATCATAATGGTCGAACTCTAGTGTGAAAGGCCCCCAAACTGAAGGGGAGTATTCTGTATGGTAATTACACCATGGTTGCCCCAGTGTTGGATTTTTTCCAGAGTTATGTTCTGAATAACATGATTTTGTTGTGTAAAATTATGGGATATCTGCATCTTTCCAGGGCTCAAATGGCAAAAAAATCCTCTCACTTGCATTTCCACTGCTATGACAAACATGGCATGAAAAAAGGATTACTGCCTGGTGGTTCACCTGCCCCTTCACTCTTCTTGCCAAATTCAAGAGGATAAGATCAAACTCACTGGATCATCCCAAGAACCCTTCTAGTTTTCTGTTTTGTCCACATCTAGATCAGCAGATGTCAACCAGAAGGAAGCCTACCAGAAGGACTTGGAAGCGAGAACATTCTCCCACTGTTTTTCCTTGAGCACTAGCTATTGACCGCCTTATACTTCATGAATATATTCAATTCTATTTTAAGGTCATTCATAGTGTTGGTTGTCACTACACTATGGTGTAGCAAATTCTAGTCTATGTATCAAATCAGAATCTATCACTCCACTTAGTAGAGAACTCCAGGTTCTAGAAATATAATTCACTATTCACCACATCATGTCTCCTTCATGTGCCTTTTCCCTCACTAAGCTAAACAATATGCCAAATGTGTAATATTTCCTAATGGGGAAATGCTCCAGTACCTCCATCATTTTGATTTCCCTTTTTTATCCATTCTGCCTCTATCACATCTTTTTTTTCAGATGTAGTATCCAGGCCAGTCTTTGCTTCCAGTTTTCTGTTCACTTATACTCAGTGCTCCCCTACAGGTGCCTCTAGCATGTGGGTTTTCATCTATAGCCCTCATGTCTCCAACAAATGCTTATATTTCATGCTATATTTATGGCCTATGTCTACTGTAATGGAATGGGCCTATCTCACCAGGCTAGTGCGTAGGAAAAGTTCTAGGCCCTGGGAGAAAAGCCCCGATCCAACCTAAGAGAGGAGGGAACAGCCTGATCTTTATATGGGAGTGGTGCCTGATAGGTGGGGGAGTTAGAGAATGTTTACTAGCTACAGAAGGTAGAGGGCACCAGGAGGAGAGAGACGTAATCTGGGAGATGGAGAGTAGTCTGAGGAGAAAAAAGGAAGTACTTGGAGGTTGGAGGGGAAAACATTCCTGCTACAGATCTAATTCTTTTCTAAGGGTCTCTTTGAAAGAAACAGTTTAAAAAGTCTTCAAAAAGCATTTAGTTTTCAAAAAAACTATACTCAGTTTGGGTCTTATTCTGTGCAAAACTTGCATTTAGATGTTTTTCACAGGAAGACATATTTTAAACATAGAAAATATTATTCCTTTCACAGCAAAGTAAGTTTTTTATACATTGAAACTAACCACTTATACATTTTGGGAATAATAAATCCAAATCATAGCATTTTCTGTGCAGGAAATAATAGCTGATAAAAATTTAAAAAAATCTTATTTGCCGTGTTGAAAATCCTGTTTTCTGCACAAGTTTGTTTATTTATTTATTTACTTATTTATTTACTATATTTGTATACCACTACTCTCAGCCCGAAGGCAACTCGAAGCGGTTTACAGTTGGCAACAATTTGATGCCCGGATACCATAGAATACAATTTATCATACAATATAAAAACCATACAGAACCAATAAAACATATGAAATATATCTCAATTGTGTCTCCTTATTAAAAGCAATGTCCAATCACATCATCTAATCATTCTGTTGTTGCATATTTATGAGCACATTTTGCACAGAATAAAATCTGAACTGCAAATCAGTCTGTGATTCTTCTCATCAGGGTTTTACAGAACAAAAACACACTCTTTGACTATCTTTAAATACTCTTTTAATCCCTATTTTCTTTCAGAAAATGCGTTTTACTCTGTTTTCTTCTTAAAATAATCACATATGAATCTTCTGCAAAATCGGTTCCAAACTTAGTAGTCTTTGGAAAATAGTGCCATTTTTTTCACAATGGGGTGAAAATTATTCAGATTACTTGTTGCTTCCTTCAAGGATAAAATTACTCATAAATTCCTAGTGTAATGTCCATGACCTTATTTCCATGCCTGCTGCACACATGTCTTTATTTCTGATGTTACTTCTGCATGATAGGTAAATTTATTAACTATTATGAATTATGTAGTTGTACAAATGAGCATAACAAGAGGTGCCTAAGCAATCTGGATTTCATATGTTAAGCTTAAAAATTAGCTGGCCTTTTCCTGGCAGTGCTTCCCACCCATCATCTCTTCCCTGCAGTCTTAAATGGTATCTGTGGAATTGGCTTTTAAAACAGGGCTTGCTTCACAATGAGGGACCCTTGGAATATATGTTTCCACTCATCCATTCAAAGAAGGGATAAGATCCCTGTGAAGAGCAGGTGTGAAATTAACTTTTCCATTAAGGCTTCATTCTATTTCTGGTGATTAAAGATTTGTTACAGTTCTGAAATAAGAGTTTCGGTACTTCAGACCTGGGTAGGTTTAATTGATTCAGTTCTGGTTAAACTTGTTGTTACTGCGTCAAAACTCTATGTGAGCCTGCTGAGTTCTTTAATTCAGACATACTGCCACAGCCTTCATTATATGTGGGAGGGAATTTTGGAGGAGTTCAACATTTTCTACTTTAAATTAAATCAGTAATGTGATTGTTTTTGTGGCAGGGTGGGCTATATTTTTCTGATACTCTTTTTTAATATCAGGAATATAATTTTAAAGAACATGACTTCATTTAGGTCCCCTTTTAAAAATTGATAAACATGGGCTTTTCTTATCTTATGCTTTGTCAATGCTGTTGGACACCAGTTGTTAAAATTTCAGGCAGAGAGGGGTGTTCTTTATTGTAAAAACAAGATAAAATATTAGAAATAGTTTCACTTCTTTTTGAATTCTGATGTGCACACATGTGTATAAGCCTAAGAAAATGCACAACAATAACATATAGTCTACTTTTTACCTTCCTCCTAGGGTGTCCAGATGAAATATGGGGCAAAACTCCTGTCCCTTTAATGGCTGTTTAGAAGAGGGAATCAAATCAAGTATTGCTTGCATGATGGGGAACCTCTGCAACACAATCATTACAGAGACAGGAACCCTACCTCCTATTTCTCCCAAAAAACATTATTCCCTCTTGCATGTACAGTCATCAGTCCACATTTGTTGCGATTAGGGACATACAATCCCCATGAAAGTAAAAAAAAAACCAAATAAAGAATTTTTTAACGTGAGAATTTCTAGGTCTTCTAGCATAACTCTTTGGTTAGCTTCTGCTGGAAGATGAACAAAGAATCACATTGGGGAACCTAGAGATTCCAGGAGCCCCTGGTAGTGCAATGGGTTAAACCCTTGTGCCATCAGGACTGAAGACCGACAGGTTGCAGGTTCAAATCCAGGGAAAGCACGGAGGAGCACCCTCTGTTAGCTCCAGCTCCTCATGCAGGGAGATGAGAGAAGCCTCCCACAAGGATGGTATAGCATCAAAACATCCAGGCATGCCCTGGGCGACGTCCTTGCAGACGGCCAATTCTCTCACCAGAAGTGACTTGTAGTTTCTCATGTTGCTTCTGACATGAAAAAAAACCACCTAGAGATTCCTAGGGAGATGTTCTCTTTAGAAATCTTTAGGTCTTTCTGAATGATTGGAGCAGGTTGACCATAGAGTCACACTGAAGGACTTTGACATTCCTAGAGAGAAAACAATTTTAATCAAATCTAGGAATACTCAGAACTGCAAAAGTCCAAACCACAAATGTGGAGGGATGACTATACCAGTATTATCCATTCCCTGAGCTTTGGCTGTATAATATATTTGACAGAAAGGTGACCTTGAACTTTTCCTGTCTATATTTTTAGTATAAGCTTTATATTTTCAACTCCTCTTTCATTAAACCAAACCCCCCAAGTATCCATTTTGTTGTGTCAGCTTATGAGAATAATGCCCAAAGATAACCATTTCTCATTGGAAGACAGTCAGTGTTCGTGAGCTTCAAGGTCACCTGAGAACTCCAGATTGCATGCTCTGGGCCTTGATTCTCACAGGAGTAGCTCAGCTCCCATCAAGATATTATTAAGCTCACTAGATCACAAAGCACAGGGAGCTGGAGGGCAACCATGATACTTGTTTGCATTTTCAAGCAGCAAAGCTGGCAGGCAAATGGTGGCTGACTCAAGGCCACAGACATGGACTGAGCAGCCAACATTATTGTTCTAAGAGTGGCAGATAAAGCCTATGGCACTGAGGATTGCAGTGTTCCCTCTTGACCTGCCCCTTGATTTGACTGCCCCTGAGCCTAGCTCTGTTTGGTAGTAGCAATGAATCAACGATTCAGCTTTTAAAAGCTAGCGCACATGCTGAGTCCCAGTCTAGTAAAAATCACGTAACAGTTAGACTTCAAAGTCATCTGTTCCCTATCTGTACCTTACTACTGTTGCTATAGACTAGTGGTTCTTATCTCCTGATGCTGCACTACATCTCCCAGAATCCTAGACTATTGACCGTACTAGTTGTAGTCTCTGGGAACTGAAGTCCAATAACAACCAGGCACTGTTTTAGGTGGCTAAGGTTTCAATCTTGTTATTTTTATATGCAGCAATACATATTTTTAAAAAATATGTGATTAATAACAAAGCAAGTGATAACTAAACAACCAAACTCATAACAAGCCATATTAGTAAATTGCATACTTCCATTTCTAGAGCACCAGTTGATCTGCAAACCTTTTCAAGGTGAATAGAGTCAGGGCTGCTTCACCAACCTTAAGACATGCCCTTCTACTTTTTAAAGAGAGGGGATATTTGGTGCAAATGTATCATTTGCCCACTCCATTTCATTTTCAGTGCAGACCCCAGGGCACATTTGTCCTGATGGTTATGCCTGTTTGAATCCATAGTAATATAGCTCTGAGGAGGAATAATCATCTAAGTATTTACTGTATTGAACTAAATATGTCTATGTATAAAGTTCCACTACAGTAGTGTTTCTCAACCTGTGGGTCCCCAGGTGTTTGGCCTACAATTCCATGAAATCCCAGTCAGTTTACCAGCTGTTAGGATTTCTGGGAGTTGAAGGCCAAAATATCTGGGGACCCACAGGTTGAGAACCACTGCACTACAGTATATCCATTTATGGTAGCAAAAATGCCTGCTCTCCACAGTATCTTGGGAATCTAAACATAATATCAAACTACACTATTATAGCTCAATTATTTCATTTTAACTACTATGGCTGCATCCTTTGGAATTCTGGGATTTCTAGTTTATTGAAAACTAAGAGTTATCCGGTTGAGAATTCTAAATGCTCTCCACTTAAATTGCAAATCCCAGGATTACATGGGAGGGGTCATAGCAGTTAAAATGGGAAAATAGTGCAATGCAAATTTGGTATGCTATGCCTGAAAGACGTGTTAGACATAGTAATGCTTGTTCCATCACTCACCAGAAGTCAACGAACAACCCAGAAGTAACATATAATAATATTCTTTAAGCAGCCACCATGTGATAAATAGCCATCTTTTTCCAGCCCCAGCTACAGCAGCTGCAGCAGGCACAACACAGGTGGCTCCTCCTTGTGTTCCTCATAGGAAGCCAGTGAGACTTTTGTATTGCTGTATAGATAGGAAGGATAGATCCATGTTACAGAATTTTAGTCTTAACGAATTGGTGGTAAAAAGGCATTGCAAAAAATGTTTAGTGGAGGGAAAATGGTTAACAATTGCAGCAGCCAAAATGGTAGATCAATACATGAATCAAGACTGAATATTTCTATTAAAATGTAAGTCTAATCATAAGCAATATGATTGATTCACGGGTCATATAATCAATTTCTTTGCATTATGCAGGTCAGACTAGATGATCATAAGGTCTCCCCAAGGATGCACAAATCGACTACTGTTAGCAGTATGTTTAACTTCAATGGAGCCAATTTAAATACCTGGTGGATGAATGCGCTGATTGATTTTGAGGTCCCACTCCATTTCTCCTCTTTGCCTCTGCACAGCACAGTCTAATCAAGGCACCTCTGTCTCCTCCGAGGAGGGGAACAGATTTGCTGGGGGAGCAAAGTGAACAAAACAGTGAGATGACATTACACTGACTGCTGTTATCTACCATTGGCAGGTGCATAACCCACCTCTTGGGCAGGTAACAGCAAGAGGTACTGACCTCAGCGAACAATGCAAAGGCCTCCGTTTATGACTTGCATTTCCCTTTAAGCTGTAAATGTTCCTTGCCTGTTGTTTGTGACCCATGGAGTGTCAAGCCATCATGCAAACATTAGCAAATCATATTTCATCTCTGTTATCTCAGACATTCAGAAACCCCAATATAAAGAAGAGCTTAAAGACTCCACCTTTACTCTTCATCATATCTGATATGCAGAAATAAGTCACCTTTCTTCTACCTCTTTTACCTATTTTTCAACCCCCAGCCCCAGAATTTCCTTACTTATTCCTTCTCAGATATCACCATGGATGGTGCTGGGGCTCAATGGAAATACCATCTGATGTTGATATTTTAGAGACGCAGCAAAAAGAACAAAGGGATTAAACTTGCTTTGGAAGACTAGGAGCAAACAGGGAGCCCAGCCATTGATCTAAATTTGTTTGGAGGGCCAGGAATTTAGCCCTTCTGTACTTCTGCTACCAGTTATTTATAGCTCTATCTTTCCTCTGAAAACTTCACCATTAGCCCTAAGGTGTTTCTGGAAAGTAATCAGATGGGAAGCATTTTTGCTCAACTCCACTGCCTTCCCCAGCCCCATATTTTATAGATCTGATTGGGAGAATGAGAAGATGCTTCCATGGAGATTTCTTCCCCAACTTCTCTTTTTCATATTTGAGGTGTTTCCTTCCCCCACTTTCGCATATTTTTTTGCAGAGCCCACCTTATTTTAGCATCAGTGCATTTACTGATTCCAAAACTATCAATTTAATATGAGACTAACTGTGATGCATGTGGTTTCTTTCAATCCTACCATTTGCAAAAACCTAAATGAACAATATAAACGAGGGGGCACAGAAGGAAGAAAAGTCAGGAAAAGGAACTTCTCTGGCATATCCTCTTCATTAATTCCCTTGCTCTTCCCTTTCTCCAAACCCACCCCACACACCTTCACACACCCACACTCCCCTATTTCTATGTCAGAAGAAAAAATGGTGCCTCAATGTTATTAAAATCCTCTTACTGCAGTTGCTGCTGGTGCAGTTGCTCTCCGCTGTGAGTAGTACATCCCTGTGGTCTCTTTGCTCTGTGTGCTGCTGAGTGTGTCCTAGGCTGCCTGACCCGATCAGCAAGAAACGGTGCTGATTCTGCAGAGTTTCAGATATGCAGGAGTGAAAGAAAACTTCCTCTAATACCGGAAGGAAGGCACAGTTGAGATGATGTGGCTCTAGAATGTGTCCTTTGCCTTCACTCCCTGAGTCATTGTAGGGCAGATTCATTTCACACTACTGGCCCATGAAAAAATGAGTTGCTGATGTCCTTAGGCCATGCTGATCAATAAATCAGGATTCTGATCATTACCAATCCCATTCAGGCAGACAGCTACTTGTATAGTTCTTACAGTAGTGTCTCTCCATTCCAGCTCCTTCCATTTCCAGGTTACTAACAGGAAATGATAGTAAAGAATTCCAAAATAAAATCAGAAAAGTCATCACAATAGAACACTTACATTTCAGTTAATGGTGCAAAATGAAGCCCAACTGCCAAACTCAAAGGTCAACATAACTAAAGACAATGATAAGAAATATTTCGATATGTATGTGGGAGGGGGGGCATGACCTCAGATTGGATCAGGGAGAAAAAAACTGGTAAGGATGTTATATTGTCGTTGTCACTACTTGGAAGGCCCTGTTACACACTTTCACATGTTCAAGGCACTAGAATAAAATCCTTAGCAAGATCCAAAGTAGGGATATGGCTGTTTTGTTCTCCTCAGTGTGGTTTCCAAATTGTTTGGAAATCTCCCTTTTCAGTAAATAAATCCAAATAAAGACGATTTGGTATTTCCTGTGGTTTGGTGGCAGGACTCTCCACTGGATACCAAAATCTATAGATCCTTATTATGCTTCCTTGATAGCGTCTGCTAGCTCATGCCCAGCACAATTGTTTAAGATTATTAGATCTTTGACGACGGTCCCTACAGTAATGATCCCAAACAGTAATGATCAGGCCCCTTCAGCTCCGAGGTTTTTCAGAGCTATTTTGCAGACAAGATCCGCTGGGACCTCCCTGCCACAATTGATACAGTGAGTGGACTTAAGACTCTGTGGCCACTCACTGGGCCCACCCTCGACCGGTTTATCCCACTGGATGAAGTGGCTGTCAATAGGATCATGACTGCAGCTAGACCAATGATCTGCTCCCTTGGTCCATGTCCTTCCTGACTGATAAAATCTTGCCCGGAGGGATTACATGGCCCTCTGTTGAATATAGTAAATAGCTTCCTTGAGCAAGAAGTTTTTCCAGAGGGTTTAAAAGAGGCTATGGTATCTCTGATGCTGAAGAAACCGGACTTCGATTGTTCAGTTCCCTCCAACTACCGCCCGGACTTGAACCTTCCGTTTCTGGGTAAGGTGATTGAGAGGGCAGCAGCGGAGCAGCTGCAGCAGTTCCTAAATGACACAGCCGGACTAGATCCTTTACAGTCCAGCTTCCGTATTGGGCACTGGACAGAGACTGTGTTGGTCTCCATCACAGATCAGCTTCACTGCCAGATGGATCAAGGAGGATCAGCGCTGCTCATGTTATTGGACCTCACGGCAGCATTTGATACAGTTGACCACAATCACTGTAGTGTACAAAGTAGTTCAAGAGTGTTCCCTATTCTGCCAACACATCTCCTTCCTCCACCTTGTTCTATGTCAAAAATCAAGCCAGGGTTGTGGCTCTCATTTACCAAAACATGATATGTAAAGGGCACAGAACTACCTCTCAATGACTCTGTCATTCAGGAAATTTTTCTTCATGCCTCTCCAGAATCCTACTAATTGTGCCAAAACTAAACAAGAATATTACAAAACGCCACATCACACTATAGTTTTAATACTATGATTTGCACTAAAAGGCAAAATTTTAAGGAATCAAGTGGTTTTGGGAACCCAGTGATAAAGTGGTCCAACTGCTTATGAACATTAAATGGAGCGTTAAAGACTGGATGTCCCCTGGGTCACAAAGGCGGAACCCACACTGCCCTATATCCCAGGATCAGCTTTCAACTGGATTATATGAGATTGCCAAATAATATGGGATGAGCAGATAATCTGGGATCAGATCCTGGGATATAAGGCAGTGTAGATCCAGCCAAAGAGAGGCCCAAATCCTGTTTCTAAATGGAATCAAGCCATAGAATTAAAAGGACCTATGTAAGTGTGGACTCACTGTTTAGCCACTATTTTACAACTCTAGTTAGGCCTGAGCAATAGGGCTGCAGCCATATTTTCTTACTGAACTTTTCAAAGGTTTCTGAAACTGAATGACAAGACTTTTTTGTATTAGAAATAGCTACTTTTCAATGCATCTGTATAAATACATTTATAACAGTGGGGCACATGGTATTAATGCAAAGCCTGTATGAGGTGATTCTTTTAAAAAATCTATCATGGGTTGCCTTTCTTCATTCAGAAGCAAACATTCTCCCCTGGGCTGCTAACAACTATTCTCGTGCTGGTATTAGGAAAGGTTTGATGTTATGCCTCTGTTTTTAAAGCTGTTTCCCAACATGAAAGAACAGTGATGGCCTCAGCTTTAAATCAATGTTGTTCTTAATGCCATCCTGAAAAACACATGTTTTCTGCTTTTTCTCTTGTTGGGCTATTGTTCTTCTCCTTTTCCTCTCCAGTCCTCCACAGATCTCAACATCTCATCACTATTTTACCCTGGTAATTCTGGGTTTGGTATGTTCAAGTACCTGAACATACCAAGGCCAGAATTACAAGGGCAAAACACTGATGAAACATTGACATTACTGAAAATACTCAAGTTGCACTTTAGAGAAAGGCTTTCAAAATAGTATATATTTAAAGGGAGAATGTGCCCAAAAAGTGTGGAGAGATGAATTTCCTTAGGAAAGAACAAGGGTCTTGCTATGTGATAACAGAAAGCGATTCGACCATGAATGTGGTGGGAAACCGAGACGCTCCATAACAACGAGGCATAACTTTTCACAATCTTCAGTGTATAATTCTGTGGCACAGTCTCACAAAGATAAATGAAATAAAGTGGCAGTGATCTAGAGCTGTGGGGGTTATTGAGCTTTTCTATGGTCAAGTCTGCTGAGCGGTTCAGGAATATGTCACCCACAGGCCTTGATGCAATCATCTTCAAGTTGCAGAAGGCAATAGGGATCAAAGACACTCTCAACAGTGGCTCCCTTCTCCTCTGGTGAATGGACCAATACTAGAATCTTGGCCTTCTGAACTTGCCTGCTCAGCAGAGTACAGGGGCTCATCGCTGAAAGAGATAATGCCTTCTTAGCCTCTTGTCCAGGAATGGGGAGGGGCTTGAAGCATTCCAGATCCTATTATCCCTCAACATTTGCTATGCTATTTGGGAGTAGCAGGAGTTGTGAGTTAAGAAAATCTGGAGCATGCCAATTTCCCCCTTCTCACTCTAGACTACATATGCTGCTGCATCAAATACAAGGGCTCTTCTCTAAAAGTGAGAAATCCTACCTATTCTGTTAGCTGCAGGAAAAGTTGCTGACTGGAGGGTTAGCAGTTTGAAGACACGAGTCGGGGTGAGCTCCAAATTGTCAATCCTATCTTCTGCCAACTTAGCATTTCAAAAGCCTGCAACGTGAGTAGATCAATAGGTACCTTCTCGGCAGGAAGATAAAAGGATACCCCATGCAGACATGCCAGCAAAAAGATTGGAGTGGGCTTCTCAGCATGGAAAATGGAACAAGAGCACCTCCCCATGGCCGGAGTTGAGTATCACCTCCATATGCTGGAAATGAAAAAGGGGAAGGCTTTTTCATTTGTGTATTGTACGTCATTGTTCGTTGTGTAAAAGGCATTGAATGTTTTCCTTATATGTGCACTGTAATCCGCTCTGAGTCCCTCCAGTGAGATAAAGTGGAATATAAATAAAGTGTATTATTCATGTCATCTCTTTGGAACGTTGAGCCCAAAGCTGGGCCAGTTTGGCCATATACAGAATCCCAGGAGCCAGAGGTTTGGTCACCTAAAATCCTTTTGCCAGTCCCCATTCCTGGACAAGAGGCTATCAATGCTTCATAGAGCAGGTCCATTAATTTATTATGTATTTATTTACAGTACTTCTACCCCACCCTTCTCACCCCCGGAGGGGGACTCAGGGTGGCTAACAAGGCAACAATCTGATGCCTAAATTACAATATAATACAACATTCCAACATTTAAACAACATTTCAATACTAAATTACATTAAAAACAATGGTCAGTCCACACATCGAGTTGATAAACAAGAAGCCATATTCCATCTATCAGCTTACCAATATTACTCCGATCCACATACTACATTCTGCTACTGTGCAAAGGCCTGGTCCCATAACCAGGATTTCACTTTTTTCCTAAATGCTAGGAGGGATGGGGTCGATCATATTAAATATCAGGCTTCTGTTTTCCTCTATACCACACCATGCCACGCCCTACTCTACATTGACATTATAGTTCTCTTCCCCTTCCCAATTGTCTGAATATAATTGTGATACTTTCTAAGAGACTTCAAAGTAGCTGACTACAAATGCTTGAGACACAGGCTGATAAAACAGTAGCAACTATTTGCTTGCTTGCTTATTTTTTTCAAACATCCCATCCTTTTATCATGAGATGTCAGAGCAGTGTACAGATAAGACAAAACAAACAATTCAAACAATTACAGATCGAAATCAAGGAATAACTTAAACAAGATAAAAACATATTAAACAAGTGTTTTGGCCTTTCTTAACTTGTAACTGCTTAAAAAGGATAAAATAGTTTTCTTTTGTTTTTAAGCCATATACATGATAACATTAAGCCTAAAAAGTTTTAATAAAAAGCAATACCTTTTGAGTTGGTCAGGCATTAGGATGAAGGGACATTGTACAAGTGGGTGCCGCAGCCAAGGAGACCCTTTCTCACTCCCCTCCCCCCTCGCATTGGACAGGTGGGACACAGAAGGGGGCTCCTCAGACAGGCATATATGGAGGGAGTTATCCCCTCTTTGTTCACAACTGAGAGCACATCTACACTCTAGAATGGCATTGACATCATTTTAACTGCCATGGCTCAATGCCATGGTATCATGGGTGTTGTAGGTTTGCAAGGTCTTCAGCCTTCTCTGCCAAAAAGTGCTGATGCCTCACCAAACAACACATCCCAGGATTCCATGGCAATTAAAATGGTGTCAAACTGCATTACTTCTATAGTGTAAATGCACTATCAGGTGACTCTACTAGAAGTACTTTTCAACAAGATAGCCAACCCAATCAGTGTGAAACCAGGTGCACTGAACACAGTTCTCACCTAAATTGAGTTAGTTTCCATGAAAGTGCAGGAATCCCACTAAAGGAGGCTGATAAGAATCAATGTTGATCCCCTTCAAAAGGGTGTTTGCTCATTCATGCCCCAAAGAGGCCTCTTGGATGACTAGGAAGGTGTCTTCTCTTTTCCATTTAGCCCTTAGTTTCTCTACTCAGGCCTACAAGCAGATCAGTGAGAGTTCAATACCTGCTTCCTTGGGGCTGCAAACACATACATTCACAAACCCCAAATTCAGTTATATTCATCTCATGGTTCTGACTTTATGGATTACCTTTGTAATTTACCAAAGGAATCACAATAGCTTAAGGTAGTTTTATACTTGGAAAGTATGAGTTTTATCCTTGCTTTATACAGATTTGCCTTACCTGTGGATCTGTTACAAAGAGGACAGTGACTATTAGCCCTGTCTTGCTCGGCTGTCTCATTCCACACCGGCTGCAGATGGAAAGGGGTATTTGGTCACTGCCGGCATCAACTGCATCTGATTCAATGCCTACAAGGGGCATAAAAAGGTTAATTATCTTCTTTAAAATGATATTTCATGCCTGTGGGCTGCTAGCTTATTTTATACTGCAAACTGTTCAGAAATCCTCTGGAAAGTATTTTTAATGGGACCAATCATACCAGTTAATCAGGAGGCAGGTAATTAGGAACAAGCCACCCAAATCCGATATGCTCTGGCACCTCTCAGCCGAATGCAGAACTGCTTTATCAGGATGGCTCAGAGCTGTTCTCCTGCATACCTGGGATACCCTTCACAGCACATCTTCTGAAACCTGCCCCCACCTCAGTACAGTATAATAATTTGCAGCTCAGCAAAGTAACAGCTACCAGTTTATCATGATCCCACTGAAAACATAGGCCGGAGAAAAGTGTCTAGATTTACCTTGCTCATATCCACCTTGAGGTAAGCCCCACTGAGAACAATAGGACTCATTCTAAGTAGATGACATATAGAGATTTGTGCTATATTAAATTTATGTAAGCAGTTATTGCAAGCCGTATAATAAGGCCTTGATATATTTCTGTCTTAGGAGTTGGCGGACATATATTATTTTATATGAATAGACAGCCTCAGCCACAAATTCTTGATGTTATTGCCAACATCATAATGCCACATTTTACACCTATGAGCTTACTAATCCCACTATGTTGTGGTGATCTAAAATTCCAGTTTCTCCTTGCAGTCAGTAACAATAATCTTTGTCAGACAAGATTTACAGTAGGTTTATCAGCTCCATTATGAATGTCTCTAATTAGATTAAAAATATTTGCAGGGTGGGAAAATAATGTAATGTCAACTGTTCTGACAGAGAAAAGAAAACTGAACTTTAGATAAAGAGTTGTTCAAAGAGAATGCCAGGAGAACATGATCTGGATGTGAAGGTGTGCTGCAGGTGCAAAGAGAGAGTTCATATCCCAGCTCCACATTATTATTTATTTATTATTAACCCACACCCCCACACCCCACCCCCGGTGGCACAGCAGGTTAAACCACTGAGCTGCTGAACTTGCTGACCGAAAGGTTGCCAGTTCGAATCCAGGTGGTGGTTGAGCTCCTGCTGTTAGGCCCAGCTTCTGCAAACCTAACAGTTTGAAAACATGCAAATGTGAGTAGATAAATAGGTACTGCTCCAGTTGGAAGGTAAGGGAACCTGTTATTGTTATTGTAGTGTTCTGTGCCATAAAGTCATTTCTGATTTATGGTTACCCTAAAGTCACATGATTTTCTTAGCTGATTTGTTCAGAGGGAGGTTTACCTTAGCCTTTGAGGCTAAGAGAGTATGACTTGCCCAAGGCCATCCCATAGGTTCCATGGTTGAGCAGGGATTTGGATCCTGCTCTCCAGAGCTGTAGTCCAACACTCATTCCACTGCACCACGCTGGCTCTCAGGGGCCCTGTAGCAGCTGTGGAAAGAAGCCTGATGCATATGATCTATTATGGAGATCTCATTAGAACCTCTTTTCTTTTAATGTACTGCCTTGCTTTATTACTCTACATGGCACTTTAAACTACTTACAAGTGTTAAAAATACATTTAACGAAATGTCATAGCCAGGGAAGAAAAACAGCAGAAATTAAAATAGAACTGCAAACACTATTTAGAATAAAGAAAGAAGATTCAAATGGAAAAACAGAAATCCCAAATCATGATGTTCTTTAAAAGCCTGGGGAAATATGCAGCAAGCTAACTCCTGCAGAAAGAGACTTCTATAGCTGTGGGTGCCACAATAGAATCAGCCCTTTTGAGAGCTTTTATATTCTAAAAATATGTAGACATGTATGGGTCCTTTAAAATAAGAAGGTATCTTATTTTTCTGTGAAATGTTTTGCAATAGAAGTGGAAAAGACTGAATAAATTGTGTGGTTCGATAGCCTACCTGATAGACTGTATCCAGAATCAACTCAATTGTACTCCTCCATTCTAACCTTTCAGTAAAAGCAACAATTCCCATAATTATGCAGTTTTATTAATGCTTTTGGGAGCTTTCTATCATATGAAAAATGTAATGTTCTTATGGGAGCCAAGTGTACAAACAGCCCCATCTCTCTATGCCCACTCTAGGCATAATTTGAAAGAACCGCATCATATAGTAAAACATCTTGTTATTGCCTGCATCCTATGATTATGTTGTCTCATGAGAAGGGGAAAAGAAAATGCAGACATAAAAATCATGATGAAGGGAGGAAAGCAGACAGAAAATCAGACAGAAGTGATGAAATCAGTTTGGTTGGGGGGACAAGACTGGAGAAGAAATGTTGGTTCTTAAATGCAGCAAGTCCATTTGTGATTTGTTTTGCCATAATCAAAAAGACTCCCAAGAATAGAGACCCGATTCCCCATATGAGTCCCTTTCTCTGGATGGTTAAATGCAATGTGTTTTGTTGTTGTTGCTATCAGATATATAGCCTCTTGGCTACCCACCTGCCAGGAAAGCTTACATTTTAGCTACCATTTATGGGTGTCGTTTTAGTGATAGCTGTATTCTGCATTCAGGTCCTTTCTTGAGACAAGGTTGGCACCTTGATCTTCAGCTCTTTCGGGAAAGGTGGCCAGGTCAGAATGCCTTCATTTGTTTTTGCCCACTGGTGTTATCTATCTAAATCTGTTTATCTGACAAGAGTTTATTTTCAAATAATTGTGTCCTCTGTATGAATTCCAGATTCAGTTCACATTTAACTAGTGTTCCTGGTAAATATTAACTCAGTACCTTGTCGGGTTCCATCTGTTTGCTTTTTTCCTTCCTTTGGACAGCTCTGGGTGGATATTACCACTGCTATTCTTTGCCTGGTGTCCCTATACAACACACACACCTTCCTTATTTGTAGGTTGTATGTTTACGTTCCCATCTTTTCTTTCCCTCCCTTTTGTTTTTTAACCAAGTGACTTGTTGATTTTGGCCATTTCTCTCTTTCCCTCTCCCAGTCTGTCATTTTATAACCTCAAGCTGGAATTTATGACAGATTGCTCCGAACGTGGTTATTTTTGTGTTTCCATCTGAATGCGCGACAGCAGATGCTGAGTGTTTGGAATGCATTAGTGCTAATGGCAGGACCATTAAACATTAGAGTCACTCATTGCAGATGGGTTGCTATGGAAGTTCAGGGGAAAATGAAACAAGAGCCAGAGTGAAAGCGACTGTTAGGCTGTTTCCAGCAATCTTCGCTGGGCAATCAGTCAGAGCTGTTATCCCTACATGGAAAGCTTCTTCCTTTTTTCCTTTCCTTCCCCCTTTTGCCCTCCCCCATATGAACAACAAGCTAGCATTTTTTCTTTCTGGTTACAACAGCAAAAAATTTTGAAATGACCTTCAGTTGTCATCTTTGAAAGAAGCGAAGGGCATTATTCCCTGCAATCTGGCAGTAAAGAAATGCCGGCCCCAAATTCTCACTTGCACATCTGTGTCCTGTTTCCTTTCATCACCTTTCTCAACATTTCTTTAGTCAGAATATTGGTTCAGAAAAGCCCCAGCATTGGAAGTTACTTTAAAAGACTTTCCTCTCCAGAAAAATGCTCAGTTCAGAGTAAGTGGAATGTGAATGCATGTTTTAGATGGGGACATGGGCCATACTGGCAGACCTGCATTTACTCCTACCTCCTCTCCTGCCTAACGTCTAGTAATAGGAAACATAAACTGGAATGTTATTATGTGACTGGGTTTTTTTAACTCTTCTTCACCACTGGATGTAGCCTGCTTACATGTGAGTGAACATGCAACATGATGATTTCACATCACGAGGTTTGTTTGAAGGGGAGTGTAGTATTAGAAAAGACGAGAATGTGAGCTGGAAATACTATTTTAGTAACAATCTTACCTAAAGATATACTTCTTAATATCTTATAGCAGTTTTAATGATCAGAAGTCTGGTTAGCAATATTTCTCATTGAAGCACTGTTAGCTGGTGGCTCTGATGTCTGTGGGGATGGTGAAAGGCCTGGATCTATCTGGGTGATGGATTTCAGCACCTTGGATATCTTTTTATTTTAAAATCTGAAATTGATTCAGAGCTGCAGTGCCATGGAAATCAGCAGCTACCACTGCATTGGAAGAATGAGTGCCAAATAGATGGGGTAGTGAGATAAAGTCACTTAGATCACTCCTCCTGCCTTCTGTTACATGAGACTGCACCTCCATGGCCCTTGAGGGCAGATGGACCACAGGAGCATCAAGGTCAAGGGATCTTAAGATGTTCCATGTGGCTTTCTTTTGTGCATAGTAAAGTGAAATAAAGGTTTCCCCTGACATTAAGTCTAGGTTCGCACAAAATGAGCTCAGGCTTGACAGGGACATTAAAAACAATTTTAAAAGGCTTCTTTGCTTACGTCAGTAGAAAAAAGAAGAACAAGGAGGTGATTGGGCCTCTGCAAGGAGAAGATGGAGCACTGGTGACAGGAGAAAAAAAGATCATCCTCAACCTCAGCAAGATGGAGTGGATGAGGGATTAGAGGACATCCAACCCCAAATTGGGAAACAAGTCATCCAGGAATACCTGGCAACTCTAAACGAGTTCAAGTCCCCAGGGTCAGAAATGCCGAGAGTATTGAAGGAACTATCACCCAAGAGTATTGAAGGAACCATCAGAAGTCATTTCTGAACCATTGGCAATAATATTTTGAGAGTTCTTGGAGAACAGGAGAAGTCCCAGCAGATTGGAAGAGGGCCAATGTGATCCCAATCTTCAAGAAGAGAAAAAAAGGATTACCTAAACAATTACCATCCAGTTAGCCTCACATCAATACCAGGCAAAATTCTGGAAAAGATCATTAAGGAATTGGTCTGCAAACCATTGCTTCCTCTTCATCCTAGAAAGAAGTGGAGTGCCATCAGCAGGCTTCTGTCCTGGGCCCGGCCCTATTGAACATCTTTATTAATGACTTAGATGAAGGGTTAGAAGGCATGATCATCAAGTTTGCAGACGACACCAAATTGGGAGGGATAGCCAAGACTCCAGAAGACAGGAGCAGAATTCAAAACAAACTTTACAGATTAAGGAGATGGGCCAAAACTATCAAAATGAAGTTCAACAGTGACAAATGCAAAATATTCCACTTAGGCAGAAAAAAATGAAATGCAAAGATACAGAATGGGGGACGCATGGCTTGAGAACAGTACATGTGAAAAAGATCTTGGAGTCCTCGTGGACAACAAGTTAAACATGAGCCAACAATGTCATGTGGCAGCTGAAAAAGCCAGTGTGATTTTGGCCTGCATCAATAGGAGTATCCAGGGATGTCATGGTACCCCTCTATTCTGCCTTGGTTAGACCACACATGGAATACTGTGTCCAATTGTGGGCACCACAATTGAAGGGAGATGTTGACAAGCTAGAATGTGTCCAGAGGAGGGCGACTAAAATGATCAAGGGTCTGGAGAGCAAACCCTATGAGGAGCGACTTAAAGAGCTGGGCATGTTTAGCATGAAGAAGAGAAGGCTGAGAGGAGACATGATAAGCCATGTATATGTAAATATGTGAGCGGAATTCATCCGGAGGAGGGAACAAGTTTGTTCTCTGCTGCCCTGGAGACTAGGACGCAGAACAATGGCTTCAAACTACAAGAAAGGAGATTCCATCTGAACATGAGGAAGAACTTTCGTGACTATGAGAGCTGTTCAGCAGTGGAACTTTCTGCCCCAGAGTGTGGTGGAGGCTCCTTCTTTGGAGGCTTTTAAGCAGAGACTGGATGGCCATCTGTCGGAGATGCTTTGAATGCGATTTTCCTACTTCTTGGCAGGGGTTTGGACTGGATGGCCACAAGGTATCTTCCAGCTCTATGATTCTATAATTCTAATCATGCCCAACTCTCGGAGTTGGTGCTCACCTCCATTTCTAAGCCGAAGAGCCGGCATTGTCCGTAGATGTCTCCAAGGTCATGTAGCTAGTATGACTGCATGAAGCTCCATTACCTTCCTGCTGGAGTAGTACCTACTGATTTACTCACATTTGCATGTTTTCAAACTGCTAGGTTGGCAGAAGCTGGGCCTAACAACAGGAGCTCACCCCGCTCCCAGGATTTGAACTGCCAACCTTTTGGTCAACAAGTTCAGCAGCTCAGGCGGTTTAACCCACTGCATCACCAGGGGCCCTATTCTTTTGTGCATAAAATGTATTTATATTTTTTCAGTCCTGTGCAGTTTCTTGACTACATTTCAGTTGTTAGAAGCAATCGGCTCCCTCACATGAGAGGCCTGGAACTTCCAAACAGTTTTTAATTATTTTTCATGACAATTGGCCTTCTGTATCCATGGATTTTGTATCCATGGATTCAACCATCCATGATGTTAAAATATTTTAAAGAATACCCAAAGGAAAGCCTGATGTTGCCATTTGTTATAAAGTGCATCATTTTACTATGTCATTGTATATACCATGGTCCCTTCACATGCGCTGCCATTAGGGATGCAGGACGCTTATAAAAGTGGAAAAACCACAGTTTTTTAAAAAAGTTTTTTTATCTGAGTCATGATAAAGGACCTAGAGATTCCTAGATAGAACATATTAATCAAATCTATGCAGAATAAAAATTGCAAAGGTCAAACCTTCAAATGGGAGGACTAACTTCAATGAAACATGAGCATATGTTGATAATGGTATCCAGAGGGGGTCCTGGAACAAAACCCCAGTAGATACCAAGAGTCCACTGCATTCACTTTCATAGGCAAATCCCTGTGGTTCTTGCTTTATTTCCTTTGTCTTGTTCACACATCACCAGTGCTGTTGCTGCAAACAGGATGCATTCTGTTTCTCCAGACTAATTCCATAACAGCAAAGCATTGTGAAATGGGGCAGGTCATCAGCAGCACTTTCCGCTCTTCTTGGTTATTTCTGGACATCTGGTGTCTTGGATGGTTTTTATCTGGGGTGAGCACTGCAGTGTTGTTCTCCAGATTTCAGCCATCCATTTAGCATTTCTTTAGATGAGGAACAGATGCAGAATGTACCCATAAAATGTCTGAAGATGGCTTTTCTTTTCAGGTTGTCAGTTTCCTTTATGTGCCCTTTGCAAATGAGGAAACACTGCCAAAATGGAGAATCATGCAGTCTCTTTTTGGAGGTTTCCAGCCAGCAGGAACAGATTGAAAACAACTGACCATAAGTTGATTGTTTGAATTTACTACTGCAGGCATGGACAAACTTTGGCCATCCAGGTGCTTTGGATGGTAGGCTGTTAGGAATTGTGGTAGTTGAAGTCCAAAACATCTGGAGGGCCAAAGTTTGCTCATGCCTGTACTACTACTAAGTCAGCTGAAACCATAACCTGGAGGGAATTCCTTAATTGGTTCACAGTTTTGTCTCGTGATGCATTCTGCACTTTGATGCTTAGTACCCATATTTTGGTTTTCTTCCATCAGTAATATATTGCATTCTTGTTGCCTTGCTCATCATATTTTTCATTTGGAGACTAGGGAAGTGTGCAGTTCAGATCTTTCCAAACATATTTAGATATATTTTTTTGGCAAAAAAAGGTATTGTTGAGGGAATTGCAGAACTGGAGGGTTAGATGAAACCAAAAGGGCCATCCAATCTAACCCCCCTACCATACAATTGTCTAGAAGCCTTCAAGAGCATGATTCACCTTCAAAGCAAGCTTTGCAGTCATTGTGTGTGTGTGTGTGTGTGTGTGTGTGTGTGTGTTCCAAAGAGTTCAGAAGTTGATGCTTACAGGGTTTGCAGTTTAGGGTCCTCAAAACTGGTGCTTGCAAGTTGTCTGCCTTGGGCAGCAGGAAGCTTTGCACCAGGAAGGGACAAAGTGCTGCTAACACGATGTTTTGGGGAGGAATTTTGGTGGCAATATTGGGGGGGGGGGAAACATAAGCAAACAAAAACAAGATTCTAAGTGTACCCTTCAAGAAGGATGCACACATACACCGATTTAGTGTATAGTTGTCAGAAACTATGGCACTTGGCAATTTCCAGATTATATACATTTTGTGGGGGAAAGTCATCTCTAGATTTTGAGCTTAATATATATATATATATATATATATATATATATATACTGCATATACTGTATATACTGTATATATATATATATACAGTATATACAGTGTGTGTGTGTGTGTGTGTGTGTGTGTGTATATATATATATATAAAGCTCAACTACTTCCATTTGCTTCCCCTCCTCTAGAGATGACTTTCCCCACAAAATGGGAGTGGCAGGCCAATTCCAGGATTGGTATCTGATGTCTCTTTCCCTCCTATATTCTCAAACATTATTTGATGGTACTTTAAGTGGTGGTTTATACAGTGGAGCTCTGGTATCCACAGAGGTTTGATTGCAGGATCCCCTTCCAATCTTTGTATAGCAAGATCAATTGGTGCCCAAGTCTCATTATATACAATAGCATAGTAAAATGGTGTACCTTAAATAAAGTGGCAAAAATCAAAATTCGCCTTTTTGGGATTTTTTTAGTGTTTCAAGCCTTTAATGGTTGAATCCTTGGATCTAGAGTCTGTGGATATGGCGGGTCAACGGTACTACTTTTGCTTGATAATTCTACACAAGTTATGTAAAGCAACCAGCTGTGTGTAACACAAGATGATAAAACATCTATTTTTAATAGCATTGGGGAAAATGTTCTGCTTGGGCAAATCAGACTGTTTTCTATAAGCATTGCACAATTCAGCAAAAGCAGCACTTCATGTCTGCTAGAAAATATATACATATTGTAAAATGCTAGTGCATCCATGCATGTTTTCAAGGAACTCTCACTATAAACCTCCTCTGTTTGAGTGCCTTAAGTAATGAGGAGAACAAACACGTTAGTGCAATTTGCTGATCAGGACAGCAGCAAAGGGAGTCATGTCAAGAATATATTGTTTTGCTTCATATGAGACACTTTCATCAACCTATTTCTTTATGGATATGAGCTGGGATATGAGAGATTGAAAGGGGAGTAGGGCTGGGGAAATGGGAGCTTGAAAATGAAGAAGACGGCAAAAAGAAAGCTGGAGAGAAGCAACAGTAATAAACATTTTATGAAGCATAAAATGGCTTATAAAGAAGTCAACTTTTAAAGGCAATTTATATAATCCTGCCAAGTGCACATAAATGGGGAAATAGCTCTCTCTGCAACCACTAAGCATTTCTTTAAATGGGACAAATAGCTTCAGCAAAGTGTTTTGGAAGCCTAAACAAGCCTACCAAAAACAACACTGATAATGATAGGCAGCCCACTCTCAGTGAAGTCTGTCATCCGGAGACGGGAAGAATGGATTTGTTGGCAATGAATACCTGGTTTTCACTAAGCATCCTTTAGTTTTCTGAGTTGCCTTGTGCACAACAAGAGAGATTTCTCAGTACGTCCAAAAGTTCAAGGAATGATTTAGTGTTTATTTGTTAAAATGCTGACCTCAGCTTTCTTAATGCCTCTGCTAAGGGTTCAGTTCTTCTTCTGTCTTTGAAATTTAGTTAAATGTTTATTTATTTTCTTTATTTATACCCTACCTTTCTCACTCCTGTAAGGGGAACTCAAGGCGGCTTAGAACTCCGGCAAGATTCAATGCCACTTAAAACATAGTCATAAAATATATATGATGCTGTAAGATTTGAGATGCTGTAAGATTTGCAAACAAACGTAATGTCAAAATTCAAATATTGCTACTAAGATCCTTAAAAGATTAATGCAGTGGGGACTTTATTATCTCTTTGGCATTGGGGCCTAATTTGGAATTTACAGTGATTTATGTCACACTTGAAAACATATAAGATGCATAACATTTCATAATTTTTATTTGGTACAAGAAAGCTTTGAGGTTTTTTTCTGAATATACACCCTGGATTTCATTTATGCAACATTTTAGGGTGCTTTACATATGTGTCCTTCCAGATTTTATTGACTAATTCCTATCAAACTTGGCAATTAAGACTATGTGTTTAGATGCCTAAGAAACATGTTTTGCTGCTGAACTCCCATGGATATAGACTGGCAGAATTGGCATTTCATGATTGGGCTTATTTACACTCAGCAGTTTATCCTGATGTAATGCTCCTCAAACTACCTCAAATCTGGCATTTTTGTCCTGAATTCAAGGCTGTTGTCTAGAATAGATGACCGAGGAACACATCAGCTCTACTAGAGTGGTGGCATCTTACCTCCTCTACCATGTTGCCACTGGCATTGCTCCTCACCAATTATGGAGCTCCATCCAAGCTCCATCCGAGTCATTGCAACCACCACTGCTGATCTCAGAATGGGGCATCTGTGTGACCAGCAAGAAGGAGAGGGTGATTTCTTCTCTTTCTTGCTGGTCACAGAGGCACCTCTGTTGGCAGCAACATGACCCATTCCTTTTTCCTATATTAATGAGAGTGATGGTGCCCAGGGCCATATCCGGGGGGGGGGTGTTAAAAGTTTAACCATGCCCTGAAATGTGTCAGATTAAAAAGAAACCTGGTTTACTCAAAACTTGGTTAACCAGTTAAAATTCTTGAGTAAACCAGGTTTTGGGGAGGGAGGCTAGAACCCTTTCGGGGGGAGTTAGAATCTTTAACACACACTACCTGGCTACAGCCCTGGATGGTGCTGGCATTCAATCTGGAAATCAAATAGGGCTGATTCAGACCTAATCCTGCTGGCTAGATTGTAGGCATGAGAAAAAAGTTATGAAAATGATTCGTTTCATAAGAAATTCGTAAGAAATGCTACTTTCGAGTATTTCCGCACCTGGAACGCCAACCAGCAAGTGGACTTTCTTTTTCGCACCGCGGGGGCCTGGATTTTCTTAAGGGACGTTAATAGGTCGTAAGGGGGGGGCATATGGGGCACCCTCCTTCTCTCTCACCACCCTCCCGCCTCCCTTGCCAATAAGTATTATGGCAAGGCAAGCCCTAAACTCGCTCCTACTTTCGGCTGGAAGGAAGCCTGGAAAAAATGTAAACAGAGAGGATTACTCAGAAGTAGTCTGCAAAGGAGGGCACTTTGGATGAAGGGCCCTCCTTTGTGGATTTACTTCTGAGTAAACCTCTGTTTACATTTTTCCAGGCTTCCCTGCCTCTCCTGCCTGCCAGGATCTAAAGCATCAAAGAGTATTGGGGTGAGAAACCAACCTAATGTATAATAGAATGAATGCTACTGTAAGTGCCTAATATTATAAGTAATCCACTGGTCATACCTACATTCCATGCACATGCAATAATACAGCAGTAATAACAATAACAAGAGGTAAAATTCAAACCGAAGTATTCTGACTGGTCTCTCCTCATGTGGTGCAAACGGGCTCTTCTTATTAGCCCGAAATTAGCTCGGGAAAGCCAGCGTTTGCTGCCTGGGTGCACACATACATATTCTGGGGGATTTGCTGAAGAATCCCGGCTCATAGAGAAGATTCTGCAGCACATCCCCCCTCCCAAGAATATGTATGTGTGTGCACCCAAGCAGAAAACGCTGGCTTTTCCCGGGCTAATTTCCCGGGCTCACAGAGAAGAGCCCGTTTGCACCGCATGAGGCAGGGACCAGTCAGAATACTGGTTTGAATTTTACCTCTTCTTATACCCATTGTTATTACTGCTGTATTATTGCATGTGCATAGAATGTAGGTATATGACCAGCCTGGGCAAACTTGGGCCCTCGCTCCCTCAGGATCGGGGTGAGAGAGGCAGCGAGGAGCCGGGGGCCTCCTCCTTTCCTTTTGCTGCCTCCAAGAATAGAATACCCACTCCCTCCCTCCTTCCCTCCCTCCTTCCTATTTGGAGAGTCCCATCTAGAATTCAGTGTGATTTATTCAACTCCCAGAAATCCCAGCCAATTTACCAGCTGTTAGGATTTCTGGGAGTTGTAGGCCAAAACCCATCTGAATGCGCATGCGCTGGCATACGAACTACTAACGAATTTCGTTAGTAATTAAGTTACATTTTAGAAATTTTTGGAATTTTTTGTAAGTCTTCCTATTACTAATCCAAAAAAATCCCATTAGATTTTCGATTTGCTATTTTTGGGTTCTAAACCATGCCTACTAGATTGCCCTGAACTCACAGGATACTCCGGAGTTTTCTGCACTCAAGAGTATCCGTCATCTTTAACCAAAGCAAGGTACAGTCTGTCCAGTGATATACCTCAAAAGTCTCTGTACTTCATGAGACAGCCAGCTGCCAATTCAAGGTGAGTCCTGGCTTTTTGTTTGTTTGTTTTGACAGGTATAGGAAAGTTTATGTCATCTCAAGAGTTTTAAATAATGTCACCAAGATTCGGCCATTGATCTTTTTTTCCTTGTTAATAAATAAAAAAAGAATCAGACTAAAATGTCTCCAAAAATCTATTATAGGGATACAGTTTATCCTATTTAATGTACTGAAATGGAAAATGGTTCATGCAATTTTGTGTGTAAATCTGGTTAGAGGGCTCAGATGACCAGCACCTTCCTTCCCACTCCCATCCAAAGGTTTGCATGATATACATCATGAATACATCTAACCACTGATGAACAGCTCGTAGAGTTCAGAGATAAATGCTCATTATGGTAGTATATGTCCAATAAAGCATCAATATGTAGTAGTGCTACAATTCTAAGTTATCGTTCCAGGGACATTTACTTGGGTAATCCTGCATGGGTAAATTACAGTAACAATATTTGGGTAAAAAGTGAGGCGGCAAGCCAGCATGGGAAACCGGAATTTTAATTCCTTCTGAGGCACAGAAATCCATTGGGTAATCTTGGGCAAATCATACTCTCTCAGCTTCAGAAAAAAATCAGTACTAAACCTCATCTGAACCAATCTTGCCAAGAAAATTATGTGAAAGGATTGCCTTAGAGACACCATAAGTCAGAAATGACTTGAAGGCACATAACAGAATGTGGGAGACGGGACCTTTTTACCAACTCGGAACCCACCTTTTGCCAGAATACGATTCAAGTTGCATCTGCATATGTGTGTATGTTTGGCTTCAAGCTCCCAGTCGACTTATAATAACCATTTGAATTCCCCATATGGTCAGGTTCTGTGAGGACTTCTTTTAGTTGGAGCGCTGCCTTGCTGCAATGAGTTATTTATCCTATTATCAATTCAGCCAATCCCCCACTGGCTGCTTATATAAGCCAGGAAGGGCAAAGGTCCAGTGCACATGTGGTGACTCTCCCCTCTCCAAGGCTCCTGTCCATTTCCACAGGCTGCAAAAATGGCAAGTTGCACCTTGTATCCATTTGATCCTGCTGGGAGAAATTAGATTGGAAGTATAATGGCAAAACTGGTATTTTACCAAAATTTACTAGAAAAGTTATCACTGGAGAGTTTTCCATCCATGGTTGCTCAGTTATCTAGAAAGCTGAACTCCATGTCAAATGTGATTTCATCAGAAAGCAATGAAAGGTTGGAGCTTTCATGAAAAGTAACATTTCAAGTATCTTAGAAATGTCAAGCTACTTTTCTTAAATAACAGTAATAATTTAGGACAAAATATTTTAACATCTCCAAAAAGGATAATTCTTTTTCCTCTTCCTTTTGAGTATGACATGAACATTTTCAGACTTTCCTAAGCTGCTTTATTTTATTGTAAGTATAGAATACAGAATACATCTGAGCTAGCTTCTTCCCCCATAGGATCTCTGGACCTCTTAGTTCTCTGAGACCGTTCAAAGCACTCTCAGTTTTTCATGAGTGTTTCCTATTTGGAAGCACTAAATTGTTTTGCCTTTAACAAGGACAATTTAATTTTTAAGAAAATTTTCTGCCCATTAGAAATATTTGCTGCCCTGTGGTACTATACTAAAATAAAATATCCCATTTACCCCATGCCATTTTCATTTTGTTTTGTGCTCATTGAGAATTCAGATTTATGTACAGAATATCATAAGCTGCTCCCTTTATGCTCTGAATTAGGTCAAGATCTCCTGAAAACATTGTTTACATGCCTTTGCCTTGTCATCAGTTGGCATAGTTTCCCTTCTTATCCGATATCAGATGATTGCTGCATGTGTCTGCACCTAAATATTCAGTCTAAACTAAACAAAATTGGATATGGGAGGAAGTATACAGAGAGCAAATGTAATGGAATATAAGTTATGATATGATACAAGTATACCTCAGAACAGGAGAAGATGGGACAATGCCCTGTTACATGCTTCTATCCCGCAACATATTTCTCTCTCCTTCCACTTCATGGTCTCCTTCTATAGTGATTATTCTCCTTACCACCTTCATGCTATTCATCTCAACTACTTGATTACCAATCTTGGGAGCAATGTTTCTTAAGTTATATGATGTTGCAGATCAGCAGGGGCTCCATGGACCAGCACCACGTTTGTGACTGTTGGGAATTTTCTTCCAAGAGAGTTTTGGTTGTCATCTTCTTTGCTTTGTTTCAGATTATTTTAGCTATTTTGTTTTTAACATAATGTAACCTCCTTTGAATCCCTTTTGGGAGAAAAACAGGGCATAAAATAAGTAAATAAATATCACCTGGCCAGATAAACACAGAAGAGGCAAAGACAACAACCTCTGGCTATCATGCCAAGGAGGAATGGACCCAAGGATGAAAGCACCTCCCCTAAAATCCAAATCTGGCCAGCTGACTGGAGGTCTTGCATCTTTTCTTTAGGCTATCATCCTCCATCTTGCATGAGTCCAGTAAGACTAAGCGTAGTATACTTTTATGCTCTTACAGAGCAAATCAGATTTCTGTCCCATTTGCTGTCTGTTATGTCCCAGTCAGCAGGAGATTTCATCCATCTATTGTGCAGAAGCCACCATGACTGATTCACTCTGCAGGTACTATGTGTACCTTCTCATCTTTAATCAAACCATATGCTGGCTAGCAAGCCAATACTGTTCAGGATTAACAGAGACTTTCAGATAATGGGTTTGGGGTCTGTTCCAGTTCTGGGGGAAAATAAAAGATTAGTCCAATTTTCAGGGTCTGTGTGACCTGCTGAATGCTGCAGCAGCAGCATTTTCACAGAATTATAATTTTCATGAAATAATTCTATGTCAAAAATGTATAGAAAATATGCACACTATGTGTATTAGGCATACTGAGGCATATGCACTAATGTATGTATACGTAAGATGCCTATCATCTTGTTATTTCTAGGGCGGTATTACTGAATCTGTTCTTTGTGTTCAAAACATGTTAAGAAGGGCAAATACAGCTCAGCACCCCATTTCATTTTTTATTCTCCCTTAATTATGGTACCCACTTATCGGCAGAGAACAGAAAGATCGTCTCTTTAACCTTCCACTTGCCCTTGTGAAAGGTTTACCTAAAAAGCTGGAAAATAAAACCAAATGCTCTAATTTGCAATCATCTTGCCATTTCAAACCCAGTTTTCATTACAGCAGAAAAAGTGCATTGAAGCTGTGTTTATAACTCCCTTTCAGATAACAAATCACATTTTCTTTTGGCTGGCGAGTGTGCAGAATTGATATTTTTTCTTCGGTTTAATAGGTTTGTGTGTTCAGGAATGATCTTCATCAACTGAGACTCTTTATTGTGTTTGATATAATGTCAGCTTTCATTATGCCGTGAGGGCGCACTGCGAATTCCTGTGTTAAAGCACCAACCTTGCTGTAGAATCATTCTGACTTAAAGTAAAACAAGAAAACCATCCCAGGGAGGGAAAGAAAATCCTATGACTTTGACATCCATTTTTAGAAGAAAATGAAATCTATTAGGCATGGGGAGGATGTATTTCTCTATTTGAAAGAGAAAAGAAGCTACTTGCTAATGTCATATGCATGGTAATATGGTCTGAAATGCCCTATATTTCTGATCATAAGAGAACAGTATAAATGCAAGGTTGAATGAGATGTATTCCCCTGAAGTCTATAGACTAGTTTCATTTTAGATGACCTTTCTAAATGGCGGTTGTCTCAAAATGTGAATTTTAGGGTTAGTCCATAAACTACATTTGCTTTGGGAGCCATTTTAAGTCCCATTCTTAAAGGAAAACAACATACCATTGAAATAAATAATATAGAATACTCTGTTTCTCCATGCATTTATGAATTGTTGTTGTTGTCATCCAGTTTAGGAGTCCAGGGGACTTGCAATAGCTATAAAAAACAGTGAAAAATTAACAGTACACAAAAGTTCAAAAGCAATTAAACCATCCGTTAATCATAAGTTAAAATAAATGATAACAACAAAACCAAAGTCCAGCACATTATTCAAATGCTGTTTCCCCTGAAAAATCAATTCTCAAAGGCCTGCCAGAACAAAAAATGGCTTTACTTGCTTATGGAAAGATACTAAGGACGGTTAATTCTGACCTCTCTAGAAAGGAATTTCCGGAGCCTATAAGAAGCCACTGTAAGGCTCTTTCCTGCATTTCCCCCCATATCCCTGGGTGGCAGGACAAGGAGCATGCTACCCAGAAGAGCTCAAGACATGAGTAAGTTTGAATGGGAGGACAAAGTTCCTCTAATAACCCGAATCTTGCAGGGCAGTATAGGACTTTACCAGCCCTCTGAATGAGTGGACTGACTGATGAGTCTGAAGTGGATCAGATATTCTCATGGTGCAGAAACAATAATTTTGTCCTTTACATCCATAAAACGAAGGAACTTATAGTAGATTACAGAAAGAATAGATCAAAAACCTTTGGTTATAAATGGAGATCGAGTGGAGTGGCTCACCAGTTTTAAGTTCCTGGGTGTTACTAGAAAAGAAAAATTCATACTGCCGAGTTGGTTAAGAGAGCTGAGCAGATATTGTATTATTTGAGACTTTTAAAAAATCAACAATTGAATGAAAAACTGCTATTGACTTTCTACCTCTGTGGTATAAAGAGTATTCTAACCTATTGCATATTGTTTGCTAATTGCACAGTGGCAGATAGGAAGGTGCTTCAGAGGACTACCACTACTACTCAGAGAATTATTGGTTGCCCTCTCCCCTCTTTGGGAAAACTTTGTAAGTCCCGCTGCCTTAGAAAGCTCAAAATATTCTTAAGGATCAATCTCACCCCAGATATTCTTTTTTTAATTGTTACCATCTGGCAGATGGTAAAGATAAAGATTTCCCCTTGACATTGTCTAGTTGTGTCTGACTGGGGCATGGTGCTCATCTCCATTTCTAAGCCAAAGGGCCAGCGTTGTCTGTAGATACCTCCAAGGTCATGTGACTGGCATGACAACATGGAGCCCTATTACCTTCCCACTGAAGTGGTACCTATTGATCTACTCACATTTGCATGTTTTCAAACTGCTAGGTTGGCAGAAGCTGGGGCTAACAGTGGGAGCTGACCTTGCTCCCTGGATTTGAACTGCCGACCTTTAGGTCAGCAATTTTAGCAGCTTAGCCATTTAACATGCCATGCCAATGAGGGCTCTGGCAGATGGTATAGGATGATAAAAACAAGGACAGATAGACTGAGAAATGATTTTACATCCTAGAGCTGTGACTATATTGTGGCATTAGGGGTTGTGCAATAGTGATTAGAAAATGGAAGGATGGGTGCTTTGCTTTGTAATTTGTACATATATAATGTGATTGGAATAGCATTTAATTTAATTGTATGATGTACAATGACAATAAAGTTATTCTATCCTATTCTATACCAAAGATACACTGATAGTCACCTCTGAAGTGTTTGATCCACAGTATTCTCTCTACATGCGCATCATCTCGCTTAATGCTACCATTTGTTGTTGTGTGTTATCAAGTCCTTTCTGACTTATGTTGACATTGAGATGTGTCATGTGACCAGTCGCAGGGAGTGACTTGCCCAAGGTCCTCCAGCAGGTTTCCATGGCGCAGCAGGGATACAAACCATGGTCTCCCAGTGCTCTAGTCCAATTCTCAAAGCACTACACCATGATGGCTCTCTGTGTTACCATTATCTTGTGATAAATACATTTCCATGAACTGCTTATTTCAGACATCCTTGGGTTTTTTTGTTTTTTTTTTAAAAAAAGTCATTTCTTTATTAATTTTAGCATCATCTCATTCATGATCAAAATAATAAGCATTCAGGAAAAAGAAAGAAGAAACAGACTGAAAAGAAGACAAAACAATACTAGAATACTCAATACTAACTGGGCAAAACACAAAATACACAAAGGGGTTCTGACTCCTCCCCCATCCAAACTGTAATGAAAGAAAAAAATATTTTTCTACCATTACAAATCTAAATAATTTACAATATTATTAGATTTCATATTATTAGATTTCATATTGTTCAAAAAGTCAATTTAAAAAAAATCTTTTTGACTGGTTCAACCTTTAAAATCTATCTTAATTTGGGCTAATTCATCCAATTTAAGCATCCATTCTTCCATTGTTGATTCTTCAATCTGTTTCCAAAGTTTGAGCAAACAATGTTCTTGCTACTGCTGTCATATATCGAAGAAGCCTATGTTTACCATCCAATTCTTTCTACAGCAGAAACATTTTTGGCAACATTACAAAATCAGAGGACCTTGTTCTGTTGTTTTGATGCTATGCAGACAATGTTTGCCACTTTATTAATTTTATTTCCAGTATTTTATATATGTTCAGTTAAACAATGTTATCTTGGAACAACAGTGCTGCTTTCTTCTGCCTTCGCTGATTTAATATCCTTTTATTTCTTGGAAAATATTTCCATGCACTGGCAAATTTTCAAAATGTTACTGCAGTTAGCACTCTCTGCTGCTTGCAGAATAGTCTTGCACAAGGAAAATTGCTGGCTTTATTCTGTAACAGTGTGAACCTGGACAAATGAATGAAATTTTGTGCTTCATTGGCAGATAGTTGTGGCACAATAGAGAGAAGAGAGTTGCAGAAAGAGAGAGTGCGCTATGCCGTTTTCATCTTAGGAAGTCTGGCTAAAAAGTATTGCTTAAATAACCAGCTGATACAAAGAAAGAGAGGAGGAGAGGGAGTTAGATGGAGGGGGAGAGAGATCCTACCAAAGTTTTAACAAGTAGCCGAAAATACAAGATTAGATAAAACACACTCTCCAAGAAAAGAAAACCCCTGTTAATGCATCACTTAAAATATTTTTCTTGCTTTGTCAGAGTAGCAGAAGGAGAAAATTACTGAAAAAGAAAAGAGAGGTGCCAAAGTGGATTATGCAAGCTGCTTCCACCTGTGTGCAGTAATACATTTTGCATTTCATGTTGTCAAATGCAGAAGAAAAATAAATTCTGGACTGGATTCTGTGTTTGAAGTAGGTATGGTTTCAGTGCTCGCTCCTGCAGCCCTCAAATGATGAAATTTGAAGTATTGTGACCTGTCAAACAGTAGCAACCTAACATTGAACTTGACCATCTCCTAAAAGGATCAAATATATACGACACAATACTCATTTGGTCTCCAGGTGTTCTGTGCTGAACACCCATTGGGATGTTCCCCTGAATTTATTTACTTATTTATTTAAAATTTTTGTACCCCGACCTTCTCACCTCCATGGAGGGACTCAGACCGGCTTACAGCAAAATTCAATGCCATACAAATTTAAAACATCTTAAAACAGCATATTAAAATACATAAAAACAGAAATACATAAAAAAAACCACATTGCCATTAAAACCACATTCAACTCGGTCTATAAAAGTGGTCACCAATGGAATGGAATCCAAAACACAAACTCTGGTCCTTGGGCCCTAAAAATAAAGAGCAAAAACCTTTATGAACCATTACATGATCTTCCTGGTTGATCTGGCCAGCTCTAGAGACATTCTTGACTGTAAGGTATGGAGTATGGATATGGGCTTTCAAACCCTCTATTGATTTATGGTGACTACATTTATTTTATTAGGAAACATATACTTAGTATCTGGTTTTCAATTGCCTACACCACTTGGCACTTCTTGGTAGTTCCCCATGCAATTACTAACCAGGCCTGGAACTCTACTCAGCACCAAGTATAAAATAAGAAGGGTCTGAAGTGTCAGGAAGCAAATGTAAGCAAATAGTAGCAGCCAAAAAGAGCAGGAGAGGAGTCCACAAGAATATATTGCAGATCTGGCCAAGACAGAAATATTATACTACCTGCCAATTGTAAAAGCCAATATTGCATATTACCATTCCTATCATCATCATCTATTACTATTATTATTATCATCATCATTATTATTGCTTTCAGTGCCCAAAGGAGGTTATAAACATGTCCACATATTCTCACAGCCATACAACATGTGACGCAGGAGCCCTGCTCACAAAGTGGGGCGGGGAATGCCTTAAAATAAGCATGCTGGAAAAGGAAATTACACCTATCCCTATTTACCATGTTGTACTTAGTTAAGCCAGTGTGTTTCTTGACTACAAATCCTATCAGCCCTAACACAAGCTAGTGATGAGTAATGGTGTGACCTACATCTCACAACATCTGGAAGTATGCATGATACCCACACCTGCTTTAAGCCATTCTCCCTAGCTTAACTCCAGTACCATATAAGCTCAGGATCATTAAATGAAAGAGGTACAGCCAGGCCCCTTCTACACTGCCATATAATGCAGATCAATGCAGTTTCAAACTGCATTATGTGGCACAGTAGATGGGCCCCAAAGGAGCCGGCTGGTCAATCTCATTCTGCCATAGACAATCTAAACACAGCAGATGGCTGTTCAACCTTTTTTTTAAAAAAAAATATTTAGTAGAAGACTCTACCACATGCCAAGGCAGTGTGTTCCACTGTCAAACATCTCTTTATTTATCTCCTCATGCCTTGCTTCAGGTTGATATGTAAATGGGGCAGGTGCACATATAAACCGCTCATCAAAGTAAGGCTCCTGTTTCAACCACCATGTTCCCTGACAGATGGTCTTCCCAGATATGCCCACGTCCACTTTATTTTGATCCTTCCGTTCTAGCTCTTCCGTTAATGCTTCCAACTTTGGTTTACTTGTCTTCTTTCAAAGATGTTTAGCCTTTCCCTACTTGCCTTACTTATTTCCTGATTGGATTGCTCTAAAGTGCTGCATGTTGAACTCCTTTTTAAATGTGTTTGGAAACTTCAACTGGTCAAAAGAGCTGAAGTCAGATTGATAGTTGGGGCTGCCTACTGGGAGCACACAACTCACAACTCACAAGTTGCATCAGCTCCACTTTTTGCTGGTCCATTTCTGGGCACAATGCAAAGTGCTGGTTTTCAGCTCTAAAGCCCTACATGACTCAGATCCACATAACTGAAATACCATATTCTTCTTTAAGAACCTTCCTATGCATGTAGGTCAAACCTGCAAATCCAGGTTCTCCAGCTTTTATTATTTTGCCATTTAGACCATTTCATAGTTTAATAGAATTACTGAATTGAAAGAATCTCCAACAATAGTACCGTAATTCAATGTCTGTGTGAAAATGTCCAACTAATGAAAATCTACCACACTTACGACCTTGTGTCATGGCCACTGGAGTTGTTCCACTTCATTGGGGGGCAAGGGGAACCTGACACCTCATACCCAGCATCACCCTGCTCCAGCTGAGGGTGATCACATGAGGGGAGGCATCGAGCGCACATGGAGTGTATGTCTATCCCCCATGGATTCCAGTGGGAACACAGGTAGCCTCCCGTGTTGTCATGGCAGTGGCATGCACTAGCTCCACCCTCCTTCACCCACGGAGCTACACTGGTGTCATTTGATGGGAGCCGGTGGGCTACGTGGGTGATCTGGACTCAACTGGTGCATACCATCGATATTAACCCCATGTGAAGAGGACCATTTTCCACTTTCAAGCAGCTCTTATAGTCAATAAATTGTTTCTAATGATTGTGTTGGAGCTCTCTTCTGTAATGTCTACCCATTGGTTCATGTTCTACTCTCTGGAGCAGTCAAAAATGAGCTTGCTCCATTTTCCACATGACATCTCCTCCCATATTTTTTAAAATGGCTGTCATATCACCTCTGAATCTTATCTTTCTCAAGCTAAACATATCCATCTTCCTGAGCTGTTCCTTGTAGGGCTTGGTTTCCAAAAACATGTTATCATCTTGGTCACTTTTCTGAAGATACTTTCCAAACCTGGACACAAAAAAATAGCTTGTCCAAGTGGCTGCTAAAGATACATCTTTTCAACTAGGGTTTATTGTGCAAAGGCCATCCTAGTCCCTGTAATGCATACTGCTGACAACATTTTAGACTTTGGTAGTCACACTAGTTGTTACATATATTGTGTAGTATGCTGAAGCAAGATAAGAAAATCAGAATTATTCGATTTAAATCTTTGCAAGTTTATAAATGCATTGCATCATTTTCCATTAATGATAAAATCTGAAGTAGCTTTTATATTCTCAAATATGTACTGTATACATAATCTTTATAATTAAGTGTCTGAAAGTCTACTCAGATTCAGAGCAATTCCTTGGAACAATTTATTCAGAAGAGAGTTACCACTGTCTTATGGTCTCAGGGTTTTCTTGGCAAGATTTACTCAAGGGAGGGTTGCCATCTCTTACCCCTGAGGCAAAGAGAATATGATTTGTCCAAGGCCATCAGTGGGGTTCAATGGCTGAACACAAATTTGAAACATAGTATGTATTTCAAAATTCTACCACAATGCTGTACTCACTATACCACATGGGTCCCTGTTTCTGAATAGTAGTTCATGGCAAATGTGAATGAGCAGTAATAAACGTAACTTGTAGGAGGGGATTGGAATAGTGCAGCATAAAAACGTTTCAGGTTAAAGTGTCAGACACAAGAACAAAAAAGATTCTTTAGATAACCTCAGTTTATAAATTTACTGGGATTCAAATCAAATCTTTCAGTCACATATTGTGAAATGTAGCATATGAAACAGATTCTTAAATAAAATTGAAATTTTTGCAGCAAGGAGATACAACTGGGAATCAATCAACTCTTTTGTCAGGCCATACATTCGGAGGAGAGTATTATGAAGAGTAGGGAGTAGAGTTCAACAACCCTCTTGAGGTCTCTAGTAAAAATTCATGAACAGGCAATGACCTGAAATCCTTTGGGTATTTCTTAGTGAGCATGTACAAAATGTTAACAGAATAGAAGAAAAGGGATCAGATAAAAAAGTAATTTTGTAATGAAACTTTAGAAAGTTTAGCCAACAGAAAAGAAGCATTCAAGTGACTGCAGAAATGCAGGTCTCTGTCTTTTCAGTCCTTGAGCAAGGAATGACATTCAAGTCAGAAACCTCTTGCGTGCTTGCTGATCATGCAAAGCCATTCAAATGCCAAAAAACTTAGTTCGGGGGTAGGGAGGCCTAAAAGTTTCTTCCAACTTCTACTTTTCTTGCATGAAGCATTACTGTGGAGTCATACTACTGCCCGTGAAATCTATAAGAAATAATGGAAGGGACAGTTGCTTTGAGCATTTCAGTTTGAACTCGTAAGTGACTATATCTAAGGACTACACCATGACACAGAATTTTGTATCTATACATTGTTTTGGAGCAGAGGAAAGGCTGGATAAGGTTCTTGACTCTTTCCTTGCCAATTATTCAACCTCCACAGAATCACTCCCCCAATTCCTTTTCTCTTCTTGATAAAAACAATTCTAGAATTTGTAATTTCTAGTTTGTCCTGTTGGACTAAAAGGTTAGCAAACATAGAGATTTCTAACACCGAGCCAGGAGTATGAAGGGAAATAATGGAGATGGGACTGATAAGGTAGTCTAGCTCAGTGTATATTTTGGTTGAGAAGGATACTTACAATTTCCATTTGCCAGTTTCACCACTAAAATACATTGAAGGAAGAGTGGTTTTCTGGACACCTCTCTTAACCATCATGAAAATATGTAGGAGGATGGGTGCTCCTAGTCTTGAGTAGAAGTGTAAGGTCATCTATATTTTCTGCTGCCACCCACTGATTTAATTCCCTGTAACCAAAAGTAAAAGGGAGATTCCTGGTCCCCTTCTTTGGGGGAAAAGGACCAGACTCACAACAGACTAACAACCCTATTCACAACAACCAGGGCAAGGCACATGAAAGAGTATGGGAACCAGGAGAACTTCAAAAAGGAAGCATTTTATTCCAAGCAACATTGGCAAAAGGTTATTTTCTGCAGAAATATTTTTCTGCGGAAAATGTTTTTGCACAGAAAATGTTGTTTTCTGCACAAAAGGAGCTTATGTGCTTTCTGCACTAAAGGAGCTCAACATTTTATTGTGGTTAGAATAAGTCCCAAATGCCAAATAGTAAATTTGCAACTTTTTTGCAGCCAGAAGAAAAATTGTAATTTTATTCATTCTTACCTGCAGGAATATAATTTACAGATATTTACCTATTCATATCCCTCCATATTGGGAAAATTTGTAAGAGTGTTTATGACTGAGCAAAGACAGTAATTTAAATATTTTGTTCATGGGATGGGAACATTCAGACAGACAGAGCTTCTGACATTTCATTGGCCACTCCTGATATGAGTCATTGACCTTCTCATTCAAATGCTGCATGTCACATTTACTGGCACTTTGGTTCCAGTTGCCTCTATTTTTCTCCTCTCTCCCACCTTTCCATTTTAAAAAGTATTAATGCTAGGAACAACATGAGAGTTACAGCTGTGCAAATAATAGCTACATTGTTTGCTAATGTAGCATTCCACTATCAGACACATAATTTTGCATAGCATCTTGCAAAGCGAATGTACTGCCCTGTGCTAAATTCCACTCTGCTTTTTATTTATCTCAGAGGAGCATAACTATTATCCAAGGGACAAACACATCCATGTTTACTTTTTCATGATCAGTTCTAGTAAAAATAAAAGAAAAATTAGACGGGGAGCAAGCCATTATAATTATCAAATGCTTATTTGTAGATTGCCCTTTATGGAATACCCTGTCCAAGGTTTCTCACAGTAATATTTTAACCAACCACTATGATAAGATATGGTAATGATAAATAGTAAAACAAAACAGCAGCATTTCATAACAATTCATTAACAATGTAAATGTTATCATCAAAACATAAACTTAGACTTAACATTTTAAATGGCCCATCAAAGCATCTGATATTAAGAAAATCAGCATTACACTACAACTGGGCAATTCCCACTGAAGAAATGAAAGTAGTGAAGACAGATTCCTAATTAACATCAAATATACTTTCCATTAATCGCTCCCATAGTATACGAACACAGTACCATGAAAGAAGATTCAAGATCGCATTTCTAAGCAATTTTTCAAAATAAATATGCACTCAATCTACAGATGATATGGCAGAAGAGAAGACACTTTCCTTGCAGCCTATTAACCATTTTGATCTGCAGGGGACGTATATCCAATTACGGTCTTCCCAGCCTAGAATCCCAGAGTGTAAACAAAGCTGATTCATAAAGTCCCCCTCTATTCTGCTTTGGTTAGACCTCACCTGGAATAACCCTGTGTCCAGTTCTGGGCACCACAATTCAAGAAGGATATTGACAAGCTGGAATGTGTCCAGAGAAGGGTGACCAAAATAAACAAAGATTTGGAAAACAAGCCATATGAGGAATAGCTTAGGGAACTGGTCATGTTTAGCTTGGGGGCGGGGGGGCTGAGACATGATAGCCATGTTTAAATATTTGGGAGGATGTCATATTGAGCAAGTTTTCTGCTGCTTTAGAAAACAATATATTGGAGCTATAGATTCAAATTACAGGAAAAAAAAGATTTTAAACTAAACATTAGGAATAATTTCCTGACAGTAATAGGAGTGGAATATGCTGCCTTGGGGTGTAGTGGAGTCTCTTTCTCTAGATGTTTTTAAACAGAGGCAAGATGGCCATGTGTCAGAAGTGCTTTGATTGTGTGTATTTGCATGCCAGGGGGTTGGACTGGATGACCCTTATGGTCTCTTCCAAATTTATAACTGTATGATTCTGGAAGGAAATTTCCTTAATGCATCTTCCAGAAGCCCGTGGTAGCTTGACCAATGGTCAGAGAACCTAGGAGCTGAAATCCAAAACATTTGGAAAAGCTGGTATTGAGAACCAATGATCTAAATAACAAAGAGGATCATCTGTTCATGGGTGTTTCATTTATTTATTTATTAACTTTATACCCCGCCACCATCTCCCCAAGGGGACTCAGGTGGCTTACATGTGGCCAAGCCCAATAACACATAATAACAACATAACAGCAAATAATAAAACAATACAATCAATATACTTACACACCAGCAATAAAAGACAATTTAAAACCATTCTGGGCAGGCCAAATGTAACATATTACAATTTTAAAATAAATATTACTGGGTGCGAACAGAGGTAGAATGTATGTAACAGGGAGATTTTACAGGATAATGTGGAGCAGACAACCCAACAGGTAATTAAAGTGCTTATGAGGACTTTTTGCAAGGAATTGATCACAGCAGGACGATCTTGCTTTATTCAGGGAAGGCACATTGGAGCAGCCACGTTTTCAGGCTCCTCCTAAAAACCGCCAATGTGGGGGCTTGTCTAATATCCCTGGGGAGTGAGTTCCAGAGTCAGGGGGGCATCACAGAGAAGGCCCTCTCCCTCGTCCCCACACAACGTGCCTGTGAGGGCAGTGGGAGCGAGAATATGGCCTCTCCAGATGATCTGAGAGATTGCTTGGGTTCATAGACAGAAATGCGGTCATGCAGGTAGGCGGGTCCCAAACCTGCACCTTGAATTGGGACCGGAAGATGAACGGCAGCCAATGGATTTCCTTAAACAGGGGGGTTGACCGCTCCCTGTAAGTTGCTCCAGTTAGCAATCTGGCTGCCACCCGTCGGACCAATTGAAACTTCCGGGCAATCTTCAAGGGCAGCCCCACATAGAGTGCATTACAGTAATCCAATCTGGAGGTGACTAAGGCGTGAACCACCGTGGCCAGATCCGACTTCACAAGGTACGGTTGCAGCTGGCGCACGGGTTTTAATTGTGCAAAAGCCCTCCCAGCCACCACCAACGCCTGAACTTCAAATGTTAGCGACGAGTCTAGGAGGACACCCAAGCTGCGGACCTGTGACTTCAGGTTGCCACCCAATACCCTGATCCGGCTTACGATCGACCAGGAGGACCTCTGTCTTGTCAGGATTGATCTTCAGCTTATTCATCCTCATCCAGACAGTCACAGCGGCCAGGCATTCATCCAATACCCGAGGGGCTTCCTTGGAATTAGGTGGAAAGGAGTAGTAGACTTGGGTGTCATCTGCGTAGAGATGGCACCCGACTCCAAAACCCCGGATGACCTCACCCAGTGGTTTCATGTAGATGTTAAAAAGCATGGGGGACAGAATGGAACCTTGCGGGTGTTCAAATAACTATATAACTCTAGGCTGTCTCTTTATGACCAGCTTCATGTCTAGAGGTGTAAGGAGAGAATAGGGGGATTGGGCCATTTAGGACTAATGCCTTAGCTTAGCAGTAGCAGCCAGAATGTGCTTCTATGCTAATTTCCTTTTAATCAGAACAAACAAAAGAAAATTAATGCTCCCTTTACAAGCCAATTAAATCTTCATAAAGGCTTGTATACACTGGGGCCAGGCTGTTTGGGTGAATGAAACCCATAGCTGGAGATTATAAAGCAAGCCCAAATCAATACAACACAGCAAGTGTTAGTGGAATCATCCAGCTCAGTTTACTAAAATGTCTATATAGTTTATTATTAGAAGGATGACCCTTGCAGGATTTAAGGAGGCCTCCCCCAAAGATATAGTGAGCTGAAGTGAAGGATTATCTAGCCTGATGGGCTTTTTAGAGAAACAGATAATAGTGAAATGTTTACAGAATCACTCTGGGTCTCAGTAATCAAAGAGAAAAATAACACAAAGGAGTGATAGAGAGATGTACACAAACCAGCACCACAAGAAATCATGGCTAAAGCTATTTTGGATGCTGTCCTAGTTAGACTTACTTAAGGTATTCTAGATAATTCTTGTTACATCTTACAGGCCTTAATATATTTATCTCCACACTAATGTTACGCATTGCAATAGACAAATTACAATATATTCTGGTAATTTCCCACTCTTCCTCTAACTAAACACCTTCATTCAAGAAACACACACAGCTGACAGTTATCAACCCCTCCTACTGCCAGCAGGCAGACTCTACCGTCAAACCAGATGGGCCCCCTGTTTGAATCAAGAGTAGCTGAGTTGCTGGCAGCAGAACATCTACTGAGCCTACGGACGACCTTGACATCGACCACAACTCCTAATGCACTCCTGGAGAACTACAATCCCATCACTCAAGAGCTCCAGAAGTAATTAAAGCATAGCAACACTACACCTTGAAGACAACAACAACAACAACAACAACACTATTCCAAGCCCTGGTTTTACAAGGAATGTGTCATTGCAAAAAAAACCTCACTACCATCTATCAGGCTTATATATCCAGCACTACATCAACCGCTGCACAGGACCTTCTCAATACTATAAGCAACTGTTGGCTCGCAAAAAAACGGGGAGCCATAAAAAAACAACTGGACACAACTCATTCAAGCAGTCAAATCCAAAGACTCAGTCACCTTCTGGCATATCACATCAATTGCCCAAAGCTATAATAAAAACATGGTGGACTCTCACAGTCCTCCCAGGGACCTGGGCAGCATATTTACAGGAATTATATAGACACCTCTGCTGGAAGTGACTGCTCTAACCTATCTACAGAAAACCTGCCAATATGACTACCTGTGATAGCAACAGAAATAAAGAACCTCGTTGCCCAATTAAGGCTAGGAAAGGCCCCAGAAGAAGATCTAATTCCACCAGAGGTCATCAAGAACAATTTGGATTTCTGGACCCCCTAGTCTAGCCTTACTTTTCACATGCATCTACAATTATAGAAGATATATACAAAGTGGGGTAGCGTGATCAAAACAAACAAAAACATAATTTTAGCAGCAGAATGTTGAATGGGAACCAGAGAAAATGACTAAGACTTGTGTCTTCACAGAAGAAGCAGAAAGAATAAATTGACAAGACTTAGCTACAACCTCAATGCAAAGAACAAATGTTCAAAAAGAGTGGGGGAAAATAAAGCCAAAGTTACATGCTTCCTTCACAGGATAATGGGAACATTATCAACAATGGTGGAGAATTTATGTGGTAAAGAAAAATAAATAGTTCTGTTTTCACCATGTTATGTTTTAGGCAACAATAAAGCATCCATACTGAAATAGCTAAAAGACATACTGTGATATGATGTTTGATATCAGAAGAAAATTTTGAAGTGGAGAAATACAGCTGAGAATCATCAACATAAAATGATATTGAAAACCATACAATCAGATATAATCAGACGCAGTCAACGAGTAGAATGGCTAGGCCAAACATCTGAAAAATCTCTCTTTGAGTGTGGAGTACCCCAAGGCGCCATATTATCACCTATGCTGTTCAATATCTATGTCCGGCCTCTCGCTGGACTAGTCCAGAGCTTTGGGCTGGAATGTTACCAGTATGCCGACGACACTCAGCTCCTCCTAAAGTTGAAACCTGGAGCAACCTCGGTGCCTGACAACTTTGCCCAGTGCCTGGGAGCAGTGACAAGATGGCTGCGGGCCCACAAACTGAAGATAAATCCAGCAAAGACTGAAATTCTATGGCCGGGCCCATCAGAACTAGTCAATCCACTGCCACCCTTCGAAGGGGAACCGCTGACTCCATCTTCCACTGTGAAGAGCCTCGGTGTCATCCTGGACTCTAAAATGACGATGGAGGCCCAGATCGCCTCCACGAGCAAAAGGGCCTTCTTCCAGCTACGTCAAGTGAGGCAACTGGCGCCCTATCTACCAACGGAGGCGCTGGCCACGGTGATTCATGCCACGGTTACATCAAGGCTGGACTATTGCAATGCTTTATATGTGGGTCTACCTCGGTCAGTAACTCGCAAGCTCCAGAATTGTATAGAATGCTGCCGCCAGGCTCCTCACGAAAACACCTATGAGGTGTCACATAACGCCATCCTTACAGCATTTACACTGGCTGCCGGTCGAGTACAGAGTCCTTTATAAGGCCCTGACCCTGACACTTAAGGCCTTGCGGGGCCAGGGTCCTACATACCTAAAAGACCGTCTGATACCATCTATCCATCCGAGAGCACCACGGCCAGCCTACAAGAACCTTCTCTGTGTCCTGGGTCAGAGAGAGGCTCATTTGGAGTCCACGAGACAGAGATCTTTTTCCGTTGTGGCCCCTGTCCTGTGGAACTCTCTGCCGCCAGACCAAAGAGCCATCTTCGACCTGCCTTCATTTCTGGCGGCACTTAAGACATGGCTATTTAGAAGAGCATATGCATAAGTGACAATCAGTGACCTGGAACCTGTCTATTCCCATATTTTAACATTTTGATATTTTAAAATTTTAATATTTTAGTATTGTAGATGCCTAGCTGTGTAAGTCGCCCGGAGCACATTTGTGGAGAGCGACTCATAAATAATAAAATTAGTTAGTTTAGTTAGTTAGTTAGTATAAGATTACCTAAAGATAATGTATAAAGAGAAAACAGTGAATGGCCCAGAACACATCCTTGTGAACCCTTACTCAAAAGTAGAAAAGAAGAAGGTACATGACCTCCAGCTACCACATTGAATGACTAGCCTGAGATATAAGATTTTGTTTGTTTCTTTGTTTATTTATTTACCATATTTATACCCCGTCAACTTCTCAACCCCCGAAGGGGGACTCAGGACAGATTACAATAAGCCCCATCAAGAGGCTATTATACATGATACAATAATAAAATCAAAAATAAAAGCATATCAAAGTTAAAAACAATACATAATTAAAAACCATACAAAGCCATCAATTAAAGCTGATGACCAAATCGGCAATCCCTAGGTCATGAAGTGAATACAACAAAAGAGCATGATCAACTATGGCCCCATCCACACTACCATATAATCCAGTTTCCAGATACAGATTCTCTACTTTAAACTAGATTATATGGCAGTTTAGATGGTGAAGAGCCTCGGCATCTTGCTGGATTCTCAGTTGACGATGGAAACTTAGATTTCCACCATCAGTAAGCAGGCCTTTTTCCACCTCCGCCAAGTGAGGCAGCTGGCTTCTTACCTTACCTTCCAACAGAGGCCCTTGCAACAGTAATCCACACCACAGTCACCTTGAGGCTGGATTACTGTAATGCATTGTATGCTGGTACTCCTCTTTTCGTGACACGGAAGATCCAAGTGGTTCAAAACGCAGCTGCCAGAGTACTTACTCGGACACCAATGAGACATCACATAGCTCCAGCGTTACAACTCCTCCATTGGCTCCCAGTTGAACATCGGGCTTCCTATAAGACACTGGTTCTGACTTTCAGGGCCATCCATGGTCAAGGCCCTAAATACCTCAGTGATCGTCTCTCACATACTTGTCATCAGAGACCACCAAGATCAGCTCAAGAAAACCTCTTGTTTGTTCCCAGTCCTAGGGAGGCACACATGGACTCCATGAGGCCCAGGGCCTTCTCGGTTCTTGCCTCAATCTTGTGGAATTCCTTACCTCCATACAGTAGAGCTATACCTGATTGCCTTTTCGTGGTCAACTGTGAATGCATACATAAGATATTTGCGCCTGCGCAGATATAATTCGGAACCCTCTAGAAGAAACTCAAAAGCCTCGCTGAAGCCCCGCCCATCACTCCCCCCACCGCCTATATAGCCAGTGGGAGGGGCTTCAGCCCTCACTTCTCTCCGTCCGCGCTCGAGTGAAGCAGATAGAGAGAACCCTCTTGCTTTTGGTGATTTCTGAGGAAATCACTACTGGCTTTTTTCATACGGACTGATCTTACGATTTATTGACCTCTGGACTGACCCCGACTAATCTACAACTCTCCTACGCTGACTTCGGACTGTGCATCACTAGTGAGTTATTGTCTCCGGATTCCTGAACAGGCCATCCCTTGGAGATCTGGATATGTCACTGACAACGGGCTTTAAGAAATGTACCACTTGCCCTAACCTCCTGCCAGACAACGACCGTCATGACTCTTGCCTGGCATGCCTAGGGGGCATCTGGCTCATATGTGCCCCATCTGTCAGCGTTTTTCCTCGCAAACAAGGAAGAACAGAGCAATTAGGCTTAAAGCCCTTCTTTTTGAAAAATCTGTGTCGCCGGGGGGCCCCCCCCTATCAGTTTTTGGAACTGACAGCAGGGGACGAGGTGCCTGCCAAGGAAAAGAAGATGGCGGCCCCTCCAAAGAAAAAGACAAGAAAAGGAAAGACGACACTTAAAGATGGCGCCCAGCCTTCCTTGTCTACTGAGGGCTCCTCGGTTTTGGCGGGAACGGACGCCCTGTCACTTTCTGCCTCACCTCCGGTGGCAACAGTGACAGCAAAGATGGCGCCCACTAATGCCCCCTCTGCGCAGTCGCAGGAGCGCGCGGCTCGGGCGGGGACGCCTCTTGTGGATGAGAGGCCGTCCCAGGCGATGCCTTCACTTTCCCCCTCAGCACCGCCGCTCCAGGAGACACTTCTGTCAGAGGCTGCTTCTTCGAGTCGGGAGGTGGCCCCGCCCCCGCCGGGCCTTTCCCCGTCGCAAGACCCGCCCCCCTCCTCCCCGCAGGGAGGAGCCAGGGAAAGGCGGGCGAGAGCTCCTTCCAGGCATGACAGCCGGGAATCGAGGCGCCGCCGCCGCCGCCGCCACTCGGCAGCCAGATCAAGCTCTTCCTGCTCCTCCTCCCCGGAGCCAGAAGGAAGAGGAAGAAAGCACTCCCGCTGGTCCCCCATACCGAGGGGGAATGACCCGTTGCGGATGGCCTCTCCGACGCCGGGGTGGGCAGGCCTCCCGATGCCTGCACCAGGAGCGCATGCGGGCCCGTTTATGGCACCATCGGGGCTCCCTGTCCCGACACCGGCTGCGTCTTTTTCTTTGGGAACCTCCCAGGGCTTTGCACCATCTGTCCCTCCCCCTCCGATCCCAGTGGCTCCTGCCTCCATGATGCCCAATGCTGGCCAGGGTTTTTGGCAGCTGAATTCATTGGGGCAGCTTGTGTACTTTGCCCCCGCTGTGCCTCCTTCAGGCAGTCAATGGGCCTCAGCAGGGGGTATGTACGCCCCTCAGATGGCCACACAACCCGCTGCGGTATCAGGAGCGCTTCCCAGCCTCCCAGCACAGATACCTGACTCAGCTGCGCCCCCTGCTGTCCCTTCCACGCCGGTGATGCAGGACAGAGCCACAAGTTCTATTAATCCCCCTCCATACCCACAGACTGTGCTGGAGCAGGACAATGAACTATATACATCAGATACGGAGGGGGAAGGGGAGCGGTCCCTAAGGGATACGGATAAAGAGCCACAACTTCCGTCTGACTTTGCGAAGTTCATGGCCACCATGGGACGCATGATGTCGTCATTGGAACTCCCTGCGACCGCAGCTACGGAGTCCGTCCAGGACCCTAGCTGGACCCCGGAGGAACAGGGGGCAGCAGCACCCACCGCGGTTCCCCTGTCGCCATTCCTTATTAAACTTATGGATGTCCCGGGGGTCCCACCGTACTCTGTCCAAGCTATTTCCAGGAAAGTGGAAGCCCTGTATAGAGTGGACCTCTCTGCCGCCGACTGGGTATTGAGGCCGCAGAAGCCCAACACTGTGGTGGTGGACGTGGCCAAGTCCAAGCGGTCAAAGGGCTCCGCCATTGCCCCCTTAGACAAGGAGGGAAGGCGGATTGACACGATGGGCAAAAAGGCTCATCTTTCGGCGAGCATATTTGCGAGAATAGCGCATTATGCGCTCTATATGGCGAGGTATCAATCTTACCTCTGGGACAAGGTGGCCCCATTCTTAGACCAATTACCTCCGACGGAGCAGAGGTTCGCACGGCCTTTCTCAACGGAGGCAGCCCAGCTAGCCAAATTTCAGAAAGATCTGGCAAAGTATATGGCGGACTCGGCGGGCAGATTGTTTGCAAATGCTACGGCAATGCGCCGCTATGCATGGTTGCAATCGTCGACGCTGTCCGACGAGGGAAAGTCGCTAGCGGAGGACTTACCCATGCACCATGACGGGGTGTTCAACCCGGGAACTGATGTGGACTTGAAGGAGAAACATCAGACCCGGCAGGCAGCCCATCGATTCGGCTTTCCGCCGCAATCCGCGCAACAGCCAAAGCAGAGATGGCAGCCCTCTGGTAACTCCTTTCGCAGGGGTTTTGGGGGCTACTCCCGTGGCGGGAGTAGGAACCAGTCATGGGGCAATAACCGTTATAGGGGAGGACGCAGACAGCCCTACAACAACAACAGGCCTTATCAGCAACCCTACCAAGGGGCCTCTAAACCTCAACCTGCCTCTAAGCGGCGTCTTTGACGCATTCAGTGCAGAAGAGCCTGAGAGTAACCCCCCTCCCCCTGTTAGGGAGGGAGGCCCTAGCCTTGCCTTCTTGAACTCGACCGAGGGCCGGCAGTTGGGTTCTCCATTTTTCGGGGACAGGCTGAGCTGTTTTTATGCCGTTTGGGCCTCCATCACCCAGGACTCATGGGTCCTGAGCATTGTCAGAGGCGGTTATTTTGTGGAGTTTGTATGCCCTCCCCCTGTGGGCCAGATCCGGGCTACACCTCCATCCCCTGTGCTGTTACAGGAAGTTGAAAATTTATTAAAGAAGGGAGCGATATCCCCTGTTTCACCCTACTTGCATTCTACTTGTTTCTTTTCCAGATATTTTGCAATATCCAAGAGAGATGGGGGAGTGAACGATTACATAGTCCCCAAGAAATTTAGAATGGTCACTTTATCCTCCATACTCCCTCTCCTGGATACGGGTATGTGGTTCGCCACGGTGGACCTTAGAGACGCCTATTTCCACATCGCCATTGCACCTCCTCACCGCAGGTTCCTGGCGTTCATGGTGGGCGATAGGGCGTTCCAATTTAATGTCCTCCCTTTTGGGTTGGCCACCGCCCCCCGCGTATTCACCAAGTGCATGGCGGTGGTGGCCGCGTTTCTCCGCACCTGCGGGATAACGGTTTACCCATATATAGATGACTGGCTCATCATTGGGAGTTCCCATATCCGAGTACAAAATAATATACTCACCACACTGTCTCTCCTCCAGTCTCTAGGTCTGGTGGTGAATGCAGACAAGTCGCACTTGACCCCCACGCGGCGGATCCAGTTCATAGGGGCAGTGCTGGACTCCATGGAAGGGAAAGCTTACCTGCCCCACGACAGATTCTGTACCCTCCGGGCCCTCCTGCTGCAGGCCATCTACAGCACTACATTACAGGCCAGACAGATCCAGGTCCTTTTGGGACACATGGCGTCCACGACGGCTGTAACACCCTACGCCAGGTTACGCCTCAGACCCCTACAGTCGTGGTTCCTGGAGGTCTTCCGTCCCAGGACGGACGACCCGTCTACATCTTTGTGCCTTCCGCAATTGGTCAAATCTTCCCTGCTATGGTGGCTGGATCAAACCAAAGTCTGCGCAGGGATGCCATTCAGCCCTCCCTACAGCGTCAGTGATGATCACTACGGATTCATCAATGACGGGCTGGGGAGCACACTCTGGCGACCTGTTGGCCCAGGGCACGTGGGACCAACAGGAACGCTCACTACACATCAATGTGCTGGAGCTCCTGGCGGTCCACAGGGCGCTCCTCTCCTTCGAGAGACTGGTGGTCAACAGGGTGGTCCACGTGGTCACAGACAACACGACCACCATGTTTTATATAAACAAACAGGGGGGAACACATTCCAAAACCCTTCTGTCCTTGACAATCACCATCTGGGAATGGTGCATCGCAAGGAACGTTTACCTGCTCGCAACTTATCTTCCAGGCGAGCAGAACGTCCTGGCAGATGCGCTGAGCCGGACTCCTCTGGCCCACCACGAGTGGTCGCTACACCAGGAGGAAGTCGATCGGCTGTTCCGGGCGTGGGGCACCCCACGAATCGACCTCTTTGCCACGGGACAGAACAAGAAATGCACCACATTCTGCGCCAGAACGCATGCGAACCTAGCACAGGGGTGTCTGGGAGACGCGTTCCTGATACCGTGGGACCAGGACCTGTTGTACGCCTTCCCACCATTTCCTCTACTCCTGCGGGTGGTAGCCAAGCTCCGCAGGGAAAGAGCACACTGCATACTCATTGCACCATGGTGGCCCCGCCAGCAATGGTTCTCCCTGCTTCTGGAGATGGCCAAGGGAGAATTTGTTCCTCTGACTCGCAGAACCGACCTCCTACTGGCGCAACAGGGCCAGGTGTTATACCCGGAGGTCGAGAAGCTGCGGCTCACAGCTTGGAGGGTGCACCCTCCAGAGTGACAGCGTTGGATCAGCTGTCAGCGCCTGTTCTGGCGATCGTGGAGGCAGCCCATAAGACTTCTACTAAGAAGGCCTATGGATATAAGTGGTCCAGGTTTATACGGTTTCTCGCCCCCAAGGGGCTGGACCCTTTGAAAGTTTCAAATTCCACTGTATTAGATTTCTTGTTTGACCTCTCTGAAAAGGGATTATCACACGCCTCCTTAAAATGTTACCTAGCGGCCATTTCCTGGTACCGCAAGAGGTCGGGCCTCCCTTCCTGTTTTGAGGACCCAGTTGTACATACCTTTCTTAAAGGATTTAAAAGTGTTCGCCCACCAGTTGCTCCTATTACTCCGGTATGGAGTCTGGAGCTAGTTTTGTTAGCACTGACCAAACCGCCGTTTGAGCCACTAGTATCAACTGACTTTTCCTTTCTATCCTGGAAAACTGTGTTCCTTGTGGCTATCACCTCAGCCAGACGCGCAACTGAGCTGTGCGCGCTGAGGGCTGATCAACCTTACACTAATTTTCATAGGGACAGGGTGACCTTACGGACAGATATTACTTTTTTACCCAAGGTGGTCTCTAGATTCCACATGTCTGAAGAACTGGTTTTACCTGCTTTGTTTCAAAACCCTACTACACCAATGGAAACAAACTTGCACCTCCTGGATGTTAGGAGGGCATTGGCTTTTTACATTGATAGAACTGCTCCAGTGAGAAAGTCACCAAGACTCTTTGTTAAATATAGGAAGGACGCCAGTGGCCTTCCGGTTTCCTCCCAGAGACTTTCGTTCTGGATTGTTTTGACTATTCGCCAGGCTTATCGCATGGCCGGGAAGGAACCGCCAGGACAGTTAAGGGGCCACTCCACGAGAGCGGTCTCAACATCGGCGGCCTTCATGAGGGGCGTTTCCCTTGATGCCGTGTGCCGTGTGGCCACATGGTCTTCCCATCATACTTTTGTCACTCATTACAAATTGGACATACTTTCTAAGAGACAAGCGGGATTTGGACGTGCAGTCCTTTTCTCTGCGGTGGCATGACTACCCACCATACCTTGATCAGTCAGCTCGCTATTCTATCTTATGTATGCATTCACAGTTGACCACGAAAAGGCAAACATGGGTTGCTTACCATGTAACCATGGTTCCTTGAGTGGTCACCTGTGAATGCATACAGCCCACCCGTCCTCCCCTCTGGTCATGCCCTCACATTGTTATTGCGGTCTCTCGCGCTGAGAGAAGTGAGGGCTGAAGCCCCTCCCACTGGCTATATAGGCGGTGGGGGGAGTGATGGGCGGGGCTTCAGCGAGGCTTTTGAGTTTCTTCTAGAGGGTTCCGAATTATATCTGCGCAGGCGCAAATATCTTATGTATGCATTCACAGGTGACCACTCAAGGAACCATGGTTACATGGTAAGCAACCCATGTTTTGCGGTCTTTCTCTCAAGCTCTCAAAACTTGGCTTTTCGTCAAAGCTTTTAATTTGTGATTTAACGTTGATATGTTTGCTGTTTTATTGCTGTGTAAGTCGCTCAGAGCACTTCGGTGGAGAGCGACTCATCAAATAATAAATTGAAATAAATGAAATATTATCCAATTTAAAGTATAGAAACTGGATGATATGGTCAGTGCAGGTGAGGCAAATATCAAAGGCTGCAGAGAAAGCAAGAAAAATAAGGATTGAACATAGGCTTTATAACTTGGCCTGAAGGAGATCACCTGTGTTTTTCATAAAAGCTGTCTCCACAGAGAACAAAGGCCAAAATCCAGATTGAAAGGGATCCGTTATGGAAATATGAGAAAGTCAAGGCAACATCAATAAACAACACATTCCAAAACTTTAGAGAGGAAAAACAACAGAGAAACAGGGCAATAATCAGAAAGAAAAGATGGATCAAACGAAAGCCTCCTAAGAATTAGAGAAACAGTACCATGTTTAAACTCAAAATGAAATGAACTAGTAGAAAGAGACAGATTGAGCATCCCTTTTCTAGATTTTCAGAATCCGAAATACTGTGAAATCTGAAACTGACCAATCACCCATACTATTATTAAAAAGTCAGAAAAGACACTGCCTGCCATCTTCTCCTTGTAGTGATGCTGCATTGTCTTGGGCTGTTTGGACATTTTCTTGCTTGTGTGGTATGGCTACCTTTCTTTCCCCAACCTTCTAGCCTGTTTCATGTGACACAAACATTTTTTCAGAAAAGTTATACCTGTGGCAGAAGGCCTTGGTGTTTGAAAGAGAGCTAATGACTTGTAGCCGCTTTGCCAGCACCAGCTTCTGCCAGTCTGAATCCAAGCCTCTTTCCCAGACAGTTCTGACAGCAACAAGGAAACTCACCTTAATAGCAGACAAAATGGGCCATGCTGTAATTCCCAGGGAGCACTCTCATTTCTTTTTAATTAGCTGCCTATTAGTACTTTAGTATCTGTTGGCAAGGTCAGCCCAGGCAGAAACTGAAACACAGAAGAGCCTTTAGAGCAGGCATCCAGAAACTCCAGCCCTTCAGCTGCTTGGGCATCCAATTCCCCAAAGCCCTAGCCAGCTTGTTTAATGGTCAGGAATTCTGGGAGTTGGAGGCCTACAGTTTGAGGATATCTGCTTTAGAGCCTCTTAGTGAAGATATATAAAGCAAAGACACAGGAAGGAACAGGCATAAGATTTTATCACCTACCTTGGTTCTCCAAATGGGATGTAAGTGTCTTTGGTCTAAATTGCAGTTCATGGTTTTTCATCAAAAGCCCCTGAAATTGCAGGGACCTTTTCATACTACATAATTATAGCTGTATAGAAGTAATTAAGTATAGAGCTTTATTAGTGTCCCAGTTTCACTCCTTTCTACACATTTTCCTTTTTTGTCATCAGTTTACTTCAGGTGCTATATAATTCTGGGATGCATAGTTCGTTGTGGAATCAGGATTCTCTGACAGAGAAAACGAAATATCTCACAAAGCTACAAATTGCAGTTAGACTGGGATCAATCTATCATGAATTCCCCAAGGTGGCTACATGCCCAGTCTTCATCTTTTCACTTATACACCTTCATACCCACTTACTGGTTGAGTTTTTGTGATGTTAAGGAAGATTTCTATGACCATAGAATTAATTCTGCAGAAACACTTAACAGTTCATAGTGCAGTGTTCGCCACCTTGGTTATACTATCAGTTGCCTTAAGAAGACCTCCGTTTCAAAAAGGCAGTTTAGAAAAACACTAAGTAAATAAAGAAACACCATGTGCTATTTTTGAGTGGTACCTGTCTCAAAACTCCCCATAACTTGATGACCTTTTGTTCAATGCCATTAAACTGCATTATATGGCAGTGTGGATGGGGCCTATAATACGACACAGTGTTTTAACATTCTCTCTCTTTCCCTTACTCTTTCTCTTTCTCCCTCTTTCTCTCTTTCTCTCTTTTTCTTTCTTTCTTTCTCTCTCTATATATACACACATACAAACATATATACACATGGTATGTGTATGTTTGTATAAGCAAAAATGAGAGGGAAAGACTGAAACTCTTAACTATTCCTGTTTACACAGACCTTTTGGGAAGCCAGTAAATCTATCAAACGTCATAGACTAACAACCCCTCTTTCTATCTGCATCTGCAATCATCTCCCCTGTTTCATTCTGCACATCTAACTGGCTCCCTCCCTTGCCAGATAAAAGTACATATAATCTCTTATCACTCCAACTCTGGTACCCGCAAAGGTTAGGAGGTCGAACTGCATCCATTAGTTGTGTTGGTGATGGCAGCAGCTGTGGCTGCTGCTTCCAAGATATCTTGGCTGTGTGTTGGGTTGGCTGGCTGGCTTGATATAGTAGTCTCTGTGCCTGGGGGGAATGGTAGCCACTTTTTATTCTGTTCCGGTAACTCAGTAAAAGTGTCTGCAAGTGACTCTGTATCAGATGGTTGTGATACTGTACATGTAAACATACACCCTACACTTTTCTCCCCATAGTAGAAATTAAAATAGACATTAAAAGAAGAGCTAAATGGTAAGAAATATGGGGTGGAAATGAGGAATAGCAAGAATAATTTAAATATTTTAGTTGCTTCTTTATTTATTTATTTATTTATTTATTTACAGTATTTATATTCCTCCCTTCTCACCCTGAGGGAGAATCAGGGCAGATCACAGAACATACACATGTGGCAAATAATCCATGCTGTTGTTAATCTGTTGAAAAGAGGGAGCAGGTTTGTTTTCTGCTGCCCTTGAAACTAGGACTAGGAGCAATGTGTTCAAATTACAGGAAAGGAGATTCAACCTGAACATGAGGAAGAATTTCCTGACCATAAGAGCTGTTCAGCAATAGAACTCACTGCCTCAGAGTGTGATGGAAACTCCTTTTTGGAGACCTTTAAACAGAGGCTGGATGACCATCTGTCAGGGATACTTTGTGCTTGTTCCTGCATGGCAGTGGGTTGAACTGGATGGCCCATTGTGGCCTCTGCCAACTCTATGATCCTAGTTGCTTTCTTTTCCATCAACCACCATTTAAGGCAAACACATATATTTTGCCTAATTGTTTATACTTGGATGTAAAATGATGTCACCCTCCATTGTCCTAATTTACTAATCTTTTGTAAGCAATAATTGTTAAAATATGTTTTATGCATGATGTATTTTACATTTTAAGGTTGGCCCAATAAACTGCTTTGTGCATTTTGTTATATTTTGCTATGTGATCAACACAGCTATCCCTCAAAATGTTTCCCAGATTTGAAGATACTCAATTTAGTCAAAAGAAGGGAACCTAAAAACAATTACTGAGATTTCACTTTTTGAGGCTTTTTTCTTCCAACAAAGGTAAAATTCTTTCATTGGACTATAGTTGGCAGGTTTTACCTATACAGTATTGAAAAGGGGTTTTTTTATATATGGAATATCGTACTACAGAGACTCCTCCTGAAATTTAATGTTCTCATAACAAGTTACATAAAACGGATGATAAAACAGGGCCAAGACTGCCACAAACCCAGAAGCCAACTCTGTCCCCACACCTGCTCTGAAAGCAATATTGCAGGGACCAACCACAAAATCATAGGTATGTTTACTTGCCCTCCCTCCATTATGATACATGGCATCCTATGCCAGCAATGCCTCTCTATGATCTTCATTAGAAAAACAGTACAATCTCTAAGCAAGAGGATTAATAAACAGAGACTGGCATTACAAATAGCAATACTAAAAACCAGTTGCAGAACATTTCAGCTTCCCTGGATACACAATATGGGATTTACAGGTTGTAGTTCTTGAACAGGGAAATTACAAAGGAAGAAAAACAGCTGATTGTAATTATAGTCACAAATTCCAGTCCATTAGCAGAGATATGAATGAAGACAGTGGCTTCATGGCACACTACATATATTAATACAAGACTTCACTACTGTACATATAACAAAAGGAATCTTCCCAGAGAGAGTTTTAAAACCAAGGAAATTGACTTTTAACAATATTTGCCAGGTGTAGAAGCCAGGGAGGCTTCAAAAGCTTGCAAGATATATTTTATGCTTTGGAGTTGCCCCAATAAAGGTTTTGCTGATTTGTGGGTTTGGAATTTTGCTGTATGACCAATATGGCTAGCCCTGAATATGTCACCATTAAAACTGTACTTATCACGTCATCACCTTGCCAGAGGGTTTTTGCATTTCTATCACTTCCCACTTTCTCCTTCCATTGCCACACATGCTGGCTGTTTGTATAACTGTCTGTCTACTGAAGTTGCACACCATGTACCAAATGAAGTGAAAGTTTACATTGAAATAAATTAGCTAGTCTTTAAATGTGTTAGCATAAGACGAATATCTGTCTTATGCTCAAACAAACAAATGTAACTGCCTTTCTGAAAATCAAAATGAAACTTATACCTCAAAGGAGAAATCAAAAGAACATATTGTGTCAACATGGTGTGTGTGTGTGTGTACACACACATACATTGGTGAGGCCATTAGCTTAAAAAGTCTCTCATTCCATTGCAAATATTTGGTGCTGTAGTCTTTCTTTGCTTCTCGTTGTTGCTCTATGTTTGTGGACTGTTAACAAGAGCCTGTTTGTTATAAGGAAATGAAAATTCGTGTAGTTTACTTGCCCTTCACTGTGACACATTGGTGGGTTACAGCTTCCAATGCTTCTTGGCAGCAGGACATAGTTGGGGTTTTGCAGTGGGGCAACAACATACTGTAGCCCATATCAATAAATGATGATAGTCTGGGGAGGCTAAAATACATGGAAATTGAAGCCTAAGCCATCCTTTATTTTCTTTCCTGCTCTTTTGAAAGTCAAGAAGTTGGTGATTTCTATGGAAACTAAGTATTTAGCCAAAAAGTAGTAGGTAATGGCTGCTCCCTGGTGGTTAGCGGTAGAGTTCTGAAATGGATTTCAGGAGAAAAGAAGGAATGAATGCTCTCTCGGCTGCCTTTCTTCTTTTCTTCTCGTCCCTTCAATTAATCTGAGCTCTCTTCCCTTGTGCCTCTGTTTGTATGCATCTAGAGAGAGGCAAAGAGAGCAAGAGAAAGGGAGAGGGAGAGAGGATATGTCAAAGGGCAGCTCACTGCTGCTGGAGAGATAACAGGCAGGGAGTGTCACCGCCTGCCAGGTCCTCCGATAACCAGCTGCAAATGGATGACGGTGATATTTAGCAGATGAAGACTCGGCTTTACAACACTGCCTGCTCTTCTCCCACCTCATTACTCTGCTGCAGGCCCAAGCGTGCAGTCACCTGCTGTCACTGGCAATACCGCCAACACAGAGGGCTTGGCCACAGCAATCACCAGATTTAACTGTCAGGCTGCCATGCTTGCTGAACATGACATCGTGAGGGCAGGGACAAAGGCTGTTGTTTACTCTCCTCTCGGCTGGTGCTCAAAGCAAGTCACCTCTGTGAGACCTTCATTAGCATGACAGCCTTTGCAGGCCTTGCCAAAGTCTGACACGACTAGCAGGACTTCTCACACACATACACTTCAGCCAAGTATCCCTGATGTCTGTCAAGATGAGCCTGTAGTATATTTTTGAGAAAAGACCAGCTCCTTATTAAAGCCCTTCTCATTTCTTCCTCAGCTGCAAATTGTTTTTCTGTACTAAAAATAGAACATTATACCTGATGCTTTCAGAGGCACCTCTTTCAGTTCCTATGGTACTTCAGCAAACAAATTAGCTCTTGTCACGTTGCTTGCATCCCTGGTGCCTAAACTGTCTGTTATGCTTTCCAGTTTTGAATTGGTCAGCTGAGGTCATATGCATATCAACCTTCACTGGATAGAATTCTGGGGAGTCTTTGAAGCCATGGGGGCTAGCGATAGCTACCCAAAATATCTCAGTGTAGCCCTGCTGTACTGCATTCCTAAAGACTGGGATACAAGGCAACCATAGCTCTTAAAGTGATGTGCAAAGATATCTAATTTGTGCCTTTGCTGGGAGTTTGTTTATGTTTCTAGGCCTCAGTCCAATTGACAGCTTCAACTAGAGCTGACTTTCTGAATCAGTTGCTGGATGTTAACTTATAATAATAATAATAACAACAACATATGTGTAAATTCCATCAATTAGGTGGATCTGGTCTAATGTGGATCAGAAGGTAGGTTTAAGTTTAAATGTCTGCAGACTAAGGTGCCAAAAAGGTGCATTCAAACCAACATTACAATAAACTTAAAGATCTTACAAAATATAATTTCAGTTCCACCTCTAGTCTTTAATGCAGGCGCAAGCACTTTACTGAAACAGAAGATGCCATGTCACCACCGTGGTTCAAACCTCAATATAACCCCAAAGTAGTTTCTTAGTATTACTATGCTAGCCAACCATTCTAAGTTCCAAGGAGACATCTACATTGCACGGTACCAAAAGCTCCTCTTGCTCTAGAGAAGAAGCTTTCAGCCAGTTTGGCTTCCAAGTTCTTGATCCATTTTGCCTACATTCATATTGACCTTTCTGGCCAAACTTCAATGTGTCAGCATTTTATCCCTTTCCTAGAATCTACCTTCCGCTACTATACCTGCCAGTCATTTTGGAGCATTCATGGAGTATAAAGCCATCGCTGAATACTAGTCATTATGGATTGCTAGGACTTCCAGTATCACAGGCAATATGCTCAATACAACTTGCTGAAGAATACGAGTGGGGACTGCTGTTGTGGCCATGGGCTGCTGGTAGTTTTCCCAGTAGTATTTGGTTGATCAAGATGGTAACATGCAGCTGGCCTAGATACACCTTTGGTCTGATTAGAGTTGTTCATCTTACATTCACTCCTTTTTCATTGTGGTCTCACAAGGAGCATAGTTGAAAAGTAAGAGAATGAGCTAGTATCTATACACACTGGCTTGTTGCCATTTTCCAATACTTTCGTATTATGTTTGATACTAGCACTTTCAGTAAAGTTATTATTTGTGTGCGTGTTTTCTTGTTGTGTGTTAGAATTAATTGTTTCCAGGAAGCAGTTATAGATAATAGTGGCTAATGTTTTCATTGAACTTTAATTGCATACTTTATGCAGTTTATACTACTTTCTCAACACCTCTGGAAAAAGCAGTTATAATTACAAATTAGCAAATGTCTATGTCCTTTTATTCCCAATATACAGTTTATAAGTGCATAATGAACACATAAACTATGACCTGAGGCATTTTTTTAAAATCAGTTTAATAGCTTACTTTCACCTAGTGGGATTGTTTTATGCTTTTTAAAACAAAGCAATTGCTGAAATATATAGTTGTTTTTTAAACAACTTTTTATTTCTAAAGACATTGTCTGCATTTTATTTGAAGCAGAAAGTGTACTCTTCTATTACCTATGGTCATTACCCTGACTACAATGATGTGAAAATAAAAAGCGTGCGGTTTTCATTTATTTATTTATCACACTTGTACTGCACCCTTCTCACCCCAAAGGGGAGTCAGGGCAGCCTTGCAAAGGCAACAATTCAATGCACATATTATATTAGTTATACAAGATCAAGAATGGTCAACAAGAGCAAGTGTCCCCTACATATCATGCGTAAGATACCCAGAATGAAGAATCAAACTTAAGAGGAGTTCTTATATGAGGTGAGAGAATAACTATTGGCTGTCCGAGTCACATGATTCCTAATAACTGATTGGCCTATATTTGCTTTCCAGACCATTTTCAGGTGTCAGAGTAGATTAAAACCAGTCGATCTTTGACCCTGTAAACTGCCCTTGTGGTATGGAGCATATGGCTCAGATTTCTTGGTTCAAGTTTGACTCAAGTTTACTGGATGCATGTGTGAAAAGCATGCTGGCATGTAGGCATGTATGTAGTAGCCTTCCCCTATCTACAAAGGATACTTTCAAGACCCCAATGCATACCTCAAACCATGGATAGTATTAAATCCTATACCAGTAAAATGCCAGTGAACTTGCAGAAAGGAGAGGATTACTGTACCATCAAATATCCAATTCCGATCTATGTTCTGATGTTCATGGGATCATTTATTGACCTTATCTAATCTGTGCATTCACATAGAGATGCTGTCAGTGCAGATTTATATATTAATTTTACTTCAAATCACTGAAATTAGATCTATAGATTGAAATTATGGGTTCATCCTCTTCCTGGAAAGGTTACAGGATTCATGTAAGCACTCAGTATTTCCATGTGCACAGCTTGTGGTCTTCCAAACAGAATCCAGTCCACCAGTTATCTGTTGTAACCTGTCTTACAATTTAGGTTTGAGGAGGTTATTTTTTCATTGTCAGCCAGAAAATCTAAATGGAGTCTATACATCTCCCAAAATTAGAAATGTTTGTAACTTAGAAATGATGTATTTAATCTCCAACTAGGGATTAAATGTAGAGGAAAGAGGTGGATATAAGTCTGGGACAAAACAGAGGAGTATGCAATTGTGCATGGTGGACGGAAAGTGGTTAGAATTTTTTTCTTTCACTCTATCTAATAATACAGGACCCGGGCATCCAGTAAATATAAATGTGTCAATACAAATGAAAGGAAGTACTTCCTCATATGGTATATAGCCAAACAATGGAATACACTTGTTATTGCCATCAAATCAGCTTTGGCTTGCATTGACCCTATGAATAAAAGACTGCCAAGACAACTGTATTATTAACTGCCCTGCTAAGGTCCTGCAAACACAGGGTGCTGGCTTCCTTCATTGATCCTATCCTCTTGTAATTCAGTCATCTCCTTTCCTACTGCCTCCTTCTACTAAGCAATGCATAGCTTCTTTTTTAATGAATCATGAAATGTCCAAGATATGATAGCCTTTGTTTTGTTATTTTTGACATCTAGGCTTCATTTGCTCTCTGTCCTATTTATTCGTCTTTTTAGCAGTCCATGGTATCTCTAGAACTCTGCTCTACAACCACATTTAAAATGAGTGAGTTCTTTTCCTGTAACTTCCTTCGTTGTACAGATTCCACAACTACATGTAGAAATCAGAAATATGGTGGCATGGATGATCTTGACTTTGATATTCCGTTAGAGTCAGCTTATGGGCCATTAGTTCATCCATCATGCTGTGTTGCTTGCATCTTCCAAGTGTCTACACAATAGAATTGATTAGTCTGATACCACTTTAACTGTTATGGTTCAATGCTAAGGTAACCAGCCCTATTTCACAGATAAGCACAAAAGACATTGTAAAGAGTGTAAATAAAGGCACAGGCAAACTCCGGCCTTTCAGGTGTTTTGGACTTCAACTCCCACAATTCCTATCAGCTGGTAGGCTATTACAACTTGTGGGAGTTGAAATCCAAAACACCTGGAGGGCTGCAGTTTGCCTATGCCTGATGTAGATGGACCTTCAGAGTGCTGTACTAGGTCTTTAGCCTTCTTTTCCAAAGAGTTCTGGTGCGTCACCAAACTACAAATCCCAGGATTCCATAGCATTGGGCTATGGCAGTTAAAGTGGTGCCCAACAGCATTAATTCTACAGTGTAGATGCACCCTAAGACTGAGAGAGTAAGTATTAATCTGCTTGGGCTTATTTTGTGTAACCTTGTTTTGAAATGCAATTCTCTGAATTGAAAGAAGCTAGGTTTTTACAACCAATATTTTCAGTCTGCATGGCATTGCATCTTCACAATGTCAAGCCAGGTGGATATCTTTTTAATCTCTATTTCCCTCTGCAGCAGTTGTATAGCTACTAGCTTTATTCTGTGTCTCTCCAGGAGCTGCATCCTCACATGTCAAAACGGAATTTAGGGGTTTTGGAAGGAATGATGGAAGATAAAATGAACAACAACATACCTTCTGGATGACTGTTGTTAGTCACATTCACTTCTGATTAAAAATCATTAAACATGAAATTAGCTCGTTTATGTTATGGGTCCCCTGGGGGTTACTTTAATTATGAGGTGCAGATGGTCCAGAACCTGGGGAAACAGCGGCTTTGGGAAAAGGGACTGTGTGAGGGACTCCGGGATGCATGGAAATGGACTACAGAAAGGAGAGAATGTAAATTAATGTTTCTTCCTCTTTTCTTTGTTATTGGAACCCCCTCAGCATTTCACAACAAATCACAGATAATGAATATGTACACGTCTCCTAATGATTAGCCCTTTTAAACAGCAGAAATGGGGAAATGCAGGATCAGTTTATATCCTCTCTCCCTGCCTTTTCTTTGTCTTTATAATGTCAGTTTGAATTTGTCTGGCTTCTGGGAGAAATAGAGCCCCTGTAAAGCATTATGCTGGAAAGGTAACATCTTTTTTCTCCCAATGTGCTCCTCCATTTGTATATTAGTCTCGCTATTAAATTAAGCTAACTGAAAGTGTTCCCAGGCTACCAATGGTTGTTGAAACAGAAAATATTCCATCTGAGGAATGAGAAGTGTGAAGGTAGTTGCAGGTGCATTATTGTTAGTATGGATGACTGGACAACTATTTGTGATGGCTGCCATCACATGGGGAGTTGTTTCTGGCACATTATGAGACAAAGAAATTCCCTATCACTACATCACTGCTCTGGTTAATGCAGTAGCATCAGCTTTCCCCCACAACGAGCCTTTTTCTTCCAGTTGTTTTCAGCCATTGCCCATTTGAATCCCTGGTCACTGGATTATGCTGACTGGAGCTTCTCAAAGTTAAAGTCCAAAAATCTGTGAACCCAACTCTAGAAACTATTGAGTTCAGCTCTTAATGTGGACCAAGTTGTGGGAGAAAGAATGCATGCGTACATGTTTGAGTGCAGCTGCAGACATACCCTCCAATACACTGAAATCTAATCTATGGTAATACAGCAAGAGCAAATTAGAGGTAGGGCCCAAGATCTGAAACCATTGAAAACTACTGCTCTGGAGCAGCTTACTGCCATTAGTTGATCCATCATACTGTGTTGCTTGCATTAGTACCTGAAAGGTTGGGCTAAACAATGTGAGAGCAAGTGGTTCTCATTTAAAGCAATGTGTAAGAGTGGGACTTCTGCTAAGGACATGAGGTGTGCTTATAGATATGTTGTGTCATGAATGATGGTGATTATTATAATACTTATTTATTTCTTCGCATTTATCTACCCCCCCTTCCCCCCTAGTGGCTCGGGGCAGCTCACAACAAGTCAGTCGTACATAATAAAAACAGACGTATAAAAGCACAGTGCAAACGAACAGGTAAAAACAACCTTAAAATAGCATATAGAACGACAATAGTCGTGCACTATACACAACAGTAGCAAACACAGTTACAGGAGGCTACGAGTACACAGGTTATCCAGATCCGTAGGTTTGCTGGAACAACCAAGTCTTACAAGCCTTCCTGAGAGGAAGAAGAGCCTGGATGGTGCGAACGTCAGCGGGCAAGGAGTTCCAAAGGGTCGGAGCCACGATCGCGAAAGCCCGCCGATGAGTCGCAGTCAACCGGTAGGTCTTAGCACTAGGGATGACCAGAAGGTTTTGCTCTTCAGAGTGCAGAGGTCTGGTGGGACGGTATGGGAGGAGACAGTCCCGCAGGTACACTGGCCCCAGAGAAATGTGAAGGCCAATTTTGAAAATTACCTGTTCCATAGATATTTAAAAGTCACTAAAAAGTGGATCATCTTTAGGAATAAAAGATGTATGAGTATTGGTTTTGTCTGGATTTCTTAGGCATGGAGTGGGCAACTGCAGTAGAACTGGGAGAAACGTTTCTGGTTGGGCATGTGCTCAAAGGGTCATACTTTTCCTCCACTATCTTTATTGTAATTGGTTTCACAGTCTGCCAGGTATTACTGACTAGAGCATCAGTCCTTCAGGTTCTATAGAAGATTCTATGAATCAATATGGTTATCATCAGATAACATGTCATGTTTGAAGTAGTGTCAATGTTTGTGATTGTGTTCCATTGTATAGTGATTTCTTCCAGATTTTTATCATTCTAGAATTGCTCTTGGAGCACCTATCACCACCACAGTTATTTTTCCTTTCCCAAAAGTGCTCTATCTCAGTTTGTAGGTCTTCATGTTACATAGTTTTTGTCCCTTTCTCCAATTCACCCACTGCTACTGAAAGTTGTTGTTTGTTAAATAAGTACAATTGTTATCATTTTGCTATAAAGAAATTATTATATGTTAATAATGTATGGAGAGAAACTTAGGGCCCTATATTCTAGGATCTGACCCCAAGTTTACTGCTTTAAACTGGATTATATGAGTTCGCACTGCCAGATAATCTGGGATAAACAGAAAACCTGGGATATAGGGCCTGTCTGGAAGGGCCCTTTGATGGCTCATTTGGAGGAGGAAAAACAACACCCATTAAACAATGAATATCAAGGCATTCCAGGATTTGCGACTTTAATAAAACTATATTGCATCTAGCAACAGGATCTAGCAAGACCTTATGAACATTTTTTATATCCCCCACTTTATCATTCTAGGTTTGTTTAAAAAAATCATGTATATAAGAATTAAAAACTTTAACACTGATTGAGATGTGATCCCTTAATTTTGCTCCTCTTCTCCCACCTAGTATTTCCTTGTAGTAGTTCCTTAAGGCAACTTGTCACTTCTACAGTTCAAAGACCAGGAGGTTGGGCTCTAAAGTGGAAGGGATTGTGAAATGAGAACAAAGAAGAGGACCTCACTTATATCATGCCTTCCTGGTGTTGCTATTGGCTTCCTACTTGCCACCTTTGCTGTAGCACTACATCAAGACTCAGATAGTTTGTAAAGCATTAAAGGATAAAATGAAGTCCTGTCTAGTCCCTACTTGAAAGACCAAGCATAGGAGCAGATAAAGTAAATTTTAAGCAAGGTTGTTGTAGGTATTTTGGGCTATATGGCCATGTTCTAGAAGCAATTCTAGAACATGGCCATATAGCCCGAAATACCTACAACAACCCAGTGATTCCAGCCATGAAAGCCTTCAACCATACAAATTTTAAGCAACTAGAATTTATTCACAAAGTGACATAATTGCTCATAAAAGGGCAAATTAGCTTCTAAATTCCTAGGTAACCCAATCTGACTTAGTTCTCAATTTTGACTCCAAAGCAGAAGGTTATTTGATTATTGAATATATGTACACACCAGAGCTTGGAATCCACTCTCCCATCCCCAGCCAGCCAGTATGGACAGTGACCATGTTGCTGGGGGCAGGGAAAATGCACTGGGAGAAATAATCCAAAATATGACATTTCGAAGCTCTGATAGTCCTTCACGTTTGTTAGCAAACATTCCAGTGCTGTAATATGGCTCTATCCCAGACTGCACGCACAACTCTGTGCCTCTCTGTATGCATTTTGTGAGCAGTTTTGGGGGAGGGAAAGAGATAATTTATTACTGAAGAGGTGCTCCTTCTTTTATTGCTCACAGAAGTCTGCAACAACTCCCTTGTGTCGGGAAGGGGGGCCCTTTGTCTGCTCAGCATGGAGCTCCAGCGTACACTTGTGTAATTAGAAACAGATGCCCCCACTTAGCAGCAAAGTTGCCATTTGTCATTTTGTTCCATCATGATGACAGGTGAGTCCCACACAGGCAAACTGATGATGTGCTGTAGAGAAGCTAAAAGTAGCACCAAGGCTCCTGAAGATTCCACCTGCTGCAGCTGAAATAGCCAGAGAGGGGGGGGGGGTTCTCTCATCATTTCCATTTACCAGTTGATACTAGTGAGAGCCCTGTGGTAGAACAAGAGGTATGAAAGGAGCAATGCGATTATTAAATATAGCAGAATGTGTGACTTCCCAATTAGAGTTACATCGTGACATGGCAGAAGCCCCTATTGTCCAGAAGTTGGCAATCTCCTGCCTGAGGTCTAATCCGCTAGCCAGCCAGCAAAGCCTCCCACCCCAAAAGTATTGTTCCCAAAGCCCCAACCCCTAGACCAGAGCTGTTGAACTCATTTTTATTGAGGGCCACATCAGCCTTGTGGTTTCCTTCAAAGAGCCGCTGAATCCATAGAAAGAGAACTCATGGATACAGAGGACCAACTATATTTTTATACATAGTGGTCAGTGCTCTATGGTTTGTATTCAATTTTCATCCCCAGATGTTGTAGCGGAATTTGGAAGCCCAAAGCCCCCCAAAGCAATACCTTTTGTCTCAGGCTGCGTTTTCGTGCGAGCGTTTGAACGGAGAAAGCGTGACAACTTGGTTACGATCCAGGAAACTCAGTTTATTCAATACAACAGCTGAGGGGTCTGCTCTATGGCAAAACAAGTTGCAAGAACAGAACCCACCTCCTTCCAGTAATCAGATTTTATACAGCAATGGAGGCAATTTTGAGACCTGTCCCCTTCATCCTGTCTCACTGACTAACATCTGTAAGCTGATCTGGCATTAACCAATCAATTAAAGCATTGTGTCACCTTTCTCCTACTGGCTGACAACCATTGCGCAGTTTTAATTACCATTCAATTGTTTGTACTATCTCTATGTATGCAAGCTGTCCCTAAAAGCGAAACATTTCTCTTGTGTTCCCACCGGGAACCAGCCAAGTGGGAAGCTAACTTATAAACAAACGCACATGGCACTACTCTAGGCCAATCACAGCTGTGCTTCCCTGAGCCAATGGTAGCTGTACCTTTTTAGACCAATCACAGTGGCTATTTCTCGTGCTGCTGCTGCTGGCAAGATACCTCCGCTATTCTGAGCCTATGCTATGTAGCACTTTCTCCTGGCGTCTCTTCTGCGAATCAACAATTCTACTTTATTCCTCAGTTTTTCTTTTTGCAAGTGATTTTGACAAAAAGCAATTGCAAACATGATTAGACAGCCTAAACACAATTCCAGTTCGTCTTCCAATCTCGTTTTTTCTTTTCTACAGCTATCTTAGCTAACTCAGCTGTCTGGCTTGTTGTAGAGACACAGCATTAATGGGAAACAGCAAAACATAAGCGCAAGGGTGCAGAAAATCACAAGGATTATCACAGCCAATGATTTTAACCATTTCAAATCAGGTAGCCAATTGTGAACCATCCCCAGAGATTGTTTGGGGTTCATATGACTTCTGAACTTCTTGTGCAACTTTTTGTATCTTTTCCATGTCTATCTCAATATCACCTGTTTTGTTTACGTAATGACAACAGGTTGTATTAAGCCAAACACAGAGACCTCCTTCTTTGGTGAGAAGGTAGTCTAATGCCAATCTTTGCAGCATTAACATTCTAGCCATGGAATTGACTTCTATTTGCAAAGCATTCAGTCCCAAGGCTGTCTCGTTTGCCAATTTTTCTAACTCATAAGACATAATGCGAAGTTGTCTTATGTTCCATCTGACACCTAACCACGGTAGTCCGATTGCAAAGAATCTTTCTACCCCGGTAAGGTACGTTCTGCTTGGATCATACCCATATTCAGCTATCATATCAGCTGACCTCTTCTGTATATGCATATGCAAGTTGGAAACTGGTGTCTTTCTGGGGTATACTTTTAAACCTCCGGGACCCAAAACTCCTACGGTGCAAACCCCCCTCCAGGCGGGTGGGAGGAGTCTGCCTGCCCAGGTACTGCAAATCCACATCAGCCCTGCAGGTAAACCCTCTAGCCATTTACCTGAGTGACTGGCAGGTAGATCTTGCATGATGTTGACTAATGCAAACTCTTGGAGGTTTTTATATAAAATGTGGATGCAATCGGAGTACCCTCTTCCCCAGGTCCAGGTTCCTTGTAGCTTATATTTACAACTTGTTAAATAATGGTCATGTATCATGATTGTGTGATTACATGAGGGGTAGGACCCCAAATCAATTCTAGTAATGAGACGTATACATGTGACTGCATGTCGTATCATTCCAGCCCCTTAGCATTAGCAAGGCTGTGGGCATCATTGGCCATCCCTGAACATGTGTGGAAGGCCCATGGGAGCATATCCAGTAATCAGATAGGCTGAGTTCATGACTCATATTTGTAATTAACTTATGGAAAAGATTCTTGTCCCATCCCCCTTGTGTTTCAGCAGTGTAAAGTATCAGAATAAGTGTCATGTAACCAAACATTGCCCTTACTCCTACAGGTGGTTTTCTTTCATGTCTATGTCCCATTAAGATCTCAAACCACCATCTTAATGAGAAAGTCTTTGGCTCTCTCCATCCTCTTGTTGGGTCACACATGCTTGGCTGAAGTGCGATGGTATCCGTCGACTTTTCCGTGACCTTGTTGACCCTTCTGTAGGAAGTTGCTGTCTCCTGCCGATCTTCATCCGCATCGGGTCCTCCGGATCGATCGCAGATTCCCAGCAAGGGGGTGGTCTCTTCAACCTCGAGTAGTGAATCCATGGTCGGACCTCTTTGACTTTTACGGCAGTGGGCGTGGACAGGAGCATGATGTAAGGTCCTCTCCACCGGGGGCCCAACGGATCGATTCTCCACTCTTTCACCAAGACCTCGTCCCCTGGAGAGAAACAATGAAGAGGGGTAATAGGAAATGGGGGGTGCAACTCTGCAGTGTATTGACTCAATTCTTCAAGATGTTTTCCTAAAAGCTGAACTTGCTGTAAGATTTGCTGATTGCCTAGAACGTGACTATCTGAGGCCTGTCCATCTATGGTCTTTAAGTTTAACAGGGGTCTCCCATAAAGTCTTTCATAAGGAGATAGTCCTGTCTTCTTGTGTGGAGTGCACCGAATTTTAAACAAAGCCATGGGTAGTGCCAATCTCCAATTTAGTCCTGTCTCTTGACAAATCTTTGCCAAACTGTTTTTCAGTGTCCTGTTTACTCTTTCTGCGTGGGCTGACGATTGCGGCCTGTAAGCGCAGTGATTCCATGTTGCAACAATTTGTTTAACTGTCCTTGGATTCCCATCACTGCCTCTCTGTTGATGGGATACTGTGGCTTTCTCACGGGAACATGTCCTGACTTTATCTGTACTACCACTGGCGGCACATATTTTGCCAAACCGGGGGGGTTATCCTCTGCCCAAACTAAAGGCGTCTTTTCCCAGGACCACTGTGTTTCTTTTTTCCTGACCTCCTGTAACTGAAACAATCTCCATTCTTCTGCCATGGGAATTGTTAACCCCATCCATCCCTTTTCCAAGAACTCAATCCTTGCTCTGATTTTTGCTAACACATCCCTCCCCAGTAAGGGAACTGGGCATTCTGGAATATACAATAGCTGGTGGCTTACTTCTCTTCCTGCTAAGTTGCATTTCCGTTCCTTTAAAATGTCATGATGCACGGACTTGACCGGCCCCTTAATCACACACACAGAGACAGACTGAAGGCTAACTACTTTATTGAATGTAAAAACAGTTCCAAAGAATATAGTCCAATAGAATATAAGGCAATCCAAAAGGCTTGAAGTAACAATGTCCAAGGTAACGTAGCAAATAGGCAAAAAGCTTGGCAAGGCTCCGCAAGGCTATGCGGATCAGGAAACAGGGCAAGGCTCCGCGATGCTGCGGATCAGGAAACAAGGCAAGGCTCCGCAAGGCTATGCGGATCAGGAACAAGGCAAGGCTTGATGACCACGGCTAGCTTAGCTTGTGGTCCCACTCCGCTTCACGCCTATTCAGATGAGACGTGGCCGGAGCACTGAGGATTCGTTCCCACGGATCCTATACTTAATCCTTCGGCCGAGGTCCCCGACGCTCTAGGCTTCTGCGTCTCAATCGCTGCTCACGGACCTCGGCCGGTCTATGCTCTTAGGCCATTCCCTTCTGCTAGACTCTATGTTCCGTCTCCTATCAAAGGTTCGACCTTGTCTCTCCACAGCTGTGTTTCTATCTCCCTGAGAGCTCTCCTCCCTAGTCGTTTCCCATGCGCCTTCTTCCATATATTCCCCAGGAGGCTCCTGAGAAGATCTTCCTCCCGGATGTTCATAACTCCCAGAATCGCTATCTATCTGCACCTGGTTATCTGAATCTTCCCTGGGACCAAAACACATTTCTTCCCAGGCCAAGCTCTCTGTGGGCGAAAGAGGCCCCTGAGGGGAAAGCTGCCCTTCGCCCCAATCATCTAGCTCATCCTCTGAATCATGTTCTGGCACTGCTGGTTCTAATGCTAATGGGACCCCAAGTCCTGTCCCCTGCCCTCCAGGCACAAACGAGAACTGCTGTGCTACATAAAAGCGGGCATTTCTGTGGCTTTCCGGACACTCCAACTACTTGAATTGTTTTATTACTAACTGGGGCTACTTTAGTATTCACTACTGTTTTGTCCGCTCCGGTATCTACTAGGAAATCTATAGGCTGGTCCCCTACTGTCATGGTGACCATGGGTTCCCCGGGGTCCAGAAGAAGGAACGCTTAGCACCATCAATCATCATCTTCTTCCCCTGACATCTCTTCTATAGCGGCTGCCACTACAGTTTCTCTTTCCTGGTATGGCCTATATGTTCCCCGGGCCCTTCCTCTTCTTGGACTTCCTCTTGACTGGCCCCCTCTTCCCCTGGAACTTGGTTCCTCCTCTTCTGTCACCTCCTCGGTACAATCTCTTCACCAGTGGCCCTCTTTTCTACACCGGCCGCACTGGTTTCTCCCCAACCGGCTTGTGTTCCCTCTTCCTTCTCCGAAGCTTTGCCCTCGTCTTGAGCCTCTCCCACGGCTGCTCTGTCCTCCTCTTCCCTTGGGTCTCTCATCCATTAAGCTGAGTAACACTTTATATCCTTCTCTCTTCTTCCTGTCCTTTTTCTCCTCTTCTACCTGCTCTCGTGCCATAAAAACTTGATCAGCCAAGGCTAGTAATTCATTCAAAGTCTTTCCCAGAAACCCTGGCTGTTTTTGGATCTTTTTCCTTATGTCTTCTGCGGCTTGGGAGAAGAAGGATTGGGTTAAAGCCCTTCTCCCATCGTCTTGCTCTAGATTATATGGGCTGTATTTTCTGTATGATTCTTCCAGTCTCTCTAAGAATGCTGCTGGTGACTCTGTCTTTTCCTGATGTACCCTCTGCATCTTTTGTAAATTGGAAGGCCTTGGCGGCCCTCTCCTTATTGCCCTCAAGAGAATTTGTTGGAACTCTCTAATGCGTTCGCGATGGACTGCATTGTTTGGATCCCACTGCGGATCCGTCTCGACTGGGAACCTAGCTATCCCATAAGCTATGGGGTCGGCTTCTCCATGTCCTTCTTGGGCCATCAAGCTTCCCTGGTTTATAATATTCCTCCTTTCCTCTGTGGTAAACAGGGCATTTAGAAGCTGTTTGCAATCTCTCCAGGTAGGATCATGTGTGGCAATGACTCCTTCCAATAAATCTGCCATTGCCATGGGCTGTTCTGAATATGGTGGGGTGGCCGTCTTCCAATTAAAAATGTCCGCCGAAGAGAACGGAATTATCTGAAAAGCTTGTATCACGCCATCGTTGGCATCCAACAATGGGAATTGTCTTATGGGCATCTCTAAGACTCCCAGGGACTCTGTCTTTGATCTCACTGACTCTCGGGACCTGCTTCTGGTGCGCATTGGCGAAGCATCTGTTGGTTCCCGGGGGCTTTTTCTTCTAACGACTGGGGATCGCTCCCTCGCTCTCCTCTCTGCTTCTCTTGCTTCTGCTAATGGGTATGAGATCTCCCTTTGCTGTGGCGCTTCATAGGCTGGTGGGTTGAGTGGGCTGATAAAGAAAGGGTTGTGCAGTGACTGGGACACTCTTGGGATCGCCATTTCTGGCGACATCATTATTGCTGGCGGTGCTGTGGCTGGCAGAGTTGCCATGAGCTGCGAATGCATTGTTGGGGAAGTTGTGGGGACCGGATTCGCCACTGCGATGCTCATCACAGCCTGGGATGTCACCTCAGCGGCTGAAGCCGTCCCAGAAGTGGGGGTCGTGGTTGGGGCTGTTATCGGGGGATTTAAAGATGCATCTGGCTGAGGTGCGGTGGGCGCCTCTGCATCTGCGGCCACATTCACTCTGCGCCTTGGTCTTCTCAAGGGCCCTAACTCCTCCGGCTCCGTTTGGAGAACCGGGGCATGTTTCCCTGCTTTCCAGCTAAACAAGCATCTGTCCTGGTGTCGCTTCTCGATCCACCAGACTCTCTCTGCTACCATTCTCTCCCATGTCGCGAAGTAAACCCACTGATCATTTGGGTGTACCTCGTAACAGTAGGATTCCAACTGCCTGCATTTTCTCAAATCCCAAGTCCCCTGTTCTGGCCAACCTATCCCAGGGAAGGAAGGCCAAATCTCTGTGCACAGATTCTTTAACCTGTAATCCCTCAAGTCTTGCGGTCTTCCCTTTACTGCTAACTGACAGAACCTGTCAAAATTCTTCAACACACAACTCAAGGGCGTCCCCTTCCTCTTGGAACTCCCACCACCCATTTCAAAAGGGGCACTCAGTGTCTCCTCCCCCCAAATGGTGTGTGTTCCCTAAGTGTTTCTCACTTAACACTGATAGTTGCCGAATTTCTGTAGACTCTGGGTCCTCTCGAGCCCTCGGCTTCTGGTGCCGGATTTCTCTCTAGACGCTGGGTCCTCCCGTGCCCCCGGACTTCCGTGCGCGCGGCTTCTCCCTGGCACTGGTTTCGCTGGTAACCTCTTGCAGTTGCGGTCCCACGGGTCCACAGGCGTTGCTCTGGGACAAGACGGGCAGCTGGTCGTAAATAGGGGCCCCTCTCAGCCCACACGCTTCGTCTCAGAGTCCCACCGCCGAGCGGAGATCGTCCTGGCAACAGGATCGCGCCCTCTGCATTGCGGCTCGTCTTTTAGATGGCGTTACCCATCACGTCGGGGTCACCAAAGATATGTAGCGGAATTTGGAAGCCCAAAGCCCCCCAAAGCATTACCTTTTGTCTCAGGCTGTGTTTTCGTGCGAGCGCTTGAACGGAGAAGGCGTGACAACTTGGTTACGATCCAGGAAACTCAGTTTATTCAATACAACAGCTGAGGGGTCTGCTCTATGGCAAAACAAGTCGCAAGAACAGAACCCACCTCCCTTCCAGTAATCAGATTTTATACAGCAATGGAGGCAATTCTGAGACCTGCCCCCTTCATCCTGTCTCACTGGCTAACATCTGTAAGCTGATCTGGCATTAACCAATCAATTAAAGCATTGTGTCATCTTTCTCCTACTGGCTGACAACCATTGCGCAGTTTTAATTACCATTCAATTGTTTGTACTATCTCTATGTATGCAAGCTGTCCCTAAAAGCGAAACATTTCTCTTGTGTTGCCACCGGGAACCAGCCAAGTGGGAAGCTAACTTGTAAACAAACACACATGGCACTACTCTAGGCCAATCACAGCTGTGCTTCCCTGAGCCAATGGTAGCTGTACCTTTTTAGACCAATCACAGTGGCTATTTCTCGTGCTGCTGCTGCTGGCAAGATACCTCCGCTATTCTGAGCCTATGCTATGTAGCACTTTCTCCTGGCGTCTCTTCTGCGAATCAACAATTCTACTTTATTGTTACTTAATGACAACTCCCATCCACCACGCAGAGCTCCGAGGTTGAGAAAGGGTTAAAGGATATGTGTTGTCGAAGGCTTTTGTGACAAACTGCCTGTTTTTTAGACCAGGATAAGCTCAGGAAAGAAGCCCAGTTTAATATGGCAGCCATTTTGAGTGCTGTTTGAGAAGAATGGCCATTTTAGGATAGGTATTTCCCAGAGAGGGCTGAACTTGGAAGCTGCCTGGGTGGAGGTGCAGAGAACCCTGGTGATTGGCTAGAAGCCAGTGGGCGGAGCTTAGGCCAAGGACAGAGGAAAAAGTGCACATTTTAAATTCAAAAAAGGCAGTTAGGGTCTGGCAGAGAAGGAGTTAGGTTCTGGTAGTGGAACAGTTATGATCTGAGAGTTAGAAGAGACAGTTAGACTCAGGATTTTAAATAAACGACAGTTGGGAAAGTGTGAAGGAGTTTAGTGAAGCCGTGTAGTTGGGAGGGAGGGAGGGAGGGAGGGAGGGAGGGAGGGAGGGAGGGAGGAGGGAGGGAGGGAGGGAGGGAGGAGAGTGTGTTCCCTGTCGTGGTCTTCTGTTAATATGTACTTATGGTAATTCCTGCGCCTGCGCAGACAGTTCGGAATCTTTTACAAAGATAATATCACTTTAAATGGAAGCCCCGCCCACTCCCCTTGAGTATATATAGCCAGTGGGAGGGGCTGCCACCCCAGATCCTTTTTTTTTCCGCGCGTCAAACAGATAGGAATCTTATCTCTTACTATTAACTTATTTATTAATATTATTCTTATATTGTTAATTACATCATTAAATACTATAAATACTTTCATAAATAACTATTGTTTAATCTTAGTGGAAATTTGTTCCACCTTTTATTCATTATCAGTATTAATGTTCTTCATATTGGTGTTGATTGTTCACACCACCTATTACATTTTAATTATATTATATTCTATTTTATTCTATTTGGTGATTGACTACCTTTTAATTATTTAAAATGAAAGAAAATTCTCCTCAGCGATTTTTGGCAGTTGGCCAAAATGGTGGCTCTGCTGATGAAGAAAGGCTAAACTGTAGCAGTATCTGGAGTCCCAGAACTCCCAAGGCAATACCTTTTGTCTTAGGCTGCCGTTCCTAGCGAGCACAAGGACGGAATGACGCGACAATTTTACTGCGATTCAGGAAACCAGCTTTATTTGCATGACATCAGCTGATGGGCCTGCCTCCTTTGCAGAACAAGGCTGCTGGAAGACAGAACCCCGATCTTTCCCAGTAAACAGATTTTATACAAACAATGGCTGCAATATTTCAGTCCCTCCCTTCTTCATGCATTGTTACTGGCTAGCATTCATGAACCCATATTACTCTATCCAATTAAACAAAGCATTCCTAGCATCTCACTCCTATTTGCTCCTAGCATCTCACTCCTATTTGCTAACAAACATTGCGCAGTGTAAATTTTCATCTTTCTCTCTATGTTATCTGCCTAATGTGCAGGCTGTACTCGAATCGATACATTTTACTACCAAGTTCCCACTGGAAGCCTGCCAAGTGGAAACCTTATTTGCCATGCGCATTTCCTAAACCAATTGCTAGCTTTGTAAACAAACGCACATGGGGGATGATAAGCCAATCACGGCTGTTTCTTATCTTAAGGCACATGATGTTCTCTGGGCTAATCACAGCCTGTGCTTGTATTGACCAATCAGAGTAGATTATTCTCGTCACTGTTGCTGGCAAACTGACCCCACTATTTCAGAGCCTATGCTAAGCAGCACTTTCTCCTGGCGTTTCTTCTGTTAAAGCATCAATTTCCCCTTCAAAACAACAGGGCAGCCAAGATGGCCGCAAACCTCCTTGGATAACTTGAGCCTTTCAAAGGTGGAAAACGTTCCACTTCACTCTGCTGCCTTAGAAGAGCTGAGCCCCCTGCTGGCCACTGTGGGGCAGCTCATTGGCATGAGTTCCCTTATATTTGGAACGGCTCTCTTTCAGGGAGCTCAAGGCAAGCTGCCAAAAAGGGCAAAGCATGGTAGAAGTGCCAGCCAGCCTACTCTTCGATCTCTAAGCCCTACGAAAGGGCACCCCTTCCGTTCATCCTTCTCCCCCCTTGGAAGGTGTACCTGCATACCGGCCCTCATGAGTCCTGCATAAGCTCCAAACCAGCATTGCAACTGTTACGCTCAACTGCCTGTGACCTCACACAAGATATCAAAATAAACATCTTTGTTCTTTGTTCATATACATTTGCCTCAAGATGTCTCAATCCATAAATAAGAAGGGAAACAGAGTATCCCTAATGGTGGCAGCGAAACTGAGAGAAATCTCCACAGTTTGAAAGAATAAAGAAAGATCCCTCACATTAAATGGTGGCAGTGGTGGGACAGGAAAAGAGTGAAAGACGGTCAGTTCTCCTCAGTCTGAAATAACCGATTCCTTCACAGCTTTCATGGCTGGAATCAGGCTGTATGGCCATGTTCCAGAAGCATTCTCTCCTGATTTTTCACCCTTTAAAGGATGTTTTAAAATATCATTTCAAATATATTTTAAAGTCAGAGAAAATATCCCACGAGCCTTGTATCTAAATTCAACCCCCACTCTCCTGACTAAACAGAACAAATGGCATCCTTTCAGATGTTATTGTATCACAACTCTCATCAGCTTTAGTCAGGATGTCTAATGATGAGGAATATAGGATTTGTAGTCCAGGCTGGATTCGGCCCGCATGCTTTGAGTTTTACCATAGCCTCAAAATTCTGTTTTGTGTCATTCACTGATAGATCTGGGTGGGGAGGTTGGGGAGGGGGATCCTACTTGTATTTATAATCCATGATCAGAAATTAGAACTGGATGCCCCAGTTGCTGTCTAAATTGGAAGGGTAAGCAAAGGACCAATTGGAAACTACCAGTTATCTTAGAATGGGGAAGTAATATGGGATTGTGATACAGCCAGCTCTGAACAATATTTATTTATTTGCCATATTTATATCCCGCCCTTCTCAATTCTGAAGGGGACTCAGAGCGGTGCACATAGAGGCACAATTTAATGCCATACATTACATACAATACAGTTCCTCCTTGAAGCACCAGCAGGGTTCTTGTCCCAGTGAAGAGAGAAGCATGGCATTTCACACACACACATCCCATAGGTAAGTCAAAACAGGCACTGGGACAGGAAGGGCCATGATGAACACCAGGGCAGAGTAAGGAGTTTGCTTATAGACCTGGTCCATGACATTACCTGGTCCACAGAATCAGAAATGTTTTCCTTCCCTGTTGTACACCTTCCATGCAGACAACAAAAATCATGTCTTCTCCCATACTGAAAAGATAAACAGATGAGAAAAATGTGGAGTGATCTTGTACATTTCATTCTGGGGTCAGATCTGGGAAATCATTTATTCTTTATTTCACCATTGCGTAACAGGGATCTACAAAGATGTGATTTGATGGAACACTGTACAGGATCTATTATCTGTTATCGCATAGTGGATCTATTATCAGGAAGCTTAATCTGTTCTACTTATTGAGTGTGCCCTAAGATACAAGCATAGGATAGATTAAGGTCTTGCTCTGAATTGTATAATGTGAACTAGCTGTACCCGGCACGCGTTGCTGTGCCCTATTTAGGAGATGCGAGAAAGTCTGAGTATGTAAGGGTTGGAATTGATGTTACTTATGGTCTTGGTGGGATCATGGCTGTGTTGTTGTGGGTTGTTCTGGTGGGTGGGATGTAGAAGTCCTGTGGAGTTGTCGGTGTGTGGTGTTCCTGGCGTTCTGCAGAGCTTGTGGATATACAATGTTTTTTGTCTTTCCGTCTGCTGTGTTGATGTAGAGGTTCTGTGGTTTCCCAACTCTGGAGCACGCTACGTAGAGTTGTCTGTGGGAGAAGCATTCTGTGTCAAAGTCTATGCCACAGATTTGTAGTGTTTGTCCTTGAGCCTTGTTTATGGTGATGGCAAAAGCTAGTGTAGTGCAGTGTCTTTCTGTTCTGGCGTTTGTTCTGCCCTTTTGTGTGATGTATGTAGCGTTGCGAGTGTGTCGTCCGATGCTGTTCTTTTTAGGAGGCATGGCTTGTCTTTTGGGTCAGCTTATGCCTGTGTGGAAGGAAGGAATGGCATACAAATGGGTTGAGCAGTAGACGCAAGGTTGTGTTATGTGCGTATTGTGTTGTGTGTAGGTATTACTTTTGTGTTATTCTGGGGGTATGTGTTTGTTAGTGGTGCCTGTGTCCCTGGTGCCCTATTTGTCTCCCTCCTAGATCTTGACCGTGGCAGTTTAACCCTCAACTGAAATCACTCAGCATTCTAAGTGGCTTTGCCCACCGTTACTATAGTAACTGATGTTGGTCAATGGGTTTCGCTGGCTGCCGCAGAGGATGCTGGGACATGTCGGTTTGTTTTATCGTTGTTTTGGGGGCCTTCCAGGGTTTGGGGGAAAGTTTCTTTGCTAAAAACCTTCCTTGCCTGAGGCCTATTTGTGTTGGCAAGTTTGGTGTCTCTGCCTTGGAAGGTTTCTCTGTCTCTGTCAGTCGTTCGACGAAGGGACCTCCTTTATATAATAGATGGCACCAAGACATAGAACACAATCTACAGTTATTTAATAGAACCCAGTCTGGTCCGGAGAGGAGTCTGGAAAGTGTTAGAAGTATACTGTATGTTAAAACCAGGGAGAGGGAGGCTTTAAAAACCTTCCTGGGTCATTTTGTCCATTTGTGTTACAACAAAAATCCTCATTTCACATTGTTTCCCAGACTTAGTGTAAAATGCAGCCTCAAGTGCACATGCATAGCACCTTGTACGTTTTCTTTCATCACGAGTTTTTTCTAAGACCCACTATTTTATTCTTGGGACATCTTAGAGAAGTTATTCCTTTGGACTACTACTCATAGAATCCACCAGCTAGTACTCCTTGTTGGTTGGAAAGTTCTGGAATTTGTTGCCAAAATGTCACATTTCCAATCTGTGATCTGATCTGAAACAAACAATGCCACAAAGATTTCTTTTGACAGAAGCAAAGAATTAGGAATGATACAGCTTTTACTACTGAAAATGCAATTAATCTGTCATTTGCAAAAGCACGTGTCTGGTAGTTTTGTCCTGAAAAAAAAATGATATGTTATTTTTGAGATTTGTTTACGTAGTGCAAATACATGAACATATATGAGCATGGCAGTATGTTCTGCATTGGTACAGAGTAAGAATGCTACTTTGCCATGAAGAACCCTGTCAGTTGCAAAGTATCTAGATATTTCCACTGAATGCAATACTTTTCCCCCTCTGGCTTCTTTAGATCTGATCTCACAATATTCCTACATCACACAACTTTTTTGTTGCTGAGGGATTATCAGAACACAAAGTCATAGAGGCAGTCAGTAACAGATTATTACGCACCAACAACCCAGAAATATTAAAGTCCACCTGAGGATTAGGAGCAAGGCAGTATTTGCACCATGAGGGATCCTTGGCAAACCATCTCAATAAATCACAGAGGGGAAACACTGCTTTGGAAAAAGAAACTCATTTCAAAACAGCATGTTTGAAATGAGCTGGGAATGCAGCTAGGTAGGGAATATAATGCCTAGGATACCAGATATAAATGTTGAGCCATTTAAAAATGGATAAGAATCTGGATGGTGCGTCTTATTAATATTTAAATGCTCACATCCCTCCAAATGCCAACAGGGGAAGGTTTATTTTTTTCACAGCAACTGCAACACAAACGAGCACCTATCACTTTGGGAAAACATATCTGTTTCCAATACATTGGGGTTTTTTTTTAAAGTCCACTTTTAATTTTTAATATATGGCATTTGCTCTCTGAAGATGTATTTGTTCAATCATTGTTCTTCCTAGCAAGGAGACATTTCCATTTCAATGTTTAAAACAAGAAAACTCCCAATGTGACTCCCAATTCAGGGAAGTCGAAAAACATGATGAATATGTCCTCAGTCTAAATTTATTTATTTGTTTGTTTATTTATTTATTTCAATATTTATACCCTGCCCTTCTCGCCCTGAAGGAGACACAGAGCAGCTTTACAGAGCATACATACGGCAAACATTCAATGCCAATTATCAAGTTCACAAGGACAGACTACACCAGGGCTGTCCAACTTCTGCCGCACCTTGGGCCGGAATTCCGGTCACTGATCACCTGGGGGGCCAAGCCCTGGCTCCGCCCCTCCCCTACCCAGCTCTGCCCCCTCCCCGCCCCCGGCATTGCATAAATATACAATTACATATTATATTATTTAAATAAGGGGAGAGGGAGGGAGGGATGGAACACATGAGGGGCATAAATATACAGAATATCAAGGCAGAAAATCCCACAATCTCTGCTTTGAACTGGAATATATGACTGTTCCACTGGCCACATTGATCAGCATTGAATGGCCTTGCAGTTGAAAGGTCTGTGTGCTTTCATTCTGCAAGTTTACCCCTGGCTGATTCCATTCAGTGCAAGTCATCAAAGTAAACTTACGTAATTGCAAAGAATGTAAATAATTCTGGGGGGAGGAAAAGGAGGGGGAAAGGGGGTGGGAGGCCTTTCCTTGAGCTCCCTCTCATTCAATTCCCCCCTCCCTCCTTTTCTCCTCCTCCCCTCTCCTATGGCTGGCCAGTTCTCTCCTTCTCATTAAAGAGACAGTTCATGAAACACAAATGAAGGGGTCAGAAAGGAAGGGGCTTGTGTGTTTGTGTGTGTGTGTATGTGTGTGTCTGAGAGAGCCAGAGAGATCTTCCCTTTGCGCTGGGGAGAGGTGTGCCCAGGGCAGGTCCCCCTCCTCTCTCTGTCACTCACTCACTCACGCTCTCAGACACACTCCCTCCCTCCCTCCCAAACCCCTTTTGCTTCCCTGGCGCTTAGGGCCTGAGCGCCTCCCAGACGGAGCAGCAGCAATCCTGAGGAGGAGGAAGCGGCGCTGCCGAGGGGGAAAGCCATGCGGCCGGGTCGCTCTTCCTGTTTGCTGCCAAGGGGGTGGAGCCCGAGAGACGTCACTCCCTCCCATTGGTCCCCTCCCTCAGGAGAAGAGGAGGCGGCCAATAGAAAGCCAAGGGGCGGGACCAAAAAATAATAATAAAAAATAATATTTTTAATTGAAAAAATATTTTTAAAATATTTTTAAAAATATATTATTTATTGCAGGAGGGTAAGGGGCCGTAGCCAAGGGGCTAGGGGGCCATGTACTGGCCCCAGGCTGCCTGTTGGACAGACCTGGACTACACAAACAGAGTAAAGGCAGTTTTCTCATATTATTTCTGGCATCTTGGAGGCTGAGCTTGCCTCCGGCCATGGGGGACAGGGGGTGCTGTCACTCCATCTTCCATACCGAGGAGCTTTCCTCTAATCAATGTCCTTAAGGGTGGGTTTATTACCTCCCCACTAAAAGCAGTACTTATTTTCTCTACCCACATTGTATGTACTTTTAAAATTCTGTTTTAAGTGTATATTGTTAAGTCATCGAATGGCTGCCTGGTTGTAGGCTTCCTTGAGTCACCTTCAGGTTCAAGAAAGGTGGGATATAAATTTAAATAAATAAATAAATAAATAAATAAATTTTCTGCTTTCAACATGTTCATCTTTCTGGTGCCACAAGACTCATAGTTGTTCTTGAAACAAGTAATTGGAATTTCAAAAACTGTGAATTTCTTCATTAATAATATAGATGGGATTTTTTAATGAATTGATTTCATGTTACAGTCTGTCTTTGAATTTCAGAGACTATGAATTCTGGTCATGTATGAATTTAACAGATCTGCAAACTCTTTCAAATACATTATAGAAAGCCATTGCTGGTACATGCTGGGAGATGAGAAGGTCCCCTAATGTTATGGATAGTATGATTACATTCTGTAACAGTGTTGCCCCTCTGGAAATTGTCACATTGACAAAGCAAGGGTTTATATTCAGGTTGTTTTAATACTTAAGGCATAATTATTAACTCAAATTATCCTTATGCGCCCTTAATTAAGGACACAAGTACTTTCCTGGGTGAAATCAAGAACCAGCCAGAACCATGAACCACCAGTCTAGAGCAGACCTTTCCAAACTTTTCATGTTGGTGACATGCTTTTTAAACATGCATCATTTTGTGACATGGTAATTTGGTTTTACTAGCAAATGGTGAGTTATACCAATCCCTTATAAGTGTTTCTGGTTCTGTAGTGATTAAACCTCTCTGGAGATTTTTGAACCAAGGTTGGATGGCCACCCAGGGGGGCTTTGATTATGTCTTCCTGTACTAGATGCCCTTTGAGGGTATCTTACATAGTCTTTTATCCAAAACAAGGCTGCAGCTCTGGATGTAAATAAAAGTATTCCACCCTGCATCCATTTTCAATTGCTCTGGAGGAAGACATCGAACCCTAGTCAAGTATAGACTGCCTAGAGTCCAGTGAAGTCTCCTTCTCTAGAGATTTTTCAACTGAGCTATCTGTTGTGAGGGCTTTGACTGTGTCTTCCTGCCTGGCTGAAGGCAGTTGGATTTCCTTTCCAAATCTAGGATTCTACCACAAACTAAACATTGAGTTAGGGTGATGTAGCAGATAAAAATCTAATGTGATTTTGTCTTCCTTCCTAAAAGAAGGAGATTGGATTGGCTGGCCCCTGATGAGTTCCCTTCCAACTCTAGAATACGAGGGCGGGTCAATATGTCAGTGACTTTTTGAATGAAACACAGGTTTTTGGATTTAAAAATCATTTTATTTTTCAATGTTGTCTCCTTTGAGCTCTATCCAACATTTCTCCAATTTTTTTATCCCTTCCAAAAAATAAGATTTGTCGAGGTCATCAAAATAGGTATTTGTTTGTAAGATGATTTCATTGTTGGAGTCTAATCTCTTTCCACCGAGTCATTTCTTTAGGTTTGGAAACAAGAAATAGTCCGGCTAAATCTGGAGAATAGGGTGGATGAGGAAGCAATTTGTATCCCAATTCATGGATTGTTACCATGGCAACTGCACAAGTGTACACCCTTGCATTGTCCTGTTGCAAAAGAACTTTTTCCTTGGCCAAATGCGGTCTTTTTTTCTTCAAATCCTCATTAAATCAACCCAATAAGTTGGCATAATATTCGCCATTGATTGTTTTACCCTTTTGAAGGTAGTCAATGTGGATTAGAACGCGTGCATCCCGAAAAATGGTCACCATGACTTTATTGGCTGACAAACCCATCTTGGCCTTCTTTGGCACCGATTCACCCCGAGAAACCCACTGTTTTGACTGCTGTTTGGTCTCTGGTGTGTTGTGCTGGATCCACGTTTCATCCACGGTTAGAAAATGGTGCAAAAACTTGTCCATGTTGTGGTTGAACAACGCCAAACACTCCTGCAAAATTGTCCCACAATTGCGTTTGTGGTCGATAGTGAGCAAACGCGGCACCCATCTTGCAGAAAGCTTTCTCATACCCAAGTGATCATTTAAAATTGAAACCACTGAGCCATGTGAGATGCCTATGGCTTCCACAATCTCTCACACTTTCAATCTCTGATCGGCCAACACCATATCATGATTTTTTTCAATTGTTTCGGTTGTAGAGACCTCACTTAGGCATCCAGAAAGTTCAGCATCTTCCATGCTTGTAGGGCCACAACAAAACTCAGGAAACCACTTTTTTACCATTGAAATTGATGGTGCAGAGTCCCCATAGTTTTTATCAAGCTTAGCCTTGGTTTGAGTGATGGTTTTTTTCCACAAAAATAATGCTTAATGAGCACACGAAATTCACTTTTTTCCATTTTCTCCTCAAATCACACGGTAGTCTGTTATCAGTGGCTGTCAAACACAAACTAAGTGATGCAGCTTGTTCAAATTTTGACAGGAGTCAACTAACAGATGCCTTTTGACAGAAGCAGTGTTGCCCTTTCAGTTAAGAAGTGGGAAATTCAAAAAGTCACGGACTTATTGACCCGCCCTTGTGATATGAACTTTCAAGATGGAAACATCAAGATGAAATGGATCCGTGATTCTCAACCTGTGGGTTCCCAGATGTGTTGGCCTTGAACTCCCAGAAATCTTAACAGCTGGTAAACTGGCTGGGATTTCTGGGAGTTGTAGGCCAAAACACCTGTGGACAAACAGGTTGAGAACCATTGGAATAGATGGTGGTAATGCCTTCTTCTCTGCAGGAGTTGGATGACTATATACTGGGAATGACTGGATTGTGTGGCAGAAGACCTTTACCTAGATGGTCTTTGGGGTCCTGTCCAACTCTATGATGCTATGATTCCATAGATTTGTGACTGGATGGCCATCTATCGGGAGGGCTTGGATTGCCTGGCAGAAGGGGGTTGGACTGGATTGCCTTTGATGGTGTCTTCCAGTTCTTAGATTCTATGACTCTTAAGTCCAAGGTGTCTCTTGGGTTTCCCCTCCTTTCTCCCTCCTTTGCAAGAAATCAAAAACAAGGGGGAGAAGAAGAGACAGGGAAAGGGTTGTAGACCAGGGCACCCTTTCTTCCTCCCCCTCACACTCTCCTGCTCCCTCCCCCCTCCCTCTCCCTGCTGGACTGGGTTTGAGACTGAAGGGGGTTGAACCTTTTAGGGGTCCCTTCGAACCTGAGCTCTCCACCTTAGAGGGTGAGGTGGAAAACTGAAGGGTGGCTTTACCCTTCCTCACCAGACAGCCTTTATTAAGACAATTTAAATAAACACTTTAAATTATTTTAAAAATCAGTTAAGACAATCCAATCTAAAGCTTTAGACATTTATATCTAAAAATATGTTGGAATAAAAAAAGAAAATTCCATACTTGCAGACAGAAGCATAGCAGGAAGGATCCATTTTTGCATTTCTGGGAAGAAAATTTCAGAGCTTGCGGGTATCCACTGAGAAGGGTCTGTTTCAGGCACCCATGAAACATATTGTACATCCGGCATCTTGGGATTTTAAAAAAGGGTGGTATTTTCAGCCAGAATCCTGTAAGATTCCGTCATGGCAGTTAGTGTGGAATCACAATGTTGTGGTAGTGACATGTGAAAGGGTCCTGAGTGTGAATATTCTCTGTTGATATTCAATCAGCTTGTGAACTGCTTCACACGAACTGTCTGCAGCATTCTCCTTTAGAAGTTGAGGGGTTATGGCTATGATTTGTTCAGTTCCCTAAAACCATAAGTACTGTGTCCTTTTGGCTTTCCTCCATATACAGCCTTGAATTTAACTTCCTTCACATATTTTCAGTCACCCATAGATTGGCTTACCCACATTCGTTAGGAGGCCAATTTGATCTAAACACCAATAATCCGCTTTTTGAGCTATAACTAAGGATGGATTGAATTGGCAAATGCATTTATAAGTTGCCATGAGAAGCACATGACTGAAAACATGGTAATCTCTGTTAAGGAGGGTAAGTTTCCTGCCAAATGTTAAAGATAAGCTCATGCCTAGTCCTTTATATCCAGCTAGAAAACATCTCCCCATTGATAATTTTCTTGCTCCCTGCTTAAGTAATTGGCACAGATCTCCTTAAGCTGAAGCACTTTTGTCAGCTTGAGGTTTTTTAGCAGTCTGGGGAAGGAAGTAAAAAATCTCTTTAACTGAGCAGGTTTTGTCTCAATGATAACTCTGAAGAAGAGTTAGTGATTTTCAACTCATTGTGGAAGTTTCTGAGCATGACAGGCATGGTAATGCTGACAAAAGCACCGCAATCTGGATTGGAAAGTTCACAGTTTAAGATATGCATGCACATGGAAATTAAACCAATGATCAACAGTGTAAATAATTTAGTATTTTTGTAGAAATTTAAGAAGGTCATGCCTTGATAGAATAATTTATTTTTTGACTATTTAGATAATGTAGAGTCCAGTTTTTCAGAGAGATGAGCAGAGCAGAGAATTCTACATGTGTTAAAGCACACAAACACTACAGGAATTAGAACATTCCACAGTCCAACTCATGTAGCAGTACAGGCCAAAATTAAAAACACAACCAACTCTCATTACCTTTGCAAAATTTAAAAAATGTTGTTTAAAATGTCTTTATACCCATCTAAATGAGCCAAGTAAGCAGTTCCACAGATTGGGGCTACCACCACAAAACTCAATTGACTATAGATTAGCAAGCAAACTTCTAATCAATGTGATCTTCTTAATACAACTCAATGATGAAGAAGATACATGTACAAAGAGGTACTTTCTAAAGCTTAAAATTTACTCTGTGTCTCTTTCCAGTGTGGAATTTGCTTTGTAGCAGTATAGTCGCTTTGGTTTATTGGGTTTTTCTCTAACCCTCTTGATGTCTTATTTGCATGAAGTGGTCTGTATCAGTAGAAAAGGCAGTTGCCCTATGGCATTGGCCCTGCCACTGTCATAGCTCAATTCTTTCCCCCTTTCATCATGTTGATGGATGCATTCATATGGACGAACATGAAGATATGATGTTTCCATTGGGCTATAAATCCTGCATGCTCAGGATTCCCAATGAAATTGAAGCCTATTAGGATAAGCTCCCCCTATGCACATGTCTATGCTCAGTACTTGGTTTTTAGGGGCAAAGATCTGCATTGCATTTTGGGACAAGCATAGAGATAGTGCCCTTTCTCTGTGGGGGTTCTCCTTCATATAGGACTTCTCTATTAATTCTTCTCCTTTGTGTGATTTTGCTTTTGCCTGGTTATACTACAGCCTCTTTAGTTATCATCACTTTTTTCTTGATGTAATAATTTATTGAACGACATTGAAGTGTATCAGTTTATTAATAGTTTGCTGAGCTTTAGCTAGTTTTGCTTTTGTTAACTCTCTTATCAGCAAGCCTTTGATTAAAGAAATGGTGAAATATCTGGGATTCCTGACATTGTGAGGAAATGGAAGACAATGTTTTAATCTAGCTTTCTCCAACCTGGGACTTTCCAGAAGTTTTGGATAGCAATTTCCATCAAACTCCATCTTATGTGAGGGAGTTGTAGTCAATGGTGGTGATTTCCATGTCAGCATGTCAGTGAATCTACTTGAGTTTTAGTCTGAACTTTAAAGAAGTTCTCCAGCAGATGTTGCTGTTGTGGTTATCCTTAGAAATTCCAAGAGATTTCCCTAAAACCCATGGTGAATCTACTCTGAATTAGTTCTTAAAACATTGCTACTACAATGTATCACATAGTTGGATTACTCTTGGATTCCCTGGGTGGTCACCACTTAAATTAATGGGAATTGCTCAGCACCAGATAGGTTGAGCTACAGTTAAAAGAGGATCTTGACACATTCACCATCAATGTTATTAATATCCTTTCACAGTTATGCTTGATATTCATAAGGACACATGGAACCATGCTTTATAGCCTTCCATTTGTGGAAGATGCTTTATTTTGGAAAAGAATTCTCTCAGCCTCGGAGGAATGTCATGACAAATAAAACTTGTCAATAACTAATGATAGATGTGCCTTATGTTCATGATAATTCAAAATTGCTTGAATGCCACACAGCAACAACAAGCAGTGGAGGCTGGTGGTTTCAGTTTTGGTAGAGTAGTAAATCCACTGTGAATTTTAGACTGAAATGTAAAAAAAGAAGATCTCCAGAGTGCTGAGCTCCAGCCACAAAACAGATTCAGCACCTTGGAGATTTCATTTAATTGGATCACAAGCTCTGAAGAAGACTCAGTAGCTCACTGATGTCAGGGCTACCATTACCACTGATAGCATATTGATGAATGGAAGGAGCAGTTATTACTATGGAAAAACTGTCTCACAATAATGAGGCCCTTTGCCAACTATACTGTGTGGATGAGTGACTGGCATAAGGGGGTGATAGGGAGGCTCTGAATGTTCTCCAGGAAAGGATTACCCTTCTGTTGCCCTGGCGTTCTTACTCCCAATCATGCATGCAGAGCAGAATTGCTGAGTGCCCTTTAATTATCCATCCTTGATAGAATGTAGCATTCTGTTTTGACAGTATTTCTTCTCCTTGAATTGCTAGTCCATTTATGAATTTTATCAGCTAGCTGCTGCATGTCCTACCATACGGGAAAAGAAATTGAAATAGATCTTTCCATGTAAATAGTTTCTAAATACTTCAAATTAATGACATTCAGTTCTTCACTAGAATTATGAAATCACTGCCTAATTTCTCATTGCCTGTTTAGTGGTTCTAAGTAGGAGAATGAGTTATTAGCATATCAGCTCTCCTCCGTCATTAGCACATATTCCCCCTTTCAAGAAATGAGAATATATTTCTTCTTCTCAGAGATTCGGATATTTCAGAGTCAAGGCATTCAGGCAGGGGTGGGTGGGTGTATTATGAACTCCCAATGTGACCTTCCAGTAGCAGAACAACTCTGGAAATGCAACTTTTGGGTCCCTGCTTCAAAGACTGGGTTGTTTAAACTGTGCTAGTACAACATTTCATTGAGGTGTTTCACAGCTTGCTTTGTGGTGAACCCTTTTTAAAGATCTTTTTATCAAAGATTTTTTAATATGTTAAAAGTTGACATAAGAAAGAGAAAAATATCGGAAAGAAAAATGCAGTTAAAGACAAAATAAAGAAAAAAATACAATGACCCCTGGCTTTCTTTAACAGTGTTTATAAATCTGTATATATAAATCCATCTTTTTCAGCTAAAATAACTATTTAATAGGCTTGTTTGATGGTTCAAAATGGTTCAATACTCACTTTGGATGTAGGGGGTGATACACTCGCTGGATTGCCCGTCGCCTCCTCCTCCTCCGCTTTAACAGTCAAGGCAGGCCTGTAGTAGAAGAGCTCCTCAGTCAGGCTGAAGCCCCTCTGGAGCTGCTTGGCTCCCACTCCAAACGCTGGGTGTTTTCCGATTCACTTCATGAGTCTGAACAAAGATGGAGACAGTGGTTTCGATAGGGCAAGGATACTTCCAGGTTCCCAAATCGCTTCGAAATTGCTTCAAAAAGGAATTTGATCCAAATGTAATCCAAATTACAAAGATTCCAACTGGACCTAACCTTGTCTAGTATTTAATCACTTCAACCAATTACTCAAACCTACTAATTATCAAAACATATAGTTATCATATCCTTGGTTTCCAGCCTGTCAATGGTTTCCAGCCTGTGTAAAATGTTGCCAATTATTTTTCTCTAATGAAAGCAAATAATATATAAATTACAGCTATTATTCAATTTTAGCAATCTCTTTTGCTATTTTCATTCACTATTCAATGTTTGTGCATACAATAATCCTGCTGCCATAGTCATATATCATAATAATCTTCCATATTTCCTCTCTATTTGCAATTCTGAATAAATGTAGAAGCCTCCTTGTTGAGGGCAGAACTGCATGATCCAGCTTCATCATGTATCTAGAAACCCTGGCTGTTTCTTCTCCACAAGTATGACTAAGAGAAGAGCCTCAATTCAATGCTACAATGCATGCTTCAGAAACAAAAGATCACAGATTCAGACTTTAATATTTCCAAGTAGGAAAAGACTACTGTCTGAAAACCTGGAAATTTGATAGTAGTTGGTATAATCTCTAGATAAGGGAGTGTATGAATTGTCCTATAACTGGATAGGAAATGCTGCATTTTTCACCTAAGGAATCCCTGGGCAATCCAATTTGGCAAGATGATAGAGATTTACTAAAGAGATTGAAACCCACTGTGTGCTAAATTACCAGCCCTGATTGTTTTCGTGTCATTGGGGCACTTAAAAAAAGAACTATTCAAGGTGCTGAACCATGTCCACAAATAGGCTCAGCACCTTGGATACCTACTTAAAGTTTAGGTAGCAACTAAGAGGGTGCCTTTAAATTTAGCACCCCAAATTGGAAGAAACTGACAACCACCGGTTACCATACCAATGTATGAACCCATTGTCAAGCAGAAAAAGAACATTCTGAAGTCTAGTCTACATATAAGTACATCAGTATTCTGGATGCCTGAGGAACATTTGTTTCATAAATTCTTATACAAAATATTCTAATCAGCACACCTAATGTCTGGATCAGAATATGGCTATCCACAGCATTTTCCTGTTCTCTGAATGCTGGCACAGTTGTTGGCAATTTAAATATTATCAGAGAATGCATTTAAATATGTATTTTGGGGAAAATATGCTTTTGAATACATATTAAAATGCCTATTGAAACATGAATTTTGAAGAAGAACTTCAAAAGAATTAATGTGGAAACAGAATGGGGCAGAATTATGAGTAAAACATGCGAAGGGGGTATAGACTAGGAACAGACAGATTCATCCATCCATAGGAAATATGCCCTAGAAAAAAAGAGAATTATTAATATCATTGTCATTTTTGTAGTTCAGTCTTGGAGAAGCATTCTTGTTGTTGTTGTTTTTAACTAGTCCTGCTGCTGAAAAATTTATCAGAACATGCCAGATCGCTGTTCACAGAAATTCACTCTCCTTACCCTCTCTAGTGAAAATGCTTGTTCTGTGTCACAAATCAGGCTGTTGGCTGACCAGGAAAAATGCCCTTGCTGTTTTCCCCTTTCATCTCTGCATTAGCTGCCAGGAAAAAAATTTGAAAAAATCAGAAAGTATTGCTCATTTCCAGACTTCTTCGGAGAAATGAAAATTTGCACTGTTACTTTTTAGGTATATTTTTGGGGTTGCATCAGTTGTTTGCTTAAACTGTGCAGAGCAACCATAAATGCATACTAAAATTCTGGTTATTGTATTTGGCTTCAGTGTGCTGTCTATGGGGATCTCCGTGGAAGTGTTCACTTTAAAAGCTATGGGAGAGGCAAAGTAGCAAAGGCCAGAAGAAAGTGTGATCATGAGGTAGCTGATTCTGCCATATCCTCTTCCTGTACATGGCTCATTTACTCCACAGTACACTTTGACTTGGCAATACCACAAAAGATTTCCCTATAAGTTTCCTTTTTGAATACTCTATACTAGTTGTCATTATTATATTGGGGGTGGAACACTCTCCTATGATCTAGGAACATGTTTTAATCATTTTAATCATTTGAAAGACTATTTAATTGATATGAATATTTTTACAGTTTTATAATATTGTGTTTTATTGTTATGTTATTGTCTGAGTCTGGCACTGAATTATTGCCATAGTGTGTAAGCCACCCTGTATCCCCCTCTGGGGGTGAGAAGGACAGGGTATAAGTACAGTAAATAAATAGTATACTGACCACACATTCCCTTCATTCTACAGGAAGAAAATATTGAATACTATGATTCCAAGGCTGATACAGAATATGTAAGTATTTCCAGTTGTCCATCACTTCTGTATCATACACGTGAATCCCTGCCATTTAGAGTGCTACTACCATCTTTATTGCAGCTGTGCAAAACCCATTGGCTCCGAAGTACACAAATTACCTTTAACATCTGACAAAACTTACACTGGGATTGTAACAAGTACCGATAATCATAGAATCCTAGAATTAGAAGACACCTTATGGGCCATACAGTCCAACCCCCTGCCAAGAAGTAGGAAAATCGCATTCAAAGCACCCCCGACAGATGGCCATCCAGCCTCTGTTTAAAATCCTCCAAAGAAGGAGCCTCCACCAAAGAAAGTTAATTTGCGGAGAGATCTTCACTTTTTACAAATCATTTTTATAAAGAAGGCATTTCACATAATCAGAGGTGTGAAGAAAAATAGCAATTCTGTCTTGCAGTTGGAGAATGTTCCTGTCAAAAGAGGGAAACATTGGTGTATGTTTGCTACATTTCTTGCAGTGTTTGGCGGCTTTATTTGGCTATTCTAAACTTTTATTGTTTTGTTAACTTTGTTCACCTGAGACCCACAAAAATCTGCCCGTGAAATCTTATGAGAAATAAAGAAGCATGTAAGAAATGTAGTTTTTATAATGAGTAACACAGAAACAAGTTAGATATAACCACGAAATACATGACAATCATATCATTGGAAAAATAACAGTACATGGAGGGAAATGGAAATTTCTTTTGAATACTAAAGCAGAAACATAGATCCCAGACAATTCCACTCTTTTAATGTAATTTTATGCAAATAGTACATATAATGACAACAATTTCTTATATTAAAAGACTTAATTCACAGTGAGGGTTGTAGCTGTGAGGTTGTTTACACATACTTGGGAAGAAGTGAAACTGAACTGAGTAGGACTTTCTTGCAAGTAGTAACATTGCAGCACAAAGCTTTGAAAATTGAAATGGAATGCTAAATCACACTAATCAGACTTTCATCCAGTCTTTCGTATGTCAATGCTCCAGTGTAGCCAACCTGCCCCTGTTCCTGCAATTTGGTATGAATTTAGAATGTAGCAAAGGCCTGTCCTGTAATTAACTGCAGGATGGATATACCAGATTTCTATCATCCTGGAGAATCTACAAGTTTATATTTGATATCCTGAAATGATGACTATTTTAGCACATCTTCATAACTGGCTGCATGAGTGTCTCATAGTCCCAGTTTTGTTTGATTATCCCAGCAGGAATGTATTTCCAGAAGAGACAGATCTGTGCCAAGTAAAGCACCGTTGTCTTGAAAGATCACCCCAGGGTGGGTCATGTGTTAACTGTGAAAAATTGAAACCACAAAAATATGGTGCAGCCACAGGTTTGCACAGATATTCTGTTCACTATTAATGTTCACACTTTGTGAGGACTCTCTTTATTGGTATGGCAACTCAAGAAAGCCAGCAGTTGGTGGGATTTGCTCCTTAGACCTAGACAAGAAGAGACAGTGTTGGCCCCACTGTGTGCTCACTATGTGACAGCCTGTCAGACAAAGCCTGAAGGAGCCAGGTGCACTTTTGCTAGAGAAAGTCACTTTGCTTCCTCAGAAAGTTTCTAAAATTAAAGCTGGCATCTGAAATTCAAATGAAGAGCAAACATCTAATTAGAGACAGAATCTAATTCTCAACCCTCCTCCCGGCACAGCCATCCTGTAATTCTGGCAATCAGCATGTTAAGTATAAACCAGAGAGCTTCTATTCCCCCAAGGAAATCGGTCTTTGCTAGTTACTGCATGTAATGTGAATAGTTGGAGGGAGCTTGTTCAAAACATCTCCCAAGCATCAACCCCTGGCTGAAGTCAATCCAGAACTGGCTGCATTTTTATTGACCGCACAAACTTTGTGGAGTGCGGTCTGAGCCTTCTGAGTAAGAGGTGAAGCAGAAATCAGATGGATGCCTTGACTCTCAAATGATTAATAATAGCAAAACCAAAATAGGGTACATTTGACTAATCTATTGTCCTGGAAGCTTTACAGCCATTATTAATTAAAGCTTAGGAGTCTGGGAATCCTGCATGGATGATGGCCTTTTTAATACATTTCCTGCTTTGGAAACTAAAATAGATATTTTTCAAAGCTTCCTCTTTATCCTCAGTGTCATAAACAATAGCCAGTGGCCAACTTTGGTATGAAAAGGAAAAACCAGATACTATAGTCAAGAAAAGTTAAGGGAAAATAGCACCTTGTCATAAACAAATACCTGAAGCCAAACATCGAGGAAAAACCCTACTCCAGCAGTGTTGTTTGGTAGCTCGAACTAGTTTGAAATTTGAATGTCCAATGTTTGAATGTTTTCTCAGGAGTTAAATGCTAGAATCGGGTGAGGTATAATTCAGCTGCTGGAAAATGACTACCAATGAGCCACCCAGCTAATTGAGCAAGCCAATAGCAGAATTTTCACAAAATTATAGCATGGAGAATGTAATTATTGATGCTTCTATATATCTGAGAATAATTGTTTCTTTATTTCTGCCCTCTTTGTCTCTCTTACACACACACACATACTCACACTCTTTCTCTTTCTCTCTCACACATGAAAAAATAGTATCCAACTATTCTTTGAAAAGTTTAAGACATAGGTGGAAGTGACTGTGGGGGAAATTGATATGAAGACATGGGGAAGTTGTGAGAAGTTTTAAAGTTATCTTCTGTCTTGGTCTCCATGCTCCAAGACTCACAGATTGACCTGCAAATTCTTTTACTTACATTTCCTCCAATCCCCCCATTCATCTTATGCAAGCTCATCTGCACAAAGCAATCTAAGGCAAACATTCTGTTTCCATTAAGAATAACCTCATCACATCTCCTTCGTCCTCATCTACTTTCTTCATTATGATTTTTTCCTCATTTGTTTTCAGTCTTGCTTGAGTTCCCAGCCAATGTCTTTGGCCTTGAACCCAAAAGTCATGGTGCGCCATGCAAGCATTCCCTCCTCCCTGCATCTTCTTTTTTGCACAGTCAGATGTATGCATAATCTGGGAGCAAGAGGGTCAATCTCTGCCCCTGGCAGGTCTGTTATCTTGCTGTTTAAAATTGATCATGCTATAAAGGGAAAATATGTAATAATTCCTAAAGAAATAATGCATGCAATTGGTTGGTTTAATAATAAATAATAAATAAACCAACCAATACCAAAATTACTGGCATTGTTTCACTGTTTTTTATAGAATTGGCTGATATTTCTGTTTACATAGGATCTGATCTTACTTGAGTTTTAGGATTAGAATTCTGAGATATGTTTTTAATAGATTTTTATAATGTACTAAATGTTTTAAAATTGTATTTTATGACTGTTGTGAAGTATTTCCCTTTATTAGTCCTAATTTTCCTACCTTGGAGCTGCCAATTTTTGTAAAAGCCACCTTTCTATCCCTTGAGTCACCTTTGGGCTGAGAAAGACAGGATAGAAATACCATAAATAAATAAATAAATAGTTTCAGGAGAGGGAATTTTAAGATGTTGTAGGAAGGAATTATACAGCAATCCTTTTAAATAAATAAATGGTTTCAAAATTTTAAGATGTTTAGGAAGGAATTCCTCCCCCTTCTCCCATCTTCTCCCCTCCCCTCCCCAAAAGCTCCACGTTGAGAAGATTTAAAATGAGCATCAGAAATCAGTGGTTTGAAGCACTCATTTGAATCATGTTTCCCAAAGGTTGTGCCCAATATACATCGTAATTCTTTAGCACAACACAATCAAAAGCTGTGATTGGCTCACTAGAAACTGTTTCTGAAACTGCCATGGGATTCTGTTCCCTTATATCTGTCTCACCGATGACAAGAGTTTTTCATTCCTACATTGCATGAAGACGCTGTCATGTGAACATTATGCCCATCAAGGATGTTATGTTTCAGTTATGTCATGGGTAAACTATATAGAGTAGCCTTGTGTTGTAGTAGGAAGAAGCTATGAGCCATTGCCTATATCAGGTTTAGACAGAACTGAAGTCCTCAACGACACGGGGGGAAACCAGTTCATTGCTAGCAAAGAGTATAGAGTTCAGCATGAGAATGAGACCTTACGGGAAACCTTCCCCAGGGAGCTATCACTGCCAAATCCATGGTGTCTTCTAACTTCCACTTCATTAGTTTTGTTTTCTGTAGAGTGCAGTAGCTCTTGCGAATGGAAAAGGATGAACTGTAAGTGTTTAAAAATTAATCATCTTTCTGACAATCTTGGGACTCTGTAATATAAAAAACTGAGAACCCAGAGCAAATGTGTTCCCAGAGCTAGCAATAGACCAAAGCAGACCATTTTCTACTTGGTGCTGGTGGCACCTAAAATTATTACATATTTTCATGACTTATTGTTGGGTTTTAGTAAAAGTTATTGTCCTATTCCTATTGAAAATGCATGTAGTGTTCTCTTTCCCTCAGACTCTATTAAGCTTATTACTTTTCTCCATCATATTACAGCTAATTTTATTCTAACAAATAAAGAAAAGATTATGATGATGAAATTAAAAAGATATTGAATTGTGTGCAGTGTTACTAAATAGAAAAAACCTACAGATCCTCAGTTTTTGTTAACATCCATTTTAAAAATTTAAATTGAGCATGATCTCTCTCAAATGAAGTTAGTTCAGACAGACAATGCCTATTCAGTAAATCTATGACTTTATTCAAGAAGCTTATGCCAAAATATAAATGCGGAGAGAAATAGAAATGAGATTTCTATTCATTCCACATGTAGTTCTTTCCACTGTAACTCTGATTGTAGGCTTTAAAAAAATTTTTAAAAAGGAAATGGGGGAGGATAGGTTATTTGTTCATGAACACCCAAGATATGCAATATTTATTTTTTAAATGACAAAAGTTTGTGTGTGTATTTTGTGTGTGTGTGTGTGTGTGTGTGTGTGTGTGTGTAATTTGCTCATTTTATATATATTCTATTTGCTCATTTTTCCAGGAGCAAAAATCCAGTTTTATTTACAAAGAAGCATTCAATTTAACTAGCATTTCTCCATAGGATTCCACTAGCAGCATGAGGGAAAATTACAGTGATTTTTCCAAGCCTTATTATTATATTTATGGTTGGAGGACAGTATTTAAAACATAATGGAAGAGAGAGAAAATTGAGCCAGATACCCAGCTGTATGAATTTGGCCCCATTCCACTGGTATTACCCAGCAGATCATATCCACTCCAGTACATCATATGCAAAGACATTTCTGTTGTGTGTCTAAGTTGTCTAAGTAGGAAAAAGAGAGAGTACAATTTTACCTTTATCTGATCCTCATTTTGTGGTTTGATTAGTGTAGTAATAGCATGCTTTGTCATTTGAATGCAAGGAACTTTGTCATTCCTAGGGTTTGATCCTTTTAAGCCACACAGTATTATAGTTCTTTTTCCTTGTGAAGCAAGAGTCAGCTTTGTACTTGATTCACTTCACCATCATATTTGGGGCCCTCCTTCCTTGGTACTACCTGAAGAGAGGCATCACACAGACAAAACCGGAAACTTTGTCCCTGCATACACAAGCTCCTGAACTTGAAAGCAGTAGCCAGAGGCTTTGCCTTCTACATTTCCACTGCATAGAGATTTCTCTTTCTGTTTCACTGGCTGCTGTGACTGTTTGGAGAGGGGACAATCCAGCTCTAGGGAGGAAGGACCTTGCTAAACTGAGGCCATCTCTACAATCAAATGGAATTAGTATAAATCTTGATTTTTTCCCCTTCATAACAGGATATCTGCCTTTTGCTATCAACATCATGGGAGAAAGAGATTCATGTTACATGTCACTATATGGTTCTTTTTCTTTTTAACGTGTTTTTGTCTTTGATTTAATATGCATATGATGAGGTTGGAAATGAAAAAAGACAGGCTACACTGTATTCCCCTTTTGAGTTGCTTTTCTGTTGAAATTGACTCTGCAGACTAGGACTCAACTCTCTGCTTGCCTACTGTAACCCACTGTGAACAAGCCACACTCTCCCATTTGCCAGAAGGCAATAGCAATTCTTCTTCCAAGAAATCTTGCCAAGGAAAGTGAGTGATTGGGTTGCCATAGGTTGGAAATGACTTGAAGGCACAGAACAACAACAAAAGTAAAAGATGTGAGCAATCTTTTGTCCAGCAGAGGGAATATCAATACTAAGGAAATGTTTTTAATAATAATAATAATAATAATAATAAACAGCACTAAGGAAAAGTGTTCTAAATCCCTTTTGGATCTATGTGCCTTCAAGTTACCTTTTGGCTTATGGCAACCCAATTCATTTCACAGGATTTTTGTAGGCAATGAATACCCAGAGGTGGGTTGTCATTGCTTTCCTCTGAAAGTAGCCTGCAGTACATGGTGATCCTGGTGGTCTTACTAAATAGGCCTGCCCTATGTTTCAAAATCAGATCTAGTGCCTTCAGGGTATTTTGACCTCTCCTAGATGTCTTACAGGTTTTCAAACTGCAACTGTACATACTACATGTACAGTTGCACATACTACATGTCGTGAAGCATTCAATACCGTTCTAAATTTATTGATCGTATCAGGAGCAAACCAAGCAGTTGTATTATATTTAAAAAGAAAAAACACAAAGTTTGAAAACTTGTTATTCTATTAAATGTCCTTTGACCAGTAGCTGGCCACTTGGAGTGCCTCTCATGTTGCTATAAGAAGGTCCTGTTTTGTGCATGTGGCGGGGCTCAAACTGCATTGTAGTAGGTGGTCTGTGGTTTGCTCTTCTCCACATTCGCATATTGTGGACTCCACTTTGTGGCCCCATTTCTTAAGGTTGGCTCTGCATCTCATGGTGCTAGAGCGCAGTCTGTTCAGTGTCTTCCAAGGTCCCAGTTTTCTATGTGCCCATGAGGGAGTCTCTCATTTGGTATCAGCCATTGATTGAGGTTCTGGGTTTTAGCCTGCCACTTTTGGACTCTTGCTTGCTGAGGTGTTCCAGCGAGTCTCTGTAGATCTTAGAAAACAATTTCTTGATTTAAGTTGTTGGTGTGCTGGCTGATATCTGAGCAGGAGATGGTCCGGAGATGTCACTGCCTTGGTCCTTCACTATTCATTGCTACTTCCTGGCAGATGTCAGATGGTGCAATACCAGCTAAACAGTGTAATTACTCCAGTGGTGTAGGGCACAGACACCCCGTGATATGGCGGCATGTCTCATTAAAGGCCACATCCACTATTTTAGCATGGTGAGATGTGTTCCACATGGGACATGCATACTCAGCAGCAGTGTGGCAAAGCACAAGGGCAAATGTCTTCTAAAGTCTGCTACAGTCTTAAGTGTGCTTACCAGAAGTCCTTGGCAACTATTGGATTACCATTCCGCTTTAAGTGCCATCCATTCCACTTTAAGTGCCATGGTAACACCGTAGGCACCCTAGGATATAAGGAGGGACTTTAGGAATTCTCAGCCAGAAGTGACCAAACTACAAACCCTAGGATTCTACAAGATGCAGCCAAGTGAAACCATAGTGCTATATTTGTATAGTGTGAAAGGGGTCTGGGAGATGAATCTCACTCAACATGCTTAAAATTTTGAGACAGAATGCAAATGAGATAGCTTTGCACCTATTCCTGGTATAGGAGGCACGATTGACATGAGTAACACCATAGGAGAATGAAAGAGAAATTGCTGGAAAATTGAGCAAACAGGTGATACTACTGTATGTGGCATTCTCGCTCCATTTCATTTCTTAGAAAAGAATTTAAAATTCAAGGCATAAGGAATGTGATTGATGCAGTGGAAGTACAACAGCAATGGGTGTGTTAAGCAAATGGATAGGTTTCCGTACAGTCAGCAGGAGTTTATGAACTGCACTGCAAAGTACTCCAGAGAATAGGAGGCACTGGGGCTGTCAATGCTTGTGTGTGAAAGGACTTCATAAAACTGATCAATTTCATGGCAGCCAAGCAGTCTCCTTAGAACTGTGAATTGATGCTCCTAGTGTAATGATTATAAATATCATATCAGGATGAGCGGGTGGGGGAGAAAGGAAAAAATCACTTTATCAATAAATCATAATATTCCCACCACTCTGCTAATGGCATATCAAGCACAGATAGAACAACATAAGCCAAGATATAAATACTTCATACATGGAAGAGCCCTGTGAATCATGGCTAGGCTTCTCTAATATGCAAGTGACATAAATATCTCCAGTCTGTTAAAGACTGAAACACTGAGAAGGAAAAGGGAATATATGGAGAGTTTTGACACAGACTTGAAGCAGTCTGCTCCAGTCAGCAGATTCTTAAGACTCTGCCCTTCTCTAATTTTTTTAGTTCCACGTGGTGACGCTCCCCATAGCTATGGCTTTTTGAACCAAACCCACCTGACCTCTCTTTTTTCTTTTAATGGTGACTTGAGGTCACTTGGTCAAAATTGCCATGACCACACAGGAAGCATCGTCACACAAACACTTGCCCACAAAAAACAGTAATTGCACAGTTGTTCTCTGTGGAGAGGGAGAAAACATTTTGAAATGTTGGACTCTGATATAATGTTTTCAAAATAAAATTCATGTGGGAAGGCAGAAGATGAAGAATATATAGTCCTTCCCGTATCGTTTACCCAAACCTTGAGGGGATTTTAAATTGTCACTGATTCCATTAGGGGCCACAAACAGACAGGAAGTAGAAGTCAATATGCTGCCACCAAGTGATCCATATTTATAAGTTGTTCATGGTATCATCCACCTTAGTTGCTGTAGCATCCAGGCAGGTGTGTACGATAGCACAGATAGGAATGAGGGAGCTAAATGACTGGCAAAGACCTGTGTATATATTTCATTAGAAGATGTTAATAAATGTCAGTTTGACAAGTAAGATTATGCATTCACTGATCCCAAGGTTGGAGAAATTCTGATTGCTCAGTGGCTGATTTAACAGGATTCTGAATACGAGAGCAGCTTTTTTATTGACAGCTTTTTTAGTCTCTGTGAATCTATGAATAATTAGCTACTTACACCATAACATTCCAGAGCAAGTAAATATAAGGGCTTCCTTCCAGGAGTATTCTCATGCCAAATGCTTAGAGGCAACTCGGTGTAATATGTAAACAGCTCAGGGACACTATGTTGGTCTGGAGTCATACAATCATAGAATTTGAAAGGACTGCAGGAGACATGCCATGCAGGAATGCACATTTATGGCACTCCTGAAAGATGCCCATCCAATCTCTGTTTAGACACCCCAACAAAGGAGAATTTCCCACCCTCTGAGGCAACCTATTCCACTCATGAACAGTTCTTATTGTCAGTAAGTTCTTCTTAATGTTTGGGTGGAATCTCTTTTCTTGTAATTAGAATCCATTGGTTCATGTTCTAGTCTCTGGAGCAGCAAAAAAACAAGCTTACACAATTGTGTATAATTGTATATTATATCCCTTCAGATAATTAAAGATGGCTATCGAATCACCTCTCTCTGAGTGCATCTACACTATAAAATTAATGCAACCTGACACCACTTTGACTGTCATAGCTCAGTGCTATTGCATCCTGGGAGTTGTAGCCTTTCAGCCTTTTCTTACAAAAGAAAATTACAAACTACAACTTCTAGGATTCCATAGCATTGAGCCATGGCAATTAAAGTGGTTTCAAACTACATTAATTCTACAGTGTAGATGCACCCTCAGTCTTTTCTTCCCCAGACCAAACATACCAAGTGATTTCTAGTAATTTCTCCCCTTCGAGGGAGATAAAGCAGGGTGATAATAATGGACTTCAAAATTGAACTGCAGAGGCTCTGGCATAAACCAGTGCAGCTGGTCCCAGTGGTAATCTGAGCACTGGGTGCTGTGCCAAAAGATCTCAGCCGGCATTTGGAAACAATAAACATTGACAAAATCACAATCTGTCAACTGCAAAAGGCCACCTTACTTGGATCTGCATGCATCATTCGGAAATATATCACACAGTCCTAGACACTTAGGACGTGTTCGATTTGTGATCCTGTGATACGAAATCCAGCATATATATCTTGTTTGCTGCGACATACTGTGGTTCTGTGTCAATAACAACAACAACAACAACAACTCATCTGGGACTTCCGAATTCAGACAGACAGAGTTTTGGAGCATAATACTCCTGACCTCACAATCGTGTTAAAAAACAAAGTATGTATCGTCGATGTCGCAATTCCAGATGACGGCAAGATTGCAGAGAAACAACTGGAAAAGCTGGCATGCTATGAGGATTTAAAGATCGAATTGCAAAGACTCTGGTACAAGCCAGCCAAGGTGGTCCCAGTGGTGATCGGCACACTGGGTGCAGTGCCTAAAGACCTTGTCCTGCACTTAAACACAATTGGTGCTGACAAAATTACCATCTGCCAGCTGCAGAAGACCACCTTACTGGGATCTGCACACATTATTCACTGATACATCACACAGTCCTAGACACTTGGGAAGTGTCCGACGTGTGATCCAATACAACAGACAGCTGGTTGATCTTGTCTGCTGTGGACTCATCTCGCTGTGTTTAATAATAATAATAATATTTGGTTTCCAGGCATTTTGTCATCTTGGTCAACCTTTTCTGACACATTCCAACTTGATATCATTTTTAAATGAGGTTTCCAGAACTGGGCATAACATTCCAGGTGAAGTTTGAACAAAGCAGAATAAAGTGGAAACACTACATCCTGCTCTCTGGATGCCATACTTGTGTTGATGAAGCCTAGAGCTGCACTAGCTGTTTTTTACATTGCGTCACACTGTTTACTCATTTTTAGCCTAAATTATTTTGACTGATACTGATTTCAAGACAAGTGTCACCAATCTAATATTTGTGAATTTCATTTTTCTTGCCTAAATTCACTTAACCAGGAGGGTACTTGTAAAACATATCATTCCTTTGTTATTTCATAATTCACAGAAGTCTGACTAATTTGCTGAATCGCCAAGCTGTGGACTTTGAAAAACAGGCTATGAAGACAGAAACCAATCCTCAGCTGTGTATATCTTATCCTCCCTCCCCATATTTGCTGTTGCCTGTTATCTTTTTAAGAAAATACAATGATCTGGGGATTGTGGGGTAGATTTGGATGGAACAGAGATTAGATACAGTGTTACTTGTGGAGAAGAGCTGTACTGATGGGAACAGGCATAGCTGTGCCCGGAATGAGATGTATCTCTAAATATTACTTGTATTTAAGGATTTAATTCTTCATTAACCTTATTCTTGAAGAAAGCAATAATTAATTTTAGCAATTTTCTTCCCACTACAAGAAAGCTTGCTAAAATTTTGAATTCACAATTTGAGACTTACTCTACACAAAATGCACACAAAATCTTTTTTTTCTCAGAAATATCTATTTTCTGGCAAATAGGCAATATTTTTCTGTGCAAAAAAATATTTTTGAAGAAAATTATTACTTTCCATGCAGATAATGCCATCTCCTATACAGAAAACAGGATTTCCTGTGCAATATGACAGTTGCAAGGTTTGTATACAATAAGACATCTGCAGAAACTGTTTCCTACAATGAAAGTGTATTTTCCTTGAAAAAAAAGTCTGGATTTCATGCAGACTATATCCCGAACTTCAAAGATTCTATCAGTTTAAGATTGTTTACACAAATGTTTTTGACATTTAAGGGATATTTTAATATTCTTTCCATACTTACTTGCACTATTTAGTATAAAGTTGTTTAGTTCATACTTCATTCATAAAAGCAGAAGTTTGCATTTTCCAGGTGATAATAATAATGCTGTTCTCCAGTATGGCTTTAAAGAATACTTCTTACGAAATAATGTGCAAATGGAAAGCCACACATGAAAACTGTGAGTGGGTAGTATTAGAGAATAGTATATATAAAGAAGGGTGTGTAATTTTGAGTGTGTGGAAATGCATGCAAATATTCATAGAATCTTTTCATACAAGACAAATTTCAGTTCAAACTCCAGTTCCACCGCAGTTTTGCCATGGAACCTGCTGGCTCCCATCACACACTGGAAAAGTACTTCCGGGGTGGCTCCATGGCAAAACTATTTCAGAACTGTTGTAGCCACCAAAAAAGCCAGTAGCAGCAACACAGGAGGTTTCCCATGGTTGCATTGTCCTCAACGGGGCAAGCCAGCCAGCAGATCCTTCCCCCCATGTGATGAGGTAGGGAAGAAGCTGGAAAATGTGGGGCGTGGGTTCCTGGACATGTACTGCCAGAATCACTGTAATTCCGGCAGCACATCTAAAAAGGTTCTTAGATACAATAGCACATATGTGAGTGTGGGATGCAATGAACTTGACCTTGAAAAAGTGAAAATGTTATAAAAAGCAAACCAGACAGGTTTTTTTCCCATCTGTCTCATTCACATATCTTGCACTCTGGCTGGGAAAAGCAGTTTCAGAGGATGCTGCAACCTAGAATCGGGATTTTATTTTGAGAACTTTACTTCTGCCATTTTGTATAAGTACTAAGTGGAATTAGCATTAGGCTGCATGATTCACAGAAAAATTTGATACCAAACCTTGTTTGCCATGTTGAAGCAAAGCTGTTTGGATCTGGCTTAACGGGAGTTAATACTAAAGTAGTAAAGCACTATTGCACCGAATCTGCTGTAGATCTGATAAAGTGATACCACCCTTTCAGCTGGCTGATATGTTGACAACTCTAATTTTGATGTAAGATTGAATGTGGATAAGGACTTTTCTTTTCTTTTAATCAACCCGCTGCTTGGAATCTCAAAAAGGGCATTAGAATGTCGGCTTTCTTTTGCAAATTATTCCTTGGTCTTTTTTGATGGAAGGCAAAGCTTTGACTGGCTAAGGCCCAAGAAGGGAGCAGGGACCACTTGTTGTTTTTCTTCTTGAGCTCCTATTGCTTTAAATCAGCCTGATCAAAAGCAATTCTGACAAGGTATGCGCTAGAGATTTATTTATGTTTTTTGTAATGCTGGGTTTAATGATCTTGTGACTCTTCCGACAGATGGAGGAAAACTGTCTTGAAAGAAGAGAGCTGCGGGCAGTAAGCCTGCAAGCACTCATTAAATGATAATAGCCGTTGACCTGCTTAAATTAATGGCTTTAAAAAAACAAAACTAACATTCAGAATGAAATGCTATTGCACAAAGCTTTACATGTAACTTGCATATGCATGCAAAGAGCCAGCTGCAATCCTCAGGTCAAAGCTAAAGCCTGAAAAAAATCCATTTCTAAGAAGCTTTCAAGCAGCCCAGACCTTGGCGTCGGGCGCTCTTTACAGGGACTGTTTGGTCTGTGTGTGTGTGGTTACAAGATGTTAAGACTGAAAAGCAGGAGGGGGAGAAAAGCTCCCAAAATGTCAGCAGCAGATGAAGGGCATTGGAAAATTTAATCTCCCAACTTTCTCAACTAATGTGACATTTGGATTTCATTCTGATAAGCAATCGGTCTGAGATTTGTTCCCCCTTTTCTCCTCTCCTCTGGCTGGTAATTTAAAAATAAATGATCTAGAAAGATCTCTTAAACAGTACCTTTGGCAAAGTTTTTTAAAAGAAAGAGAAGAAAGCAAGCAAGAAAGACTGATTGTTATTTATAACCCGTGTAGCTGTAAAGGCTGAGGCTCTGGTTCTTTCCGTTGTGACTCCAGTGTGGTGTGCACTTCTGAAGCTGAGTGTATTACCATAAATTCAGGTTGAAATATTAATTGGCTGGTACCATGAGATGGTTAATTTATCAGCCATGAAAAAGGCATGGGGTATGATATGGACTTGTTATAGTTTCTTCCAATAAAAGAGAATTTAATGTTGCAACATTTCAAAGCCACAAGTTTTTGTCCATTATCTTCTGATCCCGGCTATTAGCTGTTTACTGGATTTTTTTGTTATATTATATGTCAATTAATATGTTGCTATAGGTCCTGGAGACCAAGTGATGCATTAAACAGCAACATGCTCAATCCACAGCTCAATAATATGCTGCTTTGTTTAGTAAAACTCCAGTGAGAATTCCTTAAATTGCCTCCATGAAATAATGAGGCAATTCTGGTGCCCAAAGCAAAGAGCAGGCTCTTGCATCTCTGCTATGGCATCAGGAAAAGCCTCTTTGGGAGCAGACAAGTGGTACGAGGGGTGGCTAACTCATTGGCAGTCCAACTCTTCCTACCATTCAGAACAAGACAAGAAGCACAACTGTTGCCTTCCCCATCTTTGTAGATGTCTAACCACCCATATGTCAGCTATTCTCCCTTCTCTGCCTCAGTCCTTTTTATGAAATTAAAAATCTGCATAAAGATGTGATAGCCACTTTGAGAACATGGTACTTTTGACCTGTTGGGCAATTGTAGCAAGAAGGAAGAGTGAATAAAGAGGGGGGACTGGGAACTATGGAGGAAATACATTGAAATCACAGTGGCAAAGATATTCTAGGAATTATTGGCACAGTTCCTACTTCTTTACATCCTTCAAAATCAACCACCTCCCTCTGTCCAATCATAGAGCCAACCAACGATGTGCTTATGGCTATCTACTCAGGCACCATCATAAAGACCACAAGACAATCAAGGGAAAACTGACAATTCAGGGAAGATGAAAGAAAGTACTCTTCCTGGCAAAGCAAGCATATGGATGCCCCACTCACAAGATCTTGACAATGGCTGCTAATTGAGATCACTGTTTTAAAATGGTTTGGTTCACTCATTGAGAAGAAAGGAGAAGCTAGCTTGTGAAGGAGTTGTTTCTCCAACATTTGGTTTCTCCTTCTCTCTCCTTTTCTTCTTTTTGTGTTTTATCAGATTATGAGCCTTTAGGGTGGAGCTCTTTTACCTTGCAATATATGTGCAGTGCTCAGAAAATTGCATTCTGTGGAGGAGGAGTAGCAGCTTTATAGCAATTCATATCAGCAGAGGTAATTCTTCAGTTTAACGCTCTCCATTTTGTTCTGCTATAAGAAGTCTTACCAGAGAGATACTGCTGCAGGATGAGGAGAAGGTAGGAGGCATTTTATTTCCTCTTTCACAGGGTCATCCCATGAAGCTGATGGACTGATGCCTGAAGTCAGACAAAACAAAAACACATCTTCACAGAAGTCATTTATGGAGCTGTCATGAGATTGATATGGCCATCTTTAAAAAAGTAAATGGGATTACTCCCATAGAAGATAAAACATACTTGTTATGATGGCAAAATGCAGCTTCCAGGTTAGGTGCATAACAAGCCACGTCATACCAGACCCATTATTTATCTGTTTAATCCACTGCAGTCTAATTAGCTATCCAGGATCTTGGGCGACTCTGTTTTTTATCACAAGCTGTTCAACCCTTCCCCGCCTCCTTTTCTTCCTCCAATAACTGAAGATGCCAGAAATCAATCCTGGGTGTTTCTGCATGCAAAGTATGTATTCTCTATCAGTGAGCTATGATCTGTCTTCAAAGAATGGTCTTGAGTATACACTGTTGTGGGAAGCAGCAACAGGAAAAAGATCTTAACTTTGTATATTGCATGTGTGCTTCGCCAAAACATCTGCTTGACCGCAGCATTAAAAAAGGAGAATCCAGACTAGTTAAGCCTTCAATCTGATTGTGTACTTATATTTGCAGTTGGATTCATACTAACATGACATTTGTCAAATCACAGCTTTTTTTTCTTAATCGGTAAAATTAAAATGAGAGATGCCATTACCCTTTGCTGCATGTCCATTTTGTTCATTCTACAACACGTTGTGGAATTATAGCAAAACAATTTAAACCGCTTGATCTTTTGTTCACCTTTAAATATAAGTAAAACATTTATATCACATGGATATTATTTAACTGTTCCCTGAAGTATTCACATTTACAGTGTCAGCAGAATGTTTTGAGGATTAGGTTAATCTCCAGAAGTTCACCTTCTGCCCCTGCTATATCTGCCAACACATTGGCCTACATAAACAAATGACAATCATACAATTTTTTTACTGGCTTGTCAAAACATTTTTTTATCTGATTTACTTGGTATGTAATTTGAACCAATGTGAGGTAGTGGTTGGCCTTTGGATAGCATTTTGGGAGATCAACCTTTGAATCCGTGCTCTGCCATGGGAAATCAGTGGGTGGCCTTGAGCAAGTCACACTCTCTCAACCTCTGAGAAAGGCAATGCCAAACTCTCTCTGAGCAATTTTTTAGAATATGTGAAAAATCCCCCCTGGCTCACCATATATCTAAAATAACTTGAAGGCACGCAACAACAGTATAAATTGAAAAGATTCATGTTAGCATGGTAATGTTAACAACTTTCTTAACAGCATGCTGCCAAGAGTAAGCCTCACCTATGAAATGATAGTTAGAGATAAAACCTTTTCACTCTTAAGTGCTTACAGTGACAACAATGCTGTATTCCATGTTACTATATGGGTTTGATATTTGTATCACATGTAAACATTTTTTATCTTACCCTGCATGATTCTCCTCAAGGATCCAGACTGGTTAGAGCTGATAGGGGCAACCTCTGTGGGTGGCAGTAGAAGTAATTTATTGACTACTGCTGAAAGCTAAAGCCTTCTGTGAATTGGCTGATGTAGTGGTGTTTCCCTTTAAAACAAGTGTTGTACTGGTTGTGGGCTTTGCTTAAAATAAGAAGTGCCCCTTTCTAGCCATAGAAACCTGGCAATACATCAACAAGAATGATGTAAACCTACAAACTAGATGGGAGTCAAAGGCCCCCTGCAAACATCATGTGCCTACTTGTAGTTTAGGTTTTTATAGGACCTAAACTGAATTCCATCTAGAAATTAGCTGGCAGCCAGTGCAGTTACTTCAGCTTTAACTAGAAGTAGAAACATGTCTCCTTTCCCTACAAATACTGTAAAATGCTTCTACATTCTAAACCAGCTGAAGTGTTCGTTTTCCCCACGATCCATTGGTTTAGTAACTGTGTGTTCAGGTTGTATAGCTAAATTCAGTGTGGCCAATAGTTTCCATGACTGTAGTGAACCTCCTCCAGTTTTTTTCAGACTTTATAAGAGGTATTTAAGATGCCGATCTTGTTCCATAAATAGCTTCACCACCTTGGATAGCTCCTATTAAAGTCTGGTACAAAAGTGATGTGTAAACCTCTAGTGACAACTAAGTGTAATTGCTATGCAAGCATCCCCGCCTTTTGACAATCCACTTTTCAATGATCCATTCTTTTGATAAGTTTGAATAATATGAAGAACCCATATTTTCAGTGTGCAGTCTACTCTATTGCCATGTGTGCAACCACTCACTGTCTTTTGCAACCACTCACTATCTTTTTTGACTAATTGACTCAGTACCATCTTGTGGACAGTATTGCATACTGTGGAAGTCATTTGTGGTGTGTCTGTTGTCTTATACCGTACAGTATTTGTACCTATAAAACCATATATGGATTCCACATTTCAACCATTTCCACTCTTTGACAGTACTCTGATCCCTAACTGTCAAATAGGCAAGAGATGGCAGTATAAACTTTTCATACATTCCCCCTTGAGTCACTTTGCCTCTACAAGCATAACCAGTAATTAGTTGTTTTTGTTGTTGACATTTAATAATGCATCATTAACTCTGATGAGTAGTATCCCATGGAGATGCCAGGAAGTTTTTTCAGCCGTACATCTTAAAACTCCTCACTATCCTTTAAGATGGGATGATGAGAATTAAGATAATAGAGCCAGAGGTGGCTTTAAAAAGCCGCAACTTCATTTATGAAACTGCAAACAAAAGGCACGCACAATACAATGTCATTAAAATTTCACCAGCTCAAAATCAGACACTCAAACAGTCTGAGTGCCATAGCAACTTCTTGGGCTATAACTAGCATGGAAAAGTAATTTTGTGGATGGCAACTGCCAAGATCCACCCCATCTCACTCTGGTCAGCCCAACAGCAGCTTTACTTGACATGGGATTCTGCCATCCAAAAAGTAAAGCTAACACTCTTAACATAAAGCTTAGTTCCATGTGCCTAGGTTGAGTCTTCTCCGACTTTGTACCATGAATTGGGAGAAATGTGGGATGTGAAACAAACAAAGAGAAGAACCCTGAAGTCAGAAATCTACTTCAGTGTGTAATTATGGGGCGCTGATATGAGGGCATTGGGTTGTAGTAGGAATGAATTTTTCCTTTGGTTACATATCTGCTTTTGTTTTAATTCCCCTGGTAACTTTTCCCGCTTTGGATGTATAAACACCATATCTAAATGCTCAGCTATTTTTAAGCACTTCTATACTAGAGATGTGTGGACTGAAGAACATTTTCATTTGAGGGGAAAGCTTTTATTTAGGACAGAGATTACTCTCATTTTGCCTCCATCTCAGTGGCTACACACCTGCACTTTGGAGTATGGTGCAATCTATATGCAGATGACACCCAGCTCTATCACTCCTTTCCACCTAATTCCAGTGAAGTGGCTCTTGTGCTTAACGAGTGCCTGGTAGCTGTGATGGACTGAATGAGGACAAACAAATTGAAACTTGATCCACATGAGACAGAGGTGGTCATGGTCAGTCATAAAACAGATCTGTGAATAGGGATTCAGCCTGTGTTAGATGAGATCACACACCCCCTGAAAATGTAGGTTTGCCGTTTGGGAGCATTCCTGTATTTGACTCTGGCCCTGAGGGCCAAGTATCAGCAGTGACCAGGTGTGCTTTTGCACAGTTAAAACTAGTGTGCCAGCTCTGTCCATTCCTGGAGAAGCCAGATCTGGCCACGGTGATCCATGCCTTGGTTACATCCCAATTGGATAACTGTAATGCACTCTACATTACAGCCAGACTGCTAACTGGGATTGGCTACAGGGAGCATATGTCTCATCTGTTGCAACAGCTCCACTGGCTGCCAACACATTTTCCAGCATAATTCAAAGTGCTGGTTTTGATCTACAGAGCCCTTTATGGCTCCAGTCCATCTGAAGGACCATATCTCTTTCTATGAACTTGGGAAACATTCATGGTGGTCCACCCTATTGTTACATCAAGGATAGACTACTGAAACATGCTGTGTGTGGAGTTGCCTTTGAAGACTGTTCGGAAGCTTGCCAGATTTCTAACTGGGGCAGCATACAGGGAGCATACAATTCCCCTATTATACCAGCTCCACTGGCTGCCAGTCTGCTACCAAGCACAATTCAAAGTGCTGGCTTTAGCGTATAAAGCCCTAAACAGTTCTGGCCCAGCTTACCTGTCTGAACGTATCTCCCTCTATGACCCACCTTGGAGATTAAAATATTATGGGGAGGCCCTGCTCTAGGTGAGTTTTATATTGTGTAATGTTTATTTTAAATTTTAAATAGCTTGGAGCACTCCGGTGGAGAGCAATTAACCAAGAAATAAAGTGAAATGAACATGAAATGAAATTCCAGCTCCCTCGCGAGCACGATTGTTGGGGATGTGAGACAGGGCCTTTTCAGTGGTGGCCCCTCAACTATGGAACTCCCCCCCAGTGAAATTATTTATTTATTTACTTACTTACTTTATTTATATTCCGCTCTTCTCACCCCGAAGGGGACTCAGAGCGGATTACAGGTACCTACTTTAGCAGACAATTGCTGCTGTTTCACAAACACACATATAAAGCCCGCTGAGTTTGCTGCCCCCATTGTATCTCGCTGTGCCCGTACAGCATATTGCACTGTTAATCCATTGTTTTTATTGTGCAACTTATTAAGTGTGCTTTTTAACGTGTTTTATTGTGTTTTTTGCTCCTGTGAGCCGCCCCGAGCCTCCCGGGAGTGGCGACCTAGAGGCCCAATAAATAAATAAATGAACGAAATTAGAGCAGCCCCCTCCCTCCTGACCTTCAGGAAGAAAGTGAAAGTGTGGTTATGTGACCAAGCTTTGGGACAGCAATATTTTTACTGCAATAAGGGAATAAAGAATTGTGGAAACTGCTTTGAGTCCCCTCAGGGAGAGAAAAGCGATATATAAATGCAGTAAATAAATAATAAATAAACGTATGATCTACTGGAGAGGGCCTTCTCTCAGGCCGACCGTCCACTCAAGCGAACTTGGTGGGAACACAGGAGAGGGCTTTTTTTGGTGGCTGCTCCCAGACAGTGGAACTTCCTCCCAAAGGGGGCAGGATGCAGATCAAGACCTTCCACAAGCAGGTCAAGACCTTTTTATTTCTACAGGCATTTGGAGCAGAGTTTGGGGAAGATGGGTGGGATTGGGGGGAATATGGGTTTTAAATACCATTTTAGTTTATGTACTGTATTTTAATTCTGTTCTTACCACCCTGTTATTTAATTGTTTTTTAACTTTTCTATTGCACTTTTAAAACTTGTTTCGTGTAGAGTGCTAGCCGCCTTGAGTCCCCACAGGGAGAAAGTCAGGGTTTAAATAACGATAATAATAGTAATCAGAAATGGATCACCTTTGTTCTACTGAAGAGGCCTGTGACAAACAGAGCTTTCATTAAATTGACAGAAGTAGAGGATTTCTAGAGTTAAGCTGTCAGAGCCAAGTTTCTCATCAATACACCCTGTTGCAATGAATTCAGTGTTAACTATGCATTTTACGGAGTGTTCCTTTCATCTGACCTCATGAACCTACTGCCTATTGCCCATTATACTGGATAATGTCAAATTCTCAATTTATAAGAGAAAGGGGAAAATCTCTTATCCCCTTTTCCCATGCGGTGTAGTGAATGATTGAGCCTTCAGAGTAATCTCTGATTTACACATGGAAAAATTTAGCCTTGTTTCCTTTCTTACTCATAATTCAATTCCTTGTTGCTAGCTGAAATTAATTCTTATAATAACATCAGTGTCTGTCTGTGGGGATTCCCGTGGCAATACAGTTGTGATAGAAGAAAGACAGGTGATTTCTGTAAAGCCTGTTCTGATGTCAAAATCAAAGGCAGCGTCAAGGCAAATTAGAACGCTTTTAGGATCAGGACTAATTCATTAGCAGAGAGAATGCTCATCACTTAGAAGAAATCTATACATGACAAAGACCAGGTAGCTGGCAAGAGCTTCAGAGAAATACAACTTTTAAACAATGTTGCTGTCAGCCAGCTTACAACTGTACTGCCAGCAGCCTAATTAGGTTTAGTTGATGTGTGTGTGTGTGTGTGTGTGTGTGTGTGTGTGTGTGTATTAATAATTCTGATAGGCATTGATGTTTCTTTTTAAGCATCCTAGGTATAAAAAGCCACATTATTGGCTGCAAGTAATGGGAGACATTGTTTGTTGTTGTTGTTGTTGTGCTATATGGATACAATGAAGTGCTGAAAAGACAGATCTCAGAGCAAATCCAGCTTGAACTCTCCCTATAAGCCAAGTCACTTACCTGAAGTTATAATACTTTGGATATGTTATGAAACTACATGGCTCATTGGAATAGATCAGGGGTATACAAGGTGTGGCCTGTGAGTCATTTGAAGCCCCTCGGGCAGTTTCTGTTGCTCCATGGGTCAAAACAATTTTTGTACATTTTTTAAATTGTCCTGAAATGCCCAAGAGGGCTTTAGGAGGCACGTGGGGGCAAAAATGATTGTTTACAGGAGCCGATGCACCAGAGATGTGATCCTCCAGGGGCTCCTGGAAAACAAATGCAGCTCCCTAGTATTGCACACTTCTGAAATAAATGATAGCATATAGTAAAGCAGAAGGAAAAGGGAAAGAACACATTACAGATGGATTGACTAAGTCAAAGAAGCCATAGCCTTGAGCCATCCACACTAACTTTTTAAGGCTCTCTCTACAGATTTCAGTTAAATGTCAGTTAATAGTTTCTCTGTAAAATATGATGACTTCTGTTGAGAGTCAGGTTTCTCAAGACTGGCTTAGCTCCCTTTATTCTTCTTCAACCTATAAATGTAGTTTCTCATAAGAATCGCTGCAATGAGATTGCTGTAGAATACCTATAGAATACAGAAACCCCTTCAGTAGTGAATGTTGCATTAGAATAGAGATAAACAGAAGGTTTATACTTATGCATGACAGTCCCAACATTTTTTGGGTGGTGAATGAAAATGATAATATGGGGGAAAGTAATGGCCATGTAGTTTTTAGAGTTAGTAGCAGTAGCAATAGTACAGAGAGTATATTTAGACTTGTAATGTGGATGATGGGATGGAGAGTTCTCAGACAAGTACCCCCCAAAAGGGAAGTCAAGAAATTGTAACGTGGTGGCTGCAATACCTTATCTCATTTTCTTCTCCAAGGATGTGGAACCCAGTGCTGAAAGAGTCTCGTCTGGTCCAATATATGGTGTGGGGAAAGGGGGAGAGGAAGGGAGAGGAAGAAAGGTGGAAATTTTCGGCTTTCATTCTTCATCTTTGCATTGTGTATTGTTCTTTTTATTTTAATCAGTATTTCATATCCTGTCCCCTCTTTGTCTTTCCTATTTTAGGACCAATCTTTCATTGAATCCTTAATTCTGTTTGGGGAAATCATTTATTTCTTCATTTCTTTCCACATATTCCTTGAAGAGTTGCCAGTTGGTCAATATTGTTGGTCTTCCCTAATGTCTTTTCATTAAGAATGTGAATTTGCGTACATCCATGATTTCCATCACTTTATCTAACCATTGTTCTGTTGTTGGGATTTCACCTGTTGTTGGGATTCCAAAGTCTCGCATATATCATTCTTGCTGCCATAGTCAGGTATAAAAGCAAAATATCTATTTTTTTCCAATTGTATTTCTGTGTCTGTCATGCTCAGTAAGAAGTATTCTGACTTCCTTTGTATTTGTGTCTTTAGTATCTTTTGACAAGCCTCCTGTATTTTTTCCAGTAATTAGTGGCTTTTTTGCAAGTCCATCACATGTGATAGAATGTGCCTTCTTGTAAACCGCATTTCCAGCACTTATTTTGAGTATTCCAATCTTGTGGAACTCCCTACCGCCAGACCAAAGAGCCACTCCTGATCTACATACATTTTAGGGGCACTTAAGACATGGCTCTTCAGAAGAGTCTATGATTGTTAAGTAACAAGCTGTGACTATGTAACCTGTTTATTTTAATTGTGTAAGTCGCCCAGAGCACCTTTGGTGGAGGGTGACTCATAAGAAATAAAGTTGAGTTGAGTTGAGTTCTGTACATACTACCTAATTTTTGTGGAGTCATGTACCATCGCTACATCATTCTGTACCAATTCTTCTTTAGGTCCATTGCATATGTGTATTTCAATTTTTTATTCCATTCATTCACATAATGTTATCGATCTGCCAATGTTCATTGCCCATTTTATCATACAATTTTAATCAATTCTGTTTCTGTAGACCAGGGATGCTCACACTTTTTCGGCATGGGAGCTACTGATTAAAAAACCAAGTCCCAAAGATCACCTACCCAGAAATGTAAAACGTATAACTATTTTCTTATTTATTTATTTATTTATATTTATTATTCATTTCTATGTACCGCTCCTTCCTGCAGGCTCGGGGCAGTTTACATAAAATGAAGTTATAAAACATCAAGATTTCAATTTAATAACAATATAAAACAGAGCATAAAAATACATCCAACCACCCCATTTCTCCCACACTGCCATATTACCACAGAAAGCCAGAAAGTAAGAAGAGAGGCTTTTGAATTGCAAGGCCATTTAATACTCAGCAAGGTAAACAAAGGAGCATGCAAAAATACATCCAACCACCCCATTTCTCCCACATTTCCATATTCCCCAACATTTATTTCTCAAGGAACAAAGCAAGCAGAGAGGCTTTGGAGCTAAAATGCCATTTTAACATTAAAAATAAACAAAGAGACATGCCACAGAACAATCAAGCACCCACCCCAAAGTAAAAAAGACCGACCTTTGAGATGCGGTAAGGAAATGACCCCAAAGCGTCCTTCTCCTCCTCCATCGTTGCTCCTATTTCCACGCCGCCAGCATGCGTGCCGCCTCCAAGAGCTCACAAGAAGTCCAAGGGGGCAGAATGGGCGCTTCTGCGCATGCGCGCGGGGCCAGCCATGCATCGCGTCATCCAGGCCCGCCCCCTTTGGTCTCCTACGACTCTTGAGTGGCTGGAGAAGGACGGAGGGAGGAGGAGGAATCCAAAAGAGGGGGCCCATTCTGCCTCTTGGACTCTGGAGCAACGACGGAGGACTTCTTTGCAGCGTGCAGGGCGCGTGAAGAGGACCAACAGCAAAAAACCTGGTCAGGGGTCTGAAGATCACCAGGATGAGGCCCGAAGATCACCCTGGTGATCGAGATCACCATTCTGAGCATCCCTGCTGTAGACCATTCCAGTAGTCTGTTACATATCCTTGTTATGTTCTTTTTTCTGTTAGAATTCATGTCCCAAACATTTACTGTGTCACTGAACCCTATCTTCTTGTCGGAATTATAATATTCTTTCCATTGGAACGAGAAGTTTTTTTAAATTATTGGGTTATCTCTTCATATGTTTTTAGCTGGAAGGTATCTTTCTTTTTGCACAGTCCTTCTTTATATGTAGGCATTGAGGCAACTTTGTTCAACCCATTAGTCTTCTTTGACTTGCTTCTAGTGGAGATACCCACATGGGAGTTTTTGAGTAAAATTGATATTTGTATTTTTCCCATCTCTTTAAAAGTGTTGATGTTATAAAGTGATTTCCAAAATTTCTTTCTATTTTTACTTTGCCATACCAAAGGTATGCGTGCCATAACCTGGTCCATTTTTTATTGTCTTTCTTCCCTTCAGCATTGTAGCTGGATTATAGTTGAAGGAGTTTATTCACTTTCCTGAGGTGTTTTAAAGTAGGCTTTGTTGGTTTTTATTTAGATACTAGCTGAGGACCCGGCGGTGCCCGGGTTATTTGAGGAAGGCATTGTGTGCCAAGGTTGGTTCCTATTAGATGTGTATGTGGCTTGCAGTGGTCTCAGGAAGTTAGTGAAGCTACTGCAAGTCCCATTGGCCATGGTCCATCCCCCTCCCAACAGCACCAGGATGTAGAGTGTGTCATGGGGGCTCTTAGTGCCACGTTTGGTGTTGATCATTCATTGGATGAGGGTTGCAGTTGTCTCAGAAGGTGAGTGAAGGTACTTCAAGTCCCATCATCCATGGTCCAGCCCCCTCCAAACAGCACCAGGATGTAGAGGGGGTCATGAGGGCTTTGTGTGCCAAGTTTGGTCTTCATTAGTCATTGAATGTAGAGGCCTGGATTCTGGGATGCTGGTTAATCAGTGGCAATCAATGCCCTCTGTCTGGTGCCTTAGAATTTTGGAGTGGCGAGGCTAGCCAATCAAAGGACTTTATGCAAATAGCTGCCACATATCCAAATCCTGTTGTTTGAATGTAGAGGCCTGGATTCTGGGATGCTGGCTAATCAGTGGCAATCAATGCCCTCTGTCTGGTGCCTTAGAATTTTGGAGTGGCGAGGCTGGCCAATCAAAGGACTTTATGCAAATAGCTGCCACATATCCGCCCTTCCGCCCTCTGCACACATACATACATACATACATACATACATACATACATACATACAAACAAACAAACATTCCGCTTTATTAAGGTATACAGATTAGTATCACTAGCCACCAACTGTGTGAATTTCTGGTGAAAAGTGGAAGAGTAAGATCATATAGAAATGAATTATGATCAGATCAATCTTCTTGAAAGCAGAAGATAGTATAGAAGGTTTTTATTAAAATTGGCCATGGGACAGAGGAAGGCCTTTTATTTTATTGATTTATTTATTTGCAACATAGCACTGTTTCTTCCTTACCTCAGAGACAACACTGCACCAACAAACAGTACCTTCTGTATATGCATTATGGAGGAACATAGTGAGATAAATCTCTTGTACTTTAGATTCAATTTGTTGCACACTTACCAAAATTAACATAATTAAAGGTATTCACTTACCTCCAGGCTCAAATTTCTGCCTAAGGCACTCTCTGGGAAGCCATACAAACTGCCAAAAGTGCCAGGAAAAAAAATCAAACCCACATGCAATATTGTAAGCATCCAAAAGTTCACAAGTGTTAGTGTGGAAGAGGGCTCCCATCCAATCAGAAGATGGCTTCTGGGATAAGGAATTCATGCTTCCGTTCTCCCAGGAAAAGGTATTTTGTAAAATCTGGAGGGTTTCAGGCCTGAAGAACAGTATGAGAGCCATGCATGGCTCTAAGGACCCACTAAGACAAGCAAGTTCACAGATTATCTGATCGATTGCAAGAGAAATCACATGATATTAAGAAAGAAGTCCTGCAAAACTGTATATTTTATTGATATTGCATCACCTCACAGCTACTTTGAATTCCTTTTAAAAGAGAAACAAAAGTAAAACAAATAAACAGGTAGAACATACATAGACTCTCATAACGTCGTATCATGTTATTCTGAAATACTCAAAGGCCAATTTGCAACCTTTTATAATGTCAGTTTGCAAAAGACTTCTCTCATAGCGGTTGGCCATGTGATTTAATGAGTTATAGATCATAACCCAGAGACTAGCAAATGACAGCTCAAAAAAGGACTTTTTATACTATGAACAAGATGTCCTCTTATGTCCAGGGGTGGATTACATTTTCCAACTTTTTCAAAGCTGATGTCTCTAAAGAAAATTTGCTGCCTGTAACTCATGCAAAACTTTATTTAGTAGAGGCTATCCCAGCCATTTTGAAGATATATATAACAGCACCACTCCTTTGTTCAGATAATTTCCTTAATTTATTAGTTACATTGATATGACATTCAAACTCAAATATAATAAACAATGCCTAGTGTGAATAAAAAGTTATGTCTCCAAACATTATTGTATTAGACAGCATGAGTTCGGGTATCAATTTCTTTCATGGATGAAAATCATGCAGTTAAAAAAACCATTTTTTTAAAAATGGTTATTCAGTAAGACATATATATTGTCTATTTCTAAATAGGTGTTTTTTGGATATACTATCCATTTCTAAACTTTGGTACTTCTGATGACTACTGTTTTACTGTGATTCTCCCTCCCCTTTTATTGTGGTGCATATAATGTTGTCAATTTAACAAGTCATCCTAAACTCAGAGGTGCAACCACTGTAGGTGTTTAGGATTGAGCATAAATCTCTTCCGTTAGCTGAGCTCAGAGCTGTGCCAACAGAGCAACTTGCCAGCAGAACTTCATGGTTAGTTAGTTACATTCTGTAGCAGGAAAAAAAATGTGGAAAAGAGGTACACTAGATTCAGGCCTCTCATATCACAGGGATGAAGCAACAATGCTGGCTTGGGATGAAGCTAGAGTGACTATAATCCTTTGCCATTTCATATACCCTTAAGCTAAGAGGGTTTGGATTAAACATACCATAATATGGCCTAGAGGTGGCTCAGCTGGCGCATGGCCATCTTGATCAGTTAGGACAGTGGTTCTCAACCTGTGGGTTCCCAGATGTTTTGACCTTCAACTCCCAGAAATCCTAACAGCTGGTAAACTGGCTGGGATTTCTGGGAGTTGTAGGCCAAAACACCTGGGCACAGGTTGAGAACCACTGAGTAAAGATGTTATTCTAACTTGGCAACAGCAAAGCCAATTGGTGTAACCTCTGGTATAGAGAGAAGTGAAAATTAGATAACTAAATGTTCTTTAAAATATATAAGATAATAAAGAAAACAAGAATTACAATGACTTTACTGTATTGTTAAATTTCTCTAACTTGCCCTTAAGGGGGACAACAGCTGTTTCTTGTGTTGTAGTGACTACAAAAATATAATTGGGCTCTGAATCTTTCCAAACCACTAGAGCTCTTCCATTAAGACCCTTGTATATGGTGCATCTACACTCAGTACATCTGTTGGAATTAAAAAGTAAATATTGCATATCCAACCTATCATTTTCCCTTGCTGTGGAGAAAGCTGTTGCTACACTTGTATTGTTGAGAGAACATTATTCTTTAGACTTGCATTTGCAGGCTATATTGCACATTTTCCCCTGTTTGCTCACCCTTCCACCATTATGAATGAAAAATGACTAGTTCTTGGGTCCTTGTGGAATTTGAGGCTGCTCATCAAAAATGAAATAGGACAGCAGCCTAAAAAAATACAGACTAGAGTCCTAAAGCATAAATATAATGCATGTCAGTCTTTGAAAACTGTCCTTTGGGGGGCGGGGGGCATTGGGATGAAGTGGAGCAACACTTGATGGATTGTGCCTGATAACATTTATTGACTGAAGTCTCTGTAGAAGTGTTCAGACTGTTGGTCTGCAAAAGCCCTTCTCAGACAAACCTTTTGAGTGGAGAACTAAAAAATAAGATGGATTGGAGGTCTTGTATCCTGGTTTGATCCCAGTAACCTAACATTTTTCTCTTTCAAAATAGTTTTGGTGTCCTAAATCCAATTGCTAATCCCAGGTTGAGTAAACCCATAGAATCAATTCAGTGAGAAGTCAACGCTTACATAAATCCCACTGGTTAAGTGGCTCTGCCTGACTTGGGCTAGCAACTGAACATAGACAGAAAAAGCTACCCTGCCCCCCCCACACACACACACACACACACATACTGTACTCCCTTTTCCCTTTTTAAAAAAAAACCAGAGGGAAAACATACCTTCTTCCATTACTTCTTGCAAGTGTTTAAATGGCTCTTTCTTTTCATACCTTCTCCTAGAGCAGTGGTTCTCAACCTGGGGGTCGCGACCCCCAGGGGGGTCACATGGCCATTTCAGAGGGGTCGCGAGGCCACCTCCTTAGGCCCCGCCCCCAAGGCCGTGAGGTCTCCCTCGGCTGGGATGTGGTTTCGCCAGCCGGCATGGGTAAGGCTGCAACCCAGCTAAGGGCCTCCCGCAATGCCTCCCTCGGCTGGGACACGGTCTTGCCAGCTGGCAAGGCCGGGACCCAGCTGAGAGCCTCTTGCGATGCCCCCTCGGCTGGAACACGGTCTCGCCAGCCGACAACGCCGGGACCCAGCTGAGGGCCTCTCACGATCCCTGTCTCGGCCTCAAGGTCCCCACAGCCATTCCTGGGAGGCGGAGGGGTGAGGCTGAAGGAGATGACAGCGAGAAGGAAGAAGCAGCCGCACCCAGCCTCAAGGCCTGCACCTCAATTTGGAGGCGCTGCCAGATGAGAAGGGAGAAGAGGAGGAAGAAGAGCCTGGACGAGGGCAGGCCTCGTTGCTGCTGCCCTGCGCCGTGTTCTTTCTGCTTCTCAATGAAGCCCTGCAGAGTGGCGAGAGGAGTGTGGGGCGGCGGCAGCAGCAAGGCTTGTCCATCTCCTTCTCCTTTGGGTTCTACTTCCTCTTTCTCCTCTCCCTTTGGGGACCACCAAACGGAGTGGAGGAGGAAGACTTCGGAGGAGAAGGAGGGAAGACCTCACTGCTGCTGCTGCTCTGTGCCACCCGCTTCTCGCCCCCTTCGAGGCCTCACCTCAAAAAGTGGCGAGAGGAGCATGGGGCAGCAGCAGCGAGGTTCGTCCATCTCCTTCTCCTCTGGGCTCCTCCTCCTCCTCTCCGTTTGGGGACCTCCAAATGGAGAGGAGGAAGAGGACCCTGGAGGAGAAGGAGGAAAGACCTCGCTGCTGCTGCTACCCTATGCCACCCTCGCCCCCTTTGAGGCCTCGCCTTGCAAAGCGGAGAGAGCAGCATGGGGCAGCAGCAGTGATGCTTGCCCATCTCCTCCTCTGGGCTCTTCCTCCTCCTCTCCCTTTGGGGACCTCCAAACGTAATGGAGGAAGACCCTGGAGGAGAAGGAGGAAAGATCTTGCTGCTGCTGCTGCCCCACTCCGTGCTCTTCTCTCTGCCCTTTGAGGCCTCCGCTTCGCCTGGAAGGCTCAGAGTGGGGAAAGGAGTGTGGGGTAGTAGCAGCAGCAAAGCCTGCCCTTGTCCTTCTTCTCTTGGCTCTTCCCCCTCCTCCCCTCAACTTGGGCACTTCCAAACGGAGCGTAGGAGGAGGAGGACCCTGGAGGAGGAAGAGGGCAGGCCTTGCTGCTGTGCCCCACATTGTGCTTTTGTCACAGCTCTTTGAGGCCCCAAAGCCTCGAAGAGTGACAAGAGGAGCACAGGGCAGCAGCAGCAGTGTGACCTGCCCTCGTCCTTTTCCTCTGTGCTCTTCTTCCTCCTCCTCTCTGGTCTCTTGCACCAGCGCCTCCAGGGAGCTGCTGCTGCCCCACACTATGCTTTACCCTCCACCTTTTGACGAATCCACCACAACCTACATATCAGGTATTTTCACAGCGCTCTCCTGATTGTTTGTGAACTACATCTCTTCTAAATCACTGTCAATTCCTCCCAAACCTCTCCAGTATTTTCTGTTGGTCATGGGAGTTCTATATCCCAAATTTGGTTCAATTCCATTGTTGTTGGTGTTCAGAATGCTATTTGATGGCAGGTGAACTATAACTTCCAAGTAACTGCAACTCCCAAATGTCATGGTCTATTTTCCCTATCATCAATTTTATTGGAACTGTACACCACAGTGTTGGCAGCATGTGTGTATCTGATGAGATCCACTCCATACTTTTTAATGTATAATGTTCTCTTTGGTTTGCCCGCATTAGGCATAATTAGTATTCGTGTCAAGTTTGGTCCAGATCCATAGTTGTTTGGGTTCTCAGTTCTCTCCGGATGTAGGTGAACTACATCTCCCCTAAATCACTGCTAATTCCTCCCAAACCCCTCCAGTATTTTCTGTTGGTCATGTGGGTTCTCTGTGCCAAGTTTGGTCCAGTTCTGTAATTTGTGGGGGTCTCAGTGGTCTGTCGAAGTCAGAGCTGAATCAATTGAAGGTACTGCAAATCCCATCATCCATTGTCCATACTCCCTCAAACATATTGTTTTTGTGATTAATCACTATGCTTTAATTATATACATCCTGCATATCAGATATTTACATTACCATTCATAACAGTAGCAAAAATACAGTTCTAAAGTAGCAATGAAAATAATTTTATGATTGGGGGTCACCACAACATGAGGAACTGTATTTAGGGGTCACGGCTTTAGAAAGGTTGAGAACCACTGTCCTAGAGCCACATTTCATTGATCACATGACATATTGGCTATGTAGTGTTTGTGATATCTTCCTCCTCAGTTGTTTCCTGATTAGATGGGTATCTTGATCCAGGAAGAATGAAAAAGCAGGGTTAAAATGTTTAGGAAGAAGCCACAACCAGAGTAAAATAAGAAGTTCAAAAAGATGACTGGAATTTTTAATGTTCTCCATTATGTCAGATATTACCCTAGTTTTGATAAAGGTAACCTCTCCTTATAACACAGTAGACAAATTATACATCTAATGCAGTTTACATTACTTAAACTGTCATGGTTGAGTGCTATGTAATCATGGGAGATGTAGTTTTACAGATCCTGTAGTGTTCTCTGCCAAAGAATGGCAGCGCCTTATCGAACTACAGACACCAAAATGCATTGATTCCACATTGTAGATGCACACAGAATGGCTGCCAGTACAAACTGCTCCCTTGTTAGATTGATGCAAAATTTCCTGCTCCCCCATCAGATTAGTGCAAAATTTCCCTTCCATGCTAATCCTATTAAAATACAACATATATAAATTAGTTTAAAACTTGTAAGACACAATCCAGTTCAAACATCAATTTAAAAGAACAGATGCATGTTATTAGAAAAGGCTTGCAGAGGCCACACAGTTGAAGCAACTAAGTGTGCTGCAAAGTTAAGAAGTCCCTCATCCCCTCTCCCCACAAGAGTGGTCTGTAGACTGCACAGTTGTGGCTAAGAATCATTGACCTAGAGAATATCGAGTCCCTGGCATCTAGGGTTTGTTAACTTTGTGAGGCAATGATCTGGTAGGGCTTCACAGACCACTTGCTGCAACATCTGCTTTGAGATCTTGTGCTGTTTGGAGCAGTGACCCAAAGAGGCCCATCATTTTTCAAAATGACGAAAGAGATTAGCTTGTGCTGCAGATTCAGCCCCTAGTGAAGAATTCTGTTGTGAAGGAAATCTCAGTTTTACAAGTAGAAGGTCAGAGAAGACATCTATGCAGGTAAACATCCATGATCTGTTTGATGAGAGGTGAACTCAAAATCATAAATGTAAATGTATGCATTTAAATAGAATGTGGGAAAGTTGTTTTTGGACTAGTACTTCCAGAATCCCATAGCCAGCATGGACAACCTCCGTGTTTTAAAAGAAGTTGTGATTGATATTTGCCCTTTTTCATGCTCAGTGAGTATTAAAAAATTCAAATGGTAATGGAGGAATGAAAGTCTTTCATCTGGGCTGATGTTTTCTAATCACAGATTTCCTTCTCATATCTGTGTGTGCTGGGGAGATCCTGAAATAAAAAAGTCCAGAAGACATATTATGGCAGAAACAGTGGATGAGGAGTCAGTGCTTGTTTTATGTTTTTTCAGAATGAACTAAGCTCTCACCTTTGGCTACTCTACTCAGAGAAGGTGATGTTCATTTTGATAAAAGGTAATACTGTACCTAACTCTTATCAAAAAATGGAACTATTCCCTTCTCTGAGTAGAGTGGTAAAAGTCATTTTTGAATGCCTGGATGGGGAAATGGCAGTGGCCATTTCCGCATCCCTTAAGATTGGCACTTTCTCCTTGCAATAAAATAGTTCTTGACTAATTCATAGGATATAACAAACTCCACTATTTTATCCCCAAACCTGCCCTCAATTTATATATGAGTCAGATGTAAACAAGAGTATATCCTATGTATCTCTTAAGATTCATTGATAAAAAATAGTGACAGTCCCGGTTCCTGAAATCAAACTTTAGAGATTACCTGTGCAGTTCCTATTTAAAATGCTTTTCACTTCGTTTAAGTTGATGGTATGAACACACAAAAGACTGGGGCATATACATAGGCTGTGGCCCCTTTATACTGACAGTGAAATAAAATACTGCTTGTTACAGAAAGGGGGGCAGCACACCACACAGTTTCAGGAAGGTCAACGTTGTCAACAGAGATGTCAGACTGATTGTCACAAGGTCTATTGTAGTATTGTGAATCATTTTCCGTATCAAAGCACAGGGAATGTCCTGAGTACTGCGGCAGATCACTTTCCTTGTAGGCCCAAAGGAGCACCTGACAGCAGATGGACGCTGAGAGAGAGATAAGGAAGGCAGCAGTTTCAGCCATCAGCTCTCCTTTTACTTCCAGGCAAACCTAGCATTTTTGCGTATTTCTTCTTGACTAGTCCTCTCAGATAAAAAATACCCTATACCCATAAAATAAACTAGATAAGCACCTCTACAATCAGAAAAATAAGAGGATGGGTGCTCCTCTAGTTAGCCACAACATTTAATATTAGATGTGAGTTCTGGAGAAAATTAAGTTATAATGAAGATACTTTTAAGATAAAAGAGATAAATTGGATTCTAAAATTAAAATCAGTACTGCCAACAGGTTCAAATGATGATTTGAATTTAATGATGATGATGATGATAAAGAGTCTGCGGTCGACTCATCTTGTTGTGTTTCAAATAATAATCATCATCATAATCATCAGCATCTTTATTTGTACCCCGCCACCATCTCCCCAAAGGGACACAGGGCAGCTCACAGAAGTGCTCCAAGTGCCACATGCAGACAGCAATACGTAAGTATAAATACAATGACATAAGTATAATCAACAGCACATAAAAAATCTCATTAATAAAATTATAAAAATGTGATATCTGTCATAACAATCAATCAAAGTGTGGACCAGTACTATCAATGATTCATTACATTGACCATGGATTACTCAGGATATTTTAGACTCATCTGGAAGGCCTGAAGAGAGAGGGCTAATCTAATTTCTTTAGGGAGGGTATTCCAGGGCCAGGGAGCCACCACCGGGAAGGCCCCCTCTCTCTTCCCCACTAACTGTGCTTGAGATGGTGGTGGGACCAAAAGAAGGGCCTCTACAGCAGATCTTAATGCCCATGCCAGTTCGTAGAAGGAGATGCAGTCTCCAAGATAGGTTGGACCCAAAGCATATAGGGCTTTATAGGTAATCACCTGCACTTTGAATTGGGCCTGGAAGCTTGTCAGAAGCCAATGGAGCTGCTTTAAAGGGGGGGGTGGTATGCTCCCTGAAGCTCGCCCCAGTTAATAATCTGGCTGCCACTCTTTGCACTAGGTGCAGTTTCCAAGTCATCTTCAAAGGCAGCCCCACGTAGAGTTCATTACAATAGTCAGTTCTGGATATATGTAACTAAGGCATGGACCACGGTGGCCAAGTCAGGATTTTCGAGGTACAATCCCTAAAGTGAATAATTTACCATTCGTAAAGTGAAGATGATGGGATTTACTTAAGAAGTAAGCAGACAAAACACTCAAGGTAATTGCATCAGGTATCCTTGTGAATAATTCCAGTGGAACTCATTGGTTCTTTTTCTATCTGCCTACCTGGGTTTACAAATAAATAATGAACAATGATAGTCTCTAGTTTTTGTTGTTTTTGCTTAATGGTCCAATTTTATAGAGAGTGTCTCATAAAACTCTAGAAAATTCAGTTTAAAGGTGTGTGTGTGTGTGTGTGTGTGTGTATGTGTGTGTGTGTGTATATTCCCATTCATTCATTCTTTGGTAGGTGTAACTATGTAACTTATTACCATCTCTCAGCCCATGGAACTCGGTCTCCTTTTTTGCTCTTCTTTAAAGTCAGTGCTAATTTGATAACTGGAGAATCATAGGTCTGTGAACTTGTTAAAAATGCTGAGAGTAATCAAAGCTTCAATCAATACACCTTTAAAAGCATGTCCCTCTCCTTTTTGAAGGCTAAAGATCTAGGGGAAAGAGTGATAGCAAAAGTCAGATGTAGAATGTATGCAGTTGCCTTTTCTTTCATTTTAGCTTCACAGAAGGACCACTCCAAAACTTTCAGTATTTCAGTAGAGGCCACATTTAAAACACAATGGCAGAAAAGCAGACTGTTGTGTTTACCTGGAAATCATTTCAATATAATGGGCATGAGTGATGTTTTAAGACTGGTTGTTTGTGTGGGAAAGGATTGATGAAGAGAGAAAAACACTATAATAATAATAATAATCTTTATTTGTACCCCGCCACCATCTCCCTGAAAGGGACTCGGGGCGGCTTACATGAGACCAAGCCCAGAAATACATATCAGTACTACATAACAAACATAAAACAACATTTCAAGTAAAATAAATTGTGATTGGATTGTTAGGTGCATCTTCAGTTAGAGAGACCGCTGTGTGATAGTTCTTCACAGTGGGATATTTTCCAAATAAAGGTATCTCCAGTCTCTTCTCTTCTGAAGTAACATCATCCCAGGTATGATTTGTGCACCTGGTGGTTTTCACCATTTCATGAGGCTCAAAGCTGGCTGGAAAATCCTGACTTAAAGATCCTCTAGGTATGGGAAATTAGGATTGTATAGAGGCACTTTCCCATTGGCAGGGAGTAGTTCTGCCGTGCAGTATAAGGATTTACTTCCCACCCTGAAATCGTGGTAGAAAACTAGTCTCAGAATTGTTTCCATGGGTAGTAACCATTTTAAAGGTTTAGAATTGAGGGCCCTTCCATTCAGGGGCTTTTTACCAAAGGTGTCCAAATGGATAGGAGACCACGATGGACTACTAGGATCACCAAATAGTCCAAGAAAGAATCCCACCTGTAATCTTGGAGAACCACTGCTTCCAACCAGAGTTGACAGTACTGGCCCAAATGAATCCATGAGTTGACCTAGCATAAGGCAGCTCCCTGTGTTTCTGTGTACCTTCTACCATTCCCAACACAAGCTTGCAAAGCATAGAGTGAGATGTTTTTTGAAAGATAAGAAAGTTCTGAGACACTGAATTGCAAACCAAATTCTAGCTCAGTACCAGTAACACTGCAAAGTACTAAGAGGCAACCACTAGAACCTCAGTGGTCTGGACAGCATAAATACAATATCTATAGATGCTTTTCTGCTCCCCCCCCCCCCAATTCCATTTTACACACATGCAGGATTAAATTCCTTCCTCTGTTATTTCATTGCTCTCCTCCACATCATCACCCCAATTATATTGTCAGACTGTCATCTGAGACTAACTGCAGAGTGGGAGGTCTGCTCCCTTCCTTGTGTCTGTAGTGGAAAGATGCCATAATTGGCACCTGTCAGGGACAGACCTGATGTGGCTGAGGGGGGGGGGCTGGTTTTAGAAATGCAAAATTTTCACCTCCCTCCAAGTGGCAACTTCTTATTGAAGGAAATGTCACCTGCTATAAATAAGCTGTTTGCAAGGAAGAGAAGACTTTAAATTTGGATCCGTACAAGTAAGCAGGTGGTAGAAAATCAGGATCATTACCTAACTCCTCGGGGCTGCAATGATCACGTTCTTTTCAAGGAAGCAAAGATATGTTTCCATGAATGCTTGAATCTTGATGCCCCCTGGAAACGAGCAGTTGAGGCTGCTTGTTAGAGTTGCCAACTCTTGGTTCCAATTCCTATCTGCATCAAATCACTCCTAGTTTCTTTTCATGCATTGCACTGTGTTTTCAGCTCACTATTTTGCAAATGTGCGAATCATGGGGAGACATATATAGCACAAGAAGCAATTGGTTTTCTGTTGTTGTGTAGAACTGAATAGATAGGAGGGAGGTCCAATTCCTGCACCTGTCAATCAATGCAGTGTCTGAGATGATCAGCATTGCAAAATCTTGTGATTACTATGAAATTTGCTTCTGAGTTCAATATAAGGCTCTCCCTTGCACATATGAGCTCCATTTCATACTCCTCAAGAAGTCATTTTACCCTCTGCAGATATCATATAGAGAGTGTGCCCACACTGTGGAATTAATACAATTTGACACCACTTTAACTGCCAGTGCTCGATGCTATGAAAACATGCAGTTTGGTGTGACACCAATACTCTTTGGATGTTATCCCATGCCCCCACCCCCATTTTTAAACTCTTGGAAGACAGAAAGGAAACAATTTATAATGGAGCCCCTGAGACTAAGGAGGACTTCCTCCCTGTATACATCATGTCAGATCAGGAAAGTGTTTCTGAAGTGTCTGGAAGGAGTGGGGGGGTACAAGATGGGCAGAGATCATCTTCTTAGCTCAGGAATCACAATACAGCTGGAGAAAATGGGGCAAAACATGTGGGACAGCATCTGTCAAATTTGCCTTGATTTCATTGCTTCAGTGACATGGAGTGAGTGGTGTTCCTATGGACAGTCTCCTACCAAGCATTGACATTACTCTCCCACAATCTTGCTTTGTGATCCTGGTATGCATTCTAGCATTAATTAAATCATTTAAAATACCGAAATTTCAAAATATCACCACTTTGTATTTTCTGTCATTTTTGCTTCATAGTAATCTTGATCTTCAAAATTGCACTACAGCTTGCTTGTGAGATTAGGAGGAATGAGGGGAGCCCAAAAGAGGGGGGATGCAGATCTATGCCTCCTGTCTCCTCAAAAGTAGCAGGGTTGGAAGGGAAAGTCTGAATCCCCAAAGTGGTGTCTCTCTTACCAGATTAATGTCTTCTTCTGTCTACTCAGGAGTTGCAGGATTAGAAGGGAAAGTCTAGTATCCCCAAAGATATTTTTTTCTACAAGGTTTTTTTTTAATGAGTGGGCAGGAACTGCACTGGCTCATGTGATAAATCTGAAAATGGATGATTTCAGGAGAAAGGCAAGAAAGAACAATGTTTGATGGGTTCTGAGAAATTACACAATTCACTTTTTAATGTAACAGGACTTAATACAGATATATGACCCACCCCCGAGAGATAACTTCCTTTGAGAGCTTTAGGGGCCATACCTGAAGCAGCTCCACTGGCTTCCAACAAGTTTTTGGGCCCAGTTCAAAGGCGATTACCTATGAAGCCCTATACATTTCAGATCCAACCTATCTTCAAGACTGCATCTTCTCCTATGAACTGGCACAAGCATTGAGATCTGCTGGAGAGGCTCTTCTCTTGGTCCCACCACCATCTCAAATACCTTCTTGGCAGTGGCTCCCTAGCTCTGGAATTCCCTACCTAAAGTAATTAGACTTGCCCCCACCCTTTGAGCTTTTTGGACGAGTTTAAAAACATGACTCTTCCAACAGGCCTTTGACCCTGTGTAATTCTGGCCAGCCCGGTGATCCAAATGTGCCACTACCCAGCTTATTATTATTAATATTAATTTATATTCCACCATATATTACATTTTAATGATTTTTTGTTTTGTTTTATAATTACATTGTTGTTTTATAATTACGTTATATATTTTATATTTGTGTATTTGTATACTGTGTATTGTGATTCAGATGCAGCACTGTAGTGCTTCTGTGAGCTGCTCCAAGCCCCCCTGAAGAGATGGTGGTGGGGTACAAATAAAGTTTATTATTATTACTATTATTAATATTAATAGATGGCTAAAGACCTTGTAAAACTACAACTCCCATGATTCTGTAACATTAAGCTATGATAGTTGAATTAGGAATCAAACTCATTAATTGGTCACATGTATTAGACAACCATCTCTGCCAAATTAATTTCAAATACCTTGTAAGATGCTGAAGTAGAATTATGAAGTATTTGTGGTTCACATTTGTATTTACAATTCTACAATGTGGGATAGCAGTCAGCCTCAAGATAGTTGTCCTCCAGATATTTTGAACTATAGATCCCATCATCCAAAACCACTGGCAATGCTGCCATAGTCTGATGAGAGTTATAGACACCATATTCAGTAAGGTGGTTTTATGGCCATTACCTCTGGTTGTAACATCTTCATTCAAATAGGAGAGATATGTAATTCATTAGCACCACTACACTAGAGCGTGGTTACATTTCTGGATTTAAAAAATCCCCGTCTGTTCATTCTAATCCAACATAATAACTTCCAAACTTTTCACTGCACATATATACTGCTATATGAGAAACACTTCTGTGATCACCTGTAGCTATATTACATTTGCCTGCTATGATTTGATCACAATTGTATTATATCAAATGGAACAGAAGAAGTTTCTTTATATAAAATTGGGTCACCTATCACTACAGCAGTTATTCCCAAACTTTGGTCCTCTAGAAGCTTTGGGCTGCAACTCCCAGAGGCCTCAGTCAACATGTCCAATGGTCAAGAAGTCTGAAAGATGAAGTCAAAAAGATCTGAAGGAGCAAAGTCTGGTAATCAGTTGTCTACAATGCTCTCTAGGACTTCTAACAGAGTAAGACAAAGTACTGCCTATGCATTGACCCCAAGCCCCAAGGCCAGGTTTTTTTCCTCATCAGCTCCCCATCATGATTTTTTGTCCCATCACTTTATGATTGTGGCGAATGTATTGTCAAAGGCTTTCATGGCTGGAATCATAGATGCAGAGGAAACGTTAGGAAAGAATGCTTCTAGAACATGGCCATACAGCCTGATAAACCTACAACAACCCATTGTGGTGAATGCCAGCATAGCAAGCCATTTGAAAGAAGCCAAACACCTGAGCTTAAAAGACCTGACCAGGCTATTGATGGCCAGGACCCTTGGAAGTCTTTCATTTGTAATGTTGCCTTACACTGAGGGCAACCTGAAAGCAGATAAGAATAATAACACTATCGCCATCTTAGATTCAGGTTTTTAACAAATTTTCGTAAAATGGAGAAAGTTTTGCTTTCAGTCCATTTTTTAGCATTTTCAGCAAGCAAATAATATGCATGTTGTTGCAGGAGTGAAGCCTTAATGTTTAGTATAGGAGTGCAAGATGGTGTAATGGCAACATTCTGGATAAGGAAGGCAGGAACCATGTCTCTTTTTATGCTATGAAGCTATGAATCATTTAACAAACTGCATATAAAAGAATGTCTGGATTCTGGGGAACAGAAACGCTCGACACCTTATGATAACTAACCAGTTGCATAAGCTTGTGTTGATGGCATTGTTGAGAGCAATATGTATTTGATGGATCCATTTATTAAAGAATTATGCTCCTTTCTTAAAATAAATGTCTCTGCTTTTAGTATGCGGCTTTTATACGTACTATGTACTCTTTTCAACACTATGAATTATGTTCATTCTCATTACACCGACTCAAAGGGAAGCTTTAATTTTGAAACTACCTTTATATGCAATTCTGTTAGCTTTACTATTGTTATAAATACCTTCTTAGATTTTATAAAAGCTCCCTATACTTTTCCTTCTGTCCGTGATCTTTTTTATGCTCCTAAGAATGACAGCTGGAATTATGCATTGTGTCCACATTGGGGTCAGGGTCATCTAGCTGATTTATATAAATTCACAACTTCCAGTGATTACTACTCCTGATGTCTATATGACTAGAGATAACATGTCTTTGTGTACTTCTTTGCTGGGGAATGGTTGTACTCGTGTCCCACTTTGATTTTCCATTTGCATTTGATCTGATTGACCAGGCAGTGAGACTTAGATGGGACTTTGATTTCATTCATCTTCTTATGCCTTGGAGTATTTGTTCAGTCTCCTGAGTGTTCTGAGTGTTCTGCACAGTCACGGAGCAAAGGGGCATTCACTTCCAGGACTTGCTGTGTTTGTTTTCTCAGAAATGCTGACCTTTAAAAGCCCAGTGGCTGTTTGTATGGTTTCTCTTAGTTCTCTGGAGACTCTCCATCTCTGTGGACTCTTGTTGACTCTTTGGTGTGAGGTTTTAAGATGTGTACTTGTCAGATCTATGTGTTACTGTTATGTGCCATCAGTTAACTATGAGTTGTGGTGACCCTATGAATAAGAAACCTCCCAAAGATACCGTTACTAACATCCCTGCTGATGTTCCACAAATTTGGGGGCACAGTTTCTTTTATAGAAACAAGCTAACTGTAAAACAGTCTTCCTATATTCCTATTGACTTGTGCTTTACTGAGAATTATTGCCTTTTGTGATGGGTCACATTTTCTCATATAGCCAAAGCATGGCACAATTTCTCTGTCTTCCATCGATCCTTGCCACCTTTTGTGTAGGATACTCTGTAGAATGTCATGTTTCTACATAGTAATAATAATAATAATAATAAATAAACTTTATTTATACCCTGCCACCATCTCCCCAAGGGGACTCGGGGTGGCTCACATGAGGCCAAGGCCAACAATTACAACAAAGCAAATATACAACATACAATAATACCGCAATAAAATATAGTGAAAATAATTTTAAAACAATACAAAATAAACACACAATTCAATATAAAATCACAATAATTGATCAAACTCCACACACAATTATTGATCAAACTGTGGTCAAATCCCTCCAGTCATAGTGCCCATCTTATGGGGAAGACTTCTATTTGAGTTCCCTACATCTTTGTCATACTGTCATATTATTGTCATACTGTCACAATATATTATGATACTGTAGAGCATTCTGCAGACATGGCCTGTTTTTCTGAATCTGTCCACAAAGTACAGTTTCAGAATTAATCAGAGGAAAGTCAAAGAAGCGCTAGAATGGTTAGGGTAGTGCCCAGTGCTTTCCGGAGGTGGAATGTGTGGCTAGCCTGTTCTCCATTCAACTTGAATGATACTTTGTTACATGATTTGTTACATCCAGTTCTGATGTGTCAGTTGCCAGCACTGTCTCTAACCCTTACTTCACCTTGTATTTTTCTTACAAAGGTCAGCAGCATCAGCAATTATTCATTGTTAATAATAAAATGCCTCCCTCTACCTCTATCGAAAAGTAATCTCCACCTCCATCCAGAAGACTCTTCGGTAGTTCTTTCTTCATCTCCTCATATCTAGGACATCAGCTTATCTTAGACCTCAAATTCCTGCCCCAACTGTTGCTGTGGGTTAAGTGTGTGTCTGCCAAAATCTTGGTCACTTTGTCTCACCTACGTATTATTTCCCCATTAGAAAATAATTCTCTGATGTAACTACTTGCTGCCAGTTGCCTTCTAGATGAATTAAAAGGTCTGCTGGCTTCATTAGCTCATTAATTTCTTTTTAACACTTTTTTAAAGCTGGCATCTGGAATTATCCAGAGAGTCAGCTGGGGGAAAAGGCTAATCAGCTGATTCAAGCAGAGACCTGGAGAATTAATACCCACTTATTATTATTATCATTATTATTC